>CM029020.1:30492463-31181617 GCA_016801055.1 Panax notoginseng | reverse complement strand
ATGGTATGTTTAGGAACTTTTTAGAATTTAATGCAAAACCAAACGAGAGAGCCTCCTGTTCATAATGTAGGTGGAAACATTGGCAACTCACGGCTGGTCACCGCTAAGCAGTTCAAGAGCTGGGACCGCCGGAGTTTTTTGGGAAAGCCAGAACCACTTAAGGCGGAAACGTGGATAAAGCAGATCACCAAGATATTTGATGTCTTGGAATGCTCAGAGGAGAAAAAAGATTCCCTTCACCACCTTTATGTTGCGTGAAGAAGCAGATTAATGGTGGGAATCTATAACACGTACTCAACCTGCGCGCACTAAAGATGTCTTGGGAGAAGTTCCAAGATTATTCAATGACAAGAACTTCCCCGAAAGTATTCAATCACATGAAGGAGGTTGAATTCATCAAGCTGGAGCAAAACAATATGTCGTATCATAGTACGAGGCTAAATTTTGGAGTTATCCGATTTGCATCCCATTTGGTCGATAATGAGGAGTGAATGACGCGAATATTTTTAAGAGGTTTGAAACCCGAAATACGTCAATACCTCATTTCTCATAAACTTTGTTTATATTCAGATGTTTTGAATAGGGCTCAGTTATTAGAGCGCGATAATGAGTCAGCACAACCAAAAGGTAACGACCAACAACATAATATCATACCGACCGGTGGCAACGACCATCAGAACAATGATAACCATCGTAGAGAAATTATCATGCCAAGAATGGTAACCACTTCGGTGGTAATCATGGACAAGATAATAGAAGTGGAAAGTTCAAGAAGAGAAGGTTCAATAATGATGGAAAGACAATAGCACCAGCACCTGTTTCCATGGAAGAAGAACGACCACCGTTCGTATGTTTCAAATGCGGACAGAAGGGACATATCCGTCCAAACTGTACGCAACTACCTAAAGCGTGCTTCAATTGCGAAAGAGAAGGTCACCTAGCTCGATTTTGTCGTGTAGTGAAGTCAAGTCAAGTTGGGATGGTGACGCCAAAGGATGTCCCAGAAAAGTCAATTCCGGTAGTTTAAGTGAGAGCGTTTATCAAGGAACCCGAATGAAGTTATCATGGGTAAGTTAATCATAAACTCTTGCGAAGTTTATACCTTATTCAATTCCGGTTCTACCCACTCTTTTATTTCTCCTACTTGTGCTTAACATTTAAATTTAACTCCGGAGAATTTAGACTTTGACTTATCTGTTGAAACTCTGTTAGAAAAAACCTTCGTTACATCCACTGTTCATAAATCTTGTTTGATTTAAAATAGGTAACCTCACATTACCTGTCGATCTTATTTCTTTAAAAATACTTGTATTTGATGTGATTTTAGGAATCGACTGGTTAACAACTCATCATGCAAAAATTGATTATTTTCGTAAGGTTTTTATCCTTCCTAACCAACCTGTTATACGAATTCAAGCAACCAAACCACTAAAGTCAATCACTGTCATATCAAGCCATAAGTAAAGAACCCCAAGCCTTTCGCTGGTGACTTCCAAGTCTTGGAATACACCAAACCCAAACTCTCCGTAGGGGACGCCGTGAATAACGACGACAAGTTGATAGGTATTAATGTGACGTGTTATCCAAGTCTTGGATGAGAGTTACAGTTTTGAATGATAATTCTATCGTTAATAAATTTCATGATGTATTCCTTGAAGAACTTCTTGGCCTACCCCAGAGTGTGAAATCGAATTTTGTATTGACCCCAGTATAAAACCCATTTATAAAACCCTCAAATATTTTTTCACCCAAAACGAACGTAACATGCGCCAAAGACGTTGGCTCAAGCTGTTGAAGATTACGACCATACCATTCAATACCATCCTAGAAAAGTGAACGTGGTAGCTAATGCGTTGAGTAGAAGATCGTATGCGATTACGATTGTGACGTTGTCAACACAAAGACCCATTTCGTACGACTTTCAAAAGATGGAGATAGAGTTAAAGACTCTAAGAACCTATGTGAAGATAGCGAATATACGAGTAGAATCGGCTTTAATCAATAAAGTTAAAGCCGCTCAAGCTACACACCCGGAGATGATGAATGTGAAGAAGAACGTGCAAGAAGGCGTTATTCTAAAAGCAACAATCGACGAAGAGAGAAAATCTCAACTCTTAATTTTATTAGTCTATTTGAAATCCTCGATTGAGTAAAAACTATATATAGACTCGCTTTACCGCCAAGTATGTTGCGTGTTTATAACATTTTTCTCTTATCGATGTTACGTAAATATGTGGACGACTCGAACCACATTATTGAATTCGAACTATACGAGATAGCGGAAGATTTAACGTATGAGGAGATACCTGTTAAAATCTTGGATAAGAATGATCATATTCTACACTCCAAGGTTATACCTCAAGTCAAAGTTTTGTGGAGAAACCACGATGTGGAGGAAATGACATGGGAGTTAGAATCTGAGATGAAGTCAAGATATCCTCACCTCTTCGACATACCAGGTACATACCCTAATTTCGAGGACGAAATTTCATAAGAAGGGGAGGTTGTAAGATCCCAAATTTTATGAATATAAAGATTAAATTTTTTGAAACATTTTTTTGAATATTATGATGTGGATTTGATATAATGTTATAGTTGTGAGTAAAATTTATAAATTTTGCAAAGTAAGCAAGTTGTTATAAAATATTCATTTGGTCGGAGAATATTCTTTTTTTCGGGGAATATCCATACGACGACACAATCATTAGTGAACCCCGCTACGGAATTACTGTCGGAGTTAGAAAACGACAGAAATATTTTTATGAAAATAATGGCGAAAGTTTTTCCGTTAACTGTTGAAATACCCGGTGGTAAAAGTATAAGTAATACGCGTGGTTCCATAGTAGCACATAGTATTGATTATTGATGCTTATGTGAGAAGTCACTCAGTTATACTCAATTATTGTTACAGTAATTGCTGCATAATATCTCTCATATTATTGATTCAATTATTGTCATAATATCATCTGCATAATATTTTATATTATAAATCAATAATTGAGACAACAAAGTTATTCATATTATTATTTGTAATATTGACGATGTCTAGAAAGTTCTGTCGAGGAAAGGAGTTTGGTCACCTAATTGTGCGCCAATAGGGAGAAATCCTTATCGGAAAGCCCCCTCTTTCCTGTGAATGATCTTGTTGTTAAATATTGTGAGTTATAATATTAATGATGAATAAGTTCGTGTTGATTAAAGATGAAATTGATATTTTTATTGTGTTGAAATTATTAGTGTTAGTGGAAATCGACATTTATTTCGATAATAAATGATTTCTGGAGGTTATATTGACCAATCAGGTAATTATTCAGATAAATGAGCAATTAATTGCTATTAGTTCACATGCTTATAACTATTTTTTCAAATGTATGTACTATTGATTCACATGCATGTGCTATTAGGGGAGGTGATGCAAGATTGATAATACTTGCAGGACTAAATTAAAAATTGAGGTATAGATGAATGTACTATACTGTAACTGTTTGTTCACATGTTTGGAACTATTAATTCACATGCATGTACTATTAAGGGAGGTGATGCAAGTTTGATAATACTTATAGGACTAAATTAAAAATGAAGAAAAGATGAAGGTATTATACTGTAATAATTTGAGCCCCAAAACGTGTAATTATCAAAACTATGTTTTCTTATAAATAGAAACTCATTCTTCTTTCATTCTCACCAATTCACTAAGACTCACAAGAACAATTATAGAGAGAGAAGCTATAGAGAGAAAGAAGAAGAGTAGTCTGCTACTTCACTATTCTAGTATCCAGTCTTTTTCTAAGGTAATGGATGTTATTTATTTCTTATTCGTAAGGGATATTATTTTTGTTCAATATTCATATGAAATAATATTTTCTTCAATACTCTGTAGTATGTAAGTAATATTATTTCGTTTCGTATCTGTAATTCTACACTCATTTTGTTGAAGTATTGCTTCTATACTCCGTGAAATTAGTAGAATATCCTTAAAATTTGCGTTTCATCTAGTATCGTTTCACAAGGATATTTTTCTGAATATTATTGTTAAAATTTAAGTATTTCATGCCGGAGTACTATTCATGGGTAATATTCATTTATACGGTACTATTTATATGTACAGTACTATTCATACGTACAATACTATTCACGAAGTAATATTCACGGGTACTATTCATGGGTACTATTCACAAAGTACTATTCACGGGTACTACTCACAAAGTACTATTCTCGAAGTACTATTCACGGAGTACTATTCACTCGGGTACTATTCACCCGGAGTACTTTTCATGACAAAATTGATTTTTTTCGGTCCAAATCATTTATTATTCTTGAATTTTACTCTACAAAGCAGTATCAAGTTGACAATTTAGATATTTTAAAACTCTGGATAAATTTAAAGTCTTTAATATTTATCCTTGATTTCGTTTGATTAATGTTTATATCATTGTCATCATCCTCATTCTTATATTCTGATGAAAATCATCTTGGCTTACGTGCATAGATGGACTGTTGGTTGGTGTGATTATGACCAGGGATCATTCGGTATAATCATGACATGTAATGTTACAAGTGATGTGAATTATTGAGCTGAGTCTCAGCGACAGCTGTTGGTATGATCATGACCATGGGTTCTCTTTGGCCAAGGGTGCAAAGAAGAATTATTATTTGGCATGATCATGACCATTGATGAAAACACGAATATCCTTGGCCCGTAGTGCATGGATAATTCGTGGTCGTGATACTAATAAATATCTTTGGCCCGTAGTGCATGGATAATTCAGTGATGTGGATTATTTATTAAGCTGAGTCTCAATGATAAAATTGATGATAAACTTTTAAATCATAGAAGATAGTAGATATCATGCTCTACTTTACTCTTTTAATGGATTGCTATTTTCGATGTAGTTGTTGATCTAAAACTTGTTGTCTATTGTATTCTATCAGTTGTTATACTGTTGAAGGCTAAAAATAATTTATTCTGCATTATCTTAGTCATAATGTTTCTTACTGGGCTAGTTGAGCTCACCCTTTTCTTTCACTGTTCTCTTAAGGAAATGAGAAAATAGCTAGGACTAGTCGGGGAATAGATTGACGGTCCAGATGGTTGTTTTAGTAGTACTCACTATTCTGTGAAATAGTGTGATAATAATTGTAATGACATTGAATTTGAGTTTGGATACCGTCTAGAAGACAATATCCGTGCTGAAACTCTCAGCTACATTTTGTCATATTTTACACTACAGTTATATAATGAAGTTGTAGTTGTATTCTGTACCATGTATTTGGCGACTCAGAATGGGTGATGTATACCTATTTTGGGGGCGTCACATAAACAATAAAAATATTGAAAAGAAATATGCGATTGAAAATTCAATTGACCTGCAAAAGGACTTTTTAAATGGAAAATCACTATTGAGATATACTCAATTGACCTACAAAAGAACTTTTTAAATGGCAATTCACTATTGAGATGTACGATATTTCTCAACTTATTGTTTGAAGTTTTTGACTGATGTATCCTTTTTAAACTTTTTTTGTTAATGTAATTTGATTTGTTTGAAATTTTCAGATATGTCAAGAAGTATTTTAAATGCCTTCATAATTTAATTTGTTACAATGTTCATCTTATATGTTTATTTGTCATCATTTTAGTTGAACTTTAAAATTTTAGGACTACTTAGCTGCTTGGAATTATATACATTGTTTCATGGATGTTCTTTCCTCCAAATATGGGAGCGGGACCTGCTGGTTTTATAACATGAAACTATAAGCACTTAGTATGAAATAATGCAAATATTGGCCCAATAATTGGTTAAATGATCTTCATTTATGCAGTTGAAAGGATTGAAGAATGAGTCGTTATTTATGTAGTTATAGAAGAAGTCCTTAAAGGAAGCACTGGTTGATTTACTGGTTGTACAAAGAGTTCACCTGTTGTAGTGCTTGAGTTTCTATGTTTTGTGTGCACTGCCTAGAGCAGACTGCAGTAGTGCAGTAATGCTTGATGCAATGATGTTTAGTCTCAAGACTCTTATGGATTATTAATTTATTATGGACTAATTAGACTTGGTGAAATTATGGATTATGTATTAATTACTAATTTTAATCATGTTTAAGTTTTAAATTATTATGTATTGTTAATTTTAGTTATGTATTATTATCATATTATGTATGAAGCCTTCTGTTGTTGTGTTGACTGAATGAGTAAATGACTTAAGTTCGTAAAGAAATATATTTCTTAATTTTGGTTATTACCCGAGCAACCGAATAGTAAATTCGGTAATTCGGTTAATGGGTAATTTAATTACTTGTTCGGCCGGATACCAAAAGTACACAAATTTTAGGTTTCAATTATAACTGAATAGCCTATTCGGTTCAGTTATAACGAATGCTCAGTCCTATCTCCAATGATATATCCAAATCTCCAATAGAAGTGACTCTCAATGAATTGCAGTCAAAAGGTCTCAAAAAAAGTCTCCTAAACTTAGTTAAAAACAAGTATTTATAGACCTTAAAAAACCCTAGTACATAAGGTAAGTCAAAGTTCTCATATGAATCAACTTTGGAACAAAAAGGAAACAAAATCTGTCAAATCAGTCAGACAGACTCACCCATGCTAGTTTCCTTTATCAATAAGTGTGGCCCGCGCTACATAGTCAGTATCCTCATGTCAGCCTAGCGCGCCCGCGCCAGCCTTAGTACAAATGTGGCGCGCCTCGCGCCATCCTGACAAATTGTCCAATTCTTCTTGGTTTCCTCCCTTTTCATCTCTTTAGCCCATCCATGCTTCTTTCCTACAAATTAACACAAAAACCATTAAAAATAACATGCAATACTCAAGAAATAACAATATACTAAGTTAGGAAATACCAGATTCGTAGGTTTTTAAACCAATCATCACATACCTTATAAACGGGTCAAAAGTCAATTTAAGATTCATCTTTCTCTCTCCTCTCACTTCTCATCTCAATCACTTTACCTTTCAAACCTTCCTCATTTCTTTCTGTACATTAAAATCCAAATCAACCCCCAATTTTCACCGATACCCCTTGAGGATTACTTCTTCAATCAAATTAAACAAACTAAATTCAATTTATCCCCAAAAAAATCTTTAATTTCACGTGCGCTGCAGGGATATATGGCTACTCTGTACAAATGGGGCACAAAAGTTATATAAACCACGCATGCACACCCAAAAACAATTGCACATTTTAGAGTAACAGACGACGATCTGCTGTGAGAAGAAGCCTTTAACAAACCTCCAATTGTTTGAAATCTGTTGGCGAGATGAATCAGAGCAAAAGCCTTAATTTGTTTCGATCCCTCTAATTACAGCTGGATTGATCTCCTATTATTGGAACCCCTAGTTTGCTAAGCTTCGTTAAGAATTGAGTAAACGTGCTTGGGAGCTTCATCATGTATGATATGGGGCTATTGTTGGGTTTAAAAATCTTAACTAATATTTTCATTTTAGGTTCATTGTATGTTGAGTTTATGTTGAACCTTCATTTTACCACACAACTTAGATCCATCTGGTAAGGTAGGTTTCGATGGTTAGCCATGGTTAGGTTGGTGTTTATGGTGGTGATGGATAATGGTTCTTACAATGGCAATGGAGGAAACAAGTTGGGTACCTGAATATGTAGATTATAAAGTAAGAAAGAAAGGAAAAATGAAATAAAAGAAGCTGAGTTCTTTAATACGTAAAGAGAGAAAGAAAGAAAATATAAATAAATTTATTTCAATGTCATTGTTAGAGGGTTTTTTTTTTGTGTGAATGGTAGTTATGGAGGGACTGTAGTTATGGAGGTACTCTGTTAAGATGGATCAGAAGAAGGGAAAAGGAAATAAAAACGAAAAAGAAAATTTCAATTATTTTAATTGAAGCAAGTTAACCTTCATCTAATTTTTTTAACAAAATGATTTAATTTCACTATTTTAATTAATTTAATGTGATAATTAAAAAAATCAAAAAAATTCATAGTATAATAAAAAAAGGTGTCAAGTAAAATGGAGAAATCATTAATTTTGCGGTGGTTGTTTGTATACATCACTACAAGAAAATAACTCATTAGCGACCGAAAGTATCTGCGATCGCATTCGATCGCTACTTGCTAGAAGTAGCAACCGTTATTAGCAACCGTACTTATAACTAGTTGTTATTTTCATTAGAGACCGCTTTGCGGGCGCTGATTTAAATTTGGCGCCATAAACTTGGCACAAATGTTGGTGGGCAGACTTGTTACGACCAATACGTAACAACGACCGCATATCGGCACTAATACATCCATGTCAATAAAAAACAACGATCGCATGCAGCCGTAGAAAGCGGTCACTGATCCTTTTAAATAGAAAAGAAGACAGGGCCACGACTGAGAACTAGTGGGACTTTGTATGCTCCACTCCCTTCCAGTTCCCGGTCATGGCCTTCTCTTCATCTCTATATATTGGGTTGTTACTTCCTTAGTTCAATTAGAATGCACTAACATCTTTGGGGGGTGGAAGAGATAGTTTTATATAGCTGAGCTCAATTTCATAAGTTAGGATGAAAATATCATCCCACGTCGAACTGTACCTCCCATGGATTACACTGGACGAAGACCATGCCTGATGAATCATGATGCGACCTTAAAGGTAGTTTAAAGCTAAATTTGTCATTTATGCTGATAATAGTCTGTGATAGTTATGTTGTCAAAACTCTCCTTTTGTCTCTCATATTTCTCAGTCAAAGTGATTTTGTAGGAAATTCAAAAGTTCTTTGTTGATTATCTGATAAATGATACCTTGGATATAATCTTTACTGCACATTTGATACATGCAAACCTTGAGTAAGATAAAGCTATGAGTAAAAAATTTCTTCGATCAGTTACAATCATTCACTCTATGACAGTTGATTTTGCAAAAACAGAAACACCAACTGAAATACCTAGGGCTTTAAAACCGAGGATGTTTCTTGATTTTATGGAAGGATGGGACAAAACTAGCTTACACTTCTTAAGGAGTATTGGGGGCAAACTTTATCGACGACGACCAACTATCAAGATCGTAATTTTCTTCTTACATTTAGCGGGCATCTGCAGTATGAGTCTTGAGGAATTAGCTTATGCAGTGGCGATAGCAACAAAATGACATCGAGGTAATCTTGTCATCGTTTAGCTTTATGTTTAGCTTTGCATGTTTAGTTTAGCTTTACATTCAATAATACATGTTTAGTGTAGCTTTCTGTTTATGTTTAGCTTTTTGTCATTGTAATACATCAGAAATGGTCATTTTTTGCTTTGCATACGTAATACCAGTATCAAGATATATACTACATATTTAACATGTTTTATTCTTTTGTTACAGTCTCATTTGGACGATATTTAATGCGTGAAGACGTTGGTTTTATTTGTATATGGATGGATTGAAGGATTTGTATGGATGTTGGTTTATTTATAGATATTGTTGTGTGTTGGGATATAAAACAGGTACAGTTTTTTTGAAAAATCCACAAAACAGACAAAAAATTTAAAAATTAAATATCAGCGATCGCATGCGGACGCTAATAACTATCAGCGACCAATGATGGCTAGAGGATATTAACGACCGCTGTTGTCACTAATGTTGGTCGTTGACACGTGGGCTAGTCACCCCTGAGATCTGACTTACAATCAGTGGCGAAGCCAGAAATATTTTGTCGGTGGGGTCAAAATTATTACTAGAGTTACAAATAATTTGACGGGGGTTCGAGGGCAGCGTCTCCGATCCAATTTTTTTAATACTTTATACTTTTGAGTATATATATATATATATATATATATATATATATATATATATATATATATATATATATATACATACATATATTATAATGAAAATATAATGAGTAATAATATATGATATATATACACTATATTGACTCATACTAGACTTTTTTAATCACAACTGTTCATAAGTAAGTAATTCATTATTTATTTTTAAAAATAATATAAATTAGATTATTATTTAGTTTAAAATATTATAGAGAGATACATATATTAAGATGATATGAGTCATATGTGATTAAAATTTGATTGACAAAGTTATAAAATTTCAATTTGACCCCGTATAATAGAAAATTTATAAATTTTTAGTAGGGTCAATTTATATAAAATACTTAAAAATTTTAAAATTTACCTTATATTATAAAATAAATTTTTTTTTCAATGGGGCGACTGACCCCATAACACTACATGTGGCTTCGCGCTGCTTAACGACGATAGCGGTCGTTGTTATATCGGTAGTTAATATTAATCGTTAATATCCACACAACGATTAAATTATGTGCGATTACTATCAACGATCGAAATTAATTACAATACGCATGGACGACCGAATACGGTCGCTATCATTTTTCTTGTAGTGCATATTTCAAATTCATGCATGCAGTTATTTATATATTACTACTATTACTATTATTATTACTACATAGTAGTAGTACATTTGAATTATGTAAAATCCTATCACACGTGAAGAATCTGACAATATGAAATCCAACTAATTAGCTTTCTTGATTCTGACCCAAAACCTGCAATCTTAGCACTACTTAATGATCACAAGCTTTACCTAATGCTTCCTTTTGTTGATCTGTTGTTAATAGATATATAAACGAATTTAATTTGTTGTTAATGATTATAGTATTCAAAAAAACTATTGTTGATAATTATGCCAGATATATATATATATATATATATATATATATATATATGGGAATGATCCATAACATCTGTTGGGCCATAATACTTTTCATACTGGGTCAGGCCGAATATGCTTGTCCTTTGGGCTATGTCACTTTGGTCATGTTGGGTCAAATAAATTGGGCCCCGCTACTTGACTACACTATTGGGCTTAGTCATTGGATCGGCCTATTACGTAAGGTGTTACTTATCCTATCTTTGACCGGTAATCATCACAAAAGGCAGCAGTTGACTGTTATGTCTGCCACCTTTCTGCATGGCATTAATGAGGATGAGACTCCGATTACCGGCGGGAGGTAACAGTGGTAGCAGGTAGGAAAATAAGCTATATGCTTTCGGCTGAGATGATCGGGGATGAGAGGAGGTGTCAGGAGATAGTGGGTGACACAGTAAACCGGGTCTAGGGAACGTATGGGGCAAGGATCACAAAAGGAAAAAGAGGTAACAACACACTACACACATTATCATTTCACACACACTCAGACACTAGTGAATATTTTTCCTCCATTGTTAACCTTGTGATCACCTGTACTGACTCTCACGCCGGAGCTATCCCCCGACAGTCAGGCCGTCAAGCTTTTGGTGTTGACTTGTTGAACTGTGCAGGATCAGAGCGTCTTACGTGATTGGGACGTGGGAGAAGATCTTGGCGTTAACATTGGCGCTAGAAGGAGGGCTGAGTTCTAGTGTCCTGAATATTTTTCAATCACAAACCTTGTTCGTTTTACGTCGGTGTTCATGGGGAAGAGTAGGACATCTACACCTGAGGGGCAGCCGATGGCTGCTAGTGAATCAGTATCGCGAGTATCTGTGAAGGACCGTTTGGGACCTGCACTAAGTGTTCATGCCAGCACGGCGTCCAAACGATCGCATAGAGATTCTCGTCTGAGGGCTGGGAGCAAAGCCAAAAGAAGACTGGTGTTTACCGTAGAGAAAGAGTCCGGTCATGGCCGAAACGAGTAGAAGACACCTCGCCTAGAACTCGATACCGGGACGACCAAGACGAAAAGACTACCCGCTTGGCTAAGATGGCAGACGAAGCTGATAGAGCCATGGAGGCATTGCTGAAGCAACGACAGGATATAGCTAAGCAGATGTCTCGAATGGCAGAGTTAAGGGACGAAGCGTCCAGTTATGTCCAATCTGAAGAACGTGGGCATCGGAGTGGGAAAGAACCTGTCCATTCAGGGCGTGAGTCTAGGGGTCAACTTCGAGAAAGGAGAAGGTCCAGAAGCCCTACTCCTCAAAGATCAAAGAGGGCACATCACCCTGTCGGTTCTAGGGAGCAGGGTCAAAGCGAACGAAGAGGTCGATCCAGGGATCGTACTCCAGAGAATGCCAAAAAGGCGCTCGTTGTTGCGCATTCCCGCCACGGCAGCCGGATTCCGAGATGAAGCAGATCTAGGGTCGCACACCCGAAAGTCCACTGAGGGCATCCCGCTCTGTGGACCATCATCGTCATAAAAGTCCCTCAAAAGTTGGGAGTTCTATCGTAAGAAACCGGTCCACTCAGAAGAGGGAGGAGTCACCGGAGAAAGAAGCATCGCCCCAACCCGAGGGCGTGGAGTATCTAGTAAAAGAGGTGAAGGAGCTTCGGAGGCAACTTGTCGAAGTACAGAAAGTAAAAGATACTTCGGGAAAGAAGGCATCACCTTTTTTCGCGGATATTCTGAAAGAAAAGGCTGACCCCACCAAGAAGTTGCCTCACATTAAAAGTTATGACAGATCGGGAGATCCCTATGACCATATTCAGGCGTTCGACCGACTGATGGATTATTACGACTTTAGCGATGCTGCTAAGTGTCATACTTTTGTCACAACACTCCGAAAGGATGCCAGACAGTGGATGGGGTCTTTGCCTTCGGATTCTATTTCATCTTGGGCAGATATGTGCAATAAGTTCCACGCCCGCTTCGGGAGTAATAGAAGAAGAGGGAAACCAACTGGCTCGCTGGCTCAGGTTCGGCAGTACTTGAATGAGTCTTTGGGCCAATATGTAAAGCGATTCCGTGAAGCGGTCGGCCAAGTGACAGACCTGAACGATCTACAGGCCGTGGGACTGTTTCAGAATGGGTTAGATCTGGTCAAATCAGAGAAGTTGGTGAAAAAACTAATGTTTCATCACCCGAAGAGTCTCGCCGAAGCCTTCGACAAAGCGGAAGGCTATATTGTGGTAGAGGAGGCCATGAATAGCCTCAAGCGTCCCTCTTCGGATCGGCTTAAGGAGACAGATCGGGACAGAACAGAGGGGGACCAGAGTAAGAATGAAGGGAACAAAGGTCGTCATGACGGCCGATCAAAGAAATACAACAATAATTGGAGACAGGGTGGAGAACGCTCGTCCGCTCCCGCTCAGAGGGTAAACAGGACGTATACTGCACTCAACGCCGATAGGGCTATTATCTTGGAGCAAATCAAGAATCAACCTATTTTCGAGCCACCTCGAGATAACTTTAAGCCCGGGAAAGGGAATTCTCGTAAGTATTGTGACTATCATCAAGCCTCGGGTCACGATACGAATGACTGTGCTAGTCTGAAAGATTTTATTGAGAGGAAGGTGCAAGACGGGGCTCTAGTTCATTATGTAGCTGCCAGGACGAATCAACAGCAAAGTAGAGGACCTATTCAGGCAGCCCCACCAGTTCAGCAAGTGTTCTCCGCCCCCGGACCGCCAGCAAGACAAGTCATAGATGTCATCACTGGGGTACTTCGGGCAAGCTTGTTGGAAAGAAACGCCGAAGCTATCTGGATTCGGTCATGTCAGTGGCGGGTACCCCCCGAAGACCGACAGACCCTTCCCGGGTACGGTAATTTCCTTTACCGATGAGGATTACCCTTCGAAAACCATCGAACCACATGAGGGATCATTGGTCGTGACGGCACAAGTGGGTTCGGTGGACATGAAGCGCATGATGATCGACAACGGGTCTTCTGTGGATATCTTATATGCTCATGCTTATCAGAGGATGCATCTTGATGGGCAGAAGATGGAGATCGGACAGGAGGCCCCTCTATATGGTTTCAGTAACGATCCGGTCAAAGTGGCTGGAACCATTGAACTGCCGGTTATCTTCGGAACGGCCCCCCAACAGGTAGAAATTATTTACAAATTTTACGTTGTGAATGTGGATTCTGCTTATAATGCTATTTTGGGAAGACCCACTTTAACTGCTTTGCAAGCTGTAACCTCAATCCCTCATTTCAAAATCAAATTTTCTACGGCTCATGGGGTTGGGGAGGTAAAAGGAGATCTGGATCTGGCCAGAAGATGTTATAGAAATGCCGTGATCACTTCGGGAGTTGGGGTGTCGAAGCAAAAACAGACCATGGCAATAGAAATCGAACCCTTCACGGAAAGCAGCTCAGAACCGTTGGTCATGCCAGCCGAAGAGACGGAAGAAGTAGAGCTCGTCCCGGGCAAAGCGGACAAAACGGTGAAAATAGGTTCGGGCCTGCCAGAACCTCTCAGGACGAACCTCATTGAACTCCTGCAGTGTTATGTTGACATCTTCGCCTGGGAGCCTCAAGATATGCCGAGAGTGAGTAGGGATTTTGCTGAGCATCGGTTAGAAGTGGATCCGTCGAAGAAGCCAGTTCGACAAAAGAGGAAGATCTTTGCGCCTGAGCGCCAGAGAATTATCGATGAAAAAATTGTGAAGCTGCTAGCTGCTGACTTCATCTTCGAGATCGATTATCCACAGTGGATGGCGAATGTGGTGCTGGTCCAGAAGCAGAACGGGAAATGGCGGGTCTGCATCGACTATACAGACCTGAATAAAGCTTGTCCGAAGGATTTCTATCCATTACCCCACATTGACCAGCTCATCGATGCAACTTCGGGGTACGCCTTGTTAAGCTTCATGGATGCATTCTCTGGCTATCATCAAATCTCCATGTGCAAAGAGGATATACCGAAGACGGCGTTCATTACGCATCGTTCAGTATACGTCTACAAGAAAATGACCTTTGGCCTCATCAATGCCGGAGCCACTTACCAGAGGATGATGAACTATGTCTTCAGGCGTCAGTTGGGCAAGAATATGGAAGTATATGTGGATGACATGATTGTTAAGAGCATGTTGGTGCACAAACATCTGGATGATCTGGAGGAATGCTTTCAGACAGTCCGTCATCACAAACTGAGACTGAATCCTGCCAAATGAACCTTCGGATTAGGAGCTGGCAAATTTCTGGGTTATCTGGTCAGTCAGAGGGGGATTGAAGCCAATCCAGAAAAGATTCAAGCAATCCTGAACATGAAGACCCCTCAATCATTTAAAGATGTTCAGCGTCTGACTGGAAGGATTGCAGCGTTGAGGAGGTTTATGTCCAAGTCGGCAGAAAGGTGTTTGCCGTTTTTTGACACGTTGAAAGGGCCGAAGATTGCCAAGACGTTCCAATGGACTTCGAAATGCGAAGACACCTTTCAAGGCATCAAGTCCTACTTATCTTCGGCGCCTTTGTTGGTGAAGCCCGCTCCTGCTGAGCCGTTGTATTTGTACTTAGCAGCTAGTTCGTTGGCAGTAGGAGCAGTTTTGGTGCGAGAAGTTGGGGGTAAGCAGCACCCGGTTTATTATGTAAGCCATGTCCTTCGGGATGCTGAAACAAGGTACCCAAACATTGAAAAGTTTGCTTTTGCTTTAATAACTGCTAGTCGGAAGCTTAGGCAGTACTTCCAGGGTAGATTGGTAATAGTCTACACAGATCAGCCTTTGAAGAAAATTATGGGCAAACCTGAGGTATCGGGGAGATTAGCTGCATGGACGATGGAGTTGTCTCAGTTCTTCGTTGAATATCATCCCCGAACTGCCATCAAGGGGCAGGCCTTGGCTGATTTTATGGTCGAGTGTTCATTTTCTGAAGCTGATGAAGCTGTAGCAGAAGCTGGAGGATCTAACAGCGTAGTTGCGATTCTTCAGCAGGAGCAGAGTTCGTGGACACTGTATGCAGATGGGTCTTCTACCGCGGACGTCAGCGGAGCAGGGATTATTCTGACCAGCCCGGAGGGATTCAAGGTGCAGCAGGCCATCAGATTCCAGTTTAAAGCGACGAACAACGAAGCAGAGTACGAGGCAGTGTTGGCAGGTTTGCGACTAACTAAGAGTCTCGAAGTGCAAAGAATAATTATCTTCAGCGACTCTCAGTTAGTCGTTAAACAAGTCTCCGGGGAATACGAAGCTCGAGGTCACAGAATGATCAAGTATTTGGCGGAAATGAAAGAACGGCTTCAGTATTTCCAGTTCTACGAATTTCAGGGGGTCGAACGTAACGACAATTCCATTGCCGATGCACTCTCCAAATTAGCCACTACGGATGTTAACGTTTTTGATGGGTCGGTTTACTTGGAAATTTTGCAACATCCTAGTGTTCATCATGAATCAGTAACGTGCGTTGACCGAACTAACTGCTGGTTGACTCCATATCTGGAGTATCTGGCAGATGGCGTTCTACCGTCGGATCAGATGCTGGCCAAGAAAATCAAGTACAAGAGTGCTAATTTCGTTCTGATAGATGGGGATCTGTTCCGAAGGGCCTTCTCGTCTCCACTGTTAAAGTGTTTGACTCCGTCCGAAGCTGAATATGCTCTTCAAGAAGTTCACGAGGGCATCTGCGGCGACCATATGGCTGCTAAGTCATTAGCCTACAAAGTACTTCGTCAGGGATACTACTGGCCTACCATCTTCAAGGAAGCAACTGAATACGTCAAGAAGTGCGAGAAGTGTCAGCTCAACAGTCCGATCCCACATCAGCCACCAGAAGAGTTATACTCGATCTTATCTCCCATACCCTTCGCTGTCTGGGGGGTTGATATACTAGGTCCACTGCCGAAAGCAAAAGGTCAGGTCAGCTTTGTTATAGTTGTCATCGACTACATGACCAAGTGGGTAGAAGCGAAACCACTTAGGTTAATAACCGAACAAGAATGCTTAAAGTTCATCAAGGAGTCCGTAGAATTTCGGTTCGGAATTCCTAAGGTGGTGATTTCGGACAATGGGCGTCAATTTGTGGGATCGAAATTCGAAGTGTTTTTGAAAGAACTGGGGGTCCAGCACAGAAAAACTTCGGTAGCTCATCCTCAGTCTAATGGACAAGTCGAAGTGACCAACAGAATGCCGCTGAACGGAATCAAGCGCAGATTGGACGAAGCTAAAGGAAGATGGCCAGAAGAGCTGCTCAGCGTGTTATGGGCCTATCGGACTACTCTGAGGACCACAACGGGGGATTCACCTTTCAGACTGGCCTACGGTACTGATGCCTTAGTCCCAGTTGAAATTGGTTCTCCAAGTCTTCGAGTTAGTCAGTTCAGAGAAATATACAATGATGAAGGGCTGAAAACCAATCTTGATTTACTTGAAGAAGTCAGAGAAACAGCCTTGGTCAAACTAGCGGCCTATCAGCGAAGAGTTGCTAAGCATTATAACAAAGGGGTAAAGCTTCGCAGGTTCGAAGTAGGGAATTTCGTTCTCAGAGAAGTCGAAGCATCTACACCTCTGAATTTGGGAAAGCTGATGCCAAATTGGGAAGGGCCGTATGAAGTCATAGAAGTACCGAAGCCAGGGACTTATCGATTGAAGGCCTTGGACGGATCTGAAATCAAGAATACTTGGCATGCAGGTAGGCTTCGAAAGTATTTTCAGTAGATACCATGTCAGTATACCGGAAGTCTGTAAATGTTTAAGTCATCATCAATAAAAATTCCCTTTTTCTCAAACAAGTCTTGTCTTCGTTGCTGTTAATGTCATCGGAGTAAGGAGGTTCGGGTGGACTCGCTGACCATTCGATGGTAGCCTCATCGGCAGGAGGTCCTTATGAGTTCGTCAGGCCCTACGTGGTAGGCGAACGTCATCGGAGTAAGGAGGTTCGGGTGGACTCGCTGACCATTCGATGATAGCCTCATCGGCAGGTGGTCCTTATGAGCTTGTCAGGCCCTTCGTGGTAGGCAAGTATCATCCTTAAGACGTTGTCAGGCCCTTCGTGGTAGGCAATTGTCGGTCCTTAGACCTTGTCAGGCCCTTCGTGGTAGGCAAGTGTCATCCTTATGAGTTCGTCAGGCCCTACGTGGTAGGCGAACGTCATCGGAGTAAGGAGGTTTGGGTGGACTCGCTGACCATTCGATGGTAGCCTCATCGGCAGGTGGTCCTCATGACTTTGTCAGGCCCTTCGTGATAGGCAAACGTCATTGGCGTAAGGAGGTTCGGGTGGACTCGCTGATGATTCGATGGTAGCCTCATCGGTAGGTGGTCCTTAAGACGTTGTCAGGCCTTGCGTGGTAGGCAATTGTCGACCTTCAGACCTTGTCAGGCCCTTCGTGGTAGGCAAGTGTCATCATTCAGACTTCGTCAGGCCCCTCACGGCATCTACCTCACACTTTGGTAACGAATAAGTATTCCTTTACTTTGTTATTATTACCTATATTTTTCTAAGTGTTGAGTTCAGAAGGCCACATTCTTTAACTTTATCCTATCTGATTATACGACTTGCCTAGTTGTTGATTAACAGTTTAAGTTAAGTCCATGAAGGAGCTTGTACATTTTTTAAGATTGAATCGTTATTGAAGTGTTGATAAACAGTAAATACACCGAAGCCATAAGGAATAATGCTGATATTTCATTTACAAAATACTGTTTACAAAACGATAGAAACTTTTACAGAAATCCTACAGCTAAGGGAAAAGAGAATCATCTTCAGGGATCAGCTTCGTCTTCCGAAGAGTCCAGAATGGTCGGGTCAACCTTGGCAGCGACAAGTCTTGCCTTGTCTTTGCTTCGGCATTCGTCGTATCCATCCGAGAATATCTGGACGATCTCCTCGTTCAACTCAGCTGATCTCCGGTATTCTTGTTGAACTTCTCTCCGAAGATCTCCGGTCAAAGGAGGACCCAGATCTCTCAGAGCACGAAGTTCTCGAAGCTCCTCTTCGAGTTTCGCTCGTTCCTTCAGATGCCTCAAATCCCTAGCTTCAAGTTCATGTACTTGCACCGCCAGGCTTTTATTAGTCTTCACCATCGTCTCGTTCTTCCCAACAAGGACCTCGTTTCGACGAACCAGGTCTATGTTCGTAGTAACGGTTATTTGGTGGGTGGCATCGGCTGTCTCTAGTTTCTCTTTTAATTTATTTACATCCTTCTGGAGGCCTTCGTTATTGAGGAGAGTGGTACCATGGGCCCTTCTCTCTCTCTCCAGAGCCGACACCAGAGTAGCCTTCTCTCGCCTGACTGCGTCTTCTTCGGCTTCGGATCCTCTGTATCGGGAAGAAGTCTCCCGAAGACAGTATTTGCCTACAGACATTTAAAGAAAGTCGGTGAATTGGTAGAAGAAACAGATGATTCCTAAATATTTTAATTGAATATACTAACCTTAGCCTGATAACTCATGCCTTCCTCGATTAAATCCCTAATCGAGCTGTTTTCCGAACCGATGATCGTCAGTCTCCCGAACAAAGGAGTCGAACAGCTGGAAGGGAAATTTCTCGTTAAACTCCGGCCATACAGTGGGGGAAGATGCAGCTTCTCGCCTGAAGGCGGAGGGGGAAGATCTTGGCGGAGAAGGCAATGATGATTCGGGGGGGCGGTGGTGGTTGATCTTCAGAAGGTTGTTTCTTTTTACGAGATAGAAGAAGAGACTCGGTTGGGTTTTCGAGCTCGTCTTCGGAAACATGGATCTCCACGGGAATGACGACAGGAGGATCAACTGCAGTAGGAGGAGGAACCCGAAGCTCATCGGCAGACAGAGGAGTCACTTTGGTCTTCCTCTTTTTAATACGAAGAGCTTGCATTCGCTCGTTAGCAGGCATGTCGATCAAACTTGCTGCAGAAGTTGATTGAGATCCTTGAGGAGTTGACCGGACTTTCCGAACAACCCTTTTCTTTTTTCGAGGTTGGCTAGGCTCCTCTTCAACGACGAAGCGTGCCGATTGATCCTCGATGACTTGATCTTCGGAGACCGAAGGTTCCTCTGGAAGGACTTCGGCGGAAGGTGATGAAGGCTTACCAGAAAGGTACCTATCCAGTTCCTTTCGATCGATCGAAATCGGTTTGATGAGAGACAATTTATGGTCATACAACCATGCTTGCTTGCTCAGGAGGCCGAAGCTCCACTCCTTCAGAGGTATCTTCTCTATGATGCGCGTCATTTCTCTTATACGTTCCTCGGATATATCTCCGAAGTCTGCAGAGACGCGATCAGAAGTGGTCCAGTCTGGGACAGAGGAGATTTCGGGCCCGTTGACGAAGAACCATTTATTATGTCATCCTCGATTGCTCGAAGGAGTGTCCATTAGAGACCGCTTCTCGATTCTGGCATTGGGCTTAGGGGCTATCTTACTTAGCACCTTGAAGCCTTTTTCCCGAGATTTCCCTACCGAGAAGAGGGTAAAGAAGGAATCCACAGCAGGAGGAACTCCTATCTCGTAGCAGAAGGCTATGTAAGCCAGTATATGGATATACGAGTTCGGCACCAATTGGGCGAACCCCACTCCAACAAACCCTAGGAGGGTGATCAAGAAGGCATGAAGGGAAAACCTCACCCCCTTCTCTAGAAACGTTGCCGGGACGGCGATCCAACCGTCGGGACGCTGGTACATCCTTTCGTGGGAGGCTGTTATCCTCACCCTGTGGGTATCTGGTATTTGATAGCGAGCCCGAATGTTGCAGAGCTCAGCCTCAGTAACAGTGAAGGGGGTGTTGGCGTGAGGAAAATCTTCCTCATTCTTGAAAAATTCGGAGGGGTTGGGAAGTGATTCTAGAGGCGGAGCTTCCTTACTCGGAGCACCGATTTGGGGGTTTGAGCTCGGAACCTCTTTGTCAGGGTTTGAATGGGGGGTCACGATGGAGATGGGGGCTACACGAAGTGGAGAACTCGTATCAGGGTTTTGAGACGCCATTGCTGAGAATCTGTAGGGAAAACGAAGAAATTTGAGAAAGGGAAGGCAGTAAGCTCTTGTAAATTCGAAATAGCAAGGAACCATCCAAGGTGAATGGGTGGTAATTCTTATAGTAGCGGTCTTTTTAAATTTTACACGAGAACCGAGGGCGGCGCATTAATTGAAGGTAATGATGTGGGAGAGGAAGGGGTAACGTCCGATTTTGGTTTTAATGGGTTATCCAAGGTGGGCCGGCGCTTGTTGGATCCCTCTTCACTATGGACTCGCACTATTTACAGTCTTCCATTAAACGTCCTGTTTAATAAAAGACTGGGGGGCAATGTTGGGCCATAATACTTTTCATACTGGGCCAGGCCGAATATGCTTGTCCTTTGGGCTATGTCACTTTGGTCATGTTGGGTCAAATAAATTGGGCCCCGCTACTTGACTACACTATTGGGCTTAGTCATTGGATCGGCCTATTACGTAAGGTGTTACTTATCCTATCTTTGACCGGTAATCATCACAAAAGGCAGCAGTTGACTGTTATGTCTGCCACCTTTCTGCATGGCATTAATGAGGATGGGACTCCGATTGCCGGCGGGAGGTAACAGTGGTAGCAGGTAGGAAAATAAGCTATATGCTTTCGGCTGAGATGATCGGGGATGAGAGGAGGTGTCAGGAGATAGTGTGTAAGACCCCAACTTTTATAAATAAAGATGAATTTTCTATAAATATCATTTTTGAATATTATGGAGTTAATTTGATATAATGTTATAGTTGTGGGTAATATTTATAAATTTTGCAAAGTAAGCAAGTTGTTATAAAATATTCGTTTGGTCGGAGAATATTCTTTTTGTCGGGGAATATTCGTACGACGGCACAATCATTGGTGGACCCCACAACGGAATTATTGTCGGATGGAGAAAACGACATAATTATCTTTCTATAAAAATAACGGCTGAGGTGTTACCGTTAAAACCGTTAAAACTGTTGAACTACTCGGTAGTAAAAGTACAGTAATACGCGTGGTTGCATAGTAGCACACGGTATTGATTATTGATGCTTACGTGAGAAGTCACTCAGCTATACTCAATTATTGCTACAGTAATTGCTGCATTATATCTCTTAAATTATTGTCATAGTATCATCTGTATAATATGTTATATTATTGAGACGTTGTGGTAAGTTTGGTTATTTTATGGGGGGTCATATGTCATCATCTAAAAGTCTCTTCGTCAATAGTAATTACCGTCGTCAATAGTAATTACCGTCGTCAATAGTAATTACCGTCGTCAATAGTATTTACCTTGGTCAATAGCAATTACCTTCGTCAATAGTATTTACCTTGGTCAATAGTAATTACCTTCGTCAATAGTATTTACCTTGGTCAATAGTAATTACCTTCGTCAATAGTATTTACCTTGGTCAATAGTAATTACTTTCGTCAATAGTAGTTGTCCCTTCAATATTACCAAGAGTCATTTGACCTTTCGTTAAGACCAAGAGTCATTTGACCCTTCGTTAAGACCAAGAGCCACCCTCAGTTTTTCTATAAATAGAGGCCTAGGGCTTCATTATTTTTCACGAATTCATTCAAGCTATAGAGAGAGAAAGTATAGAGAGAATAAGAGAGAGAGAGACTAAAAGTATTCCGCTACATCACTTTTCCAATATCCAGTTCTTTTAAGGTAGGGAATATTATTTCTTTTATATTCATGAAGAGAACTTCTGTTATTCCATTTGTTATTATTCTGTTGGAATAACCAGTATACGCGGTCTACCCTATACTTGGTGACATTCTTCTATTAATCTGTTGGAACATCCTGTCTGTGTGTTTTACACCGGACCTGGTTCCGTTTATTATTCTGTTGGAACATCCTGTCTGTGTGTTTTACACCGGACCTGGTTCCGTTTTATTATTATTCTGTTGGAATATCATGTCTGTGTGTTTTACACCGGACCTGGTTCCATTATTTATTATTCTGTCGGAATATCTTGTCTGTGCGTTTACGCCGGACCTGGTTCCATTATTTATTATTCTATTGGAATAACCTGTCTGTGCGGTCTATCGCATGCATGGTGATTTCTTTTGTTATTCCATTCTTTATTGTACTCAGTTGGTTAAGTTTTGACTTCTATACTCCATGAAATTTGTGGAATATCCTTGATAGTTGCGTTTCATCCAGTATCTTTTCAAGAAAATATTCTTCTAAGCATTCTTGAATTTTACTCCACAATGCAGTATCATGTTGACAATTTGGACGTTGTTAATTCCTGGATAAATTAATTCTTGAACTTGTTTTATTGAATTCTTATATCATTGTCATCATCCTCATGTTTATAAAATGTTGAAAGTCATCTGTGGCCTGTAGTGCATAGATGGACTTGGTATGATTATGACCAGGGATTATTCGGTATAATCATGACCGTAATGTTACAAATGATGTGGTAAAAGTCCTCATTGGCCCGTAGTGCATTGATGGACAGTTGTTGGCATGATCATGACCATTAATGAATACACGAATATCCTTGGCCGTAGTGCAGGGGTGATTCGATGATGTGGATTATTTTATTAAGCTGAGTCTCAGCGATCGCAGTGTTGAAAAACCTTTTAAATCATAAAAGATAGTAGAGTTTATTTTCTACTTGACTCTTTTAATGGATTGCTTGTTCCGCTACAGTTAAACTTGATGTCTATTATATTTTATCAGTTTAACATTGTTGAAGGCTAATGATAATTTATTCTGCATTATCTTAGTCATAATATTTCTTACTGGGCTAGTTGAGCTCACCCTTTCTTTCACTGTTCTCTTCAGGAAATGAGAACGTAGCTGGGACAAGTCGGGGTACGGAGTGATGGTCCGAATGATAGTATTAGTTAGTAGTCCTCACTATTCTATGTAATGGTGTGTTAATAAATGTAATGAGGACTCCTTTTGAGTATGAATACTCTCTAGAAGATAATATTTGTATTCAAACTCACAGTTTATGTTTTGTCGTATTGTACACGACAGATGTATTAATCAGTTGTATTTGTATTCTGTACTATGTATCTGACGACCCAAGATGGGTGATGTATACCTAATTTTGGGGGCGTCACATAGTGGGTATCACAGTAAACCGGGTCTAGGGAACGTATGGAGCAAGGATCACAAAAGGAAAAAGAGGTAACAACACACTACACACATTATCATTTCACACACACTCAGACACTAGTGAATATTTTTCCTCCATTGTTAGCCTTGTGATC
Organism: Panax notoginseng; assembly: GCA_016801055.1. Lineage (NCBI taxonomy): Eukaryota > Viridiplantae > Streptophyta > Magnoliopsida > Apiales > Araliaceae > Panax > Panax notoginseng. Next base: position 31,157,800 of record CM029020.1, on the reverse strand, counting down.
GCCTGTACTGACTCTCACGCCGGAACTATCCCCCGACGGTCAGACCGTTAAGCTTTTGGTGATGACTTGTTGAACTGTGCATGATCAGAGCGTCTTACGTGATTGGGACGTGGGAGAAGATCTTGGCGTTAACAGCATCTATTTGCTATAGATCAAAAAGTGACATTTATTTATTCTAACCGTATAAATAATATTCTAACATTATTAACAACTTAAACAAGAGTAATTATAAAATGGAATGTACGCTTAATTATGTGAATTGAAGGATATTAGTGACAATTGAATTGAATATCTTAATTCTTGTGTCTTCATATATACATACCCAGCAATCACAATTACACAAAATTTTGCTAAATTAATTGAATTATTTACTTAAAAAGACAACTCTACAAATAAACCATTGCCATTGGACTAAACTCAGGAGTTTCTGTCAACCCACTTATTTTACTCAATTTTTTAAAAATCTTGATCTTTAATTAAATATATTTTTTTAAATGTTGATCATTAATTAAATAAAATTGAGTATATATATAAGGTACTATTGAAAGGCATGCGCTTAGCTGGGGGCACTATTTTAATTAATGCTAATAGATTTGTGATCTTTTATTAAATTAATGGAGTGTTGAGATATTTTTTTATTATTATGTTGAGATATTAAAAAATATTAAATATATTACTCATATGTTTCATATTCAGCGTACTCAATATTTTGGCTTTTCAAATCAAATTGGCCGCAAGTAAGACCAAAATGAAGGTGTTGCACTAGCCGCACCTAAGAAGTTTGACAGGGTTCAGACCAAATTTAATCTCAGCGATCCATTAATTTAATGAACGATCACAGATCTGTTAATTTTCCCAGCTATAACGTATGCTCTCTCTCTCTCTCTCTCTCTATATATATATATATATATATATATATATATATAAAGAACTCAAATTAGCTAAAGTTAATATTATTATGTACAGAAGAGCGCCCCCACATGGCATTATTGCTTTTATTATTTTTGACCATTTGACTGGAAAATGACCAGAGAAATCGGGACCGCTCATTCCCCATCCTGCGTCAAATCTAAACGTCCATTGTCCTGAAGAATCTTCAGTAACTGGGCCCCTTTTTTCTTTCCTCTAGTGGTACAATCCCCTTGCAACGCCAACACCACTGCACGCGCAAGCTCCTTCGGCGGCGCCACCGGCACCTCCTCCTCCGAACCACCGCCGTAAATCACGCCCAGCACGCCTATGGCATATTCCCTCCCCCTTCCCCCCATTTTCCCCATAACCTCCACCAACATGGGCACAGCTAGCGCGTGGGACATCACCTCCGCCGCCCCTTCCGCCACCGTGCACAGCAGCTCCAACGCCGCAAGCGCCCTCTCCGCCGCCGGCCCCTCCAAATCAGCCAGGGCCTCCACCACTCTCCCAACAGCCCCCGCCTCCACTGCCACGTGTCGATTCCCCTCCGCCAAGCAAAGCGCCAGCAGAACCTTCGTTGCCGGTTTTGCCCCCGCTTTTTCTTTCAAATTACCCACTACCCCTCCCATCACCACCGCCGGGCACAAAGCCTCGTTGCCAACAGAATGTGGGTTTGGCACCAGCGAGCGCTCCAGCATATGGAGTGCTCTGACACGGTCCGAATCCGACCCGGTTCTGAACTGGAGCTCGGCCACGTGGAAGAGCTCTTGGAGGTCAGTGGTGGAAATTGGAGGCGGCAGCGGCGGAGATGACTCGGGTTTTTTTGTTATTGGGTCGGGTTGGATCGGGGATGGGAGTTGTGGGGAGGGAGGTGGGAGTGGGAATTTCCATTGGGTGAAACTCTGGGAAGTGTTTGAGGAAGAAGAGGACTCCGAATCCGGTTGAGGTGGTGGCGGCGGCGGCGGGGCTGCAGTGGAGGACGGTGGAGGAGGTTGTGGTGATATGGTTGGAGGGAGAGACTTGGTTGGACTGAGTACAGTTTGAGTGCAGTGGCGGAAGAAAGCACAAGAGAATAATGGGCGTGGTGTGGATTTGAGCTTTGTTGGATGATGGTGGTGGGTTTTCATGGTTCTAGTTAGACACCGCAAGCACCACTGCTAGCTGTTTAATTTGTGAGAGAGAGAGAGAGCAGTGAAGGGTAGGTTGTGGTGTTGGACTTGAAACTTCACAGAAAAAGATGCATGTTTGTGCATGGTTCAGACAATGTACAGACACTCTATCTCATAATTTATATTACCTCCTCCATTGCCAAAAGATTATCATTTTAAAAAAAAAATTATTTTAATTTATTTATTATTTAAAATTTTTTAAGAGAATAAATTATTTATTTTTTTGCATTCTCTCGTTATCCCAATAAATTCTCTCTCTTTTTCAACTTCCCATAAAAGGGTAGTAATTAAATTTCAAACAAATTTTAATTGTTAAATAATAGTATTAAATGACTTTCTAAATTCATGTGCAAAAATCTTAAACGACAATCTTTTAAGAACGGAGATAGTAACATTTTAAATAATTTTATTTTTCTCAAATTATTTAAAGTTTAATATAATCTAAAGAGAATTAATCACAATTTTTTAAAAATTATCTTTTATGAGAAAATGTTATAAATAAAGAGTATTATAGATAATTAATATTATATTTAATGTTATACAAGTATTTCATTATTTCTTGTACACAATTCTAAAACGTCATATTTTATGGAATATAATCAATATTTAAAAATTTAAAAATCCGTTTATATTAACGGAAAAAAATGATTTATGTTGTCAAGTAAATATATATTTAACAATATTTTTATAATTGTTAAGCGAAATTAACACTTTAAATAACACTTGCTCTTTGATCTGACAATGTCAACCGCTTTAAAAAATAATGTTGTTACGGTACAAAATTAAATTCTAAACCTTAGAAGTTATTAAATTATTTGTAAAAATCTCATCACATGTAACATGTATATTTGCTTTAGAAATATAAATTTTGGACAAGGATCCATTCATTACACTTTTCACTCAATTTTTTTCAATGTATATTTAGGATAAAAACGTTACATTTAGCGATACAATAACATCCATCACAAATAATTATGTCATCGATAATTGTCGTTAAATACAATATTTTATTGCTAAATATATATTAAAAAAAATTAGATAAATTGTGTAATGGATAAATCATATGTAAACCATAATATTTGATTTAATGATATCAACATTCTTTCAAAATTAGAGATATATTTTTTAAACAGTTTTTTTTTTTAAAATTGTTATCTATATAATGTCCCCAACATTATCTAAAAATATAGTAGTGGTGGTACAACAATGCTTAACCTACTAAAAATAAAAATAATGACATATTAAGATAATCATGTCATTTTATAACTCAGAAAACATAATATATATATATATATATATATATATATATATATATATATATATATACACACACACGCGCGCGCGGAGAGTATCAACTGTATACTCCTTTATTTAACCTATTTTGCTCATCATCTTTAGCGGTGGATCGGACGACAGTTCGGTACGTTGCGTATATCAGAAAACCATCGTCTTAACTTTTAGCGACGCATCGAATCGTCGCCATAACATATAAACCGTTTATCTGTTCTACAGCGACAGACCAAACCGTCGCTCGGTCCGTCACGAAATGTGGTAAGCATGATATGTAAAATAAAAGGGTATGCACCAAAAACGTAATATATATATATATATATATATATATATATATATATATATATATATATATATATATAAACGAGCAAGGAAAAAAGTGAAACATATGGTGTACATATTTCAAAATGAAATTAATTACTGTTAATTACACCTGAAATCCAACCTTTAAATAATTATTTTTTTGTTCACGTTTCAAGTATTTATAAGTTAAATGATTAACAAGTTCACTTTCTTTAAGTTCAAATATAAAAACTCCATCCACCAAAATATAAAAATTATTTAAACTTTTTAAGCTGGCCAGTAAAACTGTCAGTCACCAAATTAGGGTTAGGGTCAAGACAATATTCATAATTCAGAATACCAGCCAATGTCACTTAAAGAAGGCAAAACTGACATGCTGCAGTGATAATAGTAGCTACTCCATAATTTTGTGTGTTGTGTAGTGAGCTCAATTATTAGACTCGTGAACATACATACATACATACAATATATACACAGCTGTTTGAATAAAATGAACTTCAAACAAAACTATCAAATTCACTCCTATGCCTATGTCGAGACTTTAGATAATCGTTAAATTATTTACTGAATAATTTTTAAACTTTAAAAGATTATACATAAATTTGAAAATCGAAAATAAAAATTAGATATTAAATTTAAAAATTGTAAAAACTAAATATTAATTACAAATGACAACAAAAGAAATACATTACTAATATTAAATTGTAAGTTTTTGATAATCATTTGTTTGTAAACTCAACTTGAAGTGGTTGGACCTTGAAGAGTTGAAAGACTTTTGGATATTAATATTTGATTTACTAATACGTACATTGATGAGTTGATTTCTCTATTCTTTATCTCGATTTGACAATTTCAATAACTCATGTAAATGTAAGCAATTGTATTGTATCATTCTTTAATTTATGTCAAATAGTCATTGTATGATGATTAATGACATTTTTTATGTGCTTTATGACATGGGTAATGGGCTATAATTTATTAAATTATTAGAGATGTAAATTATAATAATCCAACAATTATTGTTAAAAAAATTATGAAAATATTAAAATGATTTTAATTAAATTAGAATTTAGATGTGAAGAAGTACACATTATTATTTATTAATTATTTAATAAAAATATTTACTTATAATCAATTATTAAAAAAATCAAACAGATGAACAAAAATATTTACTTATAATTATGTAATTAAGAAAGCGAACTACTCGAATCGATCTCGAACTTATCAAACCGAACTCGAACTTATCGAACCGAACTGAACTCGAACTGTTCGTGAACAAAAACGAACCGAACCACATTATTCGCGAACATATTCGATTGAGAAATCAAACGGAACATTATATGCGAACTCGACTCGGCTAGGCGTGCAAGTCGAACTCGAACCATACCGAACCGGTTCGCGAACAGTTCGGTTCATTTGCAGCCCTACCTATGTCCCCATAAATATTTAAAATTAATTTTTCCTTATCGCGATGCATTTGCAAAGAAAATAAAATTAACAAGAATGTTTTTATTTTTGGTATAAGGTTTTCGGATCGAGATCGGTCATCAATTGAATCAAAAAAGATACCAGGTAGATGGTTCACTGGTTCAATCAATGGTGAACCGTTATTAACTCAGTGATGTCATTAATATATAAAAATATATATTATTAGTAATTAATAAAATTTTAAAAAAATATCTGTTTTTATGAACTAAAAACATAATAAAGTTGAATTTCAATATTATTAAAAATGGTTAATTTTAATATTAAAAAAATAATACCAAAAAAATATTAAAAAATAATTAAAAACCGATTCATTGGGTCAATTAACCGATTTTACCGGTTGAACCATCGGTTCGACCGGTGATTAACCGATTTTTGACTAAATCAATAAAATCAAGTCAAATCGGACCGAAGTGCCGACCGATTCTATTTTTACAGGTTGAATCGGCGGTCTGATCCGAGTGTAATAACCATGCGTATAAGTCTCACATAGGATGACTGCGTATAAATCAACTATATAATTAAAAATACAAACTTGGTTTGTTTTTATTAATTTTTGGTCCAACTTTCCTATTCATATCACCATAAGTACTATCCAAATTTGTACCAATTAATTACTATCCAAATTTAAAAATATTTATGTCTCTAATAGGAATAGAAAAAATAAAGATCTTTTTTTTCCTATTCAAATTAATATAAGTAATATACAAATTTATAAAAATTAAATATATATTATCCAAATTTGTAGAGTATTCAAAAGAAACTCAACCAATCTCTAATAAAAAAATTAACTTCTAAAAGAATATTTATTTTTGGTTTTACCAATTTGATTACAAAGTTTTTTTATCATAATTTTATGTAATTAATTAAGACAATATAACATATTGTACTTAAGTATTACATGATCGATTTGATGATGATGTGAAAATATTAATGTATATTTGTATCAGTAGCTTTTGTAAAGCACTTAATGTGAAATTGATTTACAAGACTTAGAATAGAAGATCAAACTTGTTAGGTTGATTTATTGAGCTGAACAATTGTATAGATAATAAAATTGTAAAGTTACTCTGATTAAATTGTAAAGTTTATTAGAGATCGCACAATTAGCTATTCTATTGTATAGCATTCAGAGCAAGTTCGTAGAGTCTGTCAGGAGTTTGTAAACCCAAATTCAAGAACACAGAGTCTGCAAAAAATTGTAGAGTTCACTCTAAGATCGTAAGGTGAAGTATTAAAGATTGCAGAGTCTGCTCAAGGATCGAAAAGCATTTCGCAGAGTGTCTCTCAATTCATAGAGCAAGCCGATCATAGAGAAAAACGTAGAGTGAAGCAAGCCCAAAACTCTACGATCTCCATAAAACAGTACTACGATCAGCCAAAGTCATAGACCATGTCAGAACTGACTTGACATGAGACTAACAATGAGGAGTTTTGTTGAGTGAGGAACTCGAGACATTTGTCGATCATCCTAAGTTCAAATTGAAGATCAGACCAAGATGTGTACTCTAACAACTAGTTTGTTGATGTGACATCACCCATGTGGTAGGTACTGCAGAAGTCAGAAGTGAACTATCAGAGCCGAAAGTAAGTTGACACATCCACTTTGAAAGTCAACATCAAAGATCAATCTTCTAGGATCGGAATATTAAATGCACAATGACAACTTTAACAATGTGAAAGTCTCTAGGACTTCTATAAAAGGACATGAAGATTCAATTAAACAATACGAATCACGAACATCAAGCTGAACCTCTGCTCAAGTGTCGAGAAAACTCTACATCAATAAAGAATAACAACTTGTTCTGCTACTAAGTCATTCAGAAGTTGTGCTTAATGCCACTTAGTAGTAACTTAGAGATCACCCTTCTCATTATGATTCACTGCTCTAAGTGACCATCTTGTTACCAAGTCTAAGTGACTTGAAAAGGGTAGAGTGATCCTGGTTTAAGTGACCTTCATGTCTTAATGACAAATGCTTAGACTTAGTGATTCAAAGAAATCTTAGTGATCTGGTCTAAGTGACCTCTGCATCCTTAGTGAATTTTCTACTCGCAGAGTAATAGAGTGGACTAGGGAGTCATTTATACTTCGAACCACTAAATTCTCTTGTGTCATTTACTTTTCAGTCTTTACTTTTCTGCGATTAATATCCATTATTGTGTGTGACATAATCCTATAAAGACTAAATTCAAAGCTGAAAATTTTCTTAAATCTTCAAAGGGGTTTTCAAACTAATATTCTGTTGTGGATAAGTAATTAATCTTGCTTAAGTAATTATCTGTTAATACTTCATTTAAAACAAAAGGTTTTAAAATTCTATTCAAACCCTCCTTTTTAGATCTTTGTGTGCCTTTGGAAAACAACACATATTATACTCTATATTATCTAAATTTATTAAAACTCGAAACTATACCAATTACACGATAAATTGAATTAATAATATATGTGAATATTTGTAAAACATAATAATTGTAACGAATGAGTGGTTTGAGTTGTGATTCTGAGGACAGAATCCTTATAAGGAGAGAATGATGTAACAATCCAGATTTTTAATTAAATATTTAAATATTTATTAAATTATATAAATATTTAATGGATGTGTTTATCGTTGAATAAATATTTGTTTAATTGATTTGATGTGATTTGATTATTTATTTGTTTAATAAATAATTAATGAGTTAAGGAAAGTAATTATTTTGAAATAGTAATCTAATTTAATTTAATAATTAAGTTAGAGAGTTTATAATGATTAAATAAATTATTATGCTATACAATGAATTGTTATTAGAATTAATTAAATTAAGTATGAAAACTTAATTAATTAGAAGTGTGACAAATAACTATATTATAAGTGGTTATTAAAATAAATTATAGTAGTTTTAATTTATTTTGCCAAACAATGCTTATATATATTAAGTCTTTAATTTTAAAGCGTTTTGCCAAACGGAGCCTTATGACTTTTAGATTTTTAAATTTGATTGATTAATAATAAAATAATTAAATAAATAAAATATATTTATAATGGATACACGTTTATTATAGTGTAACTGGCATGTAATGAGGCATATGGCATTTTCGTACGTTTTAGACGTGCATTTGCTTTTAGTTGGTTTTTACTCTTAAGTGTGGTTAGTTTTACGTGAATTGGCATTTTGGCCTAAGAAAAAGCTGCAGAGAACTGAAAGAGAATTGAGAGAGATTGAGAGAAAACCTAAGGATTACCAATCAATTTCAGTGGTTTTAGGAAAGATTGTTCAAGCTAATTAAAGGGCACGTGAAGTGCAGATAGCTGTAAGCTGTTAAACTGTTATTGGTAAACAACGATCAAGGCAAGTCTTTCGATTCCTATTTTCTAGGTAGACTTGATGAACTGTTTTAAATTGCATGACATGTGATATGTGTTATAAGCAAGCATAATATATTATACATGATGTATCATGAAATGTTAAAGTCAATCTATGACTACAGTGTTTTGGTTAAATAATGATGATTGAGTAAGGAACTCAATTTTTATATTTGTTTTGTGAATTAAAAGCATGTATGCCATGTTACTTTAATTATTATGATATGTATGTTGAGCATGTTATTATGTGCTATGTGATGCATGAAAATTGTTAGATTTTGCTGGGCTGTCGAGCTAACTCTTGCAAATAACCACTTTTGCAGGTCAAGATTTTAAGGTAAGAATATGTGCTAAGTAAGATATAAAGATCTATATTCACGAAGATTACTTATGTTTTATGGGAAATGTATTTAAGATTTTGAATGTAACATGTTGCTGAGTTATAAGTTGAGATATCCAGTGTATATGGATAACTATTTATGATGTAAGACTTTGTATAGTCATTCTGTTGTAACGATTCATGATATATGTTTGAATCGAAGAGATGTAATGTAAAGGTTGTGATTTAGGGCAATAAAGAAGGAAATGTACAAAAGTTTTAAATATTCCGCAATTTTAGTGATTTTTAATATCGGATAATGATGTAAAATTAGAGGTTGAATATATGGTTAACGACCGAAGTCGAGATTTAAATTTTATGGATTTTGGGATTGTTACAGTTGGTATCAGAGCTGTAGGTTATAAACCTTAGGTAGGGGTACCTTAGGCTATAACCTTAGAGAAGAAAAGGTGAAGATAGTGAATGAATAAGCTCAGATAGAGTTTGAACAATAAGAAGTAATTTAAGAAATTTTTAAAGAAGGGATTAAAACTTGCGTGACAGGATTCAAAGAAGAATCTCGCAGAGTTATAAGAAATATGAATGTGGGGTTACCCAACTCCGATAATAAGGATATAAGGTGATAATAAATAGACAATGTCTATAAGAAGAGTGATAAAAAAGTAAAGAATAGAGAGTTATATTTAAGTATGGTACAATTGTACTATTTAGTAGTTGATGTATGGTATCTGTAAGACCCCGAATTTTATGAAATAAAAGTATTCAATTTTTTTTATAGTTACTATTCAGTAAATGGTTAAATTGATAAAAGTTAAAGTTAAGGGTGATATATGAAAATTTTTTCAAAATAAGCAAGTGGTTATAAAATAATCATTGTTGTCGGGAAATATTCGTTTGGTCGTGGAATATTCGTACGACGGCGCAGCCATTTGTGGGCCCCATAACAGAATAAATGTCGGGTGAAGAAAACGACAAATTTAAGTTTTTACAAATAACGGCGTAGTTGTTACCGTTAACACTGTTGGAATACCCGGTGGTTAAAATACAGTAATACGCGTTATTGCACAGTAGCACACGGTATTGCATAGTATTTTTGAAATTATTGATTCTTACGTAAGAAGGCACTACTCAATAATTGTTACAGTAATTACTGTTCAATATTTTATTTTATTGATTCAATAATTGCTACGTTGAAATTTTATATTATTGTTCAATAATTATCACTGCACAGTATTTCCCATTATCAGATCAATAATTCATATTATTTGAATAATATTATTAGATAACATTATTGGCAATGTCTAGAAAATTATGTCTAAGGAGAGGTTTGGTCACCTAATTGCGCGCCAGTAAGGAAAAATTCTTATTGGAAAGCCCCCTCTTTCCTGGGAACGGCCTGGTTGTCGTAAATGTGATTCTGTAATATTATTTGTGAATAATTAATTATTGATTCATATGATAAGGAAATATTTATTTTATGTGGATATAAATGAGGAATATATTTTTGTGGTTAAAAATAAAGGAGTTAATGTTGAGGTTTTTATCAGTATTTTTGTCGGAATGGAGGTATTAAAAATCAGGGTTTTTGAGATATTTTGCGGGGGTTATAATTTTTAATCCGACCGTTGGATCGTGGTAATTTTTGGATATGTTATACATATATAAGTTGAGTATATGTCCACAAATTTTGAACCGTTAAAAATGAACGTATGATTTGTTATGAATTTTAAGATGTGGCTGATTCAAAAATCAGGTTATAAATCATTTTTGGTGGAAAATTCTAGAATTGGTGGGCCCCACTTGTGGTTGGTGAAGAAATGTGCTGAATTATATTTCAAATGTGGTGGGTGGGAATAGTAGCAGGTAAAGCCATCAGGTTGCAGGTCAAACCTACCAAAATTTTCCTATAAATAGAGGGCTAAGTTAGAATTGAAAATCACACCAGAAACATAAGCTTTCTCTCTTTCTCTCTCTATATTATGAAGCATATTTTGTGAGTTTTTAGATACTTGGTGAGTTGCTATTCATCAGTGCAAGTTTTCTTCAGCATCATATCCGATATCCAGTCAGAAGTACTGCTCTTTTGAGGTAAGGGATTGTAAGGGATAGTAATGGATTTTAAGGGTTGTTATGATTTTCAGTTTCGTAATTTTTCTGATCTTCAAAAATTCTGGAAAAATTTGAAATGATATTTTGATGAGTTTTCTTGATTGTGTCCAAAAATGGTGATTTTTGGATGTATAGATTGAGAGTTATGAATTTTATGAGAAAAGACTATTTTAAAAGTAACCGCTTATAATTCCTTGTGGTTAACTCCAAAATTGATGAAATTTTTATTGGGAGTACATGTGTATGATAGAAGTATACTCTGTAAATTTCAGAATTTTTGGACAAAAGTATAATTTTTGATAAATGTCTAAATATTCGGTGGTTTTGGCCATATGAAAAATAGTAAATGAATTTTAAAAATTCTCAGAAAAATATATGTTCAATATGGGACTATATCCTGCTAAATCCCAGAAAAGAAATATTTTTGGAACTGATTTGGTATTTTTTATGAAAATAGTCTAGTTATGAGTAAATGAATTAAATATGTTTTGTCAAGGAAAAAAATTAGAAAATAGGATTTTATGGCTTGAGAATCCTATATGAGGTATATGCAGATTTTTGATAAGGGTTTTGATTATTGGTGATAAAATCTTATGAGTTTGGTATTTTAGAATGATTAAATGCATTATTTAGTAAAGTGTAAACAATTTAAATAAATTGTTTATAAGCTTAAGAAATATTATTCTTTCAATATCATTATACCGAAATACTGGTATGGATTTTATTGTAGAATTTCTACCTTTTTGTGTCGAGTTACTATTCATGAGTTACTATTCACGAGTTACTATTCACGATAAAAATTGGTTTCTTTTTCTAACCAAATTATAGTTGAGTTATGAATATTACTCTTGAGATTAAAACTATGTATTGATTATATTGATTTTATTATCATATATAACATTTTTATAACCCTGATGTTGAAATTCTTTTTCACTAGAGTGTAAAGATGGGTAGATTATTGGTATGATCATGACTAGGGTTCTCTTTGGCCTGTAGTGCAAAGTTGAATTGTGACTGGTATGATCATGACCATTGAATTTACAATTGAATATCTTTAGCTTAAGTGTAAAGATGAATTGATTAACATGGTTATAATTATGGTGTATATAAATTCTGAAATGATTATATATTTCTTTGAGATATTAATATATTTGGCCTATAGTGCAAATATGAACTGTTGAAGAATATCTTTGGCCTGTAGTGCAAAGATGAACTGTTGATGAATATCTTTGGCCTGTAGTGCAAAGATGAACTGTTGATGAATATCTTTGGCCTGTAGTGCAAAGATAAATTATTGATGAGTGCGAAGATGGATTTATTAGCATGATTATGAACAGGAACTGTGATTTGGTATAACCATGATCTTTGATATTTCAGGTAAAGACATGTGATGAAAATTATCTTCGTCCTGAATGCGAAGAGGAATTTAGAATTACAATTATGATTATGAGTTATTCATATAATTGTGGAAATGAACTGTTGATTAATGTTACAAGGATAAAACATTGTTGGTGGATTTTTAACATGGAGAAGATAATAGACTTTATGGTCTATTTGACTCTTCTAATGGATTGCTCGTTCCGCTGCAACTATGGTTGAAATTTTTATCATTTACCATATGTTCTAATCTCTGATTTATTATTGATGAAGGCTATTGATAATTTAATTATCTTTAGTCATGATATTCTTTACTGAGCTAGTTGTGCTCACCCTTTTGCTTCACAATTCCTTTCAGGTAATAAGAGTGTAGCTGGGTCGAGCGAGGGTAACGGGGAAATAGAACGGTGGTCTCTAGCTGTGGATGTTCTCCCGAAGCAGTATAGAAAAGTTCATTTAGTAGTTATATTTGGTGAATCCAATAGGGTAAGGTGTACCCAACGTTGGAAGGGTGGTTTGCCACTATCATACAAGATGTCTAACGACATACAACCTCGTGTCATCATAAGACAGGGATGTGCTCATCCACTTGCTGAGTATATATATGGGCACTACCTATATAATCTTGGTGTTTGTTTGAAGTATAATTCTCAATTAGAGACAGTGGAGATAATGATAAGTCAAGAGAAGACTCACCATTGGGAAGAATATGATAGTAATCTTCTCGTTTTTCTTTGGGGTCTATTGGGTCAACCAAGGATAATTCTGTGGCCATATGATATCTATCATAACCTAGACGCGTGGCCTCCCATGTACGAAGGTTTCCTTGAACACTTCCCAAAGATTCTAATTTCTAGAACAGTTTTTGACTATACCTTTATGTAAGGTGTCATTGTGAGGTGATGTCCACGGTTAGAACATGAGTCACATTTGGTATATATTTGTATCCAAACTTATAGCATATGTGTTGTTGTATTTTGCACGATAATTGTTGTAATAAAGTTACAGTTATTTTCTATACCATGTATTTGGCGACTCAGAATAGGTTGGATGGAATGGACCTATTTTGGGGTCGTTACAGTATCTGGGCTAAACGATTCCTTCATAGAGCGGAGGTATATACGAACAAGTAACTCGAAACCTAGTTTGTTGGTTGTTTGTGGAAAACCACTCAGCGTACCATATTGAAACTGTTAGAGACTCGATTTGTACCAAGTGTAGAAAATAGATACGTATGATGAAAGTGTAGAACTCGAATGAAATGTTGAGCTATGTAAATGAAGTTAGGAATTCTTAAAGGAAGAATTGTTATATAAACAAGAAGATTCAAAGAAGAATATTGAAGAGATATAATGATAAGAAATGGGAGTTTCCTAACTCCAAAAGCCAAGATAACGAATAATGTCATAAATGATGAAAAAAGAAAAGAATGAGGATCGTAAAACAAAACGATCACGAGTTAAGAAAATAATTTTAAGGGAGATGATTATAGAATAAGATCACGACGTGATCTGTTTAAGTTATACAAGAAAGATGGTATGTAATGTTTGAATGATTATAGCTTGATGCTATGAAGATATTGTACTATGAATAGTACAAGATAAACTCATGAAGAGTTATAGATAGTGTGATACGAGGAATTCGTATCGAGCAACGAGCAAGTTATGAGCAAGATAGAGTTAGGTGGGATTTCAATTGAGGACTCGTGTGATGGCTGAGTTGTACAAACCTTTGTATGGGCGAGGGTTTTGTGCTTGCACTCATTTTATCCCATTGATAATCATTTGAATGTTTGTGTCGCACTATTTGATATATGCCTGTTGAGAAGGTGATTCTTTTCTCATGTGTATAACAGATAGGTAGAGTATAGTTAGAGAATATTATAAGGTTAAGTGCGAGTTCTTAAAACTCATACTTATGGTAGGTTCGTGACTCATAATTATATGGTATATTTTTGAACCCCTCAGCGAATGGACGCCTATGGTCTGACTAGGATAAGTTCTTAAACTCATATGATTGTGGCAAGTTCCTGAACTCATAACGTGTGGTAAGTTTGACGAACTGGGTATAATTAAGTGTAAATGAAGTATTGAGGATGATATGAATAGATAGACCTATTAAGCAATGGATCATTATAGAAAGTGGAGTTGATGGTGGAAGCATATGTATTCTAAATCTACTAGCTATGCTAGACTTTCGAAATTTATTGACTTCGTGCTGATGTTTACACTTCTATTTTCTTAAAAAAAACATTGGATCAACTAATGAAAACAATGAGTTTTAACAACAATACTGTTATTCGTATGTCTATGCTAATTGCTACGGCCAGACAAAAATAATTTGTAATATATCAAAATATTTTTTATATATCATTAATGCATCATGTAACCTGGTGCAAAGATGATTAAAAAAATAATGGAGTCATCAATGCAGTATTACTTAGTGTTGGATGTGATCTAAGGATCGTCAGCCCACTATGTTATGATGTAGTATGATAAAATCACCAAATGACGGAATCCTCAACGGACTGTAAATACAGTGTGGTATCATGACATCATAAAAAGATTTTTGAGATTTCTTTAAGATATGAGAATACATATGTATGTATGTATATGTATATTTCGGTTGATGTCCGAATTGTTGTAGAGGTCTATGTTATTTGATTCAGCTAGACAAATATTGAAAGATGTTCATGAAATTCAAACGTTCATTAAAAAATTATGCCAAACCAAATTATTTTGGTGCGGATTCAGATGTTGAAAAGCTGAGTTGAACAACCCTATAAGGGGACATGTTTTCGGGGACAATGGGTCCGAGCGTAATGCATATAGTCGTTACAAAATACTACGTTGCGGCCCAACGTAGTGGTACAATAGGCTAGCCACCTAGTGTACGTAAGGAGGGTGTTTTCATTCTTTGTGATTGATAAACACTCTGGTTTGCAGTGTGAAGGATTGAGTTGAAGCACTAGTAAACCGAGAATAGAGTTCACGGTCTTATGACCCCTCAGCATGATTTGAAATCTTTTAAATTCCTGAGTTATTCATACTACTTCCCAATTATTGAACAATTGTGGAAGATTCTTGTTATTCTACAAGATGGAAGTGAAAAAAAAAAAGAAAAGTATTCCTTAGGAAGAAGTAAGTCGTAGAATGCGACACTGAATGATGAGTATGTTGAATAAGTGATAAAAGAGATTTTGAAGTGAGAAGGATATGAGTTATTAAATAATAATGTGAAACTTTTAATAGAAAAGTTTAATAATTGTAGAAAGATCTTTGTGGAAAGAAGTGGTTATAAAATCCAAGGAATGAATATAGTATTAACGTAAAATCTATTTTGATAGATTGAATGAATAAAGATTAATAGATAAAATTTCGAGGACGAAATTCTTAGAAGAAAGGGTGAATGTAATATCCCGAGTGTTTATGATAACGATCCTTAAAAAAGGAAATGAATGGGTTAAAAGATATATAATACTCAGAATATAATTGAGTTCAAGTGAAAGTTATGAAATGAAACCTAGAATTTGTTAAAGTAAGGAATATAGTAAGAAATATAAAACCTATATGTAGATAAAATGATGAAAGATTACTCTGAGTTATTTGTTTAATTTGTGTCTTCGATTCTGGGGACAGAATCTTTGTAAGTAGTGAAGATTGTAACGAATGAGTGGTTTGAGTTGTGATTCTGAGGACAGAATCCTTGTAAGGAGAGAATGATGTAACAATTCAGATTTTTAATTAAATATTTAAATATTTATTGAATTATATAAATATTTAATGGATGTGTTTATCGTTGAATAAGTATTTGTTTAATTGATTTAATGTGATTTGATTATTTATTTGTTTAATAAATAATTAATGAGTTAAGAAAAGTAATTATTTTGAAATAGTAATCTAATTTAATTTAATAATTAAGTTAGAGAGTTTATAATGATTAAATAAATTATTATATTATGCAATGAATTGTTATTAGAATTAATTAAATTAAGTATGAAAACTTAATTAATTAGAAGTGTAACAAATAACTATATTATAAGTGGTTATTAAAATAAATTATAGCAGTTTTAATTTATTTTGCCAAACAAGGCTTAAATATATTAAGTCTTTAATTTTAAAGCGTTTTGCCAAACGGAGCCTTATGACTTTTAAATTTTTAAATTTGATTGATTAATAATAAAATAATTAAATAAATAAAATATATTTATAATGGATACACGTTTATTATAGTGTAACTGGCATGTAATGAGGTATATGGCAATTTCGTACGTTTTAGACGTGCGTTTGCTTTTAGTTGGTTTTTACGCTTAAGTGTGGTTAGTTTTACGTGAATTGGCATTTTGGCCTAAGAAAAAGCTGCAGAGAACTGAAAGAGAATTGAGAGAGATTGAGAGAAAACCTAAGGATTACCAATCAATTTCAGTGGTTTTAGGAAAGATTGTTCAAGCTAATTAAAGGGCACGTGAAGTGCAGATAGCTGTAAGCTGTTAAACTGTTATTGGTAAACAACGATCAAGGCAAGTCTTTCGATTCCTATTTTCTAGGTAGACTTGGTGAACTGTTTTAAATTGCATGACATGTGATATGTGTTATAAGCAAGCATAATATATTATACATGATGTATCATGAAATGTTAAAGTCAATCTATGACTACAGTGTTTTGGTTAAATAATGATGATTGAGTAAGGAACTCAATTTTTATATGTGTTATGTGAAATAAAAGCATGTATGCCATGTTACTTTAATTATTATGATATGTATGTTGAGCATGTTATTATGTGCTATGTGATGGATGAAAACCGTTAGATTTTGCTGGGCTGTCGAGCTCACTCTTGTAAATAACCACTTTTGCAGGTCAAGATTTTAAGGTAAGGATATGTGCTAAGTGAGATATAGAGATCTATATTCACGAAGATTACTTATATTTTATGAAAAATGTATTTAAGATTTTGAATGTAACATGTTGTTGAGTTATAAGTTGAGATATCCAGTGTATATGGATATCTATTTATGATGTAAGACTTTGTATAGTCATTTTATTGTAACGATTAATGATATATGTTTGAATCGAAGAGATGTAATGTAAAGATTGCGATTTAGGGCAATAAAGAAGGAAATGTACAAAAGTTTTAAATATTCCACAATTTTAGTGATTTTTAATATCGAATAATGATGTAAAATTAGAGGTTGAATATATGGTTAACGACCGAAGTCGAGATTTAAATTGTATGGATTTTGGGGTCGTTACAATAATTATAAAATTAGTCAAAAATTATAGTGAATTTATTACTAACTAATTAAAACTTATTAGAGGTTGAGTTTCATACTTCTATTTGGATTAGAATTTCAAGTAAATTTTGTCAATATAAACACTAAAATAAAATTTCATTACAAACTTAAATAAAATTAAAATAATTATTTTCTCACAATCATAACTAAATAAATATGTACTTCATTCAATTGTTTACCTTAATTAACAATTGATTGAAGTAATCTATAATATATAGTTCTATTTATTATTTAAATAAATTTTTAATAATCTAATAACTATTCAAAATTCTAATAGATATTTATCTACTTAATAATATAATAAATTATTATCCATACCGCACATATTTTGCATGGGGTTGATGAAGTTGTTATTTAAATTTGTGTAGATGTTAGAACTGGATTGAATTCAAGAATTCGATTTTAAGGGTGTCCACTTACACAATTTAGAGAGAAGGGGCGCATGAAATATGAAGTCTAGTTGATTTGTACGAATTATATATATCCCACTTTAAGTTTTAGTCTCCACAAGACCACAAATGAAAGTAAAATGGCACATTTTCAAAAATCCATAATAATGCACAAAGTATTTACCACAGGACTGTCAACTGTTTGGACCTGTTTTTAGTAGTTGAAATATCTAAAGTTTATATCAAAAAGTGTATGAATTAATGATCAGTGTGTAAAACTAAATTTTTACCATTAATAATAATCATTATCTTTTTGGGTGGTATGAATCAGGGGTAATTAATTCCACTATTCTATTCTATCCCTTTATTTTTTTATTCCATGAGAAGAGAAAATAGAATAAAATCAATTCTAATAGAATGTGTTGGAAAAAATACACCTAAAAATAATCTCAATTCCAGTAATTACTTTTCTCTCTTTGTGTAATTAAATAGGAAATCAATAAACTCAATAATGAGAATGAAAATAATAAGTTAATAAAACCCCTTAAAGGGAAATGTTAGAGTCTGCATGTTTAATTTGATAATGAATGAATTTAATGTATTTTTGTACCAATATAATCTGTACAGTACATATAAGAAATTGATCAATTGTATAAGGACTTGTAATATAAAGATTAAATAATGTTAGGTTGATCTTAAAAGAAGTTGGGTTGATGTATAGATGATAGGATCGTAAGGTTACCCTACTACTTGAAAAACAAAATCAAGATCACGCAAACATCAAGAAGATTGCTGAACTACTTGGAGTAACCAAAACTTTCTGCTTTGTAAAGTCACTTCAGATCGTCAAGTGAACAAGTGATCCTCCCAGCCAGCTAAACGATCGTTGATAAAGACTCGATCGTAGAGCAATCAAGTCTGACAAACTAACTAACATTGGAGCGTTGCAAATTGAAGGTTCTTATGCACTCTCAAAATATTCTTGGCAAGAATCGAAGTTCAGATTATGTGTCTACCAACTAGTTGGTGACAGTGACAGTGGCAGTGACACGTCAAATGTGTTAGGTGAGAAAGTAGACTGATGTGACAGACAAGGAAAAAAGAGTTGTCTCCAAGGTTTAAAATATCAACAATATTAAACATCCTAGTACATATGAGCATTAATTGTACAATCGGACATTTTTGCAACGGAAAAATTTCTCAGCAGAGTATAAAGGTTTACAAGGATTCGACTTTAATAGAGAACAGAAAAACATTGATTAAAAAGTCAAAAACTCTGCTAAAAGTCAAGGAACGAACTCAACGATCCAATATTCAAAGTTTGATCTGCTAAGTACCTAAGAAGAAAAAAGTTTAACGCAAACTTAGCAGCACCTCACAACAAACATAAATCTTCAGAGCATCTGAGGGCTAGACGTCCTTGTCTTTGTGACTAAATATCTAAGTCTGCGGGGCTTGAAGTGGGCAAGAGTGTCGTAGTCATTGTCCAAGTCTGTTGGGCTTGAAAAGGGCAACGTGCCCTTGGCTGTGTGACTAAATTCTAATGGATTTCCTACTCGAGGAGTAGAAGAGTGGAGTATAAGTTTTTCAATCTCCGAACTACTTAAAATTGCATGTGTCCTTACTTACTGCTCTTATCATTTAATTGCTTGATTATTATTCTTTATTGCTTAAATCTGAAACCAATATTTGTTTTAAATCTTAAAGGGGTTTTTCAAAAGAACATATTTCGTTGTGCTTATATCGATAAGTTTATTAATCATTTGTTAAAAATAAATTTTAAAGATCTATTCAGCCCCCTTCTAGATATCTATAAGTACCTTTGCGAAATAATAGAAAAAATCACAGGTCAAATTTTGAATCTCCACTATATCAAAATAATAGGCTTACAATAATCTTTCTAAGTTTTATGCCCTAAAACTTGAGGTTGCACAATAAATTGAGATAGTATAAATTTACCTTTAATTAGATTGAGAAACTTAATTAACTTCACCACCCAAAAATACTCCAAGCAATAAAGTCTTCAAGCTTTCAATTGAACGGAGATGACGGCAGATACCCACGAGCAACAAACTGTAATTATCTCAATTTATTCTTTCGGTACATTCTTGCTACCAAGTTTCTCTCCTGATAAATAAGACTCCCTCATAGCTTTATTTATAGTACTGATTTTCTTAATCCATTCTTATTATGGATTAGAAATAATTTATTATCCTAATCAAATTAGGGATCACATTTCATTGTCTTAATCATCAACCAATCTAACAAGTAAATCATTTTTCAACTTGGATTCCTTTCATGATTGATTACCCACACCCAACAGAATTGGTATATATGATAATTTTATCATTATATGACAGCACTCACTATCACCACTAACAACCAAACATACACTTAAAATATCGACCTTAAAATCATTTCATTTCGTCCTTTATTCTATTCTTTCAATCCAAACGCAACATAAAGTTTTCCACTTTAAGGACGTGTCATATAAAAATGTACAACATATTCGATTTTTAAAGTTAGTTAGTAAGAGCTGCATGTATATGTATATAAACAATCTACAGATGGACATTTGGACATAAATGTTGTAATGTAATTGCAATTAACGAAAGCAAAAATAGAAGTATTGTGATCTACATTTTTGTGGTGTACATGTATGTAACGCCCCCAAAATAGGTCCATTCCATCCAACCTATTCTGAGTCGCCAAATACATGGTACATATAACAACTACAACTTTATTACAACAATTGTCGTGCAAAATACAACAACACATATGCTGTGAGCTTGGATACAAATATATACCAAATGTGACTCATGTTCCAACCGTGAACATCACCTCACAATAACACCTTACATAAAGGTATAATCAAAAACTGTTTTAGAAATTAGAATCTTTTGGAAGTGCTCAAGGAAACCTTCGTACATGGGAGGCCACGCGTCTAGGTTATGATAGATATCATATGGCCACAGAATTATCCTTGGTTGACCCAATAGACCCCAAAGAAAAACGAGAAGATTACTATTATATTCTTCCCAATGGTGAGTCTTCTCTTGACTTATCATTATCTCCACTGTCTCTAATTGAGAATTATACTTCAAACAAACACCAAGATTATATAGGTAGTGCCCGTAGATATACTCAGCAAGTGGATGAGCACATCTCTGTCTTATGATGACACGAGGTTGTATGTCATTAGACATCTTGTATGATAGTGGCAAAACACCCTTCCAACGTTGGGTTCGCCTCACCCTAGATGATTCACCAAATATAACTACTAAATGATGACCACCGTTCTATTCCCTTGTTACCCCCGCTCGACCCAGCTACACTCTTATTACCTGAAAGGAATTGTGAAATAGAAGGGTGAGCACAACTAGCTCAGTAAAGAATATCATGACTAAAGATAATTAAATTATCAATAGCCTTCATCAATAATAAATCAGAGATTTAGAACATATGGTAAATGATAAAAATTTCAACCATAGTTGCAGCGGAACGAGCAATCCATTAGAAGAGTCAAATAGACTATAAAGTCTATTATCTTCTCCATGTTAAAAATCCACCAACAATATTTTATCCATGTAACATCACTCAACAGTTCCTTTCCACAATCATATGAATAACTCATAATCATAATTGTGACTATAAATTTTTCTTCGCACCCAGGACGAAGAATATTTTCATCACCTGTCTTTACCTGAAACATCAAAGATCATGGTTATACCAAATCACAATTCCTGTTTATAATCATACTAACAAATCCATCTTTGCACTACGGGCCAAAGATATTCATCAACAAACCATCTTTGCACTACGGGCCAAAGATATTCATCAACAAACCATCTTTGCACTACGGGCCAAAGATATTCAACAACAGTTCATCTTTGCACTACAGGCCAAAGATATTCATCAACAGGCCATCTTTGCACTACATGCCAAAGATATTCATCAACAATTCATATTTGCACTACAGGCCAAATATATTCATATCTCAAAGAAATATATAATCATTTCAGAATTTATATAAACAATAATTATAATCATGTTGATCAATTCACCTTTGCACTTAAGCTTAAGATATTCAATTATAAATTCAATGGTCATGATTATACCAGTCAACAATTCAACTTTGCACTACTGGCCAAAGAGAACCCCTAGTCATGATCATACCAATAATTTATCCATCTTTACACTCAAGCGAAAGAGAATTTCAACATCAGAGTTATAAAAATGTTATATATGATGATAAAAATAATATGATCAACATATAGTTTTAATCTCAAGAGTAATATTCGTAACTCATGAATAGTAAATCGTGAATAGTAACTCATGAATAGTAACCCGACACAAAAGATAGAAATTCCACAATAAAATCCATACCAATATTTCGGTATAATGATATTGAAAGAATAACATTACTTAAATTTATAAACAATTTATTTTAATTGTTTACACTTTACTAATTAATGCATTTAATCATCATAAAATGCCAACTCTTACAATTTCATCATCAATAACCAAAACCCTCATAAAAAATCTGTATATACCTCATATAGGATTCTCAAGCCATAAAATCCTATTTTCCAATTTTCTTTCTTCACAAAATATATTTAATTCATTTACTCATAACTAGACTATTTTTATGAAAAATACCAAATCAGTTCCAAAAATATTTTTTTTCTGGGATTTAGCATAATATAGTCCCATAGTGAACATATATTTTTCTCAGAATTTTTAAAAGTAATTTACTATTTTTCATATGGTCAAAATAGCCAAATATTTAGACATTTATCAAAAATTATACTTTTTTCCAAAAATTTTGAAATTTACAGAGTATACTTCTATCATACACATGTACTCCCAATAAAAATTTTATCAATTTTGGAGTTAACCACAAGGAATGATAAGCGGTTACTTTTAAAATAGTCTTTTCCCGTAAAATTCATAACTCTTAATCTATACATCCAAAAATCACCATTTTTGGACACAATCAATAAAACTCATCAAAATATCATTTCAAATTTTTCCATAATTTTTGAAGATCAGAAAAATTACGAAACTGAAAATCATAACAACCCTTAAAATCCATTACTATCCCTTACCTCAAAAGAGCAGTACTTCTGACTGGATATCGGATATGATGCTGAAGGAAACTTGCACTAATGAATAGCAACTCACCAAGTATCTAAAAACTCACAAAATATGCTTCATAATATAGAGAGAGAAAGAGAGAAAGCTTATGTTTCTGGTGTGATTTTCAATTCTAACTTAGCCCTCTATTTATAGGAAAATTTTGGTAGGTTTGATCTGCAACCTGATGGCTTTACCTGCTACTATTCCCACCCACCACATTTGAAATATAATTCAGCACATTTCTTCACCAACCACAAGTGGGGCCCACCAATTCTAGAATTTTCCACCAAAAATGATTTATAACCTAATTTTTGAATCAGCCACATCTTAAAATTCATAACAAATCATACGTTCATTTTTAACGGTTCAAAATTTGTGGACATATACTCAACTTATATATGTATAACATATCCAAAAATTACCACGATCCAACGGTCGGATTAAAAATTATAACCCCCGCAAAATATCTCAAAAACCCTGATTTTTAATACCTCCATTCCGACAAAAATACGGATAAAAATCTCAACATTAACTCCTTCATTTTTTTAACCACAAAAATATATCCCTCATTTATATCCACATAAAATAAATATTTTCTTATCATATGAATCAATAATTAATTATTCACAAATAATATTACAGAATCACATTTATGGCAACCAGGCCGTTCCCAGAAAAGAGGGGGCTTTCCAATAAGGATTTCTCCTTACTGGCGCGCAATTAGATGACCAAACCTCTCCTTAGACAGAACTTTCTAGACATTGCCAATAATGCGATCTAATAATACTATTCAAATAATATGAATTATTGATCTGATAATGGGAAATACTGTGCAGCAACAATTATTGAATAACAATAATACAAAATTTCAACGTAGCAATTATTGAATCAATAAAATAAAATATTGAACAGTAATTACTGTAACAATTATTGAGTATTGCCTTCTTACGTAAGAATCAATAATTTCAAAAATACTATGTAATACCGTGTGCTACTGTGCAATAACGCGTATTACTGTATTTTAACCACCGGGTATTCCAACAGTGTTAACGGTAACAACTACGCCGTTATTTGTAAAAACTCAAATTTGTTGTTTTCTTCACCCGACAGTTATTCTGTTATGGGGCCCACAAATGGCTGCGCCGTCGTACGAATATTCCCCGACAGAAAGAATAATCCACGACCAAACGAATATTCCCCGACAACAATAATTATTTTATAACCACTTGTTTATTTTGAATAATTTTCACATTTCACCCATAACTTTAATTTTTTTATCAATTTAACCATTTACTAAATTGTAATTATAAGAAAAATTGAATACTTTTATTTCATAAAATTCGGGGTCTTACAATTGTCATCATCCTTATGTTTATTTTATGTTAAAAGTCATCTTTGGCTTACGTGCATAGATGGACTTAGTATGATTATGATCAGGGATCATTCGGTATAATCATGAACTGTGATGTTATAAGTGGTGTGGTAAAAGTCCTCAGTGGCTTGTAATGCATTGATAGACAGTTTGTGGTATGATTATGACCAGGGATTTTTTGGTATTGTCATGATCATTGATGATTTAATGAATATCCTTGGCCCGTAATACAAGGATGATTAGAAGATGTGGTTTATTTATTAAGCTGAGTCTCAGTGATAAAAGTTGATGAAAATATTTTTAAATCATAGAAGATAGTAGGTTTTATTCTCTACTTGACTCTTCTAATGGATTGCTTATTCCGCTGCAGTTAAACTTGATGTCTATTGTATTTTATCAGTTTAACATTGTTGAAGACTATTGATAATTTATTCTTCATTATCTTAGTCATAATATTTCTTACTGGGCTAGTTGAGCTCACCCTTTCTTTCAATATTCTCTTCAGGAAATGAGAATATAGCTGGGACGAGTCAGGGAAATGAGTGATGGTCCAGAAGATAGCATTAGTAGTCCTCACCATTCTGTTAAATAGTGTGACAATAAATGTAATGAGGACTCCTTGAGTATGGATATTGTCTAGATGACAATATTTCTATTAGAACTCTCAGTTTATGTATTGTCGTATGTTACACGACATTTGTATAATTAAGTTTGTATTTGTATTTTGTACCATGTATCTGACGACCCAAGATGGGTGATAAATACCTAATTTTGGGGGCGTCACAGTAATATTCATAAATCAACTATAATTTGGTTAGAAAAAGAAACTAATTTTGTCATGAATAGTAACTCGTGAATAGTAACCCATGAATAGTAACTCGTGAATAGTAACTCATGAATAGTAACTCGTGCTCGTGAATAGTAACTCATGAATAATAACTCGTGAATAGTAACTCATGAATAATAACTCGTGAATAGTAACTCATAAATAGTAACTCGTGAATAGCAACTCGTGAATAGTAACTCGTGAATAGTAACCCCGACATGAAAAGATAAGAATTTTACAAGAAAAATCCTACCAATATTCCGGTATAATGATATTGAAAAAAATAATATCATTGATAAAAAAATAACATTCCTTGCGACAATATCCCTTACTATCCCTTACCTCAAAAGAGCAGTACTCCTGACTGGAATAACGCTGAACGAACTTGCACCGTATAGCAACACTCAAGATATCAAAATACTCACAAGAATACACTCGATATATAGAGAGAGAAATAGAGAGAAAACTTCAGTTTCTGGTGTGTTTTTCAATTCTAACCTAAGCACCCTATTTATAGAAAATTGCTTAGAACACCAAAGCAGAAAATTTAATAAAATAATAATATAATTTTTTTAATTTCCTTAGCACACCACACCAGCTGATTTCAGCCATTAACACATGCCCACAAATAAAAAAAAACGTTTTTGTTAATATAATTATTTAAAACTTCCAAAAATCAATTATTTTGGAACTTCAGAACTTCAATAATTCATAATAAATAGTCCTTTTATCAGAAAATTCGAATCTCGCGAGTTTTTATAGGAAATTCAATTCTCTACAACTTTGCAGAAGAAAGTTTTTCTAAATTCCAAACAAAAATTGAACAAAATCCACAAACGGACGATTTTACACGCTATAATAAATTTTCGGTCAAGAATTGTGTCCACCAACACACAAAACATGTGTTAAACATATAATTCAACAAAAATACTCTTCCTCCTCATTTATTCATATATCCCACATTCATTGTAAAAATATCACCATTAATATATTATTAAAATAATATATTTAAATGAATTATTTTATCAGAAAAAGATAAAATATTAATTTTCAACAATTGTCACATTTAAAAATTTCTCCATCTATATCCACATAAAATCAATATTTTCTTCATCATATAAATTAATAATTAATTATTCACAAATAATATTACAGAATCACAATACCGACAACCAGGCCGTTCCCAGGAAAGAGGGGGTTTTCCAATAAGGATCTCTCCTTACTGGCGCGTAATTAGATGACCAAACCTCTCCTTAGACAGAACTTTGTAGATATTGCCAATAATGTTATCTAATAATATTATTAAGATAATATGAATTATTGCTCCGATAATAGAAAATACTGTGTAGTGACAATTATTAAAACAACAATAATATAAAATATCAACGCAGCAATTATTGAATCAATAAAATAAAATACTGAACAGTAATTACTGTAAAAATTATTGACTAATGCTTTCTTACGTAAAAATCAATAATTGGTGCAATACCGTGTGCTACTGTGCAACAACGCGTATTACTTTGTTTTAACCACCGGGTATTCTAACAGTGTTAACGGTAACAACTACGCCGTTATTTATAAACAACTTACTCTTGTCGTTTTCTTCATCCAATCGCTTTCTGTTATGGGGCCCACAAAAGGCTGCGCCGTCGTATGAATATTCTCCAACAGTAAGAATATTCCACGATCAAACGAATATTCACCGATAACAATGAATATTTTATAACCACTTGTGTATTTTCAAAAAAAATTCATATATCACCCTTAACTTTAATATTTATCAATTTAACCATTTACTGAATAGTAATTATAAGAAAAATTGAATACTTTTATTTCATAAAATTCGGGGTCTTACAATCTCCCCTCCTTATGAAATTTCGTCCTCGAAATTTACGTACCTGGTATTTCAAAGAGTTGAGAATACCTTGCTTTCATTTCGGATTCCATCTTTCTTGTCATCATGATTTCTCCATTGCTCATCTCTTGTATTTCAGATATCATTCTAAAATACAGCTTCAAAACAAAGGTTAATTAAACAAATTAACATATCACATAATATCCCGATATTATGACTGACCAACAAATAAGCTTAGGTAGGACACACTAGCGAAGGATTTACTCGTCTCTCTCCTCCTAGTCCTATTCCCCGATCTCCGCCAAAGATCATATCCCTAAGCTCTGATACCAAATGTAACGCCCCCAAAATAGGTCCATTCCATCCAACCCATTTTGAGTCGCCAAATACATGGTACAGATAACAACTACAACTTTATTACAACAATTGTCGTGCAAAATACAACAACACATATGCTATGAGTTTAGGTATAAATATATACCAATTGTGACTCATGTCCCAAACTTGGATAGCACGTCACAATGACACATTACATAAAGGTATAGTCAAAAACTGTTTTAGAAATTAGAATCTTTGGGAAGTGCTCAAGGAAACCCTCGTACATGGGAGGCCATGCTTCTAGGTTATGATAGATATCATATGGCCACAGAATTATCCTTGGTTGACCCAATAGACCTCAAAGAAAAACAAGAAAGTTACTATCATAATCTTCCCAATGGCGAGTCTTCTCTTGACTTATCATTATCTCCACTGTCTCTAATTGAGAATTATACTTCAAACAAACACCAAGATTATATAGGTAGTGCTCGTAAATATACTCAGCAAGTGGATGAGCATATCCCTGTCTTATGATGACACGAGATTGTATATCATTAGACATCTTGTATGATAGTGGCAAAACACCATTCCAACGTTGGGTTCGCCTCACCCTAGATGATTCACCAAATATAACTACTAAATGATGACCACCGTTCTATTCTCCTGTTACCCCCGCTCGACCCAGCTACACTCTTATTACCTGAAAGGAATTGTGAAACAGAAGGGTGAGCACAACTAGCTCAGTAAAGAATATCATGACTAAAGATAAATTATCAATAGTCTTCAACAGTAATAAATCAGAGATTTAGAACATATGGTAGATGATAAAACTTTTCAACCATAGTTGCACCGGAACGAGCAATCCATTAGAAGAGTCACATAGACCATAAAGTCTATTATCTTCTCCATGTTAAAAGTCCACCAACAATATTTTATCCCTGTAACATCAATCAACAGTTCCTTTCCACAATCATATAAATAACTCATAATCATAATTATAGTTCTAAATTTCTCTTCGCATTCAGGACGAAGATAATTTTCATCACCTGTCTTTACCTGAAACATCAAAGATCATGATTATACCAAATCACAGTTCATGTTCATAATCATACTAATAAATTCATCTTTGCACTACAGGCCAAAGATATTCATCAACTGTTCATCTTTGCACTACAGGCCAAAAGATATTCAACAACAGGTCATCTTTGCACTACAGACCAAAGACATTCATATATCAAAGAAATACATAATCATTTCAGAATTTATATAAACAATAATTATAACCATGTTGATAAATTCACATTTTCACTTAAGCTAAAGATATTCAATATAAATTCAATGGTCATGATCATACCAGTCACAATTCAACTTTTCACTACTGGCCAAAGAGAACACTAGTCATGATCATACCAATAATCTACCCATCTTTACACTCTAGTGAAAGAGAATTATCATCATTAGGGTTATAAAAATGTTATATTTGATAATAAAATCAATATAATCAACATATAAATTTAATCTCAAGAGTAATATTCATAAATCAACTATAATTTGGTTTGAAAAAGAAACTAATTTTGTCATGAATAGTAACTCGTGAATAGTAACTCATGAATAGTAACTCGTGAATAGTAACTCATGAACACTAACTCATGAATAATAACTCGTGAATAGTAACTCGTGAATAGTAACTCGTGAATAGTAACTCGTGAATAGTAACCCCGACATGAAAAGATAAGAATTTTACAAGAAAAATCCTACCAATATTCCGGTATAATGATATTGAAAGAAATAATATCATTGATAAAAAAATAACATTCCTTACGACAATATCCCTTACTATCCCTTACCTCAAAAGAGCAGTACTCCTGACTGGAATAACGCTGAACGAACTTGCACCGTATAGCAACACTCAAGATATCAAAATACTCACAAGAATACACTCGATATATAGAGAGAGAAATAGAGAGAAAACTTCAGTTTCTGGTGTGTTTTTTTTCAATTCTAACCTAAGCACCCTATTTATAGAAAATTGCTTAGAACACCAAAGCAGAAAATTTAATAAAATAATAATATAATTTTTTTAATTTCCTTAGCACACCACACCAGCTGAATTCAGCCATTAACACATGCCCACAAATAAAAAAAACGTTTTTGTTAATATAATTATTTAAAACTTCCAAAAATCAATTATTTTAGAACTTCAGAACTTCAATAATTCATAATAAATAGTCCTTTTATCAGAAAATTCGAATCTCGCGAGTTTTTATAGGAAATTCAATTCTCTACAACTTTGCAGAAGAAAGTTTTTCTAAATTCCAAACAAAAATTGACCAAAATCCACAAACGGACGATTTTACACGCTATAATAAATTTTCGGTCAAGAATTGTGTCCACCAACACACAAAACATGTGTTAAACATTTAATCCAACAAAAATACTCTTCCTCCTCATTTATTCATATATCCCGCATTCATTGTAAAAATATCACCATTAATATATTATTAAAATAATATATTTAAATGAATTATTTTATCAGAAAAAGATAAAATATTAATTTTCAACAATTGTCACATTTAAAAATTTCTCCATCTATATCCACATAAAATCAATATTTTCTTCATCATATAAATTAATAATTAATTATTCACAAATAATATTACAGAATCACAATACCGACAACCAGGCCGTTCCCAGGAAAGAGGGGGTTTTCCAATAAGGATCTCTCCTTACTGGCGCGCAATTAGATGACCAAACCTCTCCTTAGACAGAACTTTGTAGATATTGCCAATAATGTTATCTAATAATATTATTAAGATAATATGAATTATTGCTCCGATAATAGAAAATATTGTGTAGTGACAATTATTAAAACAACAGTAATATAAAATATCAACGCAGCAATTATTGAATCAATAAAATAAAATACTGAACAGTAATTACTGTAAAAATTATTGACTAATGCCTTCTTACGTAAAAATCAATAATTGGTGCAATACCGTGTGCTACTGTGCAACAACGCGTATTACTTTGTTTTAACCACCGGGTATTCTAACAGTGTTAACGGTAACAACTACGCCGTTATTTATAAACAACTTACTCTTGTCGTTTTCTTCATCCAATCGCTTTCTGTTATGGGGCCCACAAAAGGCTGCGCCGTCGTATGAATATTCTCCAACAGTAAGAATATTCCACGATCAAACGAATATTCACCGATAACAATGAATATTTTATAACCACTTGTGTATTTTCAAAAAAAAATCATATATCACCCTTAACTTTAATATTTATCAATTTAACCATTTACTGAATAGTAATTATAAGAAAAATTGAATACTTTTATTTCATAAAATTCGGGGTCTTACAATCTCCCCTCCTTATGAAATTTCGTCCTCGAAATTTACGTACCTGGTATTTCAAAGAGTTGAGAATACCTTGCTTTCATTTCGGATTCCATCTTTCTTGTCATCATGATTTCTCCATTGCTCATCTCTTGTATTTCAGATATCATTCTAGAATACAGCTTCAAAACAAAGGTTAATTAAACAAATTAACATATCACATAATATCCCGATATTATGACTGACCAACAAATAAGCTTAGGTAGGACACACTAGCGAAGGATTTACTCGTCTCTCTCCTCCTAGTCCTATTCCCCGATCTCCGCCAAAGATCATATCCCTAAGCTCTGATACCAAATGTAACGCCCCCAAAATAGGTCCATTCCATCCAACCCATTTTGAGTCGCCAAATACATGGTACAGATAACAACTACAACTTTATTACAACAATTGTCGTGCAAAATACAACAACACATATGCTATGAGTTTAGGTATAAATATATACCAATTGTGACTCATGTCCCAACCTTGGATAGCACGTCACAATGACACATTACATAAAGGTATAGTCAAAAACTGTTTTAGAAATTAGAATCTTTGGGAAGTGCTCAAGGAAACCCTCGTACATGGGAGGCCATGCTTCTAGGTTATGATAGATATCATATGGCCACAGAATTATCCTTGGTTGACCCAATAGACCTCAAAGAAAAACAAGAAAGTTACTATCATATTCTTCCCAATGGTGAGTCTTCTCTTGACTTATCATTATCTCCACTGTCTCTAATTGAGAATTATACTTCAAACAAACACCAAGATTATATAGGTAGTGCTCGTAAATATACTCAGCAAGTGGATGAGCACATCCCTGTCTTATGATGACACGAGATTGTATATCATTAGACATCTTGTATGATAGTGGCAAAACACCATTCCAACGTTGGGTTCGCCTCACCCTAGATGATTCACCAAATATAACTACTAAATGATGACCACCGTTCTATTCTCCTGTTACCCCCGCTCGACCCAGCTACACTCTTATTACCTGAAAGGAATTGTGAAACAGAAGGGTGAGCACAACTAGCTCAGTAAAGAATATCATGACTAAAGATAAATTATCAATAGTCTTCAACAGTAATAAATCAGAGATTTAGAACATATGGTAGATGATAAAACTTTTCAACCATAGTTGCACCGGAACGAGCAATCCATTAGAAGAGTCACATAGACCATAAAGTCTATTATCTTCTCCATGTTAAAAGTCCACCAACAATATTTTATCCCTGTAACATCAATCAACAGTTCCTTTCCACAATCATATAAATAACTCATAATCATAATTGTAGTTCTAAATTTCTCTTCGCATTCAGGACGAAGATAATTTTCATCACCTGTCTTTACCTGAAACATCAAAGATCATGATTATACCAAATCACAGTTCATGTTCATAATCATACTAATAAATTCATCTTTGCACTACAGGCCAAAGATATTCATCAACTGTTCATCTTTGCACTACAGGCCAAAAGATATTCAACAACAGGTCATCTTTGCACTACAGGCCAAAGACATTCATATATCAAAGAAATACATAATCATTTCAGAATTTATATAAACAATAATTATAACCATGTTGATAAATTCACATTTTCACTTAAGCTAAAGATATTCAATATAAATTCAATGGTCATGATCATACCAGTCACAATTCAACTTTTCACTACTGGCCAAAGAGAACACTAGTCATGATCATACCAATAATCTACCCATCTTTACACTCTAGTGAAAGAGAATTATCATCATTAGGGTTATAAAAATGTTATATTTGATAATAAAATCAATATAATCAACATATAAATTTAATCTCAAGAGTAATATTCATAAATCAACTATAATTTGGTTAGAAAAAGAAACTAATTTTGTCATGAATAGTAACTCGTGAATAGTAACCCATGAATAGTAACTCGTGAATAGTAACTCATGAATAGTAACTCATGCTCGTGAATAGTAACTCATGAATAGTAACTCGTGAATAGTAACTCATGAATACTAACTCATGAATAATAACTCGTGAATAGTAACTCATGAATAGTAACTCGTGAATAGTAACTCGTGAATAGTAACTCGTGAATAGTAACCCCGACATGAAAAGATAAGAATTTTACAAGAAAAATCCTACCAATATTCCGGTATAATGATATTGAAAGAAATAATATCATTGATAAAAAAATAACATTCCTTACGACAATATCCCTTACTATCCCTTACCTCAAAAGAGCAGTACTCCTGACTGGAATAACGCTGAACGAACTTGCACCGTATAGCAACACTCAAGATATCAAAATACTCACAAGAATACACTCGATATATAGAGAGAGAAATAGAGAGAAAACTTCAGTTTCTGGTGTGTTTTTCAATTCTAACCTAAGCACCCTATTTATAGAAAATTGCTTAGAACACCAAAGCAGAAAATTTAATAAAATAATAATATAATTTTTTTAATTTCCTTAGCACACCACACCAGCTGATTTCAGCCATTAACACATGCCCACAAATAAAAAAAAACGTTTTTGTTAATATAATTATTTAAAACTTCCAAAAATCAATTATTTTGGAACTTCAGAACTTCAATAATTCATAATAAATAGTCCTTTTATCAGAAAATTCGAATCTCGCGAGTTTTTATAGGAAATTCAATTCTCTACAACTTTGCAGAAGAAAGTTTTTCTAAATTCCAAACAAAAATTGACCAAAATCCACAAACGGACGATTTTACACGCTATAATAAATTTTCGGTCAAGAATTGTGTCCACCAACACACAAAACATGTGTTAAACATTTAATCCAACAAAAATATTCTTCCTCCTCATTTATTCATATATCCCACATTCATTGTAAAAATATCACCATTAATATATTATTAAAATAATATATTTAAATGAATTATTTTATCAGAAAAAGATAAAATATTAATTTTCAACAATTGTCACATTTAAAAATTTCTCCATCTATATCCACATAAAATCAATATTTTCTTCATCATATAAATTAATAATTAATTATTCACAAATAATATTACAGAATCACAATACCGACAACCAGGCCGTTCCCAGGAAAGAGGGAGTTTTCCAATAAGGATCTCTCCTTACTGGCGCGCAATTAGATGACCAAACCTCTCCTTAGACAGAACTTTGTAGATATTGCCAATAATGTTATCTAATAATATTATTAAGATAATATGAATTATTGCTCCGATAATAGAAAATACTGTGTAGTGACAATTATTAAAACAACAGTAATATAAAATATCAATGCAGCAATTATTGAATCAATAAAATAAAATACTGAACAGTAATTACTGTAAAAATTATTGACTAATGCCTTCTTACGTAAAAATCAATAATTGGTGCAATACCGTGTGCTACTGTGCAACAACGCGTATTACTTTGTTTTAACTACCGGATATTCTAACAGTGTTAACGGTAACAACTACGCCGTTATTTATAAACAACTTACTCTTGTCGTTTTCTTCATCCAATCGCTTTCTGTTATGGGGCCCACAAAAGGCTGCGCCGTCGTATGAATATTCTCCAACAGTAAGAATATTCCACGATCAAACGAATATTCACCGATAACAATGAATATTTTATAACCACTTGTGTATTTTCAAAAAAAATTCATATATCACCCTTAACTTTAATATTTATCAATTTAACCATTTACTGAATAGTAATTATAAGAAAAATTGAATACTTTTATTTCATAAAATTCGGGGTCTTACAATCTCCCCTCCTTATGAAATTTCGTCCTCGAAATTTACGTACCTGGTATTTCAAAGAGTTGAGAATACCTTGCTTTCATTTCGGATTCCATCTTTCTTGTCATCATGATTTCTCCATTGCTCATCTCCTGTATTTCAGATATCATTCTAGAATACAGCTTCAAAACAAAGGTTAATTAAACAAATTAACATATCACATAATATCCCGATATTATGACTGACCAACAAATAAGCTTAGGTAGGACACACTAGCGAAGGATTTACTCGTCTCTCTCCTCCTAGTCCTATTCCCCGATCTCCGCCAAAGATCATATCCCTAAGCTCTGATACCAAATGTAACGCCCCCAAAATAGGTCCATTCCATCCAACCCATTTTGAGTCGCCAAATACATGGTACAGATAACAACTACAACTTTATTACAACAATTGTCGTGCAAAATACAACAACACATATGCTATGAGTTTAGGTATAAATATATACCAATTGTGACTCATGTCCCAACCTTGGATAGCACGTCACAATGACACATTACATAAAGGTATAGTCAAAAACTGTTTTAGAAATTAGAATCTTTGGGAAGTGCTCAAGGAAACCCTCGTACATGGGAGGCCATGCTTCTAGGTTATGATAGATATCATATGGCCACAGAATTATCCTTGGTTGACCCAATAGACCTCAAAGAAAAATAAGAAAGTTACTATCATATTCTTCCCAATGGTGAGTCTTCTCTTGACTTATCATTATCTCCACTGTCTCTAATTGAGAATTATACTTCAAACAAACACCAAGATTATATAGGTAGTGCTCGTAAATATACTCAGCAAGTGGATGAGCACATCCCTGTCTTATGATGACACGAGATTGTATATCATTAGACATCTTGTATGATAGTGGCAAAACACCATTCCAACGTTGGGTTCGCCTCACCCTAGATGATTCACCAAATATAACTACTAAATGATGACCACCGTTCTATTCTCCTGTTACCCCCGCTCGACCCAGCTACACTCTTATTATCTGAAAGGAATTGTGAAACAGAAGGGTGAGCACAACTAGCTCAGTAAAGAATATCATGACTAAAGATAAATTATCAATAGTCTTCAACAGTAATAAATCAGAGATTTAGAACATATGGTAGATGATAAAACTTTTCAACCATAGTTGCACCGGAACGAGCAATCCATTAGAAGAGTCACATAGACCATAAAGTCTATTATCTTCTCCATGTTAAAAGTCCACCAACAATATTTTATCCCTGTAACATCAATCAACAGTTCCTTTCCACAATCATATAAATAACTCATAATCATAATTGTAGTTCTAAATTTCTCTTCGCATTCAGGACGAAGATAATTTTCATCACCTGTCTTTACCTGAAACATCAAAGATCATGATTATACCAAATCACAGTTCATGTTCATAATCATACTAATAAATTCATCTTTGCACTACAGGCCAAAGATATTCATCAACTGTTCATCTTTGCACTACAGGCCAAAAGATATTCAACAACAGGTCATCTTTGCACTACAGGCCAAAGACATTCATATATCAAAGAAATACATAATCATTTCAGAATTTATATAAACAATAATTATAACCATGTTGATAAATTCACATTTTCACTTAAGCTAAAGATATTCAATATAAATTCAATGGTCATGATCATACCAGTCACAATTCAACTTTTCACTACTGGCCAAAGAGAACACTAGTCATGATCATACCAATAATCTACCCATCTTTACACTCTAGTGAAAGAGAATTATCATCATTAGGGTTATAAAAATGTTATATTTGATAATAAAATCAATATAATCAACATATAAATTTAATCTCAAGAGTAATATTCATAAATCAACTATAATTTGGTTAGAAAAAGAAACTAATTTTGTCATGAATAGTAACTCGTGAATAGTAACCCATGAATAGTAACTCGTGAATAGTAACTCATGAATAGTAACTCATGCTCGTGAATAGTAACTCATGAATAGTAACTCGTGAATAGTAACTCATGAATACTAACTCATGAATAATAACTCGTGAATAGTAACTCATGAATAGTAACTCGTGAATAGTAACTCGTGAATAGTAACTCGTGAATAGTAACTCGTGAATAGTAACCCCGACATGAAAAGATAAGAATTTTACAAGAAAAATCCTACCAATATTCCGGTATAATGATATTGAAAGAAATAATATCATTGATAAAAAAATAACATTCCTTACGACAATATCCCTTACTATCCCTTACCTCAAAAGAGCAGTACTCCTGACTGGAATAACGCTGAACGAACTTGCACCGTATAGCAACACTCAAGATATCAAAATACTCACAAGAATACACTCGATATATAGAGAGAGAAATAGAGAGAAAACTTCAGTTTCTGGTGTGTTTTTCAATTCTAACCTAAGCACCCTATTTATAGAAAATTGCTTAGAACACCAAAGCAGAAAATTTAATAAAATAATAATATAATTTTTTTAATTTCCTTAGCACACCACACCAGCTGATTTCAGCCATTAACACATGCCCACAAATAAAAAAAAACGTTTTTGTTAATATAATTATTTAAAACTTCCAAAAATCAATTATTTTGGAACTTCAGAACTTCAATAATTCATAATAAATAGTCCTTTTATCAGAAAATTCGAATCTCGCGAGTTTTTATAGGAAATTCAATTCTCTACAACTTTGCAGAAGAAAGTTTTTCTAAATTCCAAACAAAAATTGACCAAAATCCACAAACGGACGATTTTACACGCTATAATAAATTTTCGGTCAAGAATTGTGTCCACCAACACACAAAACATGTGTTAAACATTTAATCCAACAAAAATACTCTTCCTCCTCATTTATTCATATATCCCACATTCATTGTAAAAATATCACCATTAATATATTATTAAAATAATATATTTAAATGAATTATTTTATCAGAAAAAGATAAAATATTAATTTTCAACAATTGTCACATTTAAAAATTTCTCCATCTATATCCACATAAAATCAATATTTTCTTCATCATATAAATTAATAATTAATTATTCACAAATAATATTACAGAATCACAATACCGACAACCAGGCCGTTCCCAGGAAAGAGGGGGTTTTCCAATAAGGATCTCTCCTTACTGGCGCGCAATTAGATGACCAAACCTCTCCTTAGACAGAACTTTGTAGATATTGCCAATAATGTTATCTAATAATATTATTAAGATAATATGAATTATTGCTCCGATAATAGAAAATACTGTGTAGTGACAATTATTAAAACAACAGTAATATAAAATATCAACGCAGCAATTATTGAATCAATAAAATAAAATACTGAACAGTAATTACTGTAAAAATTATTGACTAATGCCTTCTTACGTAAAAATCAATAATTGGTGCAATACCGTGTGCTACTGTGCAACAACGCGTATTACTTTGTTTTAACCACCGGGTATTCTAACAGTGTTAACGGTAACAACTACGCCGTTATTTATAAACAACTTACTCTTGTCGTTTTCTTCATCCAATCGCTTTCTGTTATGGGGCCCACAAAAGGCTGCGCCGTCGTATGAATATTCTCCAACAGTAAGAATATTCCACGATCAAACGAATATTCACCGATAACAATGAATATTTTATAACCACTTGTGTATTTTCAAAAAAAATTCATATATCACCCTTAACTTTAATATTTATCAATTTAACCATTTACTGAATAGTAATTATAAGAAAAATTGAATACTTTTATTTCATAAAATTCGGGGTCTTACAATCTCCCCTCCTTATGAAATTTCGTCCTCGAAATTTACGTACCTGGTATTTCAAAGAGTTGAGAATACCTTACTTTTATTTCGGATTCCATCTTTCTTGTCATCATGATTTCTCCATTGCTCATCTCCTGTATTTCAGATATCATTCTAGAATACAGCTTCAAAACAAAGGTTAATTAAACAAATTAACATATCACATAATATCCCGATATTATGACTGACTAACAAATAAGCTTAGGTAGGACACACTAGCGAAGGATTTACTCGTCTCTCTCCTCCTAGTCCTATTCCCCGATCTCCGCCAAAGATCATATCCCTAAGCTCTGATACCAAATGTAACGCCCCCAAAATAGGTCCATTCCATCCAACCCATTTTGAGTCGCCAAATACATGGTACAGATAACAACTACAACTTTATTACAACAATTGTCGTGCAAAATACAACAACACATATGCTATGAGTTTAGGTATAAATATATACCAATTGTGACTCATGTCCCAACCTTGGATAGCACGTCACAATGACACATTACATAAAGGTATAGTCAAAAACTGTTTTAGAAATTAGAATCTTTGGGAAGTGCTCAAGGAAACCCTCGTACATGGGAGGCCATGCTTCTAGGTTATGATAGATATCATATGGCCACAGAATTATCCTTGGTTGACCCAATAGACCTCAAAGAAAAACAAGAAAGTTACTATCATATTCTTCCCAATGGTGAGTCTTCTCTTGACTTATCATTATCTCCACTGTCTCTAATTGAGAATTATACTTCAAACAAACACCAAGATTATATAGGTAGTGCTCGTAAATGTACTCAGCAAGTGGATGAGCACATCCCTGTCTTATGATGACACGAGATTGTATATCATTAGACATCTTGTATGATAGTGGCAAAACACCATTCCAACGTTGGGTTCGCCTCACCCTAGATGATTCACCAAATATAACTACTAAATGATGACCACCGTTCTATTCTCCTGTTACCCCCGCTCGACCCAGCTACACTCTTATTACCTGAAAGGAATTGTGAAACAGAAGGGTGAGCACAACTAGCTCAGTAAAGAATATCATGACTAAAGATAAATTATCAATAGTCTTCAACAGTAATAAATCAGAGATTTAGAACATATGGTAGATGATAAAACTTTTCAACCATAGTTGCACCGGAACGAGCAATCCATTAGAAGAGTCACATAGACCATAAAGTCTATTATCTTCTCCATGTTAAAAGTCCACCAACAATATTTTATCCCTGTAACATCAATCAACAGTTCCTTTCCACAATCATATAAATAACTCATAATCATAATTGTAGTTCTAAATTTCTCTTCGCATTCAGGACGAAGATAATTTTCATCACCTGTCTTTACCTGAAACATCAAAGATCATGATTATACCAAATCACAGTTCATGTTCATAATCATACTAATAAATTCATCTTTGCACTACAGGCCAAAGATATTCATCAACTGTTCATCTTTGCACTACAGGCCAAAAGATATTCAACAGCAGGTCATCTTTGCACTACAGGCCAAAGACATTCATATATCAAAGAAATACATAATCATTTCAGAATTTATATAAACAATAATTATAACCATGTTGATAAATTCACATTTTCACTTAAGCTAAAGATATTCAATATAAATTCAATGGTCATGATCATACCAGTCACAATTCAACTTTTCACTACTGGCCAAAGAGAACACTAGTCATGATCATACCAATAATCTACCCATCTTTACACTCTAGTGAAAGAGAATTATCATCATTAGGGTTATAAAAATGTTATATTTGATAATAAAATCAATATAATCAACATATAAATTTAATCTCAAGAGTAATATTCATAAATCAACTATAATTTGGTTAGAAAAAGAAACTAATTTTGTCATGAATAGTAACTCGTGAATAGTAACTCATGAATAGTAACTCGTGAATAGTAACTCATGAATAGTAACTCATGCTCGTGAATAGTAACTCATGAATAGTAACTCGTGAATAGTAACTCATGAATACTAACTCATGAATAATAACTCGTGAATAGTAACTCATGAATAGTAACTCGTGAATAGTAACTCGTGAATAGTAACCCCGACATGAAAAGATAAGAATTTTACAAGAAAAATCCTACCAATATTCCGGTATAATGATATTGAAAGAAATAATATCATTGATAAAAAAATAACATTCCTTACGACAATATCCCTTACTATCCCTTACCTCAAAAGAGCAGTACTCCTGACTGGAATAACGCTGAACGAACTTGCACCGTATAGCAACACTCAAGATATCAAAATACTCACAAGAATACACTCGATATATAGAGAGAGAAATAGAGAGAAAACTTCAGTTTCTGGTGTGTTTTTCAATTCTAACCTAAGCACCCTATTTATAGAAAATTGCTTAGAACACCAAAGCAGAAAATTTAATAAAATAATAATATAATTTTTTTAATTTCCTTAGCACACCACACCAGCTGATTTCAGCCATTAACACATGCCCACAAATAAAAAAAAACGTTTTTGTTAATATAATTATTTAAAACTTCCAAAAATCAATTATTTTGGAACTTCAGAACTTCAATAATTCATAATAAATAGTCCTTTTATCAGAAAATTCGAATCTCGCGAGTTTTTATAGGAAATTCAATTCTCTACAACTTTGCAGAAGAAAGTTTTTCTAAATTCCAAACAAAAATTGACCAAAATCCACAAACGGACGATTTTACACGCTATAATAAATTTTCGGTCAAGAATTGTGTCCACCAACACACAAAACATGTGTTAAACATTTAATCCAACAAAAATACTCTTCCTCCTCATTTATTCATATATCCCACATTCATTGTAAAAATATCACCATTAATATATTATTAAAATAATATATTTAAATGAATTATTTTATCAGAAAAAGATAAAATATTAATTTTCAACAATTGTCACATTTAAAAATTTCTCCATCTATATCCACATAAAATCAATATTTTCTTCATCATATAAATTAATAATTAATTATTCACAAATAATATTACAGAATCACAATACCGACAACCAGGCCGTTCCCAGGAAAGAGGGGGTTTTCCAATAAGGATCTCTCCTTACTGGCGCGCAATTAGATGACCAAACCTCTCCTTAGACAGAACTTTGTAGATATTGCCAATAATGTTATCTAATAATATTATTAAGATAATATGAATTATTGCTCCGATAATAGAAAATACTGTGTAGTGACAATTATTAAAACAACAGTAATATAAAATATCAACGCAGCAATTATTGAATCAATAAAATAAAATACTGAACAGTAATTACTGTAAAAATTATTGACTAATGCCTTCTTACGTAAAAATCAATAATTGGTGCAATACCGTGTGCTACTGTGCAACAACGCGTATTACTTTGTTTTAACCACCGGGTATTCTAACAGTGTTAACGGTAACAACTACGCCGTTATTTATAAACAACTTACTCTTGTCGTTTTCTTCATCCAATCGCTTTCTGTTATGGGGCCCACAAAAGGCTGCGCCGTCGTATGAATATTCTCCAACAGTAAGAATATTCCACGATCAAACGAATATTCACCGATAACAATGAATATTTTATAACCACTTGTGTATTTTCAAAAAAAATTCATATATCACCCTTAACTTTAATATTTATCAATTTAACCATTTACTGAATAGTAATTATAAGAAAAATTGAATACTTTTATTTCATAAAATTCGGGGTCTTACAATCTCCCCTCCTTATGAAATTTCGTCCTCGAAATTTACGTACCTGGTATTTCAAAGAGTTGAGAATACCTTGCTTTCATTTCGGATTCCATCTTTCTTGTCATCATGATTTCTCCATTGCTCATCTCCTGTATTTCAGATATCATTCTAAAATACAGCTTCAAAACAAAGGTTAATTAAACAAATTAACATATCACATAATATCCCGATATTATGACTGACCAACAAATAAGCTTAGGTAGGACACACTAGCGAAGGATTTACTCGTCTCTCTCCTCCTAGTCCTATTCCCCGATCTCCGCCAAAGATCATATCCCTAAGCTCTGATACCAAATGTAACGCCCCCAAAATAGGTCCATTCCATCCAACCCATTTTGAGTCGCCAAATACATGGTACAGATAACAACTACAACTTTATTACAACAATTGTCGTGCAAAATACAACAACACATATGCTATGAGTTTAGGTATAAATATATACCAATTGTGACTCATGTCCCAACCTTGGATAGCACGTCACAATGACACATTACATAAAGGTATAGTCAAAAACTGTTTTAGAAATTAGAATCTTTGGGAAGTGCTCAAGGAAACCCTCGTACATGGGAGGCCATGCTTCTAGGTTATGATAGATATCATATGGCCACAGAATTATCCTTGGTTGACCCAATAGACCTCAAAGAAAAACAAGAAAGTTACTATCATATTCTTCCCAATGGTGAGTCTTCTCTTGACTTATCATTATCTCCACTGTCTCTAATTGAGAATTATACTTCAAACAAACACCAAGATTATATAGGTAGTGCTCGTAAATGTACTCAGCAAGTGGATGAGCACATCCCTGTCTTATGATGACACGAGATTGTATATCATTAGACATCTTGTATGATAGTGGCAAAACACCATTCCAACGTTGGGTTCGCCTCACCCTAGATGATTCACCAAATATAACTACTAAATGATGACCACCGTTCTATTCTCCTGTTACCCCCGCTCGACCCAGCTACACTCTTATTACCTGAAAGGAATTGTGAAACAGAAGGGTGAGCACAACTAGCTCAGTAAAGAATATCATGACTAAAGATAAATTATCAATAGTCTTCAACAGTAATAAATCAGAGATTTAGAACATATGGTAGATGATAAAACTTTTCAACCATAGTTGCACCGGAACGAGCAATCCATTAGAAGAGTCACATAGACCATAAAGTCTATTATCTTCTCCATGTTAAAAGTCCACCAACAATATTTTATCCCTGTAACATCAATCAACAGTTCCTTTCCACAATCATATAAATAACTCATAATCATAATTGTAGTTCTAAATTTCTCTTCGCATTCAGG
The DNA here is from genome assembly GCA_016801055.1 of Panax notoginseng. NCBI lineage: Eukaryota > Viridiplantae > Streptophyta > Magnoliopsida > Apiales > Araliaceae > Panax > Panax notoginseng. The sequence continues at coordinate 31,114,311 of CM029020.1, read as the reverse complement.
ACGAAGATAATTTTCATCACCTGTCTTTACCTGAAACATCAAAGATCATGATTATACCAAATCACAGTTCATGTTCATAATCATACTAATAAATTCATCTTTGCACTACAGGCCAAAGATATTCATCAACTGTTCATCTTTGCACTACAGGCCAAAAGATATTCAACAACAGGTCATCTTTGCACTACAGGCCAAAGACATTCATATATCAAAGAAATACATAATCATTTCAGAATTTATATAAACAATAATTATAACCATGTTGATAAATTCACATTTTCACTTAAGCTAAAGATATTCAATATAAATTCAATGGTCATGATCATACCAGTCACAATTCAACTTTTCACTACTGGCCAAAGAGAACACTAGTCATGATCATACCAATAATCTACCCATCTTTACACTCTAGTGAAAGAGAATTATCATCATTAGGGTTATAAAAATGTTATATTTGATAATAAAATCAATATAATCAACATATAAATTTAATCTCAAGAGTAATATTCATAAATCAACTATAATTTGGTTAGAAAAAGAAACTAATTTTGTCATGAATAGTAACTCGTGAATAGTAACTCGTGAATAGTAACTCGTGAATAGTAACTCATGCTCGTGAATAGTAACTCATGAATAGTAACTCGTGAATAGTAACTCATGAATACTAACTCATGAATAATAACTCGTGAATAGTAACTCGTGAATAGTAACTCGTGAATAGTAACTCGTGAATAGTAACCCCGACATGAAAAGATAAGAATTTTACAAGAAAAATCCTACCAATATTCCGGTATAATGATATTGAAAGAAATAATATCATTGATAAAAAAATAACATTCCTTACGACAATATCCCTTACTATCCCTTACCTCAAAAGAGCAGTACTCCTGACTGGAATAACGCTGAACGAACTTGCACCGTATAGCAACACTCAAGATATCAAAATACTCACAAGAATACACTCGATATATAGAGAGAGAAATAGAGAGAAAACTTCAGTTTCTGGTGTGTTTTTCAATTCTAACCTAAGCACCCTATTTATAGAAAATTGCTTAGAACACCAAAGCAGAAAATTTAATAAAATAATAATATAATTTTTTTAATTTCCTTAGCACACCACACCAGCTGATTTCAGCCATTAACACATGCCCACAAATAAAAAAAAACGTTTTTGTTAATATAATTATTTAAAACTTCCAAAAATCAATTATTTTGGAACTTCAGAACTTTAATAATTCATAATAAATAGTCCTTTTATCAAAAAATTCGAATCTCGCGAGTTTTTATAGGAAATTCAATTCTCTACAACTTTGCAGAAGAAAGTTTTTCTAAATTCCAAACAAAAATTGACCAAAATCCACAAACGGACAATTTTACACGCTATAATAAATTTTCGGTCAAGAATTGTGTCCACCAACACACAAAACATGTGTTAAACATTTAATCCAACAAAAATACTCTTCCTCCTCATTTATTCATATATCCCGCATTCATTGTAAAAATATCACCATTAATATATTATTAAAATAATATATTTAAATGAATTATTTTATCAGAAAAAGATAAAATATTAATTTTCAACAATTGTCACATTTAAAAATTTCTCCATCTATATCCACATAAAATCAATATTTTCTTCATCATATAAATTAATAATTAATTATTCACAAATAATATTACAGAATCACAATACCGACAACCAGGCCGTTCCCAGGAAAGAGGGGGTTTTCCAATAAGGATCTCTCCTTACTGGCGCGCAATTAGATGACCAAACCTCTCCTTAGACAGAACTTTGTAGATATTGCCAATAATGTTATCTAATAATATTATTAAGATAATATGAATTATTGCTCCGATAATAGAAAATACTGTGTAGTGACAATTATTAAAACAACAGTAATATAAAATATCAACGCAGCAATTATTGAATCAATAAAATAAAATACTGAACAGTAATTACTGTAAAAATTATTGACTAATGCCTTCTTACGTAAAAATCAATAATTGGTGCAATACCGTGTGCTACTGTGCAACAACGCGTATTACTTTGTTTTAACCACCGGGTATTCTAACAGTGTTAACGGTAACAACTACGCCGTTATTTATAAACAACTTACTCTTGTCGTTTTCTTCATCCAATCGCTTTCTGTTATGGGGCCCACAAAAGGCTGCGCCGTCGTATGAATATTCTCCAACAGTAAGAATATTCCACGATCAAACGAATATTCACCGATAACAATGAATATTTTATAACCACTTGTGTATTTTCAAAAAAAAATCATATATCACCCTTAACTTTAATATTTATCAATTTAACCATTTACTGAATAGTAATTATAAGAAAAATTGAATACTTTTATTTCATAAAATTCGGGGTCTTACAATCTCCCCTCCTTATGAAATTTCGTCCTCGAAATTTACGTACCTGGTATTTCAAAGAGTTGAGAATACCTTGCTTTCATTTCGGATTCCATCTTTCTTGTCATCATGATTTCTCCATTGCTCATCTCCTGTATTTCAGATATCATTCTAAAATACAGCTTCAAAACAAAGGTTAATTAAACAAATTAACATATCACATAATATCCCGATATTATGACTGACCAACAAATAAGCTTAGGTAGGACACACTAGCGAAGGATTTACTCGTCTCTCTCCTCCTAGTCCTATTCCCCGATCTCCGCCAAAGATCATATCCCTAAGCTCTGATACCAAATGTAACGCCCCCAAAATAGGTCCATTCCATCCAACCCATTTTGAGTCGCCAAATACATGGTACAGATAACAACTACAACTTTATTACAACAATTGTCGTGCAAAATACAACAACACATATGCTATGAGTTTAGGTATAAATATATACCAATTGTGACTCATGTCCCAACCTTGGATAGCACGTCACAATGACACATTACATAAAGGTATAGTCAAAAACTGTTTTAGAAATTAGAATCTTTGGGAAGTGCTCAAGGAAACCCTCGTACATGGGAGGCCATGCTTCTAGGTTATGATAGATATCATATGGCCACAGAATTATCCTTGGTTGACCCAATAGACCTCAAAGAAAAACAAGAAAGTTACTATCATATTCTTCCCAATGGTGAGTCTTCTCTTGACTTATCATTATCTCCACTGTCTCTAATTGAGAATTATACTTCAAACAAACACCAAGATTATATAGGTAGTGCTCGTAAATGTACTCAGCAAGTGGATGAGCACATCCCTGTCTTATGATGACACGAGATTGTATATCATTAGACATCTTGTATGATAGTGGCAAAACACCATTCCAACGTTGGGTTCGCCTCACCCTAGATGATTCACCAAATATAACTACTAAATGATGACCACCGTTCTATTCTCCTGTTACCCCCGCTCGACCCAGCTACACTCTTATTACCTGAAAGGAATTGTGAAACAGAAGGGTGAGCACAACTAGCTCAGTAAAGAATATCATGACTAAAGATAAATTATCAATAGTCTTCAACAGTAATAAATCAGAGATTTAGAACATATGGTAGATGATAAAACTTTTCAACCATAGTTGCACCGGAACGAGCAATCCATTAGAAGAGTCACATAGACCATAAAGTCTATTATCTTCTCCATGTTAAAAGTCCACCAACAATATTTTATCCCTGTAACATCAATCAACAGTTCCTTTCCACAATCATATAAATAACTCATAATCATAATTGTAGTTCTAAATTTCTCTTCGCATTCAGGACGAAGATAATTTTCATCACCTGTCTTTACCTGAAACATCAAAGATCATGATTATACCAAATCACAGTTCATGTTCATAATCATACTAATAAATTCATCTTTGCACTACAGGCCAAAGATATTCATCAACTGTTCATCTTTGCACTACAGGCCAAAAGATATTCAACAGCAGGTCATCTTTGCACTACAGGCCAAAGACATTCATATATCAAAGAAATACATAATCATTTCAGAATTTATATAAACAATAATTATAACCATGTTGATAAATTCACATTTTCACTTAAGCTAAAGATATTCAATATAAATTCAATGGTCATGATCATACAAGTCACAATTCAACTTTTCACTACTGGCCAAAGAGAATACTAGTCATGATCATACCAATAATCTACCCATCTTTACACTCTAGTGAAAGAGAATTATCATCATTAGGGTTATAAAAATGTTATATTTGATAATAAAATCAATATAATCAACATATAAATTTAATCTCAAGAGTAATATTCATAAATCAACTATAATTTGGTTAGAAAAAGAAACTAATTTTGTCATGAATAGTAACTCGTGAATAGTAACCCATGAATAGTAACTCGTGAATAGTAACTCATGAATAGTAACTCATGCTCGTGAATAGTAACTCATGAATAGTAACTCGTGAATAGTAACTCATGAATACTAACTCATGAATAATAACTCGTGAATAGTAACTCATGAATAGTAACTCGTGAATAGTAACTCGTGAATAGTAACTCGTGAATAGTAACCCCGACATGAAAAGATAAGAATTTTACAAGAAAAATCCTACCAATATTCCGGTATAATGATATTGAAAGAAATAATATCATTGATAAAAAAATAACATTCCTTACGACAATATCCCTTACTATCCCTTACATCAAAAGAGCAGTACTCCTGACTGGAATAACGCTGAACGAACTTGCACCGTATAGCAACACTCAAGATATCAAAATACTCACAAGAATACACTCGATATATAGAGAGAGAAATAGAGAGAAAACTTCAGTTTCTGGTGTGTTTTTCAATTCTAACCTAAGCACCCTATTTATAGAAAATTGCTTAGAACACCAAAGCAGAAAATTTAATAAAATAATAATATAATTTTTTTAATTTCCTTAGCACACCACACCAGCTGATTTCAGCCATTAACACATGCCCACAAATAAAAAAAAACGTTTTTGTTAATATAATTATTTAAAACTTCCAAAAATCAATTATTTTGGAACTTCAGAACTTCAATAATTCATAATAAATAGTCCTTTTATCAAAAAATTCGAATCTCGCGAGTTTTTATAGGAAATTCAATTCTCTACAACTTTGCAGAAGAAAGTTTTTCTAAATTCCAAACAAAAATTGACCAAAATCCACAAACGGACGATTTTACACGCTATAATAAATTTTCGGTCAAGAATTGTGTCCACCAACACACAAAACATGTGTTAAACATTTAATCCAACAAAAATACTATTCCTCCTCATTTATTCATATATCCCACATTCATTGTAAAAATATCACCATTAATATATTATTAAAATAATATATTTAAATGAATTATTTTATCAGAAAAAGATAAAATATTAATTTTCAACAATTGTCACATTTAAAAATTTCTCCATCTATATCCACATAAAATCAATATTTTCTTCATCATATAAATCAATAATTAATTATTCACAAATAATATTATAGAATCACAATACCGACAACCAGGCCGTTCCCAGGAAAGAGGGGGCTTTCCAATAAGGATCTCTCCTTACTGGCGCGCAATTAGATGACCAAACCTCTCCTTAGACAGAACTTTGTAGATATTGCCAATAATGTTATCTAATAATATTATTAAGATAATATGAATTATTGCTCCGATAATAAAAAATACTGTGTAGTGACAATTATTAAAACAACAGTAATATAAAATATCAACGCAGCAATTATTGAATCAATAAAATAAAATACTGAACAGTAATTATTGTAAAAATTATTGAGTAATGCCTTCTTACGTAAAAATCAATAATTTGTGCAATACCGTGTGCTACTGTGCAACAACGTGTATTACTTTGTGTTAACCACCGGGTATTCTAACAGTGTTAACGGTAACAACTACGCCGTTATTTATAAACAACTTACTCTTGTCGTTTTCTTCATCCAATCGCTTTCCGTTATGGGGCCCACAAAAGGCTGCGTCGTCGTATGAATATTCCCCAACAGTAAGAATATTCCACGATCAAACGAATATTCACCGATAACAATGAATGTTTTATAACCACTTGTGTATTTCTAAAAAAAATTCATATATCACCCTTAACTTTAATATTTATTAATTAACCATTTACTGAATAGTAATTATAAGAAAAATTGAATACTTTTATGTCATAAATTCGGGGTCTTACAATGTAAGTTACAAGTCACAAATCAGGACAACATTAAGGTCAAATATATATGGGAAAAGATAAAAAAGTAAAATAGATTGTGGCAAAATTACACAAGAAAACACAATCATGAAGCGGAATGAGAGCGTTTACTCTTCGTATCCTTAAGTTTAAACGCTCTCATTCCGCTGCCCAAAGTGTCATTAAGTAACCAGCAATGACCCTTTTGTTATTTTCGGCCAGAAAAGTGGCCTAAATTGCCACGTGTTTCGGTACTCATAAGTACAATTTGACCTAATTTTTATACATTTGACCGTATAAAACCTTTGAAAACTTAACTAATTAGATTAAGTAATACATTTATAATTACTAATACAATAAATTACTAATTTACAAACATAATTTTGTTTACTTTTTCTTCTTCTTCCTCATCTTCGTCATTACCATGTAACTCACCAAAAATTTCAAAATATCCAAAATACCCAAATCATTCACCCTCTTCCCTTGCAACCATTCATGAAGCTCGAAAATCTCAAACTAAAAACACCAATTCGTTCATAATCTTCAAAATTTTCCCCAATCTCAAACCCACTTCATTTTCTCTCTCTAAGACACAGTTATCACGAGCAAAGGAAGAACAAAAAACCCAAAATCCAAAAACTCAAATCATCTTAAATTTGAAGATCAAAGTATACAAATTTATAAATCAATTTGACGATTCCACGACCCATAATTTCAAAAATCTCAACACTCATAAATTCTAAACCACAATCAATATTGTTATCTCATATCTATATATCCACATTAGTGATGCACAAAAGGTCGGCCTAGCCTGGTCTGGACTGGGCCTGCCAAGCCTTGGCTGTTGACACACTTTATTTTCTCTCTCTAAGACACAACCTATCACGAGCAGAGGAAGAACCAAAAACTCAAAAACTAAAAACCCAAATCATCTTAAATTTGAAGATCAAAGTATATAAATTTATAAATCAATTTGATGATTCCACGACCCATAATTTCAAAAATCTCATCAATCATAAATTCCAAACCACAATCAATATTGTTATCTCCTATCTATATATAATCCACGTTAGTGATGCACAAAAGGCTGGCATAGCCTGGTCTGACCTGGGCCTACCAAGCCTTGGTCATTGACAAACTTCATTTTCTCTTTTTAAGACACAACCTATCATGAGCAGAGGAAGAACCAAACACCCAAAAACCAAAAACCAAAAACTCAAATCATCTTAAATTTGAAGATCAAAGTATATAAATTTAGAAATCAGTTTGACGATTCCATGACCCATAATTTCAAAAATCTCAAAACTCATAAATTCCAAATCACACTCAATATTTCTATCTCCTATCTATATATTCGCATTAGTGATGCACAAAAGGTCGGCCTAGCCTGGTCTGACCTGAGCCTGCAAAACCTTGGCCGTTGACCAAACCAAGCCTTGACCTTCTGACTGTTAGGACGGGTCAAGCTTGACACACATAAAAATGTAGCATGTTAAGGCCTACATGCCATGTCAAGCCAGACCCAAGATAAACTAGGCACACTTTAGTTAAAAATATTTATAAAAGAAAGTTAGGGACAAGAGATGTTTATAAGACTATGTAGGACTCTGAAACAAAAACACAATGAACCAAATGCCTCTCATTATTATAGCTTGCTATTAAACTTATGTTTCTTGATGTGTCGATGTGGGAAAAATCACAAAGGTAGATGTGTTACTTCTTCGTTTCCTTTTCTTCAATCAGTTTAATAACTTGTTACAAACACAAAGCTCAACAACAATAAGGGCAACACGAATGTCTAAAACAATAGTATGGTACATGTCACAGGGGTCAAAATTTATTCCCAAATTTTCTCCAAAACTTGGCCCTGTGATGGCCTGATTGCCTCCACAACCAGTCAGCCAACCCGCACAGCACAACCCGTCGTACTATTTGAACCAACAACACCCACACACCCACTATATATTGTATGTTTACTGATTGGAACAAGTAGTATGTAAGCAAACGATGAGCAACACACGAATTTACAAGCTAAAACGCCCAACCTTTTATTGCACTCTCAATAAACTAAGAATTCGCCCAAAGGCTTACAAAACTCAGAGGATGCACCAAGAAAACTCTTTTCCAGCTCTAGCTCTATCTTACTTTTTTGATGTCTCTACACCATACTACAATTTTCTTACCTCGAGTACTTGCTATTTATATCCTAGTGGTCAGTTGACACCCTCAACTGCAAAGAAGTTTGCACCACTAAGGTGCTACCAACAAAAGGGGTGGCAGCTCCCCAAAACTTCCTATGATTGTGTAATCATAAACAGGCATTTTCAAGTCTAAGCCACGCACTCCTTGGGTCCCATCCACGTAAACTGAAGTCTGGCCACTTTATCCATTATTTGTAATTGCCCTCAACTGCTGCTTGGTCAGCTTACCCACTACAGGTAACTGCCACAATTACTGTCTAGCACCTTTCCCGCTAATTGGTAACCACCCATAATAGCTTTATATATTTTCCTAACTGCTGCCCACTTCCTGACGCGCTGCCCCACTGTCTTGTGTAATCTGGCGCCCCAAACTGCACCTCAACTGCTCCTTGACCCGATCCAAGTCGCAGTCCAAACCAACTGTGTACGCCAACCCACTTTGGTTGCCTCCACGTGCATCAACCTTGCATGCTGCCCATCCCAGTATGTCCAGTGATGAGTGGGTTAAAAACCTACTCATTTAGTATTTTTAGGCTTAGTATTTTGTGATTCCTTGAGTATGCATGTTACTTTTGATCATTACAAGAAATTATCTTAAGGCCGACGGAAATATCTTCGACGGAATAAATTCCCTCGAAATTATAATTGTAAGACCCCGAATTTTATGAAATAAAAGTATTCAATTTTTCTTATAATTACAATTCAGTAAATGGTTAAATTGATAAAAAGTTAAAGTTATGGGTGAAATGTGAAAATTTTTCAAAATACACAAGTGGTTATAAAATAATCATTGTTGTCGGAGAATATTCGTTTGGTCGTGGAATATTCTTTCTGTCGGGGAATATTCGTACGACGGCGCAGCCATTTGTGGGCCCCATAACAGAATAACTGTCGGGTGAAGAAAACGACAAAAATTGAGTTTTTATAATTAACGGCGTAGTTGTCACCGTTGACACTATTGGAATACCCGGTGGTTAAAATACAGTAATACGCGTTATTGCACAGTAGCACACGGTATTGCACAGTATTTTTGAAATTATTGATTCTTACATAAGAAGGCACTACTCAATAATTGTTACAGTAATTACTGTTCAATATTTTATTTTATTGATTCAATAATTGCTGCGTTGATATTTTATATTATTGTTGTTTCAATAATTGTTGTTGCACAGTATTTTCTATTATCAGATCAATAATTCATATTATTTGAATAATATTATTAGATAACATTATTGGCAATGTCTAGAAAGTTCTGTCTAAGGAGAGGTTTGGTCATCTAATTGCGAGCTAGTAAGGAGAAATCCTTATTGGAAAGCCCCCTCTTTCCTGGGAACGGCCTGGTTGTCATAAATGTGATTCTGTAATATTATTTGTGAATAATTAATTATTGATTCATATGATAAGGAAATATTTATTTTATGTGGATATAAATGAGGGATATATTTTTGTGGTTAAAAATGTAGGAGTTAATGTTGAGATTTTTATCAGTATTTTTGTCGGAATGGAGGTATTAAAAATCAGGGTCTTTGAGATATTTTGCGAGGGTTATAATTTTTAATCCGACCGTTGGATCGTGGTAATTTTTGGATATGTTATACATATATAAGTTGAGTATATGTCCACAAATTTTGAACCGTTAAAAATGAACGTATGATTTATTATGAATTTTACGAGATGACTGGTTCAGAAATTGTTGAATTTTCGGAGTTTATCATTTTGGGTGAAAAATTCTAGAATTGGTGGGCCCCACTTGTGGTTGGTGAAGAAATGTGCTGAATTATATTTTAAATGTGGTGGGTGGAAATAGTAGCAGGTAAAGCCATCAGGTTGCAGGTCAAACCTACCAAAATTTTCCTATAAATAGAGGGCTAAGTTAGAATTAAAAATCACACCAAAAACATAAGCTTTCTCTCCTTCTCTCTCTATATTATGAAGCATATTTTGTGAGTTTTTAGATACTCGGTGAATTGTTATTCATCAGTGCAAGTTTCCTTCAGCATCATATCCGATATCCAGTCAGAAGTACTGCTCTTTTGAGGTAAGGGATAGTAAGGGATAGTAAGGGATATTAAGGGATTTTAAGGGTTGTTATGATTTTCAGTTTCGTAATTTTTCTGATCTTCAAAAATTCTGGAAAAATTTGAAATGATATTTTGATGAGTTTTCTTGATTGTGTCCAAAAATGGTGATTTTTGGATGCATAGCTTGAGAGTTATGAATTTTATGAGAAAATACTATTTTAAAAGTAACAGCTTATAATTCCTTGTGGTTAACTCCAAAATTGATGAAATTTTTATTGGGAGTACATGTGTATGATAGAAGTATACTCTGTAAATTTCAGAATTTTTAGACAAAAGTACAATTTTTGATAAATGTCTAAATATTCGGCTATTTTGGCCATATGAAAAATAGTAAATGACTTTTAAAAATTCTGAGAAAAATATATGTTCACTATGTGACTATATTATGCTAAATTCCAGAAAAGAAATATTTTTGGAACTGATTTGGTATTTTTCATGAAAATGGTCTAGCTATGAGTAAATGAATTAAATATGTTTTGTGAAGAAAAAAATTGGAAAATAGGATTTTATGGCTTGAGAATCCTATATGAGTTATATACAGATTTTTGATGAGGGTTTTGGTTATTGATGATGAAATTGTAAGAGTTGACATTTTATGATGATTAAATGCATTAATTAGTAAAGTGTAAACAATTAAAATAAATTATTTATAAATTTAAGTAATGTTATTCTTTCAATATCATTATACCGAAATATTGGCATGAATTTTATTGTAGAATTTCTATCTTTTGTGTCGGGGTTACTATTCATGAGTTACGAATATTACTCTTGAGATTAAAACTATATGTTGATCATATTATTTTTATCATCGTATATAACATTTTTATAACCCTGATGTTAAAATTCTCTTTCACTGGAGTGTAAAGATGGGTAGATTATTGGTATGATCATGACTATGGGTTCTCTTTGGCCAGTAGTGCAAAGTTGAATTGTTGACTGGTATGATCATGACCATTGAATTTATAATTGAATATCTTAAGCTTAAGTGCAAAGGTGAATTGATCAACATGGTTATAATTATTGTTTATATAAATTCTGAAATGATTATATATTTCTTTGAGATATGAATATATTTGGCCTGTAGTGCAAATATGAATTGTTGATGAATATCTTTGGCATGTAGTGTAAAGATGGCCTGTTGATGAATATCTTTGGCCTGTAGTGCAAAGATGAACTGTTGTTGAATATCTTTGGCCCGTAGTGCAAAGATGGTTTGTTGATGAATATCTTTGGCCCGTAGTGCAAAGATGATTTGTTGATGAATATCTTTGGCCCGTAGTGCAAAGATGGATTTGTTAGTATGATTATAAACAGGAATTGTGATTTGGTATAACCATGATCTTTGATGTTTCAGGTAAAGACAGGTGATGAAAATATTCTTCGTCCTGGGTGCGAAGAAAAATTTATAGTCACAATTATGATTATGAGTTATTCATATGATTGTGGAAAGGAACTGTTGAGTGATGTTACATGGATAAAATATTGTTGGTGGATTTTTAACATGGAGAAGATAATAGACTTTATAGTCTATTTGACTCTTCTAATGGATTGCTCGTTCCGCTGCAACTATGGTTGAAATTTTATCATTTACCATATGTTCTAAATCTCTGATTTATTGTTGATGAAGGCTATTGATAATTGAATTATCTTTAGTCATGATATTCTTTACTGAGCTAGTTGTGCTCACCCTTTTGCTTCACAATTCCTTTCAGGTAATAAGAGTGTAGCTGGGTCGAGCGGGGGTAACAAGGGAATGGAACGGTGGTCATCATTTAGTAGTTATATTTGGTGAAGAAAATAGGGTGAGGCGAACCCAACGTTGGAAGGGTGTTTTGTTACTATCATACAAGATGTCTAATGACATACAACCTCGTGTCATCATAAGACAGGGTTGCGCTCATCCACTTGCTGAGTATATCTATGGGCACTACCCATATAATCTTGGTGTTTGTTTGAAGTATAATTCTCAATTAGAGACAGTGGAGATAATGATAAGTCAAGAGAAGACTCACCATTGGGAAGAATATGATAGTAATCTTCTCGTTTTTCTTTGGGGTCTATTGGGTCAACCAAGGATAATTCTGTGGCCATATGATATCTATCATAATCTAGATGCGTGGCCTCCCATGTACGAAGGTTTTCTTGAGCACTTCCCAAAGATTCTAATTTCTAAAACAGTTTTTGACTATATCTTTATGTAAGGTGTTATTGTGAGGTGATGTCCACGGTTGGAACATGAGTCACATTTGGTATATATTTGTATCCAAACTCACAGCATATGTGTTGTTGTATTTTGCACGACAATTGTTGTAATAAAGTTGTAGTTATTTTCTGTACCATGTATTTGGCGACTCAGAATGGGTTGGGTGGAATGGACCTATTTTGGGGTTGTTACAATAATATTCTCGACAGAATGTTCTGTCGAACATAATTCAGTCGGACTTATAAAATCCTCGACTGAATTCTGTCGGACTTAAACATAATCCCATGGCGCGAAATTTCCCGCCTAGGCGCGAAATTTCCCGCCTACGCGCGAAGTAAAGTCGATGAAATATGTTAAGGTCGACGAATTTGTCAGTTGAAAATGAGATAACCTCGTTGAAAATAATTCTGATGGAATTCCATCGGACTTAACCATGCTTTTTTTTAATCGAGCCAGCAGCCCGAGTCTATTTTATTCTTTCCAGCAGCCATCTCCTCTTCATCTCCTTTCTTATCATGAGATTGTTAAACATTTAAACCCTAATTATCCATAACCCTTAACCATTAATTTAGCTTTAAACTCCCAATTTTCTGTACTTGGAGAAACCCTAATATTTTCAAACTTCCCCACGACTTGGTGGTGGCGGCGGCGGCTGGTGGTGGCGGCGGCAACTGGTGCGGGTGACGGCGGCGGTGACTGGCAGCGGCGGCGGCGACTGTTTCAGACTTTTCTTCCTCTATTTTTGCCTTCAATTTAAAGGTTAGATGTTAATTGTTTTTGAAGTTAGGGTTAAGAAATCACAATTTTTTAAGCTTTAAATTAAATAAATTATTCATTGCTATATTAATGTTTAGGATATATAAAGATATATACTGTTATTAGGTGTTAAATGTGACGCCCCCAAAATTAAGTATACATCACCCATCTTGGGTCGCCAGATACATGGTACTGAATACAAATACAACTTAATAATACAACTGTCGTGTACAATATGACCAAACATAACCTGTGAGTTTGAATACAACTATTGTCTTCTAGAGAGTATTCATACTCAAAAGGAGTCCTCATTACAATTATTATCACACTATTTCACAGAATAGTGAGGACTACTAATGCTATCCTCTGGACCATCACTCCGTTTCCCGACTCGTCCCAGCTATATTCTCATTTCCTGAAGAGAACAGTGAAAGAAAGGGTGAGCTCAACTAACCCAGTAAGAAATATTATGACTAAGATAATGCAGAATAAATTATCATTAGCCTTCAACAGTGTTAAACTGATAAAATATAACGAACATCAAGTTTAACTGCAGCGGAACAAGCAATCCATTAAAAGAGTCAAGTAGAAAATAAAATCTACTATCTTCTATGATTTAAAAGGTTTTTCAACACTGTTATCGCTGGGACTCAGCTTAATAAAATAATCCACATCATAGAATCACCCCTGCACTACGGCCAAGGATATTCGTGTATTCATTAATGGTCATGATTATGCCAACAACTGTCCATCAATGCACTACGGGCCAATGAGGACTTTTACCACATCATTTGTAACATTACGGTCATGATTATACCGAATAATACCTGGTCATAATCATACCAAGTCCATCTATGCACTGGCCACAGATGACTTTCAACATTTTATAAACATGAGGATGATGACAATGATATAAGAATTCAATAAAATAAGTTCAAGGATTAATTTATCCAAGAATTAACAACGCCCAAATTGTCAACATGATATTGCTTTGTGGAGTAAAATTCAAGAATGTTTAGAAGAATATTTTCATGAAAAGATACTAGATGAAACGCAATTATCAAGGATATTCCAACAATTTCATGGAGTATAGAAGTCAAAACTTAACCAACTGAGTATAATAAAGAATGGAATAACAAAAGAAATCATCATGCATGCGATAGACCGCACAGACAGGTTATTCCAACAGAATAATAAATAATGAAACCAGGTCCTGCGTAAAACGCACAGACAGGATATTCCAACAGAATAATAATAAAGATGGAACCAGGTCCGGTGTAAAACACAAAGACATGATGTTCCAACATAATAATAATAAAGACGGAACCAGGTCCGGTGTAAAACACACAGACAGGATGTTCCAACAGAATAATAATAAAGACGGAACCAGGTCCAGTGTAAAAACACAGACAGGATGTTCCAACAGAATAATAATAAAGACGGAACTAGGTCCGATGTAAAACACACAGACAGGATGTTCCAACAGAATAATAATAAAGACAGAATAATAGAAGAATGTCACCAAGTATAGGGTAGACCTCGTATACAGGTTATTCTAACAGAATAATAAGCAATAGAATAACAACAGTTCTCTTCATGAATAAGAAAGAATAACACCCTTTACCATTTTAAAGAAGAACTGAAATAAAGAAGTAGTTAAGTGGCAGAATACTCTTCTTCTTTCTTTCTCTCTCTAGAGTTCAGTGAATTCGTCAGAAAATAATGAAGGAATGAGCTTCTATTTATAGAAAAATGGAATGCATAGTAACTAATCCATGAACGGTCCAGATTGATTTACTTTAATCTGACGGTCCATATTTAAAGCAAAATCTTTTAAATAAAATATAATATATTCTAATTATTGCCTAATAAAACAAACAACTTTAATAATGTATTCTGTTTTATATAAAAAGATTTTACTATGCAAAATACTATGCACAATAGAATATAATATATTCTATTTATAGAATAACTTTAATAAAGTATTCTGTTTTATATAAAAAGATATTTCTGTTTTATTACGTTAATAATACGAATAAAACAAAATTTCATTATCGCTAAATAATTCATATTATTAATTGACAATAATTGAATCAAACTGAGTGACTTCTCACATAAGCATTAATAATCAATATCGTGTGCTACTATGCAACCACACATATTACTGTACTTTTACTACCGAATAGTTCAACAGTATCAACGGTAAAACTTCTGCCGTCATTTTTAATAAAATATTTTTGTCGTTTTCTCAATCCGACAATAATTCTGTTGTGGGGTCCACCAATGATTGTACCGTCGTACAAATATTCTCCGACTAATCGAATATTTTTCGTAAATAGTAACTCGTGAATAGTTACTCGTGAATAGTACTCCGACACAAAAAGTGTCCCAAATACTCGAGTGAACAATACTAGAGTGAATAGTAATCGGGTATTTTATGACAACTTGTCTACTTTGAAAAATTTTCACATATCACATTTAACTTTAACCTTTTATCAATTTAACCATTTACCAAAATAGAAAAATTGAATACTTTTATTTCATAAAATTCGGGGTCTCACAATCTCCACTCCTTATGAAATTTTGCCCTCAAAATTTACGTACGTACCTGGAATGACGAAGAGGTGAGGATACCTTGAATACCTTTATCGTTGAAAACATTAAATTCATCTTTGCAATACGGCCAAAAATATTTATTAACAATTCATTTTTGCACTACATGCCAACTCTATAACCAATAATCAACAGTTCATCTTTGCACTACAGGTCAAAGATATAAAACTGTAAAATCAATAATACTGAGACTCAGCTTAATAGTATCACGACCATGAATTATCCATGCACTACGTGCCAAAGATAGTCGTGTTTTCAATTACGGTCATGATTATACCGAACAATTCCTGGTCATAATCATACCAAGTTCATCAATGCACTACGGCCAAAGATGACTTTTACCACATCCATGAATTAATATTTCATTGCTGAGACTCAGCTCAATAATTAATCCACATCATCGAATCATCCCTGCACTACAGGCCATGGATATTCTTTAATATCACGACCACGAATTATCCATGCACTACGTGCCAAAGATAATCGTGTTTTCAATTACGGTTATGATTATACCGAACAATCCCTGGTCATAATTATACCAAGTCCATCTATGCACGTAAGCCACAGATGACTTTCAACACAATATAAGCATGAGGATAATGATATAAAGAATCAATCAAATGAGATAAAAGATAAATATTAAACATTTATAATTTAATTTATTCAGGGTTCAAGAATATCCCAATGTTATCAATCACTTAATAATCTCATAATCTAATATCATTAATATTATAACAATATTTCAATAACTTCTTAAACTTATAAACAATTTATTTCAATTGTTTACGCTTTACCATATAAAGCATTTAGTCATTCAAAATGCCATACTCAGAAGATATCATCACCAATGATTAAATCCCTCATCAAAAAAAAAATAATAATATGCATATACTCTATATAGGATTTCCAAACCATAAAATCCTCTTTTCCAACTTTGTTACTTCACATAACATATTTAACTCATATATTCGTAACTAAACTATTTTCCTGAAAAATATCAAATCAATCCCAAAAATATTTCTTTTCTGAAATTTAGCATAATATAGTCTCATGATGAACATATATTTTTCTCGAAATTTTTAAAATTCATTTACTATTTTTCAAAAATCAATTTCTAATTAATTCCTTAAGAAATTAGCTACCTCAAGTTTAACTTCAAAAATTCCCAAATCATGGCAGAATCTTACACATGTTAACGTGAACTTTCAGTTTAAATTTCATGATCATCGGAGTTATAGAACTCCGGTTACAGTGTTTTTCGTCGGAAAAACCCAAATATTGAAATGGTCATAACTTGCTCATTTTAAGTCAGAATGAACTCATTTTTGGACATGCTGTTCTTTATACCATATACTTTCATGTCCCAAAAGGCCTGAATTTTTCTCACTAATTAAGTGGCCGAAACAGCCCTTACAAAAACGTGGCAGCAACTTTTTCACAATTTTCAGTTTTCGCCTCCTTTGCTAAAATCAGTCCATACAAAAATCTACAACACCTTTTCCAGTGATTCCACTTGGATTAGTTAGGTAACTCATAGATCTAACTCTAGGACTTAACTGTACTCAAAAATTCAAAATATAATAGGAGATATGGTCAATTGAATTTCATGTTATGTTTTTCACCGAAATCTGATTTTCAACTCATTGTGATTTCTAAGAAACTTTCATGTTTTCACATACTAACCAACATAACTCATCATAAGACTTACTATTACCACGTATACCCATGATTTTCATTAGTCCAATGCTTTTATTATGACTTTCATCATAATCCACGTAACCAGATCCTTTTAGTTGATGAAATATTTGAGGGTTTTAGAAATGGGTTTTGTACTGGGGTCAATACAAAATTCGATTTCATGCTCTAGGGGTAGTTTAAGAAGTCTTCAAGAATATGCCAAAAAATTTATTAATAATAGAAATATCATTCAAAACTGTGACTCTCATCCAAAACTTGGATAGTACGTCACATTGATACCAATTGTGACTTCTATCCTTTAACCTAGATAGCACCTCAAAATGATACCTATCAACTCGCCATCTTCTTTCACGATGTCACCTACAAAAAGTCTGGTCTCGGTGCATTCCACACAAGAAAGTCAACAACGAAAGGTTCGGGGATCTTTACTTATGGCTTGATATGACCATGATTGACTTTAGTGGTTTGGTTACTTGAATTCGCGCAACAGGTTGGTTATGAATATGAAATCTAACAACCTTACGAAAAGCATGATGAGTAGTTAACCAATTGATTCCTAAAATTACATCAAAGGCCAGTATTTTCAAAAAAATAAGATCGACAAGTAACGTAAAAGTATTTACTTGAATCAAACAAGATTTAAAAACAGTAGAGGTAACAAAGGCTCCTACTACCGAAGTTTCAACCAATAAGTCAAAGTCTAACGTCTCCGGAGTCAAATTTAAACGTTGAACGCAAGCAAGAGAGATAAAATAATGGGTAGAACCGGTATCTTATAAGGTATAGACTTCGCAATTTATAATTAACTAACCCGTGCTAACTTCGTTCGGGTTACTCGCTTTTTGAGAAGTCACGAAAAATGCTCTTCCTTACACTACCGATTTTGACTTTTCTAGAACGGTCTTTGGTGCCTCCATCCTAGCTGAACTTGTCTTCGGTGAACGATAAAATCGGGCTAAGTGACCTTCTTTTCCACAATTATAACATGCTTTGAACGGCATCGTGTAGTTTGGACTGATATGTCCCTCCCCTCCGCATTTGAAATATATGATAGGTGGTCGTTCTTCTTCCTTAACAACGGGTGCTGGTGATGACGTCTTTCCATCATTGTTGAATTTCCTCTTCTTGAAATGTCCATTCTTATTGTTTTGGCCCTGATTACCACCGAAGTGGTTACCATTTCTGGCCTGTTAATTCCCTCCACGCTTGTTGTCACCGCTTCGATGGCTGCTCTCTTTTGGTTGCATTGACTCGTTATCGCGCTCTACTAACTGAGCCCTATTCACAACATCTGAATACAAACATAGTTTATGAGAAATAAGATGTTGACGTATCTCTGGCTTCAAACCTCTTAAAAACATCCGCGTCATTCGCTCTTCATTATCCACCAAGTGGGACGCAAACCGGGACAACTCAGCAAATTTAGCCTCATACTTCGACACGGTCATATTATTTTTCTCCAGCTTGATAAACTCCACCTCCTTCATATGACGAATACTCTCGGGAAAGTACTTGTCGTTGAACAGCTCTTGGAACTTCTCCCAAGACATCTTGAGTGCGTCAGGCTGGGTACGTTTTACAGATTTCCACCAGTAATCTGCCTCTTCACGCAACATAAAGGTGGCGAAGGAAACCTTTTATTCCTCGGAGCATCCCAAGACATCAAATATCTTGGTGATCTGCTTTATCCATGCTTCCGCCTTAAGGGGTTTTGGCTCTCCTATAAACTCCGGTGGTCCCAGCTCCTTAAACTGCTTAGCGGTGACCGACCATGGGTTGCCATTATTTTCACCTACTTTATGAACAGGAGCCGCCTTCGCCTAATATTGCATGAATTCTAAAAAGCTCCTAAACGTACTGTCGTTCGTCATTTGATCAGTGTTGTTGTTTATAGGAGGATTATCGCCATCCTGTCGCACATTATCCTGATTATTGATCTGTGGAGACTCAACAGTCTCCTGTGCTCTATTGCTTATCTCAACATTTTCGGATGCCATTTTCAAATACTGCCACAAAACAAGGGTTAATTAACATGTCACATATTATCCCTATACATTGACCGACCAATTAAATACCAAATAAACTTAGGTAGGTCATACTAGCGAAGGAATTTCCCGTCTCTCCCCTCCTAGTTCTTATCTCACATCTTAGCAAGGGATCATATCCCTAAGCTCTGATACCAACTGTGACGCCCCCAAAATTAGGTATACATCACCCATCTTGGGTCGCCAGATACATGGTACTGAATACAAATATAACTTAATAATACAACTGTCGTGTACAATACGACCAAATATAACCTGTGAGTTTGAATACAAATATTGTCTTCTAGAGAGTATTCATACTTAAAAGGAGTCCTCATTACAATTATTATCACACTATTTCACAGAATAGTGAGGACTACTAATGCTATCCTCTGGACCATCACTCCGTTTCCCGACTCGTCCCAGCTATATTCTCATTTCCTGAAGAGAACAGTGAAAGAAAGGGTGAGCTCAACTAGCCCAGTAAGAAATATTATGACTAAGATAATGCAGAATAAATTATCATTAGCCTTCAACAGTGTTAAACTGATAAAATATAACGAACATCAAGTTTAACTGCAGCGGAACAAGCAATCCATCAAAAGAGTCAAGTAGAAAATAAAATCTACTATCTTCTATGATTTAAAAGGTTTTTCAACACTGTTATCGCTGGGACTCAGCTTAATAAAATAATCTACATCATCGAATCACCCCTGCACTACGGCCAAGGATATTCGTGTATTCATTAATGGTCATGATTATGCCAATAACTGTCCATCAATGCACTACGGGCCAATGAGGACTTTTACCACATCATTTGTAACATTACGGTCATGATTATACCGAATAATACCTGGTCATAATCATACCAAGTCCATCTATGCACTGGCCACAGATGACTTTCAACATTTTATTAACATGAGGATGATGACAATGATATAAGAATTCAATAAAACAAGTTCAAGGATTAATTTATCCAAGAATTAACAACGTCCAAATTGTCAACATGATATTGCTTTGTGGAGTAAAATTCAAGAATGTTTAGAAGAATATTTTCATGAAAAGATACTAGATGAAACGCAATTATCAAGGATATTCCAACAATTTCATGGAGTATAGAAGTAAAAACTTAACCAACTGAGTATAATAAAGAATGGAATAACAAAAGAAATCATCATGCATGCGATAGACCGCACAGACAGGTTATTCTAACAGAATAATAAATAATGAAACCAGGTCCGGCGTAAAACGCACAGACAGGATATTTCAACAGAATAATAATAAAGATGGAACCAGGTCCGGTGTAAAACACAAAGACAGGATGTTCCAACATAATAATAATAAAGACAGAACCAGGTCCGGTGTAAAACACACAGACAGGATGTTCCAACAGAATAATAATAAAGACGGAACCAGGTCCGGTGTAAAACACACAGACAGGGTGTTCCAACAGAATAATAATAAAGACGGAACCAGGTCCGGTGTAAAACATACAGACATGATGTTCCAACAGAATAATAATAAAGACAGAATAATAGAAGAATGTCACCAAGTATAGGGTAGACCTCGTATACAGGTTATTTTAATAGAATAATAAGCAATAGAATAACAACAGTTCTCTTCATGAATAAGAAAGAATAACACCCCTTACCGTTTTAAAGAAGAACTGAAATAAAGAAATAGTTAAGTAGCAGAATACTCTTCTTCTTTCTCTCTATAGTTTCTCTCTCTAGAGTTCAGTGAATTCGTCAGAAAATAATGAAGGAATGAGCTTCTATTTATAGAAAAATAGAATGCATAGTAACTAATCCATGAACGGTCCAGATTGATTTACTTTAATCTGACGGTCCATATTTAAAGCAAAATCTTTTAAATAAAATATAATATATTCTAATTATTGCCTAATAAAACAAATAACTTTAATAATGTATTCTGTTTTATATAAAAAGATTTTACTATGCAAAATACTATGCATAATAGAATATAATATATTCTATTTATAATCAATACCGTGTGCTACTATGCAACCACACATATTACTGTACTTTTACTACCGAGTAGTTCAACAGTATCAACGGTAAAACTTCCGCCGTCATTTTTAATAAAATATTTTTGTCGTTTTCTCAATTCGATAATAATTCTGTTGTGGGGTCCACCAATGATTGTACCGTCGTACAAATATTCCCCGACTAATCGAATATTCCCCGTAAATAGTAACTCGTGAATAGTAACTCGTGAATAGTACTCCGACACAAAAAGTGTCCCAAATACTCGAGTGAACAATACTTGAGTGAATAGTAATCGGGTATTTTACGACAACTTGTCTACTTTGAAAAATTTTCACATATCACATTTAACTTTAACCTTTTATCAATTTAACCATTTACCAAAATAGAAAAATTGAATACTTTTATTTCATAAAATTCGGGGTCTCACATTAAACAAATAAGCATACAATAAATTTAGTATAGCTGTGAGTTTTGTGGGAACCTAATTAACAGCGGATTAAATTAATTTTTTCAATTATAGTTAATTTGTTTGAGTTTTGACACTACAAGAAAAAAAACTTAATTCCGACATAATTTTTCCTAGGAATTAAGCCTATTCTGTCGGAAATAGGGTATTTTCGACGGAATATTCTATCGGGAATTCGGTCGTATATATACGCGTCAAAGATAACATCCGTCACAAATTCCGTCATACCTATCTTATCTTCGACGAATTTTTCTCCGACGGAATTTCGTCGAAAATAAGCTATCTGCGACTGAATAAATAGGATGAAACTTTTCATCGAGTATAATATACCTTATTTTCGACGAAAAGATTCCCTCGAAATTAATTGTCGACTAAAAATTAAAATAAACTGGTATTTATTAAAAATGGCTAATTATTAACTTCGACAAAATTTTTGTCGGAGATACCTTATGTCTGACGGACATATTCCCTCGGAATTATCCTATTTCTGACTGAAAATTAAAATATACCGGTATTTATTAAAAATTGGATAATTATTAAATCCGACGGAATTTCCGTCAGAAATACCTTATTCCGTCGAAATTAACTGTTTTTTTTAATACAGATTTGAAAAGTGCAGTTTTCAAGTGTTTAAACCCATTTATGTACCTGTAACCTATCACAACCCAATACACAGTAATATAAACCTGTATTTTACATTCAAATATTCAACGTAGCGCTAAAAACGATAGCAACACATCCAGCAAAACGTAATCTACTAACTGATTATCATCAACACTACTGAGCTAACAATTAAAAATATAAGCTAATGTTCCATAAATGATAAACAACATAATTTACAATACTTATATAGATGCAATTAGACACTACAATATATACAAATATTTTACAATACTTATACAAACACAATTAGACACTACAATATATACAAATATTCTACAATAACATGAATACAAATGAACTATAAACTAGTAAAAGTATCATCATTGGGCGTAGGTGAACGATTTTGCTCTGGTGTATGAAAATCAATGTCGTCTGCCTGCTCGTCATCGCCACCCTATTGATAGAATCAAAAAGATAAATCATTAGTTTGTATACATATATGTGAGAATTAACAAGCATGCCTTAATTGATTTAAACATAAACAATAAGAATACCTGAGTAGGCGGGGGCGGACGAAAAGCCTCCTCCAAGAGGGTAATCATCATCTGGAGCATCTCGGCGCTCCAAGCGTCAAACTGCTCCTACGGTAATCTCGTACTCTCTGGTGAAGACGAGAACTGGAAGGCAACTGCTAACGCCGAAAGACCGGATCGGTATGGAACCTATCCGACACGGCCCCTATCAGCCGCCGGAAGATATCGTCATCCAAGCCAGCGCCCGTATGAGATGGTCCGACATGTGCTCTCGGACGTTGGCGCTGGCTGGTGTAAGAACCCGAATTTTTAAAAAATATTAAAATAAGAATTTAGTGAATAAAATTCTTAAAGCATGAGATGGGTTCAAACAAGATATATATATATATATATATATATATATATATATATATATATATATATATATATATGTGTTACGAGGTATGTGTATTGTGTTACATAGGGTAATATGAGCTATATAATAAGTGATGGTGTGTTTAATAAATATATATCATTATTATATATTTATTATGAATTGTAGAGATGAATTAGTAAGAAGAGGGATAAAAATTATCTATTAATATTAAATAATTTATGTGAAATTATTGTATAATAGTATGTTGGTGACATTAAATATCTTTGATAATCATCAATTTCTTGAGTAAATGTACGAGTAAGTATCAAGTCTAAGGTAGTGTAACTGTACTCTTTAATAGTGGATGTATAGGAGCTGAGCTAAACAATTCCTTCAGAGAGCGGAGATATATACGAATTAGTAACCAATATAACTCACTGTGAAAATAGTGTAGACGAGACGAAAACTAATTTGTTGGTTGTTTGTGGGAAACCACTCAGTGTACTATATTGAATACTATTAAAGACTCAACGCGTGCTAGGTTTAGACTTGTATGCGTGTACGTTGTTGACGAGAGAAGGAAATCGATATACCTTTAAATTGGTTAGAGAATTATTAAGTAAATTGATACACGGCGAGAAGTGAAGATTTAAGGAATATATGTATGCGTTATATATTCGAGTTTTGTGTTATTGGTGGTATGAAACCATAAAGGAGATGTATAGTTGGTTAAACTAATAAAGAAAATAGGGTTTTAAAACTCGAAGTGTGATCCTTAAATTGTTATGAAAAATAGTAACTGATGGTGTGAAATCAAAGAGAGGATTGATGTTAGACGAGTTAACGCTTAAGGAGGATGTGTAAAGGTATTTAGAAACGTAAGGTTTCATTGTTGCTAGTGCAGAACTTGTCTGCCTCTGATTTTGGTATAGCGCAGCTGCGCCATTAACAAACCTATGACCAGCGCATCTGCGCCGGTCTGTAGAAAACTCCGAGTCAGTTTATAAAAATGTGATTACAAGCCATGCATATTAATAACTCTTATAAGGTCATGAATGGTGACTTAGTGTTCATGAAGAAATTTAGTTAGCAAAACATGACTTGAATAAATATTTAATTAATTAACCCGGATTAAATATGGTTAATTAAGTGATACTATAGAATATTATATTTTATTAATTAGTAGAGTGTATAATAAATATTGCAAAGAAAATAAATGATTAATATTAATTAATCGTGATGATATTAAAAGGTGATAATGGATTGGAAGTACCCAACTGAATGATATTTAGCTCAATTAAAATATTAATAGTATTACTATGTGTAATATGGGAAATATGGACAGTAGTAATATATAATACCTATGGATTAAGAATACATGAAGTGTGACATTTAATTGGGACTAATGATATAAGGTATCAAGTGGTACAATAAAATCATAAGTGATTTTAATACAGAAATGATTAAATATCTGTGTATTTTAGAAACTGGGAAGGAAATTAAATGATTAAATAAACATTAATTGTAAGACCCCAACTTATTAATAAATGAAATTAAATTTCCTCTATTTATTATTTTAAAATAGAAATGGTTGATTTGATTAATGTGGTTAGTTATGGGTAAAATGTGCAAATATTTCAAATAAGCAAGTGGTTATAAAATATTCATTTTTGGTCGGTGAATATTCGTTTGGTCTTGGAATATTCTTGCTGTCGGGGAATATTCGTACGACGGCTCAGCCTTGTGTGGGCCCCATAACGGAAATCGATTGGATGAAGAAAACGACAAGTATAAGTTGTTTATAATTAACGACGTAGTTGTTACCGTTAATACTGTTGGAATACCTGGTGGTTAAAATACAGTAGCACACGGTATTGCACCAATTATTGATTCTTACGAAGGAAGACACTACTCAATAATTGTTACAGTAGTTACTGTTTAATATTTTATTTTATTGATTCAATAATTGTTGTATTGATATTTTATATTATTGTTGTTTCAATAATTGTCACTGCACAGTATTTCTCATTATCAGATCAATAATTCATATTATTTGAATAATATTATTAGATAACATTATTGGAATTGTCTAGAAAGTTCTGTCTAAGGAGAAGTTTGGTCATCTAATTGCGCGCCAGTAAGGAGAAATTCTTATTGGAAAGCCCCCTCTTTCCTGGGAACGGCCTGGTTGTCATAAATGTGATTCTGTAATATTATTTGTGAATAATTAATTATTGATTCATATGATAAGAAAATATTTATTTTATGTGGATATAGATGAGGGATATATTTTTGTGGTTAAAAATGAAGGAGTTAATGTTGAGGTTTTTATCAGTATTTTTGTCGGAATGGATGTATTAAAAATCAGGATTTTTGAGATATTTTACGGGGGTTATAATTTTTAATCCGACCGTTGGATCGTGGTAATTTTTGGATATGTTATACATATATAAGTTGAGTATATGTCCACAAATTTTGAACCGTTAAAAATGAACGTATGATTTATTATGAATTTTACGAGATGACTGGTTCAGAAATTGTTGAATTTTCGGAGTTTATCATTTTGGTAGAAAATTCTAGAATTGGTGGGCCCCACTCTTGGTTGGTGAAAAAATGTGCTGAGATTTTTATTCAAATGTGGTAGGCTTGAATAGTAACAGGTAAAGCCATCAGGTTGCAGGTTAAGTCTACTTCGGCGTGCTAATATTTTCCTATAAATAGAGGGCTAAGTTAGAATTGAAAATCACACCAGAAACAAGTTTTCTCTCTTTCTCGCTCTAGATTATTGAGTGTATTTTGTGAGTATTTAGATACTTTGAGAGTTTCTATTCATCAGAGCAAGTTTTTTTCAGCCTTATACCGGTATTCCGACCAGAAGTACTGATATTTTGAGGTAAGGGATATTATCTTCTTCTTAAATGATATTTTCTTCAATATCATTATACCGAAATATTGATATGAACTTTTTATCAAATTTGGAACTTTTTATGTCGGGGTTACTATTCACGTATACGGCACTATTCACGAATACGGCACTATTCACCGAAAAATAAAATTTTTCCTTTTTGTCCAAGATATCTATTATGGTTACTATCTTTGATTGTATCCATGTTTTGATCTTTATTTTTGAATTATGCTTCACAATTGATTATTATGAAGTATTATTGATCTTGGATAAACTGTTATACGAATCCCTACTATTTATCCTCCTGTCTCACTGGATTCGTTTTTTTTAAGATATTTTTCATCATCCTCAGTCCTAAATGATGATATTACTGAAATTTTTTGGCCTGTAGTGCAAAGATGTATGATTACCTGATGGATATCTTTGGCCTGTAGTGCAAAGATGAACAGGTATTGAGATGAACATGACCGACTGGTGATACAAATGAATATCTTTGGCTTGTAGTGCAAAGATGAATATTTGGTTAAAAATAATTATTAATTGATGTTACAGGGATAAAATATTGATGATGGACTTTTAAATCTTAGAAGATAGTAGAATTCATTCTCTACTTGACTCTTCTAATGGTTTGATGTTTCTGCTGCAATTGTTGATCTAAAATTTGTTGTCGATTATATTCTATCAGATTTTTCCCTGTTGAATACTAATGATAATTTGTTGTATATTATCTTTGTCATAATATTCTTTAATGGGCTAGTTGAGCTCACCCTTTTCCTTTTTGTTCCATTTTTCTTCTCAGGAGGTGAGAACATAGCAGGATCTAGTCGGGTTATGGAGTGATGGTTCTAGAAAGATGTTTTAGCAGTCCTCACTATTTCTGTAAAATAGTGTTTGAATAATTGTAATGAGGACTTATTTGAGTGTGGATATTGTCTAGAAGACAATATTTGTATTTAAACTCACAGTATGTGCTGTCGTATTTTGCACGACAATTGTATTATTGAAGTTGTAGTTTACTTTTTGTACCATGTATTTGGCGACTCAGAATGGGTGTTGTATACCTATTTTGGGGGCGTCACATTAATATTAAATAATATGATAATGTGGTTATACGAGTAATAAAAATAATTATAGGGGATACCCGGGAAATGATGCCTAACTGTGATATTTTATTACATGTATTTAATGTACATAAATTATATGATGTGAGTATAAAATTTATCTTTAAATTCGTAATATGGTAACAATTGTACCTTAATATTACATTATGGGAATTAAAAGAGCCAAACCAAGCCTTACATGACCAAATACTGGGATATTTGCTCTTGTCCTAAATTGAGTGTCGCAAGGTACATGAACAGTAACATATCTCCTATTTTACGTAACCTTCAAGCAGTGATCATTGGCTAAAAAGATAGATGATGGTGGGTGGTTGAACAACCCATTGTTAACCAGTGTATTCTTCTTCTTATTGGTAGATCAAAACATGGTGTAAATGCTTTGTCTGTGTAAAGAATTCTCTATAACTAGAGACTCAGCCCGAGGGAAACAGAAAAAACTAACGTTCATATTAACATAACTGAGCTAAAGTTAACAGACTGATCTAATTATAAAATTTTAATTTATTTAATGGGATAATTCAAAAAATTAAAAATTTAGTTGTGCAATAAGTAAAACTTACCAACTATAGTGGCTAAATTCATAGTTTTGCCTAACTTTTTTTTACTTCTATTGGGCTGATAGTCCAACCTCCAAAATGGTCTGCTTATGTATAGGGTAAAATAATTGGGTCCTTTATAATAATATACAACATTTAATAAGTAATTACACTATTAGTGCATCACCAAAATAATTACAAAAATAATAATCTTATCATATTTATTTACAATATTAATGTCCTTAATTTATGGAAACACTCATCCGCTCATTCTCTTTCTCTCCCTTACCGCCTCCTCTCTCCTCCCCTTCGTCCTTCTCCTTCGCCGCCGCCGTCTCAACACCTTGAAGATATAGATCTTGTAAGTCGTCTTCTTCTTCTTCTTCTTCTTCTTCTTCTTCATCCTCCTCCTTCGGTGGCGGTCCTCTTCCTTCGCCGCCGCCGCCGCAACACCTTGAAGTTGTAGATCTATAGATCTTGAAGATGTAGCCGTCATGGACGTCGATCTCCTCATTTTAGCTACTAGTTTATTGCTTCAACACCTCCGCTTCTTCTTCTTCTTTTTCGTCATCCTCCTTCGCCGTCGCCGCCATGGGCGCCGATCTCCTCATCCATTACCGCCACAACAGTCCAGAAATTAAAAGGAGAAGAAAATAAATTTTAGTGCAGTTGGTAGCCAAACATTTATACAAAGGTAACCATTTTAGTTTTTGTGGGTAACCAAGAGAAATTTCAGTGTTGTTGGTAACTATTTTTATTTTTGTTGGTTACATTTGTATTAAGATTTGACTACCAACTGCACTATGAAAAAATATATATATAATATATTTTTTATAATTAAATGGTAACCCAATAAATATGAAAAAAAAAATCTATAATAGATTTTTTATAATTAAATGGTAACCCAATAAAACTGAATTGGTTACCTTTGTATTAAGGTTTGATTACTAACTGTATTATGAAAAAAAAATCTACAATATTTTTTTTAATTAATTGGTAACCCAATAAAACTGAATTGGTTACATTTGTATAAAGTGTTGGCTACCAATTTCACTATTAAATAAAAAAATTTATAGTAGATTTTTTTAAAATAAATTAGTAACCTAATAACACTGTATTGGTTACTTTAGTTTGAATGTTTGGCTACCAATTGTACTATAAAAAAAATCTTAATGTCCATATTGTACTACCAATCATTCTTTTTAGATTCAAGCAAACTTTGTATATACTGTAAATTAAAGCAAAAGAAATAAGTCCATGAATTTCATTCAAACTTCAGATTTCAAATTCAAACCACCCATTTCATTCAAACTTCAGATCTCAAAATCAAATTCCTCACGTAAAAAGGAATCAACTCAATTACCAGACAATATATGAAAAAATCAAAATCAAAATTTGAGCATTAATTTATCATTATTAATCTCGGCGAATTTCTTGTTAGCCTCCTCATTTCCTTGGTTCTTATCAGGAAGAAACTTCAATGCAAGTTTCACGTAGGCTGTCGGGGGATAGAAGGGAGGAGAGAGAAAGTGTTAAATTAAAACACTCAACTAAATTAAAGGGAAGAGCATGTACTAATTTTGTAAATAAAACTTAAAATACATTAATTGTGTATATTATAATAATTTTTAAAAATATAATAGAAAATGTAATTATTCCATAAATTTCAATATTTACATTGATAATTAGTTTTATATTTCACTTAACAATGCAAATTAATTTTTAAATTAGATTTACATTGATTATTAGAGAATTTGTTTATTGTTTACTGTAATTGTGGATGATTGTCATGATATGACATTGAATCAATGTATCTTTTTATAATATATTTTTAGTAATTTTTATTAATAAACTGTTTAAATAATAAATTGTTTAACAATAATAAGCTATTTAAATAATAAGTTGGTTATCAATAAGCTGTTTAAAGAAGAAGTTGTTTACCAATAAGTTATTTACTAATAAGCTGATTAAATAAGTTGTTTACCAATAAACTGTTTATCAATAATAAGCTAATTACCAATAAGCTGTTAAAATAAGTTATTTACCAATAATAACCTTTCATATGATATTGAATCAATCTATCTTTTTATAGTGTCCTTTTTAATAATTTTTATATTTTATTTTAACGTATAAGTTAGTATCAGTAGAATACCTTCGTAATTTGTTTCATAATCTCACGAACAGGCCCGTTTAACCTGATTTATAAGTAATTTTAAAATAAGTACTTCCCGAAATCCAAACGCAATACCATTTTTACACGGACTGAATCTCCCAAACAAACATAACCTTTTAACTGACTGGGCCTTTAACTGATTGGGTGTGTCTTGCATATACTGTCTCTCTCTTTGATTGTCACTTTCCTGCAAGCTGAGATTGGAAACTTCACTCAAATTTTGATATATAAATGTTAGATTTCTTACCAAAAGGGCTCGCCTGGATTCCTATAATGTTGTGAAAGCCTTGGTAAAGCACAAAAGAAGGGTAGATTGCTCTTGCTCTTTCATCATTGTTCAAAAGATCCAAGACCCATCTCTCATTGAACGAATATGTGGTAACCCTTTTCTATTGAGTGTCTAATTTTCCATTGATTGAGCTCAAAATCTTGTATTTTTTGGAGGGCAGCTCAAGTTATTGAAATTTGTCTGGTGGGTATTTTTGTTTTGATAATTTTGTTTGAGATTCAGTTAATTCAATGATGGGCTTTTGAAATTTGCTCTGGTTTTTCAACAGTAGTTAATGTTACTTCAGTATAGATTAAGAAATTTATTGTTCAAAGATTCTACCATTGTTTAGATTGCGAGAGAAAGTAGCATTTTAACTTGGGTTTTCAGTTTTGTTCTTTTGAGAATATTAAAATTATCGGTCCTGTTGGCTTGGATTGAAACTGGAAGTAATTTCTGCTGTGATGAGATTACCTCAGCAAGGACTTGAAAAATCCTCATTTTTATTGTTCTTTGAAGAGTTATCCATTTGTAGTTTCGTTTTGGGATTCTTGCAATTGAAACTTTGATACAAGTACTTCGCTTGGTGAGGTTTTTTGCCTCGAGTTTGTATTAATTTTCGCTGCTGTTGTTTCCTTATGAGGAGGAGTAATTCACCTGAGTGAACAGGATATCTAATGTGATTCTGCTGTGGGTCTATTTGTATGAGTTCTACACAATTATAAGTATATTTTTCATTATATTATATGAGAAAGGGGAATACATGCACCAAGGGGTATGTTGATAAGTGTTTTGATTGGAAAGGAGATGAGTTGATAGTTTCAAATGAGCAATTCTGTTAGATGTGATTTTGAATTCTTTTGGTAAAGAAAAATAGCTAAGAAGAGCTCATTCAACTGCTTTTGTTTTAAACTTTAATGGCTTCTATTCGGAGAACATTGTCTCCAGTGCCTCATTCTGGAACTTTACTGAATGGAGAAGCCTTTTCAGTTGCTTCTCCCCTGTCCAAGTCTTCTTCATGTAACCAGAATTCCGCACCATCAGGCGGGTTGTCTTCTTCTTTAAGTTCGTCGAACTATGCATTCTACAAAGTTCAAGCTTTCCTTCTAGGTCTTTTCGCACAAAGATCTTCTCGGCCCCTAGAAAAGACAAAAGTGAAGGGCCAAATATGGAGGAGGGTTATATTCCAGTTCTTGATATGTTTCATTGTTGGATTTTTTGTTGGACTTACCCCATTTGTCTCAATGAATTTGTCGAAGAACCTTATAACCAAACAGCATGCCTTCTCCTTTGATGTGTTTCCTCCTGTTCCTATAAATGAGACAACAGTATCCGATGGACAGCTGGAAACTGATAGTATTCCAGTAGAGTCTCATACAATTAATGGGGAAACAGGAAACAGAACTTCTAATGATACTGTTTTGCCCCAATTGTTTGATCAAGATTCATATATGGTGTTCCATAAGCTTTTGATAATTGTGACTCCAACATATGCTCATCCATTTCAAGCATATTATCTAAATCATTTGGCACAAACATTGAAATTGGTTCCACCTCCTTTGTTGTGGATAGTTGTAGAGATGAACACTCAATCTGTGGAAACAGCCAATACATTGAGGAGAACTGGTGTTATGTACAGGCATCTCGTATGCAGTACGAATTCAACTATAAAGAATTGGAGCTTGAACCAAAGAAACGTGGCATTATCCCACATTGAGAAGCATCGGCTTGATGGAATCATTTACTTTGCAGATGATGCCAACATTTATTCTACTGAACTGTTTGAACAGATGAGGCAGATCAGGTATCACATCTATAACATGGTTTATAAACTTATTTGCATTTCCTTAGTTTCAATTTATTCTAGAAACGTATGTATTTCAATGTGCAGATGTTTGATTTGTCCAACTTGACACACTGAGGGTTGTTAAATCTGCTAAGAGAAGTTTATTTTTCATTCAAATGTAATTGTTTCTACTATCTTTCTCCTTTTCAGTTTTCAACAATCTTGGGAATTATTTGTTTAAGAGTATTAATGCGAGAGTCCACGTCTAGATTTAATTGATAACATCTTTATTTTATGGAACATGCCCTTTATTTGTTTCCTATTAAAATCTGTAATATATCTGTCATTCACAACAAGTTTCCTGAGGCAGTTAAGATGGAGAATCAGTTTCTAAATATGGAAACGAAGTTTAAAGCATGAAGAGATGTGATTAGATCATAGGTTATACCGTAACTCCTTAGCTATTTAATCATAAGTATTAGTTTTAGGTCAAATGTTGCTGCTTTTAGCTTCCTGTCACCTACTTGTCCCATAGGCTCAACATGCAAGCTACTTATCCATAGTTGTCGCCTTATGCGTGGCCTTCAAGTTCTTATCCATAGTTGTCAACTACTTGTCCCATCGGCTCAGCATGCAAGCTACTTATCCATAGTTGTCGCCTTATGAAGTAATACCCCTAGCTATTCGACATTTAGGGTTTTCCTCTCTAGTGCGAAAATGATTCAAAGACTCTTAATTTAAGGGTAGTTGTTGATCGATTTCACAATCGATTATTTGTGCAAGCATACACAGTCAGCAAGTAATAAAGTGGTAAAATTAAGTGTCGAACCCACAGGGAATTCCAATCAATAACTACTAATACTATACCAATTCAATTTTATTTAAACAACCGCAATTTGTGATTTTTTTAATTAAGAAAACTAAATTGACTAATTAAAACTGAATTACTCTAGGAATTAATTCAAATAGATAAAGATTAAGACTACAATATCCCCAATTATGTACTACAAACCAATTATCCAATTATTATTCCAGTTATAGCATCATCGGAATTGTTAACTGGAATTTTAGTTGGTAAAAGCCCTTTCCCAAACGATCAGATAACATTTATTTAATTCAATTAATTCTGCGATATTCCTATGCAAACTAATTCAATTAAACCCGTTAAGTTCTAATTTCCAACTGTTACATGCAATGAAAAGAGAGATTTTTATTCAATTCACAATCCTAATTATTCATCTCATGCAAATAATTAAGCATACATGTTATCATGTTCAGTTCTAACCCTAGATTTCATCTGCCGAATCTTTCTAGTATAACACAGTAATTATTGGTCAAATAATTAATCAATAAGTACAAAACATGACAAACAATTCACCTTGACATAAATAACTAGATTAAATTGAATAATTAATTCATAAACATAAAAGGTTCAATTTGTAGTCTTAATTAAAAAGTTAGTTCATACTGAAAAATAAAACCAAAAATCCCATGAAGATCAACTCAATAGAATTACACAATTAAAAATAAAGAAGAAGAAGAAGAAACTCTAAAAGAAATCCTCCAGGCTTCAATCTTCAATTGGAATTCTCTTCCACAATTCTTTACTAAATTCTTGATTAATCTCCAGCTCTAATAACTGATGTCCTGCTCTAATGATTTCCTTCCTATATATATATATATATATATATATATATATATATATCTTCCTTTGTTACTCCTAATCACCATCAACTTGTCCCTTCTTAGACGCGCGTGACCAACAACAGCCGAGGCCCAGCGCCCCGATGCTGGGAATAGTGAACACTACGGCACCCCGGCGCTGTACTTTCAATAATTTACAGTTGTGCCACTAGTATGCTAAAATTTCCAATTTGTCCCTGCTCTGCCTCAATCTGCAAAATAACTAATAAACACAATAAAAACTCTTCTAAAAGACTCGAGAACAACAATAAATTAAGCCCGAATGTATCCAATTCATGGGTATATTACCCATTCATCAAATACCCCCAAACTTAAACAGTTGCTTGTCCTTACGCAACAAAACACAATGCAATGAGAAAAACTAAATATACCATGCAGTGCAATTATAACTATCTACATGCTTACGATTCCAGCAGTAAAACATAACAAAATATACTCATCAGGCCTCAGAGAAATCACAATAACATGCTAGTACATCATATTAAGACAAATCAATAATTCTCCAACCAATCATCAAATCTAAACCTGTTATTACTGATATCGTGTGTGTGCGCTCAACAACTATGCTAACTGATGAAAAGCAAAATAAAAAACATAATAGATTTCTTGGAAGGCATCATACAGTATAAACTCAAGAGCTCCAAAAACAAACTAGATCCGGCTAAAATCAAGAGCTCCAAAAATAAACTAGATCCGGCTAAAATTACACACTTACCAAATTCCAGGGATCAAGATGGGATACTTATACTTTATTTTTATTATTTTTTTTCTAACGGGGGCTTTTTTGCACTTTTTCCCGTTTTATTCATTATTTTTTTTTCTATTTCTCATGACTGTGCATTGTCTCATTCCATTAGGCTAACAGTGCTACCCCTTAGCGAGCTTTCGACCAACGACTCTCAGACCATTAAGATCTTAGGGCGCTAGGTGTAGAGACAATCCCATCGGGCTTACTTACTCAAATAACAAAGGCCCCGAAACAAGACTAGCCACGGTTTTTTTTTATATTTTATTTTATAATAAAGCTTTATATACCCCAAATGTTTCTCCCCAAACTTAAATTCATGTCTAACTTTAGCCATCATTGCCCATTCTTGTTATTCTTTCATTCAACTGGCATTATCCTTTAGAAATCCATTATATATCCATTTAGACTTGCTCAGCCAACATGGTCGTTTCTTAACATGTGTTATCCTAAAATTTAAGGTTTGGACTATTATACCTTTATTAGTTATAACAAAGACATCAAATTCTTAGTAACCTTAGATAGAATATGATTCATTGGTCATTTTTTAAAAAGATCAAGGTTAATTTTGTTCACAAATTTTTAATCCAAAATAATGAGAATTATAATATTATGGTATTAATTAGTTATTCATTTCAAATGGTTTTGTTATCTTAGATTAATAGTCTCATGATCAAATCTTTAAAACATACAAGCGACTTAAAGATTAATAGTCTAATCTCAATTGTCATCTTAGTAAACAAACATGGCCAAACAGTTGCGAATATTTATAAAATTTGCGGATATTTAGTAAATATTTTGTTCCATGTACATCTGTGAAAATAATAAGTTAGTTTTGTAGTGTGGTATGCTAATAAATTTATGATGACTAATTTAAGTACATTGTGTTATAGTATCAGTTTCAAACAGATTAAGATTTAAATCAAGTCAACAAATCACATCAAAGGCTTAATAATCAGTACTAGACTTGTTTATGCAATTCCAGTTTCATCATTGGCCCCGAATATACTTAAACTATCTAACAGCTGGAATCATGTGATATACTAAATGCAACACTTAACTTAAAAAAAAATTAACATCAAGTTTAACAAACTAAAACATACTCATAACCTAATTTCCACAAGCTACTATAAACATGCCACCTAAAAATGCAAATAAAACTAGACTACCCCCAAACTTATAATGAGCAATGTGCTCATGCGAAAAATATAGCAATTGAAAACAGAGGACTTCCCTGACGAGCTCATTCCTCGGGCGCATCGTCCTCATCGTCGCTCATCCCTTGATCAAAAGGGGGAAACACAGGCAGAACAGGAGCAGTTGGGAAATGACTGAGATCAACTCCAGGGTAAAGCTGAGCATACATCGTTGTCTGGGCTTTGAAGTAATCAACCATAAACCCGTAGATAACATCTTAACGTTCAGACAGGCGGACGTTCTGGGCTTCAATATTATAGAACCATCTGTCAATTTCGGGCTAAACCGCATCGGGAACGACACCACGGGGTGCTGCTGAGGAGGGTCCATAAGTAGGTGGAGCAGGAGCTTGTGGTGCTGCAGCTTGAGGAATTATGAAGCCAAATCCACGTGGCACCACCAGTCCACACTCGGTATCTCCATATCATTTTATGGTCTAACACCGGCATAGGGTTTTGAATCATTTCATCCGACTTCCATTTAACCCCAAACTTAGTACACAGAGCACAAATAAGGGACAGGTGTGGTAAACTGCCCGTGGTACCTCCTCTTGCAGCCCTTAGAATCGGCTGCTGAATAATTAGCCCGACATCCAGCTTCATACCTTGAACTATCGAATAGATCAACACCGCCCTTTCTTTGGTGACATCACTCACATGCGTGCAGGGCATCAATTTGGCACATATAAAGGCAAACCAAACCTTTCCATATAGACTGAGGCGCGAATGGGGGAATGTCATGCTTCCACGTTCATGCATTGTCCAAGTTGTTCCCGGTTGACATAACTCACGTATGATCACTTTATAGTTTGGTCCTTGGCTTACAAAACTAGAATACTCATTGCGTTGACCCTCAGAAGGCAGCTGGTAACAGCCATTGATGTCCTCTTCGCCAAATTCAACTGTCTTGCCTCTCACATACACTCCAAAGTGGAAGTGCTCTGAAATGTTAGCGTAGAACTCTTTAACCACTGCAATAACCGCCGGGTCAGGTTGTTCGGTGAATGTGAACCAATTCCACTCAGTAATCATGACGGCCATGTCCTCATCCTTGGATTGGTCGGGCCTTAAACCTCGTTCTGGGACTAGAGAGCGTGTTGCCATACAGTTTTAGCGTTCTTGGGCTGCAGCACTCACAAATCTTCGGCTGTCAAATTTTGGTGGAGCCGATGTGGAACCAGAACCTTCTCCTCTTTGTCGCTTTGAGGCCATTAGACTAATCTGAAAGTAAAAACAAATACACCATTACTATACTGTATCATAAGTATTGCACACACTATCATGAAATTTCACCCCTGACTGAATGGCCTAATGTGTCAAAAACCGGTGCAAACAGCGAATGTGTCTAATAAAGAACAAGTTTACGACAACCAATTGTGTCACCCAATTGTAGGACGAACATTACACAAACAGTATTAAATTTAACATTGAGAAATACCAAGTAAAATATGCCTGTTATGTTGCATACATAGTGAGATTTAATTCAGTCGATACTAATTAAGCAGTGCATGTGGAATTCCTGGTGAGCATTAACCCTAAAAGTGTGTGAGGGCAGGTAATAGAATTGAAGCCGA
Organism: Panax notoginseng; assembly: GCA_016801055.1. Classification (NCBI taxonomy): domain Eukaryota; kingdom Viridiplantae; phylum Streptophyta; class Magnoliopsida; order Apiales; family Araliaceae; genus Panax; species Panax notoginseng. The sequence continues at coordinate 31,076,627 of CM029020.1, read as the reverse complement.
GGGAAATTAGCAATAGAAAACCATGTAGACCTTTTATCAAACACTTGGTGGGCGTACCAGGCATCTCATATGGTATATCATGCAAAAATATATCATAATGATTATTATTGGGACAAAGAACCTAGCAATTCCTAATATGCATGCAATCAACACCACACTCAAACGAAAGGAAGATCCGCATTGGATGTGTGTGTAAACCAAAACTTACCTTGGTTATGAGAAATAGTAGAGCAAATTGAAGTATAGAGAGGGAGATGGATTGAAGCGTGATATAGCAATGCACCTTTTAGCCCAAATAAACAGAGAGGAGTGGAGCAGTTACCAGAAAAAAGAAATAATGTGAAGTGGCTGAATGTGGGAAGAAGTTTAAAGGGTTAAGAAGTGGGAACCAAGTGAACTTGTAACCGAATTCGGATTTGCAAACCTGTTCCCAGCGCAGGGTTGTACTCTTGAATGGACGCCGGGGCGCTACTATGCAGATTCGTGAGAGGCTCGTAGCGCCGGGGCGCTGGACGTCAGTAACCGGCAACTAGTCCTAGCGCCGGGGCGCTGTAATTGCACTGTGAATGGGTGTCGGGGCGCTGGGATGGTTTGGGAGATTCTGATGCCCAGGGCTGAGGCGCTGTGGGCCTTTTTAATGGGGGCGCTACACTTGAGAGCTTTGGGCCATTTAACTTCCTTTTCCTGCCACGTTAAGCAACTGTGTCAGTAGTTATCAATAAATAAAAAAAATTCTATTAATATTCTAAAATATGGTCTTAATAAATTAAATGAATTCAAATGGAAATAAAATCTTGGGGTTGCCTCCCCATAACACTTGGTTTATAGTCATCAGCCCGACTTGGTTGTATTGTTCAATTGCCCGCTGGATCAGAGAGATGCATTGCCGTAGGTTGTCAATCGATGGGCTCGCTCCAATAATGCTCAAGCCTTTGGCCGTTTACCTTGAATGTGCGCTTCGCAGTCGGTTCTTCTATGTGGAGCGACAGATACAACCACGAAAGGTCCTAACCAGCGGGATTTCAATTTTCCAGAAAATAAACGCAGTCTAGAGTTGAAAAGCAAAACTTGTTGGCCCAGTTCGAATTTCCGATCAAGAATTTTTTTATCGTGCCATGTCTTTACTTTCTCTTTGTACAATTTGGTGTTCTCATAAGCGTTATGCCGGGATTCGTCCATCTCATTTAACTGCAGCAACCGTTTCTCACCAGCGGCTTGTAAGTCGAAATTCAGCTTCTGAATGGCCCAATATGCGTTATGTTCTAACTCTATCGGAAGGTGACACGCCTTCCCATATACCATCTTGTAAGGTGACATTCCGATAGGGTTCTTGTAGGTTGTTCGATATGCCCATAAGGCATCATCTAATCGCATTGCCCAATCTTTTCGTGACGGATTTACAACCTTCTCCAAAATTCGCTTTACTTCCGTATTTGAGACTTCTGCTTGGCCATTGGTTTGGAGATGATATGCTGCCGCAATCTTATGTCTGACCCCATACTTGGTGAGCAATTTAGTGAACTGCTTATTACAATAGTGAGTTCCCTCATCACTAATTATCGCTCTTGGTGTACCGAATCGTGTGAAAATATTCTTCTTCAGGAACCGTAGTACCACTTTGGCATCGTTAGTGGGTAACGCTGCGACTTCTACCCATTTTGAAACTTAGTCTACCACCAATAGTATGTACTGATTATTGAAGGATGAGGGGAAAGGTCCCATGAAGTCAATTCCCCACACATCAAATAACTCAACCTCCAGAATTGTGTTAAGCGGCATTTCATTGCGTTTGGAGATATTACCTACTCGTTGACACCGATCATACTTTAACACAGATATATGCGTCTTTAAACAAGGAAGGCCAGGAAAATCCCGACTGCAACACTTTGGCTGCTGTCCTATCACCGGCGTAGTGACCTCCGTAATCTGATGAGTGGCAATGACTTAATATGTTGTCCATCTCCTCATGTGGCACACATCGTCGAATCATTTGATCCACACAAGTCTTAAATAGAAAAGGTTCTTCCCAAAAATATTGTCGGATATCATGAAGGAACTTTTTCCGTCGTTACGAATTCAAGTCAGGAGGTAACACATTACTTACCAAATAGTTCACATAATCCGCATACCAAGGCACAGTCATTGTAACTTAAAGAAGTTGTTCATCGGAAAACATCTCATTGATCATGACTTCGTCGTTTTTCTGAATCTCCGCATTTTCTAAACACGAAAGATGATCCGCCACATGGTTTTCAGTGCCTTTTCTATCTCTGATCTCCGAATCGAATTCTTGCAGCAAAAGCACCCACCGAATTAACCTTGGTTTGGCATCCTTCTTCTCAATTAAATACTTTATTGCGGAGTGATCAGTGTAGACGATTACCTTGGTCCTTATTAGATACATTCTAAACTTGTCGAAGGCAAACACTATCGTAAGTAATTCTTTTTCAGTGGTAGTGTAATTCAACTGAGCATCCTTCAACGTCTTGCTGGAGTAGTAAATAGTGTGAAAGATTTTATCTCGTCATTGTCCCAATACTGCTCTAACTGCGTAGTCACTGGCGTCGCACATCAGCTCAAATGGTAAAGTCTAGTCAGGAGCCACTATGATTGGAACTGAGACCAATTTCTTTATCAATACTTCGAACGCGTCTAAGCACAACTGATCCATCTTAAAAGGCACATCTTTCTCTAAGAGGGAACACAAGGGTTTCGAAATTTTAGAAAAATCTTTAATAAATCGTCTATAGAAACCTGCATGTCCCAAGAAACTTCTTATTCCCTTCACAGATGTTGGTGGAGGTAGCTTCTCAATAGTTTCAATTTTCGCTTTGTCGAACTCTAGCCCTGCTACTGAAACCTTATGCCCCAGAATTATCTCTTCTTGCACCATGAAGTGACATTTCTCCCACTTGAGAACTAAATTTGTCTCCACACAGCGCTTCAATACTAGGACCAGATTCTTCAGGCATAAATCGAAACTATCACCAAACACGGAGAAGTCATCCATGAACACTTCCAAGTTATGGTCCACCATATCCGAGAAGATGGCCATCATGCATCGTTGAAAAGTTGCCGGAGCATTACACAAACCAAGACATACGCCGGAATGCAAAAGTACCATAAGGGCACGTGAATGTGGTCTTTTCTTGATCCTCCAGCGCTATGGCAATCTGATTATAGCTGGAATATCCATCCAACAGACAATAAAACTGATGTCCCGCCAACCTATCCAGCATCTGATCAATGAATGGCAAGGGAAAGTGATCCTTGCGTGTGGCTTTATTCAGTTTGCAGTAGTCCATACATACTCTCCAGCCTGTAACTGTTCTAGTGGGGATGAGTTCATTCGTTTCGTTTTTCACTACCGTCATTCCCCCTTTCTTTGGTACGCACTGTACAGGACTTACCCATGAACTGTCCGAAATTGGATAGATAATACCTGCATCCAACCATTTTATTATCTCTTTCTTAACCACTTCCTTCATAATGGGATTCAGCTTACTTTGTTGCTCAATGGTTGGTTTTGCTCCCTCTTCCAATAAAATCTTGTGCATACAAAATGACGGACTAATTCCCCGAATATCAGCTATAGTCCATCCAATTGTTGTTTTGAACTCTCGCAATACCCTTAACAGTTTTTCTTTTTGCGTGTCAGTCAAATCCGCCGATACAATAACTGGTAGGGTGTCAGATTCTCCCAAATAGGCATACTGCAGATGAGACGATAGAGGTTTTAATTCCTGCACTGGTGGCTCTTCTATCGATGGCTTAAACTTTTTATCTTCCGCTTCGGGCCGATCAAGGGTGTCGAATGGTTGTTTGAACTTCCTGGAAGCTGGTAATGCATCTAACGATTTGACATACCCTATTTCTTCCTCAACATCGTAGTCGTCCATCCCGATCAAAACCGATTCTAATGGATCATCAGAATAATTGCCACTGAGTTGGTGATTCGCTATTTCTTCCATGACGTCTACTCGCAGACATTCACCCTCTTCTTTCGAAAATCGCATTGACTTGAATACATTAAAGGTTACCTCTTGGTCTTCAACTCGCATTGTTAATTCACTTTTTTGTACATCAATCAAAGTTCTCCCCGTTGGTAAGAATGGTCGCCCGTGGATGATGGGAATTTCCTTGTCTACTTCACAATCCAAGATAATAAAATCCGTCGGAAAGATAGATTTATCAACCTTTACTAAAACGTCTTCCACAATACCTCTTGGATATGTAACTGATCGGTCCGCCAACTGCAAACTGATATTTGTCAGTTTTGGTGCCTTAAGTCCAAACTAGCTGTAAACAGATAGCGGCATCAAGTTTATGTTGGGCCCCAAATCACACAACGCTCTTCCCGAAAACTGATTACCAATCTCGCATGGAATAGTAAAGCTACCTGGATTTTTCAATTTCGAGGTAATTTATTCTGGATAATTGCGCTACACTCTTCGGTTAATGCCATTGTTTCAAACTCACCCAATTTTCTTTTCTTCGACAAAACCTCTTTCATGAACTTGGCGTAACTCGGCATCTGTTCCAAGGCTTCTGCAAAGGGTATGTTGATATGCAGCTTTTTGAAAATATCCAAAAATCTTGAAAACTGCTTATCTAACTTTGATTTCTGAAATCTCTGCGGATATGGTATGGGAGGCATTGTAAGTCTTTGTTCAGGTGCTTTCTTCTCTAACTCCTCATCCTGTCAGTTTTCGGTTTCTGAGACTTACTCTTTTTCTAAAGTTTCTTTGTCCATCTTGTCCTTGTCCTTGAGCGTCTCGTGCAGCATCTTTCCACTTCGTAAAGTCACGGCCTTACTATGTTCATCTCTGCCCGGATTAATCTCAGTATCACTGGGGAGTGCTCCTTGTGGACGGCTATTCAAAGCATGTGCTATCTGACCAATCTAATTTTCCAAATTTTTTATCGAAACAGCTTAACTTTTCACATTCATATCTATCTGACTTAACAATTTATCTTGCTCGCTCATCCTCTTGTCGGTAGCTACAATAAATTTAGCCAATGCTTCCTCCAGATTTGTTTTCCTATCTGGCTGTTGTTGAGTCTGATTCTGAAAACCGGGTGGGTTTTGCGGTCTCGAAGCTTGAGCTTGATTATTACTCCAAGAAAATCCCGGATGATTTCTCCACCCCGGGTTATATGCATTCTGATTTGGATAAGGTTGTATTGATCGATTATAACTTCCCACGAACTGAGCTGATTCAACACTGATGGCACATTGGTCCGTTGCATGACTCCCAGCACACAACTCACAAACCATTGCTACTTGCGGTACTGATGGTGGACCCCATGTTTCAATCCTCTTAGATAAACCTGAAACCTGTGCTGTTAACGCTGTCACTGCATCTAATTCGAGCTTTCCTGGTGCTTTCGGAGGATTAGACCTTGTCATTGGCCACTGATAGTTGGTGTTGGCCATCGTCTCTAACAATTGATAAGCCTCATCAAAATTCTTTGCCATGATCGCTCCACCTGCTGCTGCATCAATACTGGCTCGTGTGGACGCATGCAACCCGTCACAAAATATCCCAACCTGCATCCACTGTGGAATTCCGTGATGTGGACATTTGCGGAGCATATCCTTAAATCTTTCCCAGGCCTCATATAATGTTTCTGAGTCGAATTGCGCAAAAGTGTGAATATCATTCCGTAGTTTTGCCGACTTTGCTGGTGGGAAAAACTTAGCTAGGAATTTTTGAGCTAAGTCGTCCCAGGCTGTGATCGAACCGGGCGGCAATGAGTGTAACCAACTCCGAGCTTTGTCCTTCAACGTGAACAGAAACAACCTCAACCTTATGGCGTCTTCTGAAACATTATTGAATTTGAAGGTGTCGCAAATTTCCATAAAACTCAAGATGTGCTCGTTCGGATCATCAGTCGAACTACCCCCAAACTAAACTGCATTTTGTACCATCTGTATCGTTCCCGGTTTGATCTCGAAATTGTTTGCATTAATCGCCGGCCTCCGAATACTGGACTGTATATCTGTCACTGTCGGCATGGCATAATCCCCGAGTGATTTTTGCTATTCCTCTACCATGACTACTGGAATTTCTTGTGCTGCCAATTCTTCTTCTAAGGGTATAACCTCACTAGTCGACCGTAATTTTCGGAACTTTTTCTCAATATCGTCCGCGTAAGGCAAAAGTTCCTCTTTACCCTTTGATCTAGTGTGCATACACTAACAAAGAATTTCTACAAACACAAGAATGAAAATAAGTAACGTTTAAATTAAGACCGAATTGATTATAACTAATATGGAATTAATATTAATAAAGAATTCCCCGGCAACGGCACTAAAAACTTGTTGATCGATTTCACAATCGATTATTTGTGCAAGCATACACAGTCAGCAAGTAATAAAGTGGTAAAATTAAGTGTCGAACCCACAGGGAATTCCAATCAATAAAGTCCAACTACTAATACTATATCAATTCAATTTTATTTAAACAACCACAATTTGTGATTTTTCTAATTAAGAAAACTAAATTGACTAATTAAAACTGAATTACTCTAAGAATTAATTCAAATAGATAAATATTAAGACTACAATATCCTCAATTATGTACTACAAACTAATTATCCAATTATTCCAATTATAACATCACCGGAATTGTTAACAGGAATTTTAGTTGTTAAAAGCCCTTTCCCAAACGATCAGATAACATTTATTTAATTCAATTAATTCTGCGATATTCCTATGCAAACTAATTCAATTAAATCCGTTAAGTTTCAATTCCCAACTGTTACATGCAGTGAAAAGAGATTTCCTATTCAATTCACAATCCTAATTATTCATCTCATGCAAATAATTAAGCATACATGTCATCATGTTCAGTTCTAACCCTAGATTTCATCTCCCGAGTCTTTCTAGTATAACACAGTAATTATTGGCCAAATAATTAATCAATAAGCACAAAACATGATAAACAATTCACCTTGACATAAATAACTGGATTAAATTGAATAATTAATTCAGAAACATAAAAGGTTCAATTTGTAGTTTTAATTAAAAAGTTAGTTCATACTAAAAAATAAAACCAAAAATCCCATGAAGATCATCTCAATAGAATTACACAATTGAAAATATAGAAGAAGAAACTCTAAAAGAAATCCTCCAGGCTTCAATCTTCAATTGGAATTTTCTTCCACAATTCTCTGCTAAATTCTTGATTAATCTCCAGCTCTAATATCTGTTATCCTGCTCTAATGATTTCCTTCCTTATATATATATCTCTTCCTTTGTTACTCTCCTAATCACCATCAACTTGCCCCTTTTTAGACGCGCGTGACCAACAGCAGCCGAGCCCCAGCGCCCTGACGCTGGGAATAGTGAACACTAGGGCGCCCCGGCGCTGTACTTTCAATAATTTACAGTTGTGCCACTAGTATGCTAAAATTCCAATTTGTCCCTGCTCTGCCTCAATCTGCAAAATAACTAATAAACATAATAAAAGCTCTTCTAAAAGACTCGAGAACAACAATAAATTAAGCCCTAATGTATCCAATACATGGGTATATTACCCATTCATTAGTAGTCTAGTTGCTTTTTCTTTCTTCTTCTTAGCCCTCAACTTTCGAATATGAGCTCCAAAAGGTCATAAATTTCTAGCAATTCTTCCTGGAAATTGTCTGTGTGACACCCCCAAATTCGGGTACTGCATTCCCTCAGGATTTGGTGTTCACCTTATAAAAACATTCATATCTAACTACCCAATCATAATAAAATTGAATAATAAACCGTCCCATAAAGGATTACATTAATAAAATCTCCCAGGTTATCTAACATTTACATACAATCATTCAAATGCGGAAAATTAAATTAACTTCATTACAATCATTAAAATAAAGTTTGATAATAAATTATCAACATGATTACTAGTCTTCAATACTTGCTCATCTTTCCCTTTCATTTACTGGTACTAGGTACATGGATCTTCTCGACTTTAGCTGTAATAGTTATATAAGCAAGAGTGAGCAAACGATCACTTGAAATGATAATGAATAAATCTTTACAACAATTGCCAAATAGTAGGCTCAATAGAACTGAACAATATGTTCTATTAAAGATAATCAAAATTCTGAATCATATATCTGAGGGTCCAAAGACCACGAACTATGTCTACAGTTATAAGTAATCTTTCAACTTAAGCTTTAACAGTTATAAGACTATAAGGACTTCTCGTACTTAGGGGGATCAACCCTTCGTACAATGTATTGTGCACAAACATTTCAACACTAAGCGTAAACCCCTAATAATAAGGTTGCTCATCTCAGTATTTAGAGTACAAGTCCGCCCCAAAGTAAGTTTGGTTTGGATACGTTTCAAGGTAATTTAGAATTCAACGGTCATCAACTAAGGATTAGTTGAATAAAAAGTTAATAACGTTATGCTATAGAATAATCATAACTGAATCGACATTGTAAATTAAGATCATGCTTTAGGAATAATCTAATAGCATAAACATTGAATAATTATAACATGACTTACTTGAACAATATTAAGTCAAGGTTATTGAGAATTGAATACTAAGCATGCATAGCGAATAGTAATTTGAACGATAAAATTGTTCGACACTAGAATATCAGAATGTATAAACTCGCATGCTAAATAACAAGTTACATATTAGAGAAACTTGCTCAATATCAAAAGATAAGATTTTGAAAACTTGCATCATCATGAATAACTAATACAAGAACTTGCTCAATAATAAACAAACTAGCTCAAGGAAAGTGTAAACTAGCACAATGCATCAATAGATTTAGAGAACTTGCAAAATCGTAAAAAAACTAGCTCAACGAAAGTGTGGAGATAGAAAACTTGCACAACGAAGGTTTAAGGTTAGAAAACTTGCCTTGAGTAATAGCTAAATCGTAACAACTCGAATCACAATACCCTATATATATGTCATCATGACATAATTAGTTACTACCAACATTCTATATATAAATAAGTATGTACATCATGTAAGGTTTGAATTTAATCAAGTTACATCAATTAAAATAATAATAACGCTAGTTAGGTATTAATAACATGCTCGTTCTTAGCACTGTAATACCATAATAATAATATTACATTTTTAACAATCATAGTACTGCATTACATCAAAAATTATAGAATTTTGTGCAAAACAAAAGTCTTTCATGGACTTTCTGCAAACCGGCGCCACGGCACCACAGTTTGTACTGTGGGCCGCGCTGCGGCACGGTTCCGGCGCTGTGGCGCGAAGACTACGCCAGGAAGTGGCGCTGCGGCGCGGGAATTGGGGCTGAGGCGCTGAACTTGGCGCTGAGGCTCCAAGCTTACAGAACACAAACGAAGAACAGAACAAAGCTATTGTGTCTTAATTTCTAACACCAATTAACATGTATAATTCATGTAAACTACACATAAATATTATCAAGCATACATATACCAATTTAAAACAATTAAACAACAATTTTAGAAAACTTAAATCCTTGAAAGTACTGTTTTAAAACCAAAACTCCATGGTTGATATTATCTGACAAACTTAACTGTAATTCCACGATTATAAACCAAATTGATTCCTTTGAACTATGTTCTCTTTATTTCTTACCTAATTAACATAATCACAGTTCAATTTTATCTATTAGGTCACAATCATATATTATATTAATACCTATATTTAAACCATGTTCATACATATATTCACTGTAAAAACCCATTCCTTTCTTGCATACGTAATTTAGCATGCAATCACACATATATATATATATATATATATATATATATGCTAGTTATAACAATTACAATCATATACAATCACCATAATTCAGTTGTATAGCATAATTCGAAAATATAGAATTCGCAGAACATAGAAAATTTATGCCGTAAAACTCATACATATATCTATATAATATTAAATTTATGTAACATACCTTCAATTTGCTCAGACAATCCTTGTTAAACACCACAGATAATTATTTGCAAACTCGGGAACTCTCTCTTGATTCTCTCTCCGGCTCTCTCAAACTCTCTTAAAATTCTTTTCTTTTCTCTGAAAACCTTTTCTGACAATTTCTGTTTCTTTCTTAGGCTTAAGCCAAATACAATATACGTAACATAAAATAAAACCAACGCACTTTTCAAACGTTTAAAAAAAACAAACGTACGAAACTGCCATATACTAATGACCCTATTAAACTATCAGTTACCAAATATATTATTATTTATTTTTTTTATTTTTTTATTATAAATCAAAATTCAAAAGAAATCTAAAAGCCACAAGGCTCCGTTTGGCAAAACTTCTTAAAAATTAAAGACTTAATATATTTAAGCCTTGTTTGGTAAAACTAAATTAAACTCTTTTAATTTATTTTAATAACTCCTTTATAGTATAGTTATTTGTCACACTTTATTTAATTAAGTTTTCATACTTAATTTAATTAATTCTAATACCAATTTATTATATTAATTCACCCCATAAATTAATACAACATAATTAAAATTTTCTTCATAATTATAATTTTATTTAATCAACTAACACATCAAATTAAAATATTATTATAATAATTCATTTAATCATTACAAACTCTCTAACTTAATTATTAAATTAAATTAGAATACTATCTCATAATAATTAACTTCCTTAATTATTTATTTAACTAATAATTAACCAAATCAAATCAAATCAATTAATATTTATTCAACAATAAACACATCCATTAAATATTTATATAATTCAATAAATATTTAAAATTACAATTAAAATTCTGGATTGTTACATCCTTCCCTCGTTACAAGGATTCTGTCTCCAGAATCACAATTCAAAAAAATCATTCGTCACATTCTTCCCTACTTACAAAGATTCTGTCCTCAGAATCGAAGACACGGATTAAACAAATAACTCAGGGTACTCTTTCATCATTTTATCTTCGAGTTCCCACGTAGCTTCTTCAGCATTGTGGTTCCTCCATATCACCTTCACGGAAGGTATAACTTTTTTTCTGAGAACTTGTTCTTTCCTGTTGACTATCTGGATAGGAACCTCTTCATACGACAAGTCTTTATCGAACTGCAACGGTTCGTACTCGATCACGTGCTTGTAATCGGGTTTATATGGTTGTAACACCGAAACGTGAAAAACATTGTGAACGTGTTCCAACTCTGGAGGTAGAGCTACCTCATAAGCCACTTTTCCTACTTTTCGCAGCACTTCAAAGGGTCCAATAAACCTCGGGCTTAGTTTTTCCTTTTTACCGAAACGAATTTTCCCCTTCCACGGAGAAACTTTTAAGAACATGTAATTTCATACATCGAATGCACAATCTTGTCTGTGTTGATCAGCATACTTCTTCTATCTGTCTTGAGCAGCTACCAATCTTGTTCTGATGAGTTTGACAACCTCAACAGTTTGTTGTACCAGTTCTGGTCCTAACAGTTGGCGTTCACCGACTTCATCTCAGCACAGTGGAGTTCTGCACTTCCTGCCGTATAACGCTTCGTATGGCAGCATGCCGATGCTCGCGTGGTAACTGTTGTTGTAGGCAAATTTCACCAACGGTAAATGTTCTTCCCAGCTCCCTTTGAAGTCTGAAGTCCATGATGCACGCTCTCAGCATATCTTCCAATGTCTGGTTCATTCGTTCGCTTTGGCCATCTGTTTGTTATAGTATGCCATACTTATTCTCAAGTGTGTTCCCATACATTCTTGTAGTCTCTTCCAGAAGTTTGACGTGAATCGCGGATCTCTATCTGACACAATTGACACTGGCAGTCCATGTCTCGAAACGATTTCTTTAACGTACAATCTTGCCAACTGATCAAGATTGAACCTAATCTTTATTGGCAAAAAGTGTGCTGATTTTGTCAGTCTGTCCACTATCACCCAAATCGCATCGCATCCTCTCTGAGTAGTTGGAAGACCCACCACAAAATTCATTGTGACGTGTTTCCACTTTCATTCCGGTATTTCTAACGGTTGAAGTAATCCGCTCGGTCTTTGATGCTTGGCCTTGACTCTGTGGCATGTCAAACATTTCGCAACACACTCTGCAACATCTCTTTTCATGTTTGGCCACCAAAAATGATGTCGTAAATCTTGATACATCTTTGTACTTCCTGGATGAATCGAGTATTTTAAATTATGAGCTTCAGTCAAGATTTCTTCTTTAATATCTGGTACTGCTGGAACCCAGATCCTTCCCTCGAACCGTAGTAACCCTTCGGTATCGATCTTGTATTTCGCATCACTACCCTCAACCACTTTCTCTTTGATCTTTCCACATTCATCTTGTAGTTGAGCATTCTTAACTTTGTCCACCAAAGTTGGACTAGCTTCTATCTGGAATAGTCGTTCATTGGATTCTTTTGGAAATTTTACTTCCAACTCTAGCTTTGTCATTGCTGAAATAAGCTCCTCCTGAGTGGTTATCAGCATCAACTTTTCGCGACCTTTCCTGCTTAAAACATCTGCAACCACATTCGCTTTGCCTGGATGATAAAAGATCTCACAATCGTAATCTTTTATCAATTTCATCCATCTTCTTTTACACATGTTCAGGTCCTTCTGAGTGAAAATATACTTCAGACTCTTATGGTCTGTGTAAATCTCACATTTTTCTCCAAAGAGATAGTCTCCATATCTTCAGAGCAAATACCACTGCAGCCAATTCTAAATCATGAGTCGGATACCCTTTCTCATAATCCTTCAGTTGTCTTGATGCATATGCAACAACTTTGCCGTTCTGCATAAGGACGCATCCTAATCCTTTATGTGAGGCATCACTATACACCACAAAGTTTCTTATATTATCTGGTAATGACAACACAGGTGCCACACTCAACTTCTTCTTTAAGTCTTGAAAACTTTCTTCACACTTCTCTGTCCACACAAATTTTACAGCTTTCCTTGTCAAATTTGTTAACGAAGCGGCTATCTTGAAAAAATCTTGAATAAATTGTCTATAATAACCGGCCAGTCCCAAGAAACTCCTCACCTCCGACGGTGTTCTTGGTTGTTCCCAATTGATTACAGCTTCCACTTTTGATGGATCCACTAAAATCCCATCTTTGTCAATCACATGACCCAAAAATTGTACACGATCTAACCCAAAATTCACTTAGAGAATTTCGCGTACAACTTCTCCTTTCTTAGTGTTTCCAATGTTAAACGTAAATGTTCCACGTGTTCTTCTTGAGTTTTGGAGTACACCAGAATGTCGTCGATAAATATCACCACAAACTTGTCTAAGAATGGTTTAAACACCATGTTTATCAAATCCATGAATGTAGCAGGGGCATTGGTAAAACCAAAAGACATCACCAGAAACTCGTAATGTGCATACCGAGTTCTGAATGCCGTTCTAGGTATATCTTCCTTCCTTACCTTCAATTGGTGATACTCACTTCTTAAATCTATTTTCGAGAAGTATTTAGCACCTTTCAATTGATCAAACAAGTCATCTATTCTTGGCAACGGATATTTATTCTTAATAGTGACTTTGTTTAATTCCCTATAATCAATACAAAGACGCATTGACCCATCCTTATTCTTCACGAATAACATCGGTGCTCCCCACGGTGATACGCTTGGTTGAATATACTTCTTGTCTAACAGCTCTTGCAGTTGTACCATCAGTTCCTTCATCTCTACCGGAGCCATTGTGTACGGGGCCTTCGATATCGGTACCGTTCCTGGCGCTAAGACGATCACGAACACAATCTCTCGGTCAAGCGGAAGTCCTGGCAAATCCTCTGGAAACACATCTACAAATTCCCTAACCACTGGTATCTCTTCCAGTTTCACACCCTTCTTCTGAGTATCGACTATGTAAGCTAAATAACCCACACAGCCTTGACTCAACAACTTCTTGGCCTGCATAATCGTCAGATATCTCACTTGTCTAGGCGATTTGCTACCATAGAAAACTACCTTTGACGGAGTCATAAGGTTTAAACATTTATTTTGGCAATCAATTACCGCTCCATAATTGAACAGCCAATCCATTTTCAAAATAACATCAAACTCTCCAAGTCTAATTGGAATTAAATCTACCATCATGATATTCCCCTTAATGTTCACCCTACAGTTCTTGTATACGAACCTAACAGGAACTACTTCCTTATTCGCAATTTCTATGTTTAAAGGAAAATTCAATTCTTCACTAGGAAATCCTAACCTCTTAGCAAAGTCATCAGATATAAACGAGCAAGTAGCACCCGAATCAAATAATACATAAGCATCAATATCATTGATTGGGATAATACCTGACACCACATCCTTTGATTGCACAGCATCTTGCACAGTCATGTTGAAGGTTCTGGCTGTGGGTTTGTTTGATGTCGTTGGTCCAGCAATGGCCCATGTACCTCCACTGCTACCTCCCTTGCTTCATGTTGTCTCTCCAACCTTCTTCTTAGGGCACTCACGAGCAAAGTAATCCTTGGACCCGCACGTGAAGCAAACGTTCTTCTTTGGTTGAGTGCAATTCGGGGCGATGTGACCTTCCTGGCCATAGTTAAAGCATACTCGTTTCCCCAATAAACAAACACCCTTGTGAAATTTCTCGCATGTAGCACATGCTTCGAATTTCTTATTCTGTTGGTTACCCTGCTGATTTCCAGCACCCATATTTCTATTCCATTTTCTCTTCAGGTTATTGTTACCATTTCCGCTACCACCACCACCATTCTTAACCTCCACTTCATTCTTCTTTTTTTGTTCTTGATTGAACTTTGTTACAGCCTCGCCTCCACCTTCAGCGAGAATTGCCTTCTCCATTACCGTTGCGAATGTCTTCAGCTGGAACAGGGAGATCCTACTGTACAACCAGGGTTTCAGTCCTTATTCAAACCTCTTCGCCTTACGTTCGTCTGTGCTGACTTGATATGGCGCAAACCTCGCCAACTCGTTGAATTTTGCGGCATACTCAGACACCGTCATCGTTCCCTGCTTCAATTCTAAAAACTGCACTTCTAGCTGACTCTTCGAACTCTCTGGGAAATAGGTCTCAAAGAATATCTCCTTAAACCTATCTCAAGTCATCACTCCTTGTCCTTTTCGAGTTTTATTAGCCTGCCACCAATAATTAGCCTCTGCTTTCAACATGAATGTTGCAAAAGCAGTCTTCTGATCTTCACCAACCCTAGCTACCTCGAACACTTTCTCTATCTCTATTATCCAGGCTGTGCCTCCACTGGATTCATGGACCCACGAAATTCTGGTGGTCCAACCGCCTTGAAATCCTTAAAAGTTGTAGCTTGATTCTGCGGTTGATTCTGCAATGCACTTGTCAGTAACGTCACTAGTTGCTGAACTGGGTTAGCCTCAACATTGTCGTTATTGTTAGTTCCCTCAATGGTTATTTGTCGTGGTTGACGTCTTGGAGGCATTTTTTGTTAAAATACACCCAGTAGATTGTTTCTCAATTCCTTTAAGTATTTTCTACTTAACTTGCATCTCATAAAAGAAATCATCACATAACACATAACACTTTGAATAAAATAATAACTTTTACTCATTCATAATCTTTTTGAAAAAACATAAGAAAAATAGCATCACTGCTATTTACATTACTTTCCTGAACTACTAAAGTTCCAGGATAACATCATCATCATATCCCATAGGTTACATAACACTTGGGATTTACATATTATTTAACATTTATTAATCGCATATTAATTCCCTACGATGTTCTACTAAGATATTATGTAGCCTTACGACGCTCTTCCTCCATAATCCGAAACATTGTTCTGCAATCTAATATGTATGATGGCAGCGTCTCGAACTGAATTGGATAACCCATGACCCGATCTTGAGCTCGATTAATCACGGTGTTGAACACGTTATTCATCTCTTCCATCTTCATCCTCTTTGCTTGTGTCTCTCGCTGTTATCCCGGCTCGTTGAAACGCTTCCTCGTACGTATCTTCGGCTCTTGCCCTCATAGTAGATTCTTCCTGCAGCTTGTTCTTCAGTTCTGCGATCTCCTCGGTCAGTTGTTCATTCACTCCTTCAGTGTGGACCAGCTTATCTTCGACATTAGTCAGCCGTTCATCTCGATCCTGGATCTCGTCGTCCTTATGTGCCATCGAAGCCTGTTGTTCAGCTGCTATCTCTTGCAACTCCTCGATGGTATCCTGAAGTTCCACATTGCGGTCATAAACTTCATCGTACATACGAGCAACTATCGAGTTCAGTGGAATCTCTTCCTCTTCCTCCTCGTCCTCGTCCTCGTCCTCGTCATCCTCATTCGACTGTGGCAGCTCAATGAGATCCTCCTCATCCGTTTCTACATCATCATCCTCATCTTCAACCACTGTGACCAACAGGGCCGACTCTCGTGGAAGTAGTTGTTCCCACACCACTTGAATGTCACGAGACTCCTCCTCTCTAGGCATTTGAGGTCATTCCTCCCTAGCCTGACTAGATTCTCCGACATTAGTCATCCTGACAACAAATTTTTTTTAAGTTTTAATTATTAATCATTACTACTCGATACTCACGAACACATAAGTTGTAATCACATAAGCACATAAGTGTTTTATTACTTCTTCCTTAAAACTCGATAAGAGTTCATCACCACTATCTTTTCAAAGGTTACTTCCTAAGGCTTTTCCCCCACCTAAGATTCATAACCTAAAGCTTTGATACCAACTTGTGACACCTGCAAATTCGGGTGCTGCATTCCCTCAGGATTTGGTGTTCACTTTATAAAAACATTCATATCTAACTACCCAATCATAATAAAATTGAATAATAAACCGTCCCATAAAGGATTACATTAATAAAATCTCTCAGGTTATCTAACCTTTACATACAATCATTCAAATGCGAAAAATTAAATTAACTTCATTACAATCATTAAAATAAAGTCTGATAATAAAATATCAACATGATTACAAGTATTCAATACTTGCTCATCTTTCCCTTTCCTTTACTGGTGCTAGGTACATCGACCTTCTCGACTTTAACTGTAATAGTTATATAAGCAAGAGTGAGCAAACAACGCTCACTTGAAATGATAATGAATAAATCTTTACAACAATTGCCAAATAATAGGCTCAATAGAACTTAACAATATGTTCTATTAAAGATAATCAAAATTCTGAATCATATATCTGAGGGTTTTAAGACCACGAACTATGTCCACAGTTATAAGTAATCTTTCAACTTAAATTTAACAGTCATAAGACTATAAGGACTTCTCGTACTTAGGGGGATCAACCCTTCGTACAATGTATTGTGCACAAACATTTCAACGCTAAGCGTAAACTCCTAATAATAAGGTTGTTCATCTCAGTATTTAGAGTACAAGTCCGCCCCAAAGTAAGTTTGGTTTGGATACGTTTCAAGGTAATTTAGAATTCAACGGTCATCAACTGAGGATTTGAATAAAAAGTTAATAACGTTATGCTATAGAATAATCATAACTATATCGACATTGTAAATTAAGATCATGCTTTAAGAATAATCTAATAGCATAAACATTGAATCATCATAACATGACTTGCTTGAATAATATTAAGTCAAGGTTATTGAGAATTGAATACTAAGCATGCATAGCGAATAGTAATTTGAACGATAAAATTGTTCGACACTAGAATATCAGAATGTATAAACTCGCATGCTAAATAACAAGTTACATATTAGAGAAACTTGTTCAATATCAAAAGATAAGATTTAAAAAACTTGCATCATCATGAATAACTAGATACAAGAACTTGCTCAATAATAAACAAACTAGCTCAACGAAAGTGTAAACTAGCACAATGTATCAATAGATTTAGAGAACTTGCAAAATCGTAAATAAACTAGCTCAACGAAAGTGTGGAAATAGAAAACTTGCACAACGAAGGTTTAGGGTTAGAAAACTTACCTTGAATAATAGCTAAATCGTAACAACTCGAATCACAATACCCTATATATATGTCGTCATGACATAATTAGTTACTACCAGCATTCTATATATAAATAAGTATGTACATCATGGAAGGTTTGAATTTAATCAAGTTACATCAATTAAAATAATAATAACACTAGTTATGTATTAATAACATGCTCGTTCTTAGCACTGTAATACCATAATAATAATATTACATTTTTAATAATCATAGTACTGCATTACATCAATAATTAATTTTGTGCAAAACAAAAGTCTTTCCTAGACTTTTTGCAAACCGGCGCCGCGGCGCCACAGTTTGTACTGTGGGCCACGCTGCGGCACGGTTCCGGCGCTGTGGCGCGAAGACTACGCCAGGAAGTGGCGCTGCGGCACTATCTTTGGCGCTGCGGTGCGGGAATTGGGGCTGAGGCGCTGAACTTGGCGCTGAGGCTCCAAGCTTACAGAATACAAACGAAGAACAGAACAAAGCTATTGTGTCTTAATTTCTAACACCAATTAACATGTATAATTCATGTAAACCACACATAAATATTATCAATCATACATATACCAATTTAAAACAATTAAACAACAATTTTAGAAAACTTAAATCCTTGAAATTACTGTTTTAAAACCAAAACTCCATGGTTGATATTATCTGACAAACTTAACTGTAATTCCACGATTATAAACCAAATTGATTCATTTGAACTATGTTCTCTTTATTTCTTACCTAATTAACATAATCACAGTTCAATTTTATCTATTAGGTCACAATCATATATTATATTCATATCTATATTCAAACCATGTTCATACATATATTCACTGTAAAAACCCATTCCTTTCTTGCATACGTAATTTAGCACACAATCATATATATATATATATATATATATATATATATATATATATACTAGTTATAACAATTACAATCATATACAATCACCATAATTCAGTTGTATAGCATAATTCGAAAAAATAGAATTCACAGAACATAGAAATTTTATGCCGTAAAACTCATATATATATATATATCTATATAATATTAAACTTATGTAACATACTTTCAATTTGCTCAGACAATCCTTGTTAAACACCACAGATAATTGTTTGCAAACTCAGGAACTCTCTCTTGATCCTCTCTCTGGCTCTCTCAAACTCTCTCAAAATTCTTTTCTTTTATCTGAAAACATTTTCTGACAACTTCTGTTTTCTTTCTTAGGCTTAAGCCAAATACAATATACGTAACATAAAATAAAACCAACGCACTTTTCAAACGTTTAAAAAAAAACAAACGTATGAAACTGCCATATACTAATGACCCTATTAAACTATCAGTTACCAAATATATTATTATTTATTTTATTTATTTATTTATTATAAATCAAAATTCAAAAGAAATCCAAAAGCCATAAGGCTCCGTTTGGCAAAACTCCTTAAAAATTAAAGACTTAATATATTTAAGCTTTGTTTGGCAAAACTAAATTAAACTCTTTTAATTTATTTTAATAACTCCTTTATAGTATAGTTATTTGTCACACTTTATTTAATTAAGTTTTCATACTTAATTTAATTAATTCTAATACCAATTTATTATATTAATTCACCCCATAAATCAATTCAACATTATTAAAATTTTCTTCATAATTATAATTTTATTTAATCAACTAACACGTCAAATTAAAATATTATTATAATAATTCATTTAATCATTACAAACTCTCTAACTTAATTATTAAATTAAATTAGAATACTATCTCATAATAACTAACTTCCTTAATTATTTATTTAACAAATAATTAACCAAATCAAATCAAATCAATTAATATTTATTCAACGATGAACACATCCATTAAATATTTATATAATTCAATAAATATTTAAAATTACAATTAAAATTCTGGATTGTTACAGTCTGAATCAGCTAAAAAATTAGAGGTTTTTCCCAGTGGGCAACAACATTGTTCGGTAGGTTAATCTCACTGAGTACATTTCAAATAAACATGTGGCAACATATGCAGACAATTTTATGTTCTCTATATTCCAGAAACACCAATCACCATAATTTTCGTTGTTTCTGTGATTTTTTTTTAAAAAAAAACTGTTATGCTTATTTGATGTTGTATTTTTTGTATTATAATATAATATTTTTATGTGGTCTTCATATACATGAACCGTATGTGTCATAATTAGTTGAGAGGCAGGTGAAAGAGAAAATACATGACGATCAATTTTGAAAATTAACTACTCCACTTCCAAGATGTTAACCATGTCATGCTTTGACCAAAAAGTTAAAGGGTAGGATTCAAAATGAATTAAGATTTGAACCCTATATTCTGAGAGTCAATCCATTCCTGTTATCTTAGATCGCGGAAACTAGAATTTATCAGTGTACATTGCGTAAATTTGTTCTAACCATTTTGAACCTACTTCAAAGAAATATACGAGCTTGTGTTATAAATTGAAACCCCAAATTTTGGCCTATCTTCTTTACAAATAATTAGAATTTACATTCAGGGAAGAGTAAGTTGTAAATGGTTTAAGATGCATGACATTTTAAGAATTCAAACATGTTGGATACAGTCTACTGTTAAAGAGATTGGAGTTGCAGGAATGGGTCAAAAAAACATGCGGTGATATGATTTGGGCTAATACGGTCAGTTTAAGATCTGAATATGGTTTTGGTTTTGGTTTTGGTTTATACAAAAAAATAAAAGTTGTCACAGTCAAATGATGCTCTGAAGTTGCAGCTTTCCAGTTCATAAGTCACAAAAAACAAATTGGATGAATTTGAATTTGAGTCAATTTGAAACCTTAAGAAGTATTAAGTCTCTATTTTGAATAAAATTCGTCATAGCCCTCCATTTTAATATTAAATCACATTGTAGAGTGGCACATCAAAAACTCTAATTCAGTAATATTGTTGGAACTTATGATGGAAAAGTTCCTGCTCGTTTTAAGATTACTGAAACAAAAGAATGGGCTTTGTCTTGGTTAAAATCATTTATCATATTAAATCAATCTGATAAATTGTTTACATGATTTATGCTTTCTGAATTGTGATGTAGATTTAAGGAAACAAGGCAAAATTATGTACAAAGTAATTTGGTGTGGCTTGTGCAAAAAGGATTGACGAGTCCAGTAATCAGTAATCACCTTCTGCTTCGTTCCAATTTAGTGATGGCTTGTTGGACTTAATTATCCGAAGCATGTGGAATCTCAATTATTTTTCTCTCGAAAGAGAAGCGAGTATGTGATGATTTTAGGAAATATGGTATGCTGCCCTATTGGGCTTTTGTTCCTTTTTGTACTCAGTTGTGTACATTGGTTGGCTCCCATGTAAACAAGCTTGCGTGCATTGAATAAGTTTTTTCGTATTTAGGATGTTCTGCAAGTTCTGTACTACTACCTCCATCTGGAAATCAGAGTCCTACCTCTTTTGTTAATTATTTTTACTTCGATAATTAAGTTTCGCATTTGACACACTTAGACATACTTCTTGTTAGTAATCTTTTCTAATAATTTTTTATTTACTATCTGAAGTTAAGAATTGAAAAGAAATTGTCCACAATAAATGTCTGTGTATCTGATCTAATGCACAAGAAAGGTCAACAGAAGAAATAATGCTCTCATTTCCAGATGTAGGGGGAGTATGTGTTCCTGAAACACTGGGGAAAATAATTTTCCAGTGCTTTATGACAGGGCGAGTTCCTCATGTTTTAGGTTCTTGCAACATTTTAATAATGCTCCTATTGTTTTTTTTCCCGGACGAGTAAATCATTTATATTAAGAAGATGCCAAGGGGACGCCACCCAAGTACACAAACATAATGCTCCTATCTCTACTAATACACTGAATGTTGATATTGTTCTGATTTCCCAGTTGATTCAAACTAAAGCCGCTTAATTCTTTTAGGCCAATACCGTTGTCCAGTGTTTCCAGTACATGGACTTGTAGATTTTTACATTTTGGTTCTGACCACGTTCATTTGATTCGATAAGGTTATGGAATTAATAACCTAATTTGAGTAAGTTTGATAGTCTACCTTGATAATGACTTGGATAAGCCAGTTCAACAATTTCATCATTGCTTGTTTAACATTTGGAATTACTGAAAAGCATAAAGGAAAGAGGTTTAGTTTAGTTTCGTACTAAAATATGGCTAACTGAGTTGAGAATTGGGATGCCTGTAGATTAACTATAGTATATTCGTCAAACTGCTTACTCATTTTGTCTTGTTCCTTCATCAAGAAATTGTAAGTTGTTAAATTTTCATCCCGAGTGGTATTTGGTTCCTTAAATTGTTTTCTGTAGTGCATCTTCTATGGGCATTCTCTTTTTTACTGGATGGTCGTTAAACAAACAATAATGATGAATAATCACTTTTACCCCTTAAGAAACATACTTATTATCTCATCTTCTCCATGTGTTGAACTTTATTTGAGTCCGACTTTTTGACCTGTAGGCAGTTTGGAACATGGACAGTGGCAAAGCTAGTGCCAAGTAAAAGCCAATTTTCACTGGAGGGTCCAATTTGCAATGGAACTCAAGTTATTGGATGGCACACGAATGACGTGAGAAGAAGATTTCGGAGATTCCATGCGGAAATGTCGGGGTTTGCTTTCAACAGTACTATACTTTGGGATCCAAAGAGATGGCACCGGCCTACTCTTGAGCCTATTAGGCAGCTTGATACGGTCAAGGAAGGATTCCAAGTTAGTTTTCTTCCTCCCTTATTGTCATGAAGTTAATTGTAGTGAAGCCAATAAATGTTTGGATGGGCATCTTAGTAATTTTCAAGAAAAGTGTAGTATAATTTCTATATCAATGGTCTGTATACTGATATGAGAGCTGCACATTCTTCCAAAACACGACTGTTGACAAATGAAATAGAATTAGGGAATTGTTAATTTCACAAGGAAAATTTGATATTTCCACTTGGCCTTACTCACCCGAGTGTGAGTCCCATTTATTATTCATGTGAGGCTTGTCTTGTGGAACTATCAAATTTTCTTGTGGAAATATCAATTCCTAAAGCTTCTCCCCACCTCCAAAAGAAAAGGGGAAGAGGATGTGAGGGTGCTTTTGTAGTCATATTATGGAATTCACCTTGTTATTATTTCATTGCAGGTGAGCACGTTTATTGAACAAGTTGTGGAGGATGAAAGCCAAATGGAAGGCTTACCACATGACTGCTCAAAGGTCATGGTTTGGCATCTTCATACTGAATCCCCGTTTCCGTATTCCTATCCTTCCGAATGGCTTATGAAAGATAGTCTAGATGCCAATGCTCCACTTGTTTCAACATTTTGAATCGAAGGTAATTATAAATTTTAGGTCCATCTTTTTTCCCTTTCCCCTCCCTATTTATTTTTTATGATGGTTATTTGTTGAAAATAGCTAGATTAGAAATTGAGCTGTAAGATTTTCCATTTATTGAACTTAATTACATTTAGCTAGTTGTATCTATGCATCCTTCATGATTATTCATTCATATAGTTTGCATCAATTACCTTACCCTAAAACACAATGCTTTCTTTTCTTTATGTAGTGGAAAAATTATTCAAGAATCACAAGTGCCTGCTGCTAAATTTAAACACGAGCTCAAATGATGCTACCAGACTGCTCCTGCAATATCTCAGTTGACAGGCTATTATTATCCGGGCTTAAGCATCTGCAGACAAAGTTTATCCACGTTGCTCGGTTTATGTAATTTATTTCCCTTCCCTTCTCAGAAGAGAATACATGCATGGTCAATGTACAGTTGCTGAGTTTTATCCATCTACAATGGTGGCTGCTATCTGCAAAGGCAAAAACTGTGGCCAAAGGGTTGTGTTCGGAGGGGGTGAAGGGTTGTGTTAAATTGCACAGTTGTCAAAATTAGTAGTCAAATCCTAATATTCTTAACACCATATCCCATATTTTGAATTAAGGAAATGATTGTATATTTAGTATTAATTGTCTATAATACCATTTACCATATATTTATCTCATACTTTCTTTTATATGTAACATTTTCCAATAAAAATGAGAGTGCATTTAAATTTCACTTATTTATATTTTGACCACAACGGAGTGTAAAACTATAAATAGTTGAAATTCAAATACACTCATGTCTAATTTTTATATCCAATATTCGTGTCTGCGTAGAACAACTCTATAAAATCTCAAATAATTTGGAGAAAATTAAATCATCTAAAACGCGGAAGTAACCTTTAAATTAAAGTTTAAACTACTATAAATCTTTCACTAAACTTGTTTAGATGATCAACACTAATAAAATGTTGGATTAAAATAGAATGAGTGAATCCCACTTCATTCCTTTCCTCCATCCATCCAGCAAGCAAACCAAACTTGATTATGATCTCTCCCTCTTTTCCCTCAAATTAATATCTTCTCCACATGCAAATTAAATGGTTCCCAACCTAGACTTAATCCTCCTTGCCCTTCTCCATGCCTCATTCATCTCTTGTGTTCTTCTCCTTATTATCTTCATCCTCTTAATGGCCCTGTCGCTCACTTTCTCCATTTCTCTTTTCTCCATTATCTTCATCGATTTCTACCATTTTTTCCCCTTAATTTCAATGTATTTCCATACACTGACGGCTAATCTTCAACTTGGTTCTGCTCTTATTCTCTTAACCTTGCTACAATTTGTTGTAAACGCAGGATTAGCTTTAAAACCTTCATTTAACAACATCATTTCCACAATTAAAGCCAAGACAAGACATGTTATGGATCAAGTTAATGATTTCAGGCTTGCATAAATAAACCAGTCAATTATCCTTGTTTCATCATCGTTGGTTATTAAATACAGATATATGTGTGTGTGTATATATATATATATATATATATATATATATATATATATATAGGGGCGGGATCCAAGATATGTTCCCTGCAGTGACGGATTTTTTTTTGTTGAAGATTAAAGTGAAGGGTTGAAATTTAATCAGTTAGACCGCGTGTGTTTAGTTTCTTTTAAAATAGTAGTAGTTTAAGTTTATTATTTGCCCATCTAAGTTTAACTTTTTCATAAGCATGCCCCCCTTAGGTTTATTAAATTTATTAAGTTTTATTTTTGTTCCTGTCCTTATACCTAAAAAAAAAGGTGCATGCACTTTGTGCTATGAATATTGTGTTTATTTTAATTAAATTTGATGGTTTAATTTCTTAAATTTCATTGTTTTGATTGTTTGCACTAACATTGTAGCAATATATTCAAGAAAATATACTTTATCCATTAAAATTTCCCCCAACATTTATCACATAGTAATGATCTTAATATTGTAATAACAATAGAGACTCCGCATGATAACATAAAGTGATAAACCAACATAAATTTCAGTCATGATTTTTTTGGTTCAGCTACTGATCATCTCTAATTGTAAAATGAAAGGATTAATTTATATGCTCAACGCTGTATGGACTAATTAGCACAATTATAAATTTTGATTAGTTTTAGTCACTACTTAAGCGAATATTATCAGTTTTGAATTTAAATTATTTCAATTAATATTCAAAAAATTAATAATAATCTTACATTTTGAACAAATTGAGTATTGTGTTTCATTTAACGGTTCTAATAACTTCATTTTTGGTTAATTTGAACACACGAGCCCCCAACCTCATGTTGGGTAGTATCACTTAGGACTGTGCACCATATCCGGTTTTTCGGACCGGACCGAACCAGCCGGTTCAGTATAAAAAGAATCGGTCTGGTTTCGATAAAAAAAACTGGTATATACCGGTTTTTTTACATCGGTTTCGGTACGGCCTATTTATGGTTCGGTTTCGATTTTATTGAATTTAATTACATTTAGCTTGTTGTATCTATACATCCTTCACCCATGATTATTCATTCATATAGTTTGCATCAATTACCTTACCCTAAAACACAATGCTTT
The DNA here is from genome assembly GCA_016801055.1 of Panax notoginseng. Lineage (NCBI taxonomy): Eukaryota > Viridiplantae > Streptophyta > Magnoliopsida > Apiales > Araliaceae > Panax > Panax notoginseng. The sequence continues at coordinate 31,050,853 of CM029020.1, read as the reverse complement.
CTTTTCTTTATGTAGTTGAAAAATTATTCAAGAATCACAAGTGCCTGCTGCTAAATTTAAAATCGAGCTCAAATGATGCTTGGCAGACTGCTCTTGCAATATCTCAGTTGACAGGCTATTATTATCCGGGCTTAAGCATCTGCAGACAAAGTTTATCCACGTTGCTCGGTTTATGTAATTTATTTCCCTTCCCTTCTCAGAAGAGAATACATGCATGGTCAATGTACAGTTGCTGAGTTTTTATCCATCTACAATCAGGGACGGAGCCACGATTTGTTCTTTGGGAGGCCCAAAAAAATATATTCATCGTTAAAAAATAAAATTTCACTATTACAAAACATATTTTTACTAAAACAAAAATAATATAGTAATAGAATTTGCTTTGACAAAGATAATAAAACATAGCAAAAAAAATCTTTTAAAACATATCAAAATCAAAACTTGGGGACCCCGTAGCCTTACAAAATTTCAAACCAAACCAAATGTACAAGTGAGTTTTGTAAAATTTTCAAACTTTGAGAGTGAATCTTACAAAAATTTCAAACATTGGGGGGGCCGTGGCCCCCTCCAACATACATGTGGCTCCGTCCCTGTCTACAATGGTGGCTGCTATCTGCAAAGGCAAAAACTGTGACCAAAGGGTTGTGTTCGGAGGGGGAGAAGGGTTGTGTTAAATTGCACAGTTATCAAAATTAATAGTCAAATCCTAATATTCTAACACCATATCCCATATTTTGAATTAAGGAAATGATTGTATATTTAGTATTAATTGTCTGTAATACCATTTACCATATATTTATCTCATACTTTCTTTCATGCGTAACATTTTTCAATGAGGGATAATTTTAAAAAAATTGTGTCCTAAATTATATAAAATCCAAAAGTGAACATGAATATTGGACATGAGTGTATTAAAATTTCACTTTTTTATATTTTGACCCCAACGGAGGGTAAAAATATAAATAGTTAAAATTCAAATACACTCATGTCCAATATTCATGTTTGCGTAGAAGAACTCTATAAAATCTCAAATAATTTGAGAAAAATGAAATCATCTAAAACGCCGAAGTAACCTTTAAATTAAAGCTTAAACTACTATAAATCTTTCACTAAGCTTGTTTAGATGATCAACACTAATAAAATGTTGGATTAAAATAGAATGAGTGAAGCCCACTTCATTCTATTAGAGAATTAAATACAACAGATTGTAATATCTTTGTAATTAGATGTAATCTCATAATTTTTGCAATTAGTATCATTGTACTTAATTGTAATCTCATAATTCTAGCAATTAGTATCTTTGTAATTAATTGTAATCTCATAATTCTAGGATAGTTTCCTATTTAGGTACTTGGGCAATGCTAAATCTTGTGTGTGTGTGTGTGTGTGTGTGTGTGTGTATATATATATATATATATATATATATATATATATATATATCCATTCTTAATCAATGAAAAAGTCAAGCTATTGTTTCTCAATATTTCTCTCTCTCTCTCTCTATTTTCTACATGGTATCAAAGCACCCACGTTTCTGACCTATTTCTTCCTCCTTTTAATAATCCTCTTGTTACCATCAACACTTCAAACATCACAAAATTGACCACCACCAATTATATCACGTGGAACCTCCAAATCCGAAGTCTATTAATTAGAAGGATATGATCTCTATGGATTTATTGACGGGTCTCATCCCAGTCCCACAACAACAGTCACTGCTAATGGTAAGTCTGCTCCAAATCCAGCTTACACAACATGGAAACGCCAGGATCGTCTTCTCTTTAGTGCACTCCTTGGTGCAGTTTCTCTACCTATTCAACCTCTTCTTGCCCGCACTACCACCTCTCAAGAATCCTGGACCACCTTGGCTAACACCTATGCCAAACCTTCCCGTGGTCACATCAAACAAATTAAGGACCAATTGAAGCACTATGCCAAGGGTTCCAAAATGATCTCCGAATATATGCAATTTATAAAGAATAGGGCTGATGAACTTGCTCTTCTTGGCAAACCCGTTGATGAAGAAGATCTTATTGATAAGATTCTTGATGGTCTTGGTGAGGAATGCAAAAGAATTGTTGACGCGGTTAATGCACGTGAGACACCCATCTCCTTTGCTGAAATTCATGAAAAACTTATTAACAAGGAGGCATCTCTCTAACAATCACATGCACCACCATCATTCCTTCCGGCCATCGCCAATCCTATCAACAAACGCAACAATAACTCTTGGCGACCTTCTCATCTTCCTTGGCGTCCTTCCACGGCCACCTTTCACAATCAAGGACAACAATCTAATGTTCCTCGTAATGATCGACCTCCACCACGTCCATATCTTGGGTATTGCCAAGGTTATGGTATTCCAGGACACATTGTCAAAAAATGCTCCCTTTATCGACTTGTCAACGCCCAATCCTCGTTGGCTCTACGACATCACGTCCACTAGCTCCACGTCCTGCTACTCCATGGTAATCGCGGGCACACTTTGCATCTCTTGAGAACACCAACACTCCTACCTAGCTACTTGATAGTGGGGCATCACACCATGTTACCACAGACTTGAATAATCTTTCATTTCACACTCTTTATACAGGGTATGATGACGTTATGATCTGCGATGGCCCGTGTCTTCACATTACCCATACCGGTTCCATCATACTTCCTACCCCTACTCACACCTTCAATTTACATAATATCCTTTGTGTGCCTAACATGAAAAAGAACCTTATTTCTATCTATCAATTTTGCAATACAAATCATGTTTCTATTGAATTCTTACCCACTGTTTTTCATGTAAAGGACTTGAGCACAGGGGCAATTCTTTTAACGGGAAAGTCTAAAGATGGTGTCTATGAGTGGCCAACTTCCTCTCCACAATTATTTTATTCGCTCATTGTTTTTTCCAGTGTCAAGACCACTTGCTCCGAGTGGCACTCTAGATTAGGTCATCCATCATCACATATTTTGCAGCATGTTATGTTAACATTTTCTTTACCTTATTCTATATCAGACAAGTCTCATTGTAATGCATGTTTAAGTAATAAAAGTCACAAGCTTCCATTTTCTAGATCAACAATTGTTTCCTCTCATCCCTTGCAAGTCATATTCTCTGATGTTTGGACATCTCCCGTTTATTCTGTTGATGATTTCAAGTATTATGTTATTTTTCGTTGATCACTTTACTCGTTATGTATGGTATTACCCCTTAAAGAAGAAATCTCATGTTATGTTTTTATCCGTTTTAAAGCATTAGTAGAAAATTACTTCAAACACTCTATTATCACTCTTTACTCCGATAATGGTGGGGAATATCAAGCATTAAATCATTTTTTGTCCCTTCATGAAATTTCACATCTTACCTCTCCCCCACATACACCAGAACACAATGGTTTCTCCGAGTTCCGACATCGACATATTGTTGAAACTGGTCTTTCTCTACTTACTCATGTCCCACTCCCGCTCACATATTGGAACTATGTCTTTGCCACCACAATGTATCTCATTAATCGTATGCCCACACCCACACTTTCCCTTTCCACTCCTTATGAGTCACTATTCTGCTCTCCGCCAAACTACACAAAGCTCTGTATTTTTGGTTGTTTATGTTATCTATGGCTTCGTTGTGACGCCCCCAAAATTAGGTATACATCACCCATCTTGGGTCGTCAGATACATAGTACAGAATACAAATACAACTTACTAATACAACTGTCGTGTATAATACGACAAAACATAAACTGTGAGTTTGAATACAAATATTATCTTCTAGAGAGTATTCATACTCAAAAGGAGTCCTCATTACATTTATTAACACACTATTACATAGAATAGTGAGGACTACTAACTAATACTATCATTCAAACCATCACTCCGTTCCCCGATTTGCCCCAGCTACGTTCTCATTTCCTGAAGAGAACAGTGAAAAAAAGGGTGAGCTCAACTAGTCCAGTAAGAAATATTATGACTAAGATAATGCAGGATAAATTATCATTAGCCTTCAACAATGTTAAACTGATAAAATATAATAGACATCAAGTTTAACTACAGCGGAACAAGCAAACCATTAAAAGAGTCAAGTAGAAAATAAACTCTACTATCTTTTATGATTTAAAAAGTTTTTCATCACTTTTATCGCTGGGACTCAGCTTAATAAAATAATCCACATCATCGAATCACCCCTGCACTACGGCCAAGGATATTCGTGTATTCATTAATGGTCATGATCATGCCAACAACTGTCCATCAATGCACTACGGGCCAATGAGGACTTTTACCACATCATTTGTAACATTACGATCATGATTATACCGAATAATCCCTGGTCATAATCATACCAAGTCCATCTATGCACTACAGGCCACAGATGACTTTCAACAGAATATAAACATGAGGATGATGACAATGATATAAAAATTCAATAAAACAAGTTCAAGAATTAATTTATCCAGGAATTAATAACGTCCAAATTGTCAACATGATACTGCTTTGTGGAGTAAACTTCAAGACTGATCAGGAGAATATTTTCATGAACAGATACTAGATGAAGCGCAAATGTCAAGGATATTCCACTAATTTCATGGAGTATAGAAGTCAAAGTTTTAATCAACTGAGTATAATAAAGAATGGAATAACAAAAGAAATCACCATGCATGCGATAGACCACACAGACAGGTTATTCTTAACAGAATAATAATAATGGAACCAGGTCCGGCGTAAACGCACAGACAGGATATTCCGACAGAATAATAAATAATGGAACCAGGTCCGGCGTAAACGCACAGACAGGATATTCCGACAGAATAATAAAGAACAATATAATAAATAATGGAACCAGGTCCGGTGTAAAACACACAGACAGGATATTCCGACAGAATAATAATAAAGACGGAACCAGGTCCGGTGTAAAACACACAGACAGGATGTTCCAACAGAATAATAGGAGAATGTCACCAAGTATAGGGTAGACCGCGTATACAGGTTATTCCAACAGAATAATAAAGAATGGAATAACATGAGTTCTCTTCATGATTATAAAAGAAATAATATTCCCTACCTTAAAAGAACTGGATATTGAAAAAGTGAAGTAGCAGATACTTTTATCTCTCTTTATTCTCTCTATACTTTCTCTCTCTATAGCTTGAATGACTTCGTGAAAAATAATGAAGCCCTAGGCCTCTATTTATAGAAAACTGAGGGTGGCTCTTGGTCTTAACGAAGGGTCAAATGACTCTTGGTAATATTGAAGGGACAACTACTATTGACGAAAGTAATTACTATTGACCAAGATAAATACTATTGACGAAGGTAATTACTATTGACCAAGGTAAATATTATTGACCAAGGTAAATACTATTGACGAAGGTAATTACTATTGACCAAGGTAATACTATTAACGACGGTAATTACTATTGACGACGGTAATTACTATTGACGAAGAGACTCTTAGATGATGACATATGGCCCCCTATAAAAATAACCAAACTTACCACAACGTCTCAATTATTGATTTAATAATATAACATATTATACAGATGATACTATGACAATAATTTAAGAAATATGATGCAGCAATTACTGTAGCAATAATTGAGTATAGCTGAGTGACTTCTCACGTAAGCATCAATAATCAATACCGTGTGCTACTATGCAACCACGCGTATTACTGTACTTTTACTACCGGGTAGTTCAACAGTTTTAACGATTTTAGCGGTAACACCTCAGCCGTTATTTTATAGAAAGATAATTTTGTCGTTTTCTAACTACGACTATACTTCTGTTGTGGGGTCCACCAATGATTGTGCCGTCGTACGAATATTCCCCGATAAAAAGAATATTCCCCGACCAAACGAATATTTTAAAACAACTTGCTTACTTTGCAAAATTTATAAATAATACCCACAACTATAATATTATATCAAATCCACACCATAATTATTTCGAGAAAATTAAATATTTATTCATAAAATCTGGGGTCTCACAATCTCCCCTCCTTATGGAATTTCGCCCTCGAAATTTACGTACATACCTGGTATGCCGAACAGGTGAGGATACATTAACTTCACTTCAAATTCTAACTCTTGAGGTATAACCTTTTAGCATCGAATATGATCCTTCTTATCCAAAATGTTAACACGTATCTCCTCATACGTTAAATCTTTCGCTATCTCGTCCGGTTCTAAATTAATAATGTGGTTCGGGTCGTCCACATATTTACGAACATCGATACGTAAAAAAAATGTTCTGAACACACAACATACTTGGCGGTAAAATGAGTCTATAGGCCACAGTTCCTACTTCATCGAGGATTTCAAATGGGCCAATTAAATCGAGAGTTGAGATTTCCTCTCTTCGTCGATTCTTGCTTCTAGAATAACGCTCTCTTGAACCTTCTTCTTCACATTTATCAGCTCTGAGTATGTAGCTTGAGCGGCTTTAACTTTATCGATTAAAGTCGATTTTAATCGTATATTCGTTATCTTCACGTGGGTTCGTATATTCGCACTTGTAACCGTATACGATCTTCTACACAACGCGTCAGCTACCACGTTCGCTTTTCCACGATGTTATTGAATGGTACGATCGTAATCTTCAACAGCTCGAGCCAACGTCCTTGGCGCATAATACGTTCGTTTTAGTTGAAGAAATATTTGAGGGTTTAAGAAATGGGTTTTGTACTGGGGTCAATACAAAATTCAATTTTACGCTCTGGGGTAGGCTAAGAAGTCTTCAAGAATACGTCAAGAAATTTATTAACAATAGAAATATCGTTCAAAACTGTGACCCTCATCCAAGACTTGGATAACACGTCACATTGATACTTATCAACTTGCCATCGTCATTTACAACGTCTCCTATGAAAAGTCTAGCTTCGGTGCATTCCACACCAGGAAGTCAACAACGAAAGGAACGGGGATTTTTACTTATGGCTTGATATGACAATGATTGACTTTAGTGATTTGGTTACTTGAATTCGCATAACAGGTTGGTTAGGAATATGAAAGCTAACAACCTTACGAAAAGCATGATGAGCAGTTAACCAATCGTTTCCAAAAATCACATCAATGCAACTATTTTCAAAGAGATACGATCAACAGGTAACGTGAAAGTGTTGATTTGAATAAGATTTATAAATAGTGGAGGTAACAAAGGTTTCTCCCAACGGAATTTCAACAGAGAAATCAAAGTCTAACTTCTCCGGAGTTAAGTTCAAATATTGAACACAACTAGGTGAAATAAAAGAGTGAGTAGAACCGGTATCTAACACGGTATAGACTTCGCAAGAGTTTATGACTAACATACCTGTGATAATTTTATTCAGGTTCTTCGTCACGAAAAAAACGCTCTCTCTTAAACTACCGGCTTTGGCTTGTCTGGGACATCCTTTGGCATCACTATCTCAGCTGGACTTGACTTCACCATACGATAAAATCGAGCTAGGTGACCTTCTCTTCCGCAATTAAAACACACTTTGAATTGCTGCGTACAGTTTGGACGGATGTGTCCCTCCTGTACGCATTTGAAACATACGACCGGTGGTCGTTCTTCTTCCTTTGAAACGGGTGCTGGTACCGACATCTTCACGTCATTGTTGAACCTTCTCTTCTTGAAGTGTCCATTCTTATTATTTTGACCATGATTACCATTGAAGTGGTTACCATTTCTGGCATGTTGATTCCCTCCATACTTATTGTCACCGCTTTGATGACTGTTATCACCAGTATTATCATTTTTCCGGCTGCTCTCTTTTGGTTGCGTTGACTCGTTATCGCGTTCTACTAATTGAGCCCTATTTACAACATCTGAATACAGACACAGTTTATGAGACATAAGATATTGACGTATCTCCGGTTTCAAACCTCTTAAAAACATCCGCGTCATTCTCTCTTCATTATCCACCAAGTGGGATGCAAATCGGGACAACTCGGCAAACTTGGCTTCGTACTGCGACACGGTCATGTTGTTTTGCTCCAACTTGATAAATTCCACCTCCTTCATGTGACGAATACTTTCGGGAAAGTACTTGTCATTGAACAATTCTTAGAACTTCTCCCAAGACATCTTGAGTGCGTCAGGCTGGGTACGTTTTACAGATTCCCACCAGTAATCTGCTTCTTCACGCAACATAAAGGTGGCAAAGGAAACCTTTTGCTCCTCGGAGCATCCCAAGACATCAAATATCTTGGTAATCTGTTTTAACCACGTCTGCGCCTTAAGTGGTTCTGGCTTTCCCAAAAACTCCGGTGGTCCTATCTCCTTGAATTGCTTAGCGGTGACCAACCGAGAGTTATTTTGTTGTTGCATGAATTGCATAAAGCCTCTGACCATCTCATCATTCACCATTTCATCGGTGTTATTGTTTTCATGAGGATTATTGTCCTCTGGTTGCACATTACCCTGAGCATTGATCGTTGGTGATTCAATGGTCTCATGTGCTTCATTGTTTATCTCAACATTTTCGGATGCCATTTGCAAATACTGCAACAAAACAAGGGTTAATTAACATATAACATATTATCCATATACTTTGACCGACCAATTAAATACCAAATAAACTTAGGTAAGTCATACTAGCGAAGGAATTTCCCGTCTCTCCCTTCCTAGTTCTATTCTCACATCCTAGCCAGGGATCATATCCCTAAGCTCTGATACCAACTGTGACGCCCCCAAAATTAGGTATACATCACCCATCTTGGGTCGTCAGATACATAGTACAGAATACAAATACAACTTACTAATACAACTGTCGTGTATAATACGACAAAACATAAACTGTGAGTTTGAATACAAATATTATCTTCTAGAGAGTATTCATACTCAAAAGGAGTCCTCATTACATTTATTAACACACTATTACATAAAATAGTGAGGACTACTAACTAATACTATCATTCGAACCATCACTCCATTCCCCGATTTGCCCCAGCTACGTTCTCATTTCCTGAAGAGAACAGTGAAAAAAAGGGTGAGCTCAACTAGCCCAGTAAGAAATATTATGACTAAGATAATGCAGGATAAATTATCATTAGCCTTCAACAATGTTAAACTGATAAAATATAATAGACATCAAGTTTAACTGCAGCGGAAAAAGCAATCCATTAAAAGAGTCAAGTAGAAAATAAACTCTACTATCTTTTATGATTTAAAAAGTTTTTCATCACTTTTATCGCTGGGACTCAGCTTAATAAAATAATCCACATCATTGAATCACCCCTGCACTACGGCTAAGGATATTCGTGTATTCATTAATGGTCATGATCATGTCAACAACTGTCCATCAATGCACTACGGGCCAATGAGGACTTTTACCACATCATTTGTAACATTACGGTCATGATTATACCGAATAATCCCTGGTCATAATCATACCAAGTCCATCTATGCACTACAGGCCACAGATGACTTTCAACAGAATATAAATATGAGGATGATGACAATGATATAAAAATTCAATAAAACAAGTTCAAGAATTAATTTATCCAGGAATTAATAACGTCCAAATTGTCAACATGATACTGCTTTGTGGAGTAAACTTCAAGACTGATCAGGAGAATATTTTCATGAACAGATACTAGATGAAGCGCAAATGTCAAGGATATTCCACTAATTTCATGGAGTATAGAAGTCAAAGTTTTAATCAACTGAGTATAATAAAGAATGGAATAACAAAAGAAATCACCATGCATGCGATAGACCGCACAGACAGGTTATTCTTAACAGAATAATAATAATGGAACCAGGTCCGGCGTAAATGCACAGACAGGATATTCCGACAGAATAATAAATAATGGAACCAGGTCCGGCGTAAACGCACAGACAGGATATTCCGACAGAATAATAAAGAACAATATAATAAATAATGGAACCAGGTCCGGTGTAAAACACATAGACAGGATATTCCGACAGAATAATAATAGACGGAACCAGGTCCGGTGTAAAACACACAGACATGATGTTCCAACAGAATAATAGGAGAATGTCACCAAGTATAGGGTAGACCGTGTATACAGGTTATTCCAACAGAATAATAAAGAATGGAATAACAGGAGTTCTCTTCATGATTATAAAAGAAATAATATTCCCTACCTTAAAAGAACTGGATATTGAAAAAGTGAAGTAGCAGAATACTTTTATTCTCTCTATACTTTCTCTCTCTATAGCTTGAATGACTTCGTGAAAAATAATGAAGCCCTAGGCCTCTATTTATAGAAAACTGAGGGTGGCTCTTGGTCTTAACGAAGGGTCAAATGACTCTTGGTAATATTGAAGGGACAACTACTATTGACGAAAGTAATTACTATTGACCAAGATAAATACTATTGACGAAGGTAATTACTATTGACCAAGATAAATACTATTGACCAAGGTAAATACTATTGACGAAGGTAATTACTATTGACCAAGGTAAATACTATTGACGACGATAATTACTATTGACGACGGTAATTACTATTGACGAAGAGACTCTTAGATGATGACATATGACCCCCTATAAAAATAACCAAACTTACCACAACGTCTCAATTATTGATTTAATAATATAACATATTATACAGATGATACTATGACAATAATTTAAGAAATATGATGCAGCAATTACTGTAGCAATAATTGAGTATAGCTGAGTGACTTCTCACGTAAGCATCAATAATCAATACCGTGTGCTACTATGCAACCACGCGTATTACTGTACTTTTACTACCGGGTAGTTCAACAGTTTTAACGATTTTAGCGGTAACACCTCAGCCATTATTTTATAGAAAGATAATTTTATCGTTTTCTAACTACGACTATACTTCTGTTGTGGGGTCCACCAATGATTGTGCCGTCGTACGAATATTCCCCGATAAAAAGAATATTCCCCGACCAAACGAATATTTTAAAACAACTTGCTTACTTTGTAAAATTTATAAATAATACCCACAACTATAATATTATATCAAATCCAAACCATAATTATTTCGAGAAAATTAAATATTTATTCATAAAATCTGGGGTCTCACATTCGTCCCTATTCTAGTCACAAACTTGAGTCTCGCTTCATCCCTTGTGTGTTTGTTGGGTACTCCCTCACCCAAAGTGTGACGCCCCCAAAATTAGGTATACATCACCCATCTTGGGTCGTCAGATATATAGTACAAAATACAAATACAACTTACTAATACAACTGTCGTGTACAATACGATAAAACATAAACTGTGAGTTTGAATACAAATATTATCTTCTAGAGAGTATTCATACTCAAAAGGAGTCCTCATTATATTTATTAACACGCTATTACATAGAATAGTGAGGACTACTAACTAATACTATCATTCGAACCATCACTCCGTTCCCCGACTTGCCCCAGCTACGTTCTCATTTCCTGAAGAGAACAGTGAAAGAAAGGGTGAGCTCAACTAGCCCAGTAAGAAATATTATGACTAAGATAGTGCAGAATAAATTATCATTAGCCTTCAACAATGTTAAACTGATAAAATATAATAGACATCAAGTTTAACTGCAGCGGACAAAGCAATCCATTAAAAGAGTCAAGTAGAAAATAAACTCTACTATCTTTTATGATTTAAAAAGTTTTTCAACACTGTGATCGCTGAGACTCAGCTTAATAAAATAATCCACATCATCGAATCACCCCTGCACTACGGCCAAGGATATTCGTATATTCATTAATGGTCATGATCATGCCAACAACTGTCCATCAATGCACTACGGGCCAATGAGGACTTTTACCACATCATTTGTAACATTACGGTCATGATTATACCGAATAATCCCTGGTCATAATCATACCAAGTCCATCTATGCACTACAGGCCACAGATGACTTTCAACAGAATATAAATATGAGGATGATGACAATGATATAAAAATTCAATAAAACAAGTTCAAGAATTAATTTATCCAGGAATTAATAACGTCCAAATTGTCAACATGATACTGCTTTGTGGAGTAAACTTCAAGACTGATCAGGAGAATATTTTCATGAATAGATACTAGATGAAGCGCAAATGTCAAGGATATTCCACAAATTTCATGGAGTATAGAAGTCAAAACTTAACCAACTGAGTATAATAAAGAATGGAATAACAAAAGAAATCACCATGCATGCGATAGACCGCACAGACAGGTTATTCTTAACAGAATAATAATAATGGAACCAGGTCCGGCGTAAACGCACAGACAGGATATTCCGACAGAATAATAAATAATGGAACCAGGTCCGGCGTAAACGCACAGACAGGATATTCCGACAGAATAATAATAAAAACGGAACCAGGTCCGGTGTAAAACACACAGACAGGATGTTCCAACGGAATAACAAAGACAGAATAATAGAAGAATGTCACCAAGTATAGGGTAGACCGCATATACTGGTTATTCCAACAGAATAATAAAGAATGGAATAACAGAAGTTCTCTTCATGAATATAAAAGAAATAATATTCCCTACCGTTTTAAAGAAGAGCTGAAGTAAGGAAGTAGTTAAGTAGCAGAATACTCTTCTTCTCTCTCTCTATAGTTTCTCTCTATAGTTTCTCTCTCTAGAGTTCAGTGAATTCGTAAGAAATAATGAAGGAATGAGCTGCTATTTATAGAAAAATAGAATGCATAGTAACTAATCCATGAACGGTCCAGATTGATTACTTTAATCTGACGGTCCATATTTAAAGAAAAATCTTTTAAATAAAATATAATATATTCTATTTATAGAATAACTTTAATAAAGTATTTTGTTTTATATAAAAAGATGTTTCTGTTTTATTACGTTAATAATACGAATAAAACAAAACGTCATTATCGCTAAATAATTCATATTATTAACTGACAATAATGGAATCAAACTGAGTGACTTCTCACATAAGCATTAATAATCAATACCGTGTGCTGCTATGCAACCACACGTATTACTGTACTTTTACTACCGAGTAGTTCAACAGTAACAATGGTAAAACTTCCGCCGTTATTTTTAATAAAATATTTTTGTCGTTTTCTCAATCCGACAATAATTCTGGTGTGGGGTCCACCAATGATTGTGTCGTTGTACGAATATTCCCTGTTAAAACGAATATTCCCCGACCAATCGAATATTATATAACAACTTGCGTACTTTGCAAAATTTATAAATATTACCCACAACTATAACATTATATCAAATTAACTCCATAATATTCAAAAATAATATTTATAGAAAATTCATCTTTATTTATAAAAGTTGGGGTCTTACAACCTCCCCTTCTTATGAAATTTTGCCCTCGAAATTAGGGTACGTACCTGGTATGTCGAAGAGATAAGGATACCTTGATTTCATTTCAGATTCTAACTCCCAAGTCATTTCCTCAACATCGTGGTTTCTCCACAAAACTTTGACTTGAGGTATAACCTTGGAGCATAGAATATGTTCCTTCTTATCCAAGATTTGAACAGGAACTTCTTCATACGTCAAATCCTCCGCTATTTCGTCTGGTTCTAACTCAATAATGTGGTTCGGGTCTTCCACATATTTGCGTAACATGGATATGTGAAAAACGTTATGAACACGAGACATACTTGGCGGTAAAGCGAGTCTATAAGCCACAGTTCCTACTCGATCGAGGAATAAAAATGGACCGATGAATCGAGGATTGAGCTTTCCTCTCTTTCCAAATCTCGTAACTCTTTTCCATGGAGCAACACGTAAGAACACATGATCTCCTACATCAAATTCCACGTCCTTTCGATGAAGATCAGCATAACTCTTTTGTCGATCTTGTGAGATTTTTATACGTTGTCGGATCGTTTGAATCTTTTCTGTAGTCATGCGTACCAACTCCGGTCCCAACAACGTTACTTTTCCAGGATGGTATTGAATGGTATGATCATAATCTTTCAACAGTTCAAGCCAACGTCGTTGTCGCATGTTGAGTTCCTTTTGAGTGAAGAAATATTTAAGGCTTTTATGATCCGTAAAGATCTCCACCTTCTCCCCATACAAGTAATGCCTCCAAATTTTAAGTGCAAAGACAACAGCTGCCAACTCTAGATTATGAGTAGGATAATTCCTCTCATATTTCTTGAGTTGTCTTGATGCATAAGCTATGACTTTTCCATGTTGCATGAGAACACATCCCAACCCTTTGCTCGAAGCATCACTGTAGATGACAAATCCCTCCGAGCCAGATGGTATTGTTAGAGCAGGTGCTGAAATGAGTCTCCTCTTAAGTTCTTGAAAACTATGCTCACATTATTCACTCCAACCGAACTTTGTATCTTTCCGAGTCAGCTGAGTTAATGGAGTAGCGATTCGAGAAAATCCTTCCACGAATCTCCAATAATAACCAGCCAAACCAAGAAAGCTACGTACTTCGGTCACTGATTTAGGTTGCTCCCATCTTTGAATAGCTTCAATCTTTGTCGGGTCAACCGATATTCCACGACTTGATACTACGTGCCCAAGGAATGCTACCTCTTCCAGCCAGAACTCGCATTTCTTCAACTTGGCATAAAGTTTGTATTCACGAAGCTTTTGGAGTACCAACCTCAAGTGTTGCTCATGATCTTCACGGCTTTTGGAATAAACAAGGATGTCATCGATAAAGACGACCACAAAGTGATCCAAATATTCCTTGAATACCCTGTTCATCATATCCATGAAGGCAGCAGGAGCATTAGTCAATCCAAAAGACATAACTAAGAATTCATAATGCCCATACCGAGTTCTGAAGGCAGTCTCTGGAATATCCTCAGTTCTAACCTTCAGCTGATGATATCCAGAACGAAGATCGATCTTTGAAAAGAATTGTGCTCCTTGCAACTGGTCAAACAGGTCATCAATACGTGGCAATGGGTACCTATTTTTGATGGTGACATGATTCAACTCCCGATAATCAATACAAAGTCGCATACTCCCATCTTTCTTCTTCACGAACAGAACAGGAGCACCCCAAGGAGAAGTACTAAGACGAATAAAACCAATGTCTAACAATTCCTGCAGTTGGGTCTTTAACTCCTGAAGTTCAATAGGAGCCATTCGATATGGGGCTTTGGAAATGGGTTTTGTACCGGGTTCAAGGTCGATACAAAATTCAATTTCACGCTCTAGGGGTAGGCCAGGAAGTTCTTCGGGAAATACGTCAGGAAATTTATTAACAACAGAAATATCATTCAAAAGCTGACGTATTTTTGTTTAGATCTGTGACATGAGCTAAGAAAGCTTGACATCCGTTTTTCAATAAACGAATAGCTTTATGGCTTGAGATGACAGCGATTGATTTTAATGGTTTGGTTGCTTGAATTCGCATAATAGGTCGATTAGGAATATGAAAGCTAACAACCTTACGAAAACAATCAATTTTTGCATGATAAGTAGTTAACCAATCAATCCCTAGAATCACGTCAAATGCAAGTATTTTTAATGAAATAAGATCGACAGGTAATGTGTGGGTACCAACTTGAACCAAACAAGACTTATAAACTGTGGATGTAATGAAGGTTTCTCCCAATGGAGTTTCAACTGCTAAGTCAAAGTCTAATTTCTCCGGAATCAAATTTAATCGATGAGCGCAAGTAGGAGAAATAAAAGAATGGGTAGAACCGGTATCAAATAAAGTATAGACTTCGTTAGAGTTTATGATAAGCTTACCCGTGATGACCTCATTCGGGTTCCTTGCTCTCTGGGAGTTCACAACAAACGCTATCCCTTGCACAACCGGTTTTGACTTTTCTGGGACGGCCTTTGGTGCCTTCATCCTAGCTAAATTTGTCTTCGGTAAACGACAAAATCGGGCTAAATGACCTTCTCTTCCACAATTATAACATGCTTTGGATGGCATCGCGCAGTTTGGACTGATGTGTCCCTCCCCTCCGCATTTGAAACATATGATAGGTGGTCATTCTCCTTTCTTAACGACAGGTGCTGGTGCTGACGTCTTTCCATCATTGTTAAATCTCCTCTTCTTGAAATGTCCATTCTTATTGTTTTGGCCCTGATTACCACCGAAGTGGTTACCATTTCTAGCCTGTTGATTCCCTCCACGCTTGTTGTCACCGCTTCGATGACTGCTCTCACTGGTATTATCATTTTGTCGACTGCTCTCTTTTGGTTGCGTTGACTCGTTATCGCGCTCCACTAACTGAGCCCTATTCACAACATCTGAATACAAACACAGTTTATGAGAAACAAGATGTTGATGTATCTCCGGCTTCAAACCTCTTAAAAACATCCGCGTCATTCTTTCTTCATTAACCACCAGGTGGGACGCAAACCGGGATAACTCCGCAAATTTTGCCTCGTACTGCGACACGGTCATATTATTCTGCTCCAATTTGATGAACTCCACCTCCTTCATGTGACGAATACTCTCGGGAAAGTATTTGTCGTTAAACAGCTCTTGGAACTTCTCCCAAGACATCTTCAGTGCGGCAGGTTGAGTACGTTTTATCGATTCCCACCAGTAATCTGCCTCTCCTCGCAACATAAAGGCGGCAAAGGGAACTTTTTGCTCCTCGGAGCAATCCAAGGCATTAAATATCTTGGTGATCTACTTTATCCATGTTTCAGCTACAAGTGGTTTGGGTTCTCCCTTAAACTCCGGTGGTCCAAGCTCCTTAAACTGTTTAGCAGTGACCGCCTGAGAGTTTCCAGTATTTCCACCTACGTTGTGGACAGGAGCCGCTTTCACCTGTTGCTGCATGAATTGCATAAAACCTCTGAACATTCCATCATTCATCATCTGGTCAGTGTTGTTGTTTGCATGAGGATTGTCACCTTCCTGATGAACATTATCCTGATTATTGATATGTGGTGAATCAATAATCGTCTGTGCTCCATTGCTATTCTCAACATTCTCAGATGCCATTTTCAGATACTGTCACAAAATAAAAGTTAATTGATATGTCATATATTATCCTTATATTATGACCGACCAATTAAATACCATGCAAATAAACTTAGGTAGGACATACTAGCGAAGGAATTTCCCGTCTCTCCCCTCCTAGTTCTATTCTCACATCTTAGCCAGGGATCATATCCCTAAGCTCTGATACCAACTGTGACGCCCCCAAAATTAGGTATACATCACCCATCTTGGGTCGTCAGATATATAGTACAAAATACAAATACAACTTACTAATACAACTGTCGTGTACAATACGATAAAACATAAACTGTGAGTTTGAATACAAATATTATCTTCTAGAGAGTATTCATACTCAAAAGGAGTCCTCATTATATTTATTAACACGCTATTACATAGAATAGTGAGGACTACTAACTAATACTATCATTCGAACCATCACTCCGTTCCCCGACTTGCCCCAGCTACGTTCTCATTTCCTGAAGAGAACAGTGAAAGAAAGGGTGAGCTCAACTAGCCCAGTAAGAAATATTATGACTAAGATAGTGCAGAATAAATTATCATTAGCCTTCAACAATGTTAAACTGATAAAATATAATAGACATCAAGTTTAACTGCAGCGGACAAAGCAATCCATTAAAAGAGTCAAGTAGAAAATAAACTCTACTATCTTTTATGATTTAAAAAGTTTTTCAACACTGTGATCGCTGAGACTCAGCTTAATAAAATAATCCACATCATCGAATCACCCCTGCACTACGGCCAAGGATATTCGTATATTCATTAATGGTCATGATCATGCCAACAACTGTCCATCAATGCACTACGGGCCAATGAGGACTTTTACCACATCATTTGTAACATTACGGTCATGATTATACCGAATAATTCCTGGTCATAATCATACCAAGTCCATCTATGCACTACAGGCCACAGATGACTTTCAACAGAATATAAATATGAGGATGATGACAATGATATAAAAATTCAATAAAACAAGTTCAAGAATTAATTTATCCAGGAATTAATAACGTCCAAATTGTCAACATGATACTGCTTTGTGGAGTAAACTTCAAGACTGATCAGGAGAATATTTTCATGAATAGATACTAGATGAAGCGCAAATGTCAAGGATATTCCACAAATTTCATGGAGTATAGAAGTCAAAACTTAACCAACTGAGTATAATAAAGAATGGAATAACAAAAGAAATCACCATGCATGCGATAGACCGCACAGACAGGTTATTCTTAACAGAATAATAATAATGGAACCAGGTCCGGCGTAAACGCACAGACAGGATATTCCGACAGAATAATAAATAATGGAACCAGGTCCGGCGTAAACGCACAGACAGGATATTCCGACAGAATAATAATAAAAACGGAACCAGGTCCGGTGTAAAACACACAGACAGGATGTTCCAACGGAATAACAAAGACAGAATAATAGAAGAATGTCACCAAGTATAGGGTAGACCGCATATACTGGTTATTCCAACAGAATAATAAAGAATGGAATAACAGAAGTTCTCTTCATGAATATAAAAGAAATAATATTCCCTACCGTTTTAAAGAAGAGCTGAAGTAAGGAAGTAGTTAAGTAGCAGAATACTCTTCTTCTCTCTCTCTATAGTTTCTCTCTATAGTTTCTCTCTCTAGAGTTCAGTGAATTCGTAAGAAATAATGAAGGAATGAGCTGCTATTTATAGAAAAATAGAATGCATAGTAACTAATCCATGAACGGTCCAGATTGATTACTTTAATCTGACGGTCCATATTTAAAGAAAAATCTTTTAAATAAAATATAATATATTCTATTTATAGAATAACTTTAATAAAGTATTTTGTTTTATATAAAAAGATGTTTCTGTTTTATTACGTTAATAATACGAATAAAACAAAACGTCATTATCGCTAAATAATTCATATTATTAACTGACAATAATGGAATCAAACTGAGTGACTTCTCACATAAGCATTAATAATCAATACCGTGTGCTGCTATGCAACCACACGTATTACTGTACTTTTACTACCGAGTAGTTCAACAGTAACAATGGTAAAACTTCCGCCGTTATTTTTAATAAAATATTTTTGTCGTTTTCTCAATCCGACAATAATTCCGGTGTGGGGTCCACCAATGATTGTGTCGTTGTACGAATATTCCCTGTTAAAACGAATATTCCCCGACCAATCGAATATTATATAACAACTTGCGTACTTTGTAAAATTTATAAATATTACCCACAACTATAACATTATATCAAATTAACTCCATAATATTCAAAAATGATATTTATAGAAAATTCATCTTTATTTATAAAAGTTGGGGTCTTACACAAAGTGCATATCTCTGTCTTGATCCTTCTACTTCTAAAATCTATAAATCCCATCATGTTCGATTCGTGGAATAATCTCCTTTTCCATTCAAAGTCATCTAAGTCGTCCAAGTCCCGACACACTCCCAAATTGGTTTCCATCAGCTTCATTTCTTCCCGCTACGGTTGGACCACTCAACACACCCTCCACAGCCTCGCTCTCGGACTCGGATTCCTCTCACAGACAATCTCTGGTCGACCACTCCTCATCCTCTCTACCAGATCATTCCCCTACCACCAATAATAACACACATAACCAACCCTCTTCTTCTTTACCACTCTCTCCAGACCCTCCTCCTCTAATACCACCCACCAACACCCACACCATAACCACTCGTGCTAAAAATAACATCCATAAACTTAATCTTACTGCTACATTGAACCCTCAACTTAAGCCGCACACATTGACCCAGGCACTCAAAGATACTAAATGGCGTCAGGCTATGTCTGAGGAGTATGATGCTCTTGTGTGGAATAGCACATGGGAACTTGTCCCACCTAATTCAACACAAAATCTTGTTGATTGTAAATGGATTTTTCAAATTAAACGTTTACCTGATAGCTCCATTGACAGGTACAAAGAGTGACTAGTTGCTAAAGGGTTCCATCAGCGTCCTGATGTTGATTATCATGATACATTCAGTCCGATTGTTAAACCTACCACTATTCGCTTGGTACTCAGTCTTGCTATTAGTCGTGGGTGGTCGCTTCGCCAACTTGATGTCAATAATGCCTTTTTACAATGTCATCTCTCTGAAGATGTTTTTATGGCGCAACCACCGGGTTTTCTCGATTGTGATACTCCCACATATGTGTGCAAGTTACACAAGGCTATATATGGTTTCAAACAAGCACCACGAGCATGGTACCATGAGCTCCGACAATTTCTTGTAGCATCTGGATTTACAAACTCTCATGTAGACACATCCCTCTTTGTCTTCAACACCTGCGGTAATCTAGTCTATCTTCATGTGTACATTGATGACATAATTATTACAGGAAACAATACCACGACAGTTCAACATTTTATTGATCTTCTTGGCAAAAGATTTTCCATCACAGATCTTGGAAATTTGACTTACTTTCTTGGTGTTGAAGTTGCAACTACTTTTACTGGTTTACTTCTCTCTCAACGAAAGTATATCACAGATCTTCACGCTCGCACAAATATGACTGGAGCCAAATCTGTCACCACTCCTCTTGCCACCGAGCCCACACTTATAGTTCTTTTTGACACTGCTTTGACAGATCCTTCTGAATACTGATCAGTTGTTGGAGTCTCCAATATTTGTGCCTCACTCGCCTTGATATTGCATATGCTGTTAATAAGTTGTCTCAATTCATGCATCGACCTACTACTGATCATTGGAATGTTGTCAAGCGCCTGCTTCGCTATCTTTCTGGTACAGCTGATCATGGTCTTGCATTGCACCACCACACACCTTTATCTTTTCATGCCTTCTCAGATGCTGACTGGGCCGGTAATAAGGACGGCTACACATCCACCAGTGCTTATATTGTTTACCTCGGTCGCAATCTGATATCCTGGTCTTCCAAGAAACAACGCACAGTTGAACGCTCCTCTACTGAAGCCAAATATCGTTCTGTTGCTGCTACAGCTGCCGAGATACGTTGGATTTGTTCTCTTTTATCTGAGCTTTTCTATTTTTGCTGTTCCGACTATATATTGTGACAATGTTGGGGAAACTCATCTCTGTTCCAATCTCGTCTTCCATTCACGAATGAATCATGTTGCGATTGATTATCATTTTATTCAAGATCAAGTACAAACTGGAGCGTTACGTGTCACCCATGTTTCCTCCGAAGATCAATTAGCCAACGTCTTGACCAAACCTCTCCCTCGCACTCGCTTTCAGTTCTTGAAGACCAAGATTGGACTCTCCACAGGAGCTCCATCTTGAGGGTGCATATTAGAGAATTAAATACAACAGATTGTAATATCTTTGTAATTAATTGTAAGTATCCTTGTAATTAATTGTAATCACATAATTCTAGCAATTAGTATCCTTTTAATTAATTGTAATCTCATAATTCTAAGATAGTTTCCTATTTAAGTACTTGGGCAATACTATATATATATATATATATATATATATATATATATATATATATATATATATATTCATTCTTAATCAATGAAAAAGTCGAGCCATTATTTCTCAATATTTTCTCTCTCTCTCTCTCTATTTTCGACACATTCCTTTCCTCCATCCATCCAACAAGCAAACCAAACTTGATTTATGATCTCTCCCTCTTTTCCCTCAAATTAATATCTTCTCCACATGCAAATTAAATGGTTCCCAACCTAAACTTAATCCTCCTTGCCCTTCTTCATGCCTCATTCATCTCTTGTGTTCTTCTCCTTATTATCTTCATCCTCTTAATGGCCTTGTTGCTCACTTTCTCCATTTCTCTTTTCTCCATTATCTTCATCGATTTCTACCATTTTTTCCCCTTGATTTCAATGTATTTCCATACGCTTACGGCTAATCTTCAACTTGGTTCTGCTCTTATTCTCTTAACCTTGCTACAATTTGTTGTAAACGCAGGATTAGCTTTAAAACCTTCATTTAACAACATCATTTCCACAATTAAAGCCAAGACACGACATGTTATGGATCAAGTTAATGATTTCAAGCCTGCATAAATAAACTAGTCAATTATCCTTGTTTCATCATCATTGGATATTCATATATATATATATATATATATAGGGGTGGGATCCAAGATATGTTCCCAGCAGTGACGGATTTTTTTGGCTGAAGACTGAAGTGAAGGGTTGAAGTTTAACCAGTTAGACGGCGTGTGTTTAGTTTCTTTTAAAGTAGTAATAGTTTTAAGTTTTTTATTTGTCCATCTAAGTTTAACTTTTTCATAAATCTACCCCCTTAAATTTATTAAGTTTTATTTTTCTTCCTGTTCCTGTGCCTAAAAAAAAAAAAGTTCAGCATATGCACTGTCTATTATATATATATATATATATATATATATATATATATAGAGAGAGAGAGAGAGAGAGAGAGAGAGAAAGGAAAAGAGTTGGCTAATATTGGAGTGCATGCACTTTGTGTTATGAATATTGTGTTTATTTTAATTAAATTTGATGGTTTAATTTCTTAAATTTCATTGTTTTGATTGTTGGCACTAACATTGTAGCAATATATTCAAGAAAATAGACTTTATCAATTAAAATTTCCCCCAACACTTATCCCATAGTAATGATCTTAATATTGTAACAACAATAGAGACTCCGCATGATAACATAAAGTGATAAACTAAAATAAATTTCAGTCATGATTTGTTTGGTTCAGCTACTGATCATTTCTAATTGTAAAATGAAAGGATTAATTTATATGCTCAACGCTGTATGGACTAATTAGCACAATTATAAATTTTGATTAGTTTTAGTCACTACTTAAGCGAATATTATCAATTTTGAATTTAAATTATTTAAATTAATTTTCAAAAAATTAATAATAATCTTACATTTTGAACAAATTGAGTATTGTGTTTCATTTAACGGTTCTAATAACTTTATTTTTGGTAAAGAATTGAGTATTTTTATTTTTTTTAATTACTTTTTCTCTCAATTTCCCCTTCATTTCTCTTCTTTAGTAAATAATTCATGTTTGTTTGCAGGACTGGATTACAAGGGACTATTAATTAGTCCCGGATTTGACTATTTCTTCATATTAGATTAAATGAGACTATTTTATCAGTTGTTTGTTTTAATCAAATAATCTCATTTAAATATTAGACTATTTGTTAAAAAGACTCAGATATCTTGATCAAATAATTTTAAGTATTCCCATAAAAAAAAAACATTTTCTCCCTCCACTTCGGACAAAATCATTATTATTAACACCGACCAATTACTATTAGCCATAAAAAAATATTGGATAATCTTATTAATGTAAAATAAATTATTGAATAATTTAATTAACATTAACGATAATTACTATTTCAAATGTCAAATACAAACTAAAAATTCTTTTTATGCGTCAATAACAACAACAATAACATAAATGTATAATAACAATAATAATAATAAGAAAATTATAAAATCCACAACATAAAATATTATTTTAACATCAAAAGTGTCGTTATAGATCCTATAGCGACGGTTTTCACCGTCGTTATACATCTACAACGACACTTTTGTTCTAAAAATAATAAAAAATATTATGGATTTAACAATTTCCTAATAATAATAATAATAAGTTGTTGTATAAAACATGGATAATTAAATGTATTTTTTGGTGCCAAACTTGTTTTTACCCCCAACTACTCTCTTGTCCGAATCTTTTAACTTTATTATTACAGGGAGCAGATCCTATCCGGACTCCCGCATTTTAACAAAATGCGGACCTTTTTTTTTTTTTTTTTTTTGCTTTTTTTTTTTAGTATAGGTATTCAAAACACGCCCAAAACACTTTATTATGGAAAAATTTCAGTTCCATAAAATATTAAATTTTTTTTTTAGTTGTTTTAAAAAAAAAAAGCAAAAAAAAAAAAAAAAAGTCCGTCTTTTACTAAAATCCGGGATCCCTGATAGGATCCTGGTTGTATTATTATATATATATATATTAAAAAAAACTCTTTCTAATTACACTTTTCAACATAATTCTTTTTACACATAATTAAATAATTACTAATTTGCAAGACAAAAATAATTTTACACTAATGGTGAAATTATTCTGAATAAATTATTATTTCGTCGTAAACTTTAAATAGTAACCTTAGTCTCTCTCTCTCTCTTTCTCTCTCTCTCTCTCTCTCTCTCTCTCTATATATATATATATATATATATATATATATTTCTTACTTATGAGAGAGATAAAGATGAAGATCTTACTTGAAGAAGATGAAATGATGAACTTTTGATATAGAACCAATTTATTAAATGTTATGGAGTGATGAGATGAGTTATTTATAATAATAAAACGAAATAAAGATAAGGCTTAAATATAAATTAGTATCTTAAACTCTTTACCTTTTCTTATTTTTTCTTTTAATTTTTCTAAGTAAGGCATTGAACTTTTATTTTATTTTTTTCACTTCGGTCAATCGAAATTAAGGGTATAAATGAATCAAGTCGAGCAGAGTATTGAGTTGTTCAGATTTGGTTCACAAAATTTATCCAGTATAAAATAAGGTTTGATTGAAACTCGTTTAACTATTGAGTCGATCACGATCTCGAATCGAGTTCGAACAGTTTGAACTTTTCGAACGAATATGATCCGGATATCAATAAAAAATTACAATTTGAATAGGTTTGAGTAATTTATCGAACTTTAAAATCTGCTCATATTTGAATCATTTATATTTCGAGTCGAACTCGAATCGAACTTTTAGGTTGTGTCTGATAAATCTGGGAATTAAGATCTGAATGATTATGATGTCTTAATAAATTAGATCATCTGAATAGTTATGAGGTCTGAATTTAAAAAATTATTTGATAACTAAAAAGTAAGTTATCTCTTAATGACATTATTTTACCATTTTAAAAGGTAAATTTTTATTTAATAATTTTAAATATTCAATTTAATAAAAATGAATGCATAATATTGTTGAATATATTTATATATAAAAAATTATCAAAAAAAATTTCATTAAGAGGTATCTTTTAATTATTAAGATTTTATTTTTTGTCTTACTGATTAAGAAGCATTCAGAGGTAACAAAAAAAAACAAATAACATCATGCTTCTTAGCGAATAAGAGACAATCCATTAAGAGACAATCAGATATAAACAAACAGCACTTTAGTCAAACGAGTACGAATATAGTTCGAACTGTTTACTCATTTTACCGCCTTAATTAAAACGGTCACATCCTACGGCACACCTTGCAAGTTTTTGTACAACATCAGATGAACTATTGCAGATTGCAATGAATTTCAAGTTGAAGATTATCTGGGATATGCAACTTGTAAGAAGTTCAAATTTCTTTGAAATTACTATCAGATTAATTACTTGTGTTTGAACTACAAGATTAACGTAAATACATAACCATATAAACTTCGCCAGATTCTTCTTTTCCAGAGACTTCTTCATATTTTGTCTTAGCTTTTTTTTTTCTAACTACGAGAAAGTAGCCTATGCCGCAAAGCACCAATGAAACACATATTACAGCAACAATTTTTTTGGACGAAATTCTCACTTTCCCTGCATAAATATGTTTTTTTCAATACTATTAATAGTTTAATCATTTAATTGATAAAATTAAAAGATAAAAAAACAACAATAATTTAAGATAATAAAATATATATTTTAGCCTAAAGATAATTATGAAATATTAATTAAGAGGGACAATTTGGTATATGAAAACTTAGTTTAAACTCTCCCATCCCCTCTAAAATTAAAAAAAAAAACAAAAAAATATGTCGATAAATATTTAATAATGGATCTTGATTTGTGACCAACGTAAGAATATATGCAATAAAATATAAGGGAAAAATATATGTACACAGACGTGTAGTACATTGTCGGCTATGACGATGGTTTTTTGGGTTATGGCAACGGGTGAACCCGTCGCCATAGATATTCTGGACTACGGCGAAAAGTGAACCGTCGCCATAGTCCAAAAAATCCGTCGCTATAGCCCGACTTTGTAATATAAAACTGTGTATATATAGCCCTGTATACTTAGAGTCCGGATCTTAAACTTACCCCTTATCCAACTCACCCGAACTCACTCCTTTAGCGACGGACCCGGCGATGGTTCGGTCATACAACCGTCGTCTATACTTTTAGCGACAGACAACATATAGCGTCGCTAAAAGTATAGACGACGGTTGTATGACCGAACCATCGCCGGGTCTGTCGCTAAAAAAGAGTAAGGTTGGGTGAATTGAATAAGGGGTGAGTTTAAGACCCGGGCCGCGTATACTTATCCAATGTGATAAAATTCATCAGGCAAAAATCACTTTTTAGCCACTGTGGTTTTAATATATTCAATTAGCCCATTATACTATTTAAAAATGTGCAATTAACCCATTCCGTCTAATTTTGCAGACGGGCGTTAAAAAATTGGCCTTATTTTCCTACATGGCTTTTACAAATTAAATGCTAATGACGTGTATTTGCTGCTCGAGTCAACAAGACCAATCAGTTAAGCCTTCGTGGAATGGGTGGGAGGATACCGTAGCAAACAAAAGAAAAATAAAGTGGGGGTCTCTAGGGCTCAAAAGCAAAACTTTGTCTGAGAAAAAAATCGAGGAAGGAGGTGGGTCTCTGGCGACACAAACAGATGAACAAGGTGGGGTATCAATCCAATAAAGTTAGGGTTTCAATCGACTACCGTATATGTAAGTGTGGTCTGGGTTCCACCAATTTTTGTCTGTAACATAAAATATTGCACTCTTTTTCATCTTTATTTTTTCTTAAAAGCGAAGGTATACGGTGTTGATAGAAAGTATTGCACTTTTTCATCTTTGTTTTTTCCAATCCATAGGTTCTCATATGAAGTATTGCACTTTTATGCATCAGTGAAAATAAAATACTTGATGATATTTTAGATTTAAACAATTATGATATTTTGGATTTATCAGTGAAGTTATGGCTACCAACATTAGTGTAAAAGTGTAAAAGTGTTTTTCCCTAATAGTTGGTAGCCATAACTTCACTAATTATAGAATTTGTAAATTGAATTGATAAATGGACATCACATAGGTTTAAGAGTTAAGAAATCATAAAAAGAAATTAAGGTTTAGTGTTTCTTTAATGTTTACAGATTTCTTTAATGTTTACAGATTTCTTTAATTGGTGACCATGTAATAAGTTTATTCAGTAAATGGTCATGGTACTAACAAATTGAACATGTTGTTTAATGCAGCATGAACTACTTTGATGTTGAATTGTACCATGGAGGTCAGTTTATTACTAAAGAGGATGGATCATATGTTTATGATGGTGGAAGGAAAGAAACTTATAAGGGGGCTGATGGAGATTACTTGAATGTTGAGAGAATGGTGAAGTTGGTAAAACACCTAGGGTATAAAAGACACTTTGATATGTACTTCAAATTGGTAGGGTGGACTTTGAAGGAGGGTCTAGAACTTCTTCATGATGACAATAGTGTAAGACTGCTAATTGATGAAACTATGAAAACTGGGAAGATTGATATATACTGTGACCATGAGGATAATGAAGAAATAGCTGTTGAGGTTGATGTTAGAGATGAGGAAGCACCAAAGCAGACGGATGATGAGGAAAGTGATGCTACTTATGAGGAAAGTGATGAGGAAAGTGATGAGGAGGAAACTGATGCTACTGATGATGATGAGAATGAGGAGTTGATAAATATAAGGAGAATAAAGGGACTGATAAAAAAATCAAGAGGACAAGAGTTGGTTTTGGATTGTGAAGTAAACCTTGATGAAGATCCAATTGATATTGGCCACTTACATGTTGAGGAGGTTGGGGCTTCATCTATCCTAAGACATCAACCAAATGTGGAAGCTGGTACACAAGAGAGTAGTAGCAGGGGGAGAAAGACCAAGTCATCCAGAAAAACTAAGGCTGCAGAGGTGGAAGTTGAACCAACATTTTCAGATGTTGAGGTGGAGTTGGGGTTTGGGACAAAAAGAATGAGGCCTTAGGTAGAAACTGAAGAAAATTCTGATGATGAGATTCCTCCAAGTGGTGATTCTAGTAGTAACAGTGAATGGGAAGGAGAGGAGCCACAAAGGAAAAAGAAAAGAGTGGTTCCAACATATAATCCCAACACTCCAATTAGCAAGCTAAAATCTGAAGTTGATATGATATTCACTGGTGCTGAACAGTGTAGGGAAGCTATAGTGAATTATGCAGTTGGTAATGGAAAGGGAATCTATTTTTCTGTTAATGAGGAAACAAGAATACAAGCAAAGTGTGCCACTAACTGTCCATGGGGGTTGTGGGCTAGTTATGTGCCACTTGAGAAGGTGTTTCAAATTAAATCATACAATGAGCAACATTATTGTGTAAGGAAAACAAGGATTAGGATTGTTAAGTCTAGATGGTTGGTTGACAAGTTTGGGGGTACAATACGAGCAAAACCAAGAATGAAGTTGAGGGAAATACAGGCTGCAATTAAACAAAAGTTTGGACTACAATCATCATTACCTCAGTGTCGACGAGTAAAGAAAATGGCTTTAAGTGAAATTGAGAGCACCTTGAATGAGCATTATGCTAAAGTCTGGGAGTATGGGAATGAGATCCTAGATACAAATCCTGGGAGCACAGTCTAAATTAGAGGTGATGGGGGCACTCCACCTAGATTCCAAAGGATGTACATATGTTTTAAAGCTGTTAAACAAAATTGGTTGGAAGGATGTAGGCACATAATAGGGCTTGATGGTTGTTTCTTAAAGACATACTGTAGGGGTGAGTTGTTGACTGCTGTTGGTAGGGATGCAAACAACCAAATGTTTCCAATTAATTGCTTGGGCAGTGGTTGAAAGTGAGAACACAGAGTCTTGGAGTTGGTTTCTAGGTCTATTGCTTAAGGATGTTGGCCTGGAATTAGGTAGAGGATGGACCTTGATAACTGACCAACAAAAGGTATAATTTACTTAATTACATTAACATTGAAGTGTCAAAATTTTGGTAATCAGTTTCAGTTTCAGTTTGGTAATCCTTTTCAATTTGTAATTATGTTTACAAATATTTTTGAACTTTATCTTTTTATTATTTGTTATTATTATTACTAAACCTTTGTTTACTGAAAAAATTGCAAGGGTTTGGTTCCTGTCATACAAGAGCTGTTGCCAGAGGCAGAGTATAGATGTTGTGTTAGACACATCTATGCTAACTGGAGGAAGAAGTGGCCAGGAGCAGTCTTGAAGCAGATGTTTTGGAGAGCAGCCAAGGCCAATAATCCTCATGAGTTCAGAAGGCAATGGTTGACATCAGGCAGGAGAGTAAGGATGCTCACACTCATCTCTTAACTATTCCTCCTAAGCAGTGGAGCAAGGCCTTTTTTTCTTGTGAAATAAAATGTGATGTTGTGACTAATAACATGTCTGAATGTTTTAATAGTTGGATCTTAGAGGCTAGATATAAACCATTTCTAACTATGTTTGAAGATATAAAAACACAAGTCATGGGTAGAATTCATAGAAAGAGGGATGAAATGCAAAAAATAGAGGCAAAGTTATGTCCTAGGATTATGACAAAGGTCAATAAGGCCATTGAGTTAACCAAGTACTGTGAGTATGACTGGGATGGGGGGCACAAGTTTGAAGTGTCTGATAGGAGTGGAAAATACAAGGTAGACTTAGAGATTATGAGTTGTTCATATGGGGTATGGCAGTTATCTGGTATTCTTTGCCCCCATGGAGTAATTGGAATCCTTCACATGGAACAACCAGTTGAGAACTATGTAGATTCCTGCTATTATGTGGATACTTACCTGAAATCATATAACCACTTGTTAAATCCAATGGGGGGTTCAAATGAATGGCTTCCTACAAACATGACAACATTGTTGCCTCCATCAACCAAGAGAATAGCAGGCAGACCTAAGAAAATTAGTAGGAAGGATCCTAATGAAGAGCCCAGAAGCAAGACCAAGTCATCTAGGAGAAGGACTCCTGTTAGGTGCTCTAGGTGCAAGGAGTATGGGCATAACAAATTAGGTTGTAAGTGGACACAACCAAGGGATGAAACTAGGACACAACCTACTGAAGAACCTACTCAAGCTACTCAAGTTACTCAAGCTACTCAAGCTACCCCACAATCTGGAGGTGCCCCACAGCCTAAGAAGCTGGGGGTAAGCTTTTTTAAAACCAATTTTTAAAACCAGTTTTTAATATTTACTTGTATATTATTTCACATGTTCTTCTATTCTACAGGTGAAATGGAAAGAAAGGGGTCAAGGAAAGAATTCTGGAAATGGAAATCAAACTGGGCAAAAAGAAGTAAGTAATTGTATATTATTTCATTGCTTGTTGGCAGCCAAGAACTAAATGGTTTTGTCCATGTAGGTAAGGAAGAGCCCAAGACTGGCAACAAGTGAGACTGGAGCAGGTGCAGGGGAAGGGCAGCAAAGGGACCATTTGCAGCCTAGAAGAGCAGCAAGTGGACCAGGACCATCAACCAGATGGAAAGTAAAGGCTAAAAGAAGACTAGACTGAAAGTGTTATGGTTCATTATTTTGTTGGACATTAGGTTGTACTTTGTTGTTTTGTTATTCTGACTTGATCAAAGGGACCATATTAATGTAATATTTTGGTAACCAAATTCTGTATTGAATTGGTCTCTTAATGTGGTTATGTTTTGTGGTTTGTAACCAAATTCTGTATTGGCTTACTATACTTTATCAGTTGGCTATGCTTAATATAATTATGGTTATGCTTACAAGTTGACTTGATATACTTTATCAGGATTGTTGGCTCTATTTTTGACATATGGTGTTGTCTCTATTTTTACTTCACTGTTTTGGTAATTTTTGTTGGTAACATTTGTTGTTGGTTGTGTTCAAGTTAGGTTTAGATGTTGGCTCTGTTTTTTAACAATTAGTGTTGTCTCTGTTTTTGACAACTGATAACCAAGTACATTACAATCAATACATTACCATTACAAGACACCACATCCATTACAATCATGTTCAATTTATTAGTACCATGACCATTTACTGAATAAACAAACTGACTAAAAATATTACTACCAATCAAACCACACTAATATTATACTTTCAACTACTAAAAATCTCATTTTTAATGGGGGAACATTACAACCTATTACAATCCATGTAAATATAAATCTTGACAACTGATAATCAAGTTCATTACAATCAATACATGTAAATCCATGTCAAGATTAGAATTGTAGTGACAATCCATGAAAATACACAATTACATCTAAGTTTTGAGTTTGTCTCCTTAAGTCTATCAACTTCCATTTCCTTTATCAGTGTTTCCTTCTTCAGAATTTTCAACTTCTGCTTCAGTTTAGCATTTTTTTCCATCACCAAGCTCACATCTTCATCTGGCTTGCTCATCACACTAGTTGCTTCATCAACATTGGAAGGCACTTCAATCCATTGAAAATATCTACAATATCTCCCAGATTTCTATCAAATATATATAATTAACCAAACATTATTTAACAGAGATGGGGAAAACAGAGTCACATACCATATTAAACAAAGATAGGAATGAAATGCAGATTACAAATATGACAGAGTAAACTAACCCCATAGTTGCGGCAGCCATAAAACCTCTTTCCTGTTGACCTATCTTTCTTTGAAATACAAATTCGAGCTGGTACATCACAAAAACACTTGTGTAGTTCTGAAGCAGTGGTTGACATTGAGCTAGTTCGGGATGAAGCCATATCAGATGTACAATACATTTGCACTTACCTCGAAACCAATCTTCAAGCAAAAACCCTAATTTTCGTGCACTTTTACTTAGAAATGGGGAACCCTAGTTCTTCAATTCTTCAGTTCTTCACTCGACCCACTCGATTTCACTCGATCTTCAGTTCGTCAATCGACCCACTCACTTTCGCCTCATATACGATCAAGATCGTCCCATGTATTCTCTCTCTCAATCAATACAATCGAGTTCGACAGACATTAAGAGCAACAATGGTTTGCTTTCTAATGGTTTCTGCTTATATCTTCGTCCTGATCAGCAAATACACGTCATTAGCATTTAATTTGTAAAAGCCACGTAGGAAAATAAGGTCAATTTTTTAACGCCCGTCTGTAAAATTAGACGGAATGGGTTAATTGCACATTTTTAAATAGTATAATAGGCTAATTGAATATATTAAAATCACAGTGGTTAATTGCTTAAATTATTATAACCACAGTGGCTAAAAAGTGTTTTTTGCCAAATTGCTCACAATCATAACTCTTTTTTTTTTGTTTTCTTCTCCTCCCAAACTCCCGAACAGTGGAAAAGAAAAGTGAGAAACGGAAAAGAAAATTATGAAATGAGTAGAAAAGAAACAAACAAATAATCACATTGCATTGCATTACTTGTTTCTTTCTCTTTCAGCCACATGTTTTCCCCCTTCACTCTCCCTTCTTCTACCTCTCTCTCTCTTACTAGAATTTCTCAAATAAACCCTAATTTTACAGCAATTCTTGCTCTCTCTCCAATGGAAATGAACGTGTCTTCGCTTCGTAACAATTTCTCTTCCCAGTATCTCCCTTCCATTTTCCCCGATCCCGCAGCTCTAAATTCAATCCGCAATGCCAAATTCCTTCAATATTCAACCGATAGAAGATCAGTTAAAGTTCCTGTAAAGGTAGGGTTTCGAACTCGTCGACAATTCTTCTTCCCAGTTGAATCAATGTCAAAAGCTGAGTCTTTCGGTTCATCCACTGTCGATGAACCGGAAATTGAAATTAAGGATTCCGTGAATCCTCTGTATGTCCCCACTCCTGCAAATCGTGATCTTCGTACTCCTCACAGCGGGTAATTCTATTGTTTTTTACTGATTAATATGCAATTCTAATGTGCAAGTAGTTTGTGATTTCCATTTCTGTTTTAGTTGCAGTAGATAAGGATGGCATTTTGTTTCTGATTTGAAAAACTTTTTGATGCATTTTGGTTACAGAGGAATTGACATTTGTTGAAGTATTTATCAATGTTGGCTCGATTTGAGCTGTTTTACTCTGTGGATTTCAGCTAGGGCTGTAAACTAGCGGAATTGATCTGGGCTTAAGCTTGATTTGAGCTGTTTTACTCTGTGTACATTTCAGCTAGGGCTGTAAACTATCTGAGTCGAGCTGGGGTTAGGCTTGTTGAGCTCGAGCTTGTTTTAAAAATTAAACGAATTGAGCTGAGCCGGGCCTTAAAGGACTGTGTATGAATTAGGCTCGTTTATAAACTGAGTTGGGCTCGAGTTCGAGCCGGCTTAAGCGAGGTCGAGCTTGAGCTTAAGCTTGACCTGTTTAACCTTTTCTTTTTTTTTGTTTGCATTTTCAACTTTTTTCTAAAAAAATTATATAAATTCAAATTAAGCCATCTACAATAATAATTTAGCAATAGTGTATAATACATTATAAACGAAACTTATATTATGGTTTAGGTAAATTCATAAGTATATACATAAATATTATTCATAAGTGTGTGTGTGTATATATATATATATATATATATATATATATATATATATATATATATATGAGAATATCCATTCTAAGGCTAGCCTTAGATAAGCTTCTCTAAGGCCACTTAACAAAACTACTAATTTTGTTAACTAAGTTATTTGTTCTTTATTTTCACGTGTTCATTTTCACTCTATGCACCAATCATCAGGTAAATATTTCTCATCTGATCTCTTTCCTTTTATCATCTGCTTCCTCTCAACTTACCCTGTCCAATCTCATCTCTGCACAAAACTCAGCTCTTTCTCCCCCCCCCCCAAATATTTGCAGATATTCTCTCATTTTGTCCTTTAATCTTAAATTGTCGTCATTTGTGAAATGCATGAGATCATTTACATTCATAGAATCCTTCAACTGCCTTTCAGATTCCAAACACAAAATCTTGAAATTTAGTAATTGGGTGTCAAAAATCAAAGCAATGGAACTACCGTTTGTTTGGAAGTTGAAAGGAACCTAATGAATTTGGGACATAATTAAATTCAGTGGCAGAGAGGACACCCAAAATTTCAACCGTGTCATGGACAAGTTTAAATTGAAAAACTTGTTGCAAGATGGTTAATTAATTTTCCTAGCTAGTTTCATCCATTGGCTATCTCCAGAATCATAAAAGGATATGATTATCCATAGTTGCCCAGTTCAAAGATCATTAACATAAAGAAGTTTTGATAGTTGTAAAAAGTGTTAGAATACGTACAATAGATTCGAAAATGAAATAAGCTCAGACTCAATATGTTCGATGGATTCAAGAGAACCGTCAGTCCTCAAGATCATAGCGTTTCTCACCCGATTTGAAGCAATAAGCTTTTTCATTTTCGTGGATAATTTTCAATCTTCATGAGTGGGATTTGTGCAAGTGAAAAGTAATAACCAATAAGGCGATAATATACTGGTGAAAGAAAAAAAAATAAGTAAAAATAAATTAACTTAGTTAACAAAATTACGTAGTTTTGTTAAGTGGCCTTAGAGAAGCTTATCTAAGGCTAGACTTAGAATGGATATTCCCATATATATATATATATATATGTTATAGAGCGATAGAATATTAAATTATATACCTTTTTTACACATTATATACTAGATACATATTTATATGACTATATTTATTTAGTTTTTAATTTAGTAATAATGAAATGATAATTGATTATGATAAGACAATTAAGGATATTCATATACCAAGTTCTCTAGCACTAATTAAATTTGATTTAAAAAATATTACAATTGACTTTAAAAAGTTATAAACTCATATGCGACAATTAAAATTTGTCGTTTCGACTATTTGTGTGTGTGAATATATATGTATGTATTTAAATTAGAATTATATCATATGATAAACATACATAACTAGGAACTTATTTTTAACTTTAATTATTTTATTTTTGTATTTTATGTTTTTATATGAATAAAATAAAAAATAATAATTCAGTAATTGTTAAACGAGTCGGACTTAAACAAGCCGGGCTCGAACTTAGCCTAAACGAGTTGAGCTTGTGTTGAACATCACACTTTTTGAGCTCGGTTCGTTTAACTAAACGGGCTAAGAGTCTTGTTCGTGCTTGGCTCATTAATGAGCTCGAGCCGGACTTAGTTGAGCTGAGCCGGGCTCACCGGCAGCCCGCTTTGTTTACAGCCCTAACTTCAACATTTGTGTGTTGCATGCATGATTACATTATTGACATTTGGTTGCTAAATAAAAGGAGGATCTGGTGGTTAAAAATTCCTAATTCATTTACGTGATGTGATATGTTGCTGAAAAAGGGAGGATACTAAATGAAAAGTATGGCCTCCATTATTATGCATTTGGTCTAAATTTAACCTATAATTAAATTATTATACGGAATTATACTAACAAAATGAGGTTCCATGAATCCATTTTTCTGTCACTAGTGCGAGTCAGAGTCCACTTTGAAAATTGGCTTCTGGTTTAATCTCAAGTAATGGATAACATAGCATTTATTTACATAACAAAGATCGTAATTTAAGTTCAATTAGGTTGTTAAACTTATTAATTGAGAACTTTTCAGGAATACATGAATTTGTTGAAGTTAGAGTTATTTTAAGACGGAGGGAATATGTAAATGTATAAAAAGTGCAAATTTATATTTGGAACAACTTATGGTCTGGTTGCTTATTTTTTGAAAGAGACTCTTAATTTTAACACCCTAATTTGCATAGGGTTGTATATTGAAATAAAGTGAGTTTTTTGAATTGACTTATATATTCTTTTGGTAAATGGAAGAAAACACTAGAAACTAATGTTTTGAGTATTAGGTGTTTGTGTTCTTTTTCAACATCTGGTGATTAGAAAATTGCAGGAAATTTTTTTACTTGCCAAACAGACAAGTTATTCCCAATGGAGCAAATATTGGAAATTCCCTTCTTTACTTTTCCCCCTTTAAGGTTTCTAATTTGAAGGGGCTTTTAGTGCTTTTAGAGCTATGGTCTACCGTCCATATATATCATTATTTATGCTTCGTTATCCTCTTCCTATCCCATGTTGTTTAATAAATTCCAAGGACATTTAGTGCTTCATAGAGACCAAACAGTTATGACACTGCATAAATACTTTTTATTCTTTCTGATTGGTGATAATTATCATATTCGTGTCACATGCTTGTTATATCTTTTGGTGCTCGAGTCAGGTACCATTTTGATGGAAGTACTAGGAAATTCTTTGAAGGTTGGTACTTCAAGGTCTCAATACCAGAATGCAGGCAGAACTTTTGTTTTATGTATGCTGTTGAGAATCCTGCATTTCGCACGAAACTGAACAGATTTGAGGAGGCACAACATGGACCTAGATTTACTGGAGTTGCGGCTCAAATTCTTGGTGCTGATGACAAATATATTTGCCAGTGTTCAGATGAATCTCAAAACTTTTGGGGAAGTATGTTTTCAACCCTAAACTATTTTTGTCTACTTTTGAATAAAAATATGGTATTTTCAGTGTTTTTTGTCTTGTTGATCACTAAAAGTTATGACTTTTGGATTTGAGTTTACTCGGTATCTTGTATATGCAAGTTACTATGACAGTTCCATATCGACTCAAATTGTACTTTAGGTTGAATTTTATGATTCCATTTTTTAACAGTTAACCTAAGTTATAGAAATATTTTTCTTTCTTGCTGCTCCCAAATAATACTAAATCTAGTTTTTCCTAATTTTGGATTATTATTGAAAGTTTATAGGTAATCAGTTGGCAGCAATTATCCTGCTCTTGTTATAGAAAGTAACATATTGATGCAGGACTGATTTAGGATGAAGAATTAATAAAAAATAAACTAGGATTTAAACCACGTTTAAACCACTAGGATCTCAAATATCTCTACGGTAGGATACCTACGATATGAATCCTTTCAATATCAATATTCTGTAGTCTGCCAAATTTGTGAAGATTACATCATTATTATTTAAAGAGATTCAAAACTCTAATATTACTTGGGGAATAATAAAAGTACTAAATGACTAAAATACCCTTAGTAATATTTCCTAATTACTAATTAATGTCCTAAATCTCCACTAATAAATAAAATATATAAATCACATCAACTACTTTTACATTAAACATAATAAAAACTCTAAATAATAAATATAAAAAATCTCTTATTTGTTCTTGACTTGTAGTCCCTATCATTCTCCTTTTGTTGAGTTCTATAATATGAGAGAATAGGCAATGAACTCCTCTGCAACGGAAGAATATCTTAAAACACCTTTGACAACATCATCACGAGATAAGGCTAACATTTTTTTGGAAAGAGAATTGATGAGAGCATCGCTTTCGTATTCAATGGTGCTGAAAATAAGCTTTCTGGAGCAACGAAGTCAACAATGTCAACTTGGATTGAATCAATTTCTTGAATCGTCTTTTCCTTGGTAATGAACAACTCAAAATCAGCGTTAGATGTTTTCTCAATTTTGTTCCTCAATCATAAACTTTGGTTCAACTTTTGGAACTTCAAGAATTTTCATGGACACGTCACAACTATCCGTAGTCCCAAATTTTGAAACATCCTCTTTTACTTTCTCTTGCTCTGCTTGAAAATGTGCCCGCTAAAGAAGAACATATAGAAATTACTCTTTGTGTAGCTTTTTGAAGTTCTCTTGCTTTAACTTGTTGACGTTTCCTTGCTTCAGATTTCTTTTGTTCATCTTTATATCGACGTTCTAATTTTTCAAGGTAATCTTGTACATCAACCATATCTCATCTAAGTTCTTTCGACTTGTGTTTCAAATATCTATGACCATATGTATTAATAAGGTAGTATATTCTGTCACTTTCATCGTCAAGAAACATAATATAATCTCTTGCTTTGACAATCAATTCTTTAGTGGCTTGAGACATTGGGTGTTTGGGACAATGAGTTGTAAAATAAATAAATAAAATAATTTCTTCATTTTTTTTTGATAACTTAAGGGCCTAATTGAAAAGAAAATTAAAAAACAGGGCCTAAAGTATGAATTCAAAAAGTGTAGGGGCTGATTGAGAAAGGATAAAAAGATATAAAAGAAAAGTGTATAAACTACGGGGTTAAAATTTAAAAGGTAAGAAAACCGTGGGATGTAAACTGCAATTTTGGAAATATATTTATAAGATTAGGGTTACTTGAGGCAGATCATCAGACACAGCAGTAACCTTCTTCTTCTCCTCTTTCTTTTATTTTCAGTGAACAACCGTGATGACAGTACTCCGACGATGAACAGTAATTTCGGCAGTGATTTTTTTAATTGAAAACTCAAGATCTCCTAAAAACTGAAAATTTAATGGAGAAACGTTAAGCTCTAATACCAAAATGATGCAGGACAAATCTATGATGAAGAATTAACGAAAAATAAAGTAGAATTTAAACTCTACGTTTAAACCATTAGGATCTCTCAAGTGTATCAGCTCCACGTATCAACACTAAGATGGATAAATACCTCTACGGTAGAATGTCTCTACGATATGAACAAAATAATCAACTTCAATATCAATATTCTATAGTCTACAAAACTTGTGGGAATTACATCACTATTTAAAGAGCAAAACCCTAATATTACTTGATAAATAATAAAGTACTAAACGACTAAAATACCTTTATTAATAATTCCTAATTAGTAATCAATGTCCTAAATTCTCACTAATAAATAAAATACATAAATCACATCAACTATTTTTATATTAAACATAATAAAAACTCCAAATAATAAATATAACAAATCTCTTATTTGATACCAAAAATGATGCATGACAGATTTAGGATGAATAATTAATGAAAAATAAAATAGGATTTAAACTCCATGTTTAAACCACTAGTATCTCTTAAGTGTATCAACTCCACGTATCAACTCCAAGATGATAAAATACTTCTACGGTATGAATAAAATAATCCTTTCAATATCAATATTCTGTAGTTTCCCAAACTTGTTAGGATTACATCATTATTTAAAGAGACTAAAAATCTTAATATTACTTGGGGAATAATAAAATTGGGGAATAATAAAAGTATTAAGTGACTAAATACTCTTATTAATAATTTTTAATTACTAATTAATGTACTAAATCCCAACTAATAAATAAAATACATAAATTACATCAATTACTTTTATATTAAACATAATAAAAACTCTAAATAAAAAATATAAAAAATCTCTTATTTGTTCTTGACTTGGAGTCCCTATCACATATTGCTCAAGTTTATACTTCATGCGGTGAATCTTTCGACATCTTTTAATTGAGTTTTTATTACGTAGGTAGGCATGAGTTGATGCTTGGGAATACTTTCATAGCCGGAAAAGATTTGCAGTGTCCAAATAAGGAGATTCCTCCTCAGGTTATTTTGTTTCTTATTATTCTCTCACTTTGTCTAGATTCTCAAATCAATATTTTCTGATGACATTCTGTAATCCTTGTTTGAGCATAACTAACTGGTAATTATTTCATGATTAGCTGGATTTTTTCCGGCAGGCCGAGTATAAAAGCTAGTTCATTACTTTACTGTTTCATTCACTGCTGGCTTGATCACAAAGATTTTTTCTGAAATAACTATACGTACTGCTCAAAGTATGAGAGAAGGTGCATATGCATAATAAAAACCTATGCCTAATTGGTGACGCTTTCCAAAATGAAATG
Organism: Panax notoginseng; assembly: GCA_016801055.1. Classification (NCBI taxonomy): domain Eukaryota; kingdom Viridiplantae; phylum Streptophyta; class Magnoliopsida; order Apiales; family Araliaceae; genus Panax; species Panax notoginseng. The sequence continues at coordinate 31,011,408 of CM029020.1, read as the reverse complement.
GAACTCTTTGTCATGAATGTAGATAAATACTAACATAATAGAGTATCTATAGGACAGAATTTAAATCAAGGTATTAAAGCTACTGTACCATCAAATATTATGGCAAGGAATTAAGATTTCGGTTTTTGAACTCGGAAGATGATGTTGATTTTTGTGGGTATAAATGGCTCTAATTTGACACTAAATTTTATTACAAAGTTAAAAGGCTGCCAGAACTTTTGAAAAAGTTGACATGAAGGTTTTATGATGAAAATTCGAAGTTTTAGAATTGAAATGTGGGTTTAGATGACTATTTGTGGTTATTACATTGCTGGAAAATCTGACAAAGCATAAAAGAATATATAAGTACAATAAAGGACATAGAGCTCTGCAACCTCTTAAAGCTCTTTTAGGATTCTCATCAGTTAATAATTAATAGTATTACCACATTACTGGATGCAAATAATTGTGAGATTTAATAGTCTCTATAGAGGCCTCTGCATCACCATAATAAAAGAGCAACTCTGGTTGCAAATAATTGTGACTATTAATATCTCTATAGACAGTGGCGAAGCCGCATAGAGCGGTATGGGGCTAATCGCACCCACTGAAAAAAAAAATTATTTTATAATGTAAGGTAAATTTTAAAATTTTTAAGTATTATATATAAATTGACCCCACTAAAATTTTATAAATTTTCTATTATACGGGGTCAAATTTAAAATTTATAACTTTGTCAATCAAATTTTAATCACATATGACTCATATCCTCTTAATATATGTATCTCTCTATAATATTTTAAACTAAATAATAATTTAATTAAATTATTTTTAAAAATAAATAATGAATTACTTACTTATGAACAGTTGTGATTAAAAAAGTATAGTATGAGTCAATATAGTGTATATATACCATATATTATTACTCATTATATTTTCAGTGTAATATAGTATATATATATATATATATATATATATATATATTCAAAAGTATAAAGTATTAAAAAAAATTGGCTCGGGGCTGCTGCCCCCGAATCCCCGCTAAATTATTTGTAACTCGGTAATAATTTTGACCCCACTGACAAAAATTCCTGGCTTCGCCGCTGTCTATAGAGGCCTGATTATATATGTGTTCCTTCTTTCTTCCTGGGAATTTTTTTTCTCATGTTTTTTCCATGTGTTAAGCATGAGCAGGAAATTTATTGTTATATCAAATACGACTTTTTTTGTAGATCTTAGCAGTCAAAGTTTGTAGTCGTCTTTTTTTACCTCTATCGTTCATGGTTTCTACAGGAGTTCAACCAGAGAGTATTGGAAGGGTTCCAGGTTACACCACTTTGGCATCAAGGTTCGATTCGTGATGATGGAAGGTATTCAGTTCTCATTCACTGTTTGCATTATGTTTTGGAATCTTGCACCAGTGCAGGATGGCATCTTGCAGGGTTTAGAGGAAGGGATATAGGGGAAGAAATAAGGGGAAAAAAGGAGAATAAGGATATACCCAAAAGCCAAAATGATACAAAGCCTTATCTAGTTATCTCAAATAGTATATTTAACTCTAATTTCCAATTACATCTGTTTTTATAGAACAAAAAAAAGAGCCTAATTCTAAGGTGACCTAGTTTAATACAAAAACAAACTCCTAATTATCTAATATACTTAAAAAGATATATATTTATTATCTAACTAAAATAGCCTAACTACAATTGCTTTATCCTTGATAATAATAATACAAAATAATTAATAAATAATCTCTTGCTATTTCTATTAAAATTCTTGACTTGTTACATATCATAAATTATTTGCATTTTGGATCACAAGCTACTCGCATACCGTTTTTCTCATTTTTTTTCTCCTCAGTAGGGGACAAAAATTGTTTCAAGTTATTAAGGGGTAGTTATTTAAAAATATTTAAAAATAGAACACTTGTAGTCCATTGTCCAAGCTAATAATATAAACTGACATTTTGGATTACTTAACTGTTATAAATTGTTCAAATAAATTGCATGTGTACTATGAATCAGATAGGCTTTGAATACTTAATATCTTCTAAACTTACACCTTTCAAAGGAAAAAAATATCTTTCTGAACCTATCATTATCCTACACATTTACAAATGTTCATACATACTTAGTTAGATTGCTTGACATGACTAACCTTCTGATGACAGGTCAGATTTTGCAGAAATTGTAAAGACTGCACGTTGGGAATACAGTACTCGCCCCGTTTATGGATGGGGTAATGTCGGGTCTAAACAGAAGTCCACAGCAGGATGGCTTGCTGCATTTCCTGTATTTGAACCTCATTGGCAAATATGCATGGCTGGCGGGCTGTCAACAGGCATAAGCTGATTTTTTCTTTATGCAATTTATCTTTATTTGACTTCATTTTGTTCTCTAAAGTCATGGTGTTGTTTCTTTAGTTGTTCACCCTTCTGGTGGTCTGGATCTGCTCATGTTTGTGGTCCAATCATATGCCATAAGCCCATAACTGACAGGAATTTCCACTTTTGTATTAGAAAATAATGACACCAATACTTAGTGTTCAACTTGTAGTAATCATTTTAGAAGTATGAATTTGCTGAAGGGAGCAAAAAAGGGAATGCAATCATGTATCTAGTGACTAGTGTCTACCAAGCCGCAGGATAATGAAATCCCAAAGACAGGTATGAGCTACAAAAAAGTATATATAAAAGGACTAAAAGAATGTACCCTTTAAACTTACTTCACCAGGTTCACATTATGCGCAAGAAAAACCCAAAATTAAAAAAATGGCGCTCCTAGAAAATGACGAAATGAGACCAACAACACTACATGCTTTATCGCTACCAAGACATCAAATTGTCCAGTATCAATGCCTTTTTGTGAATTGTCAATAGGTACTGATGCCTCATTTCCTCTAAGGCCCTCATCCTGGGTATATCACCCATATTCCTAGTCGAACCAACTCGATTATCTTTGTCTCAGCCTGAACAATATTCAGTTGAACACCATCAACACCTCATTCGATCCTCCTCATCAAAACCACCTTATTCTATTTTTTATGGTAGGACATTTTCAACTCATCATTCATATTTGTAGTTATTTCAGATTGTGTTTTATGGTTGATTTCTTTAATAAAAATGTCAGTTTCCGAATTCTAAAATTCCACCGTAGATTTTTATACCGTATTAAACAATAGTACTGATAATTGATTCATTCATGCATTACATATTAAAACGGTATATATAAGTCAACTAAACCATTATTATTGATGTCCAAAAGTTTATTAATTATTTTTTGGATAGTAGTATTTAATCTGAAAATTTTCATTTCTTCATTTGTGAAACTTAAAATGATATATGGATATTAATTAAATTAACCATTTTAGTTAATGCACTCTAAGGATATGTATTGATTTAAAAAACGAAAAAGAAATCACGTACTCCTTTTGTCCCAAATTGAGCATCACCTTTAGCAAGTTCCAACACATTTAAGGATTATATTTTTTTTTACTATGTTCTTAAAATTATTCTTTAGCATCTAAAGTGCATTTTTGGAAAAATATAGGAAAAAGTATAATCTAAATGTGCCGTCCACACATTTTAAAATTTGTGGCGTATACGTTGTTTTGAATATGACATTCAATTGCGGACGGAGGGATTTAGTATTGATTGCCTTGTGTCAGCATCTGATTTTTATTACTTCATCAGGCTTGGACCTTATTGATGTCCTAGCTTAGTCTTTCCTTTACCTTGGTGTTTAGTATGCCTTGAGCTCTTGTACCTATGAAACTACAGGAATTATAAAAATTTTGGATCTACCTCCAAGTCCTGTCTAAGGAACGATGTTCATTCCATTTGGTTTATTACATTTGCTTTGAGTAATTTCTGCACGAACTGCCATGTATACTTGGTAATAGGAGCTAAATGTGCAACAAGTTGTGGAAGTACTTTTTTTTATCTAAATGTACACGAGCCTGGAGATATTTATATTATTTTATCTACTTTTTTTCTAGTTGAATTTTGTCGAGGAAAATAGCCATCTTCTAGATTATGCATGTTTTATGAACAGATATGTTTAGGCTCTGACTTTCTTTTACAGGTTGGATAGAGTGGGATGGTAAAAGGTTTGAATTTGTAAATGCCCCTTCTTATTCTGAAAAGAATTGGGGTGGAGCCTTCCCAAGAAAGTGGTTTTGGGTAACTGTTTACCCCTTGGCATCTAGTCGTATGAAAGTTCAGTTTATATTTATTTTAAATCTATTGTATGGTCCATTAAGTGATTTTATAACTACTTTTTTTTTTTTCTAATTTTTTTCCCCTGCAGGTGCAATGTAATGTCTTTGAAGGTGCTACTGGTGAAGTTGCGCTAACTGCAGGTGGTGGATTGAGGCAACTACCTGGAGTGAGTGAGACCTTCGAAAATGCTGCAATGGTACACTTATATCAAGTTTCTAGTATCAATTGTCCCACTTCCATATAACAAAATATTTTGTTAGATGAGGAAAAAAGGGGGTTGAAAAAACATTTGCAAAGGTATGCAATATGAGATAAAGGCTAATGACATAATTAGCTGGACCTCTTTGAAAGAAGAAATTACCTTTCTCCCTGATTTATTTTTGCCAAGGAATTCTGTCTAACCTGCCGGTAAACAAGATTGTATTATTTCTCCCAAAATATAATCAGACCGACACAGATTGGTTAAGTTCAGTTTATCCATGTCTAATGCTAAAGATACACGAGGTAATCTGTTGCTTAACAAATCAAACTTTTCCAGCATTTATTGTGGCTCGTAAAGTTCTGGACCTTTTAGTTGTGTATTTCCTTCAATATATGCATTTACCACCAGTTCATCCGCAATGTTTAGCAGAATAGATGAAGTTAAGAATGTGGAGATGGCTGTAATATAATTAGCTTCACATTTAAATTCTTTTCTTTGGTGTGCTTCATTTCTAAAAGTGAGATCATTTTACCAGTTCCTAGAAGGAAAAAGAAATACTTCTTTAATCATATGATGATTCATATTTTGTAATATAATCCATGCAGATTGGAATTCACTACGAAGGAGTTTTCTATGAATTTGTACCGTGGAATGGCGTTGTTGATTGGGAAATTTCTCCATGGGGTCACTGGTTAATTTCTGCAGAGAACAAAACACATAAGGTGCTTGAAAATTTCTGTCTCTTAACTAATACTATTAATTTTATGCTGTCCAGAACAAATTGATTATTGTGTTTCTGAGTGCCTAATACGTAAGAAAGATGAAGCTGACCCCCCTGCAACTTTATAAAAATCATGTTCTTAGCGTTGAAAAAAAAAATTAAAGACTCTGTTGCCTTGTACTTCTAACAGAGATAAATTCCTTCCGAACAGATAGAATTGGAGGCTACAACTAAGGATCCAGGTACACCACTGCGTGCCCCAACCGCAGAATCTGGTTTTGCTCCAACTTGTAAAGATACTTGTTGGGGTGATTTAAGACTGCAAATGTGGGAACAAAGATATGATGGCAGTAAAGGGAAGGTGTGTTTTGTTCCAATTTCATAGTTTTACATAGAATCTCCAGAGTCACATTCTGTAGTTAATTACTGCGTGACTTGATTTATGGGCCAAACCTTTGCCATCACAAGTTTGTGCCACTGTTCTTTCAGTTAGTATTGCATTTTTATGTCCTTGCAGCCGAAGTGGCAAGGAACTAAAGTTCCAAGTCGAACAGAAAGATACTACTCTATAGAAATTGTATAATTAAAAAAGAAGAAAAATAAGAGTAAAGCATGAATCTGCAAGTACATATTTAAAAACCTTTGTCCAGACAGTTCTCTAATTTTTATGGCGGGCATGCTGTTCAAATAGTAACACGTGAACTCCTATGAGCCCACTTTGCAAGAGAATGCATCCTCCTCCTAGGATCCTTCATTATATCACGAAAAATGATGCATGTATTGAAAAATTTGTCTTGACTCCAAAAATTCAAGATTGCTCTGCTGATCATTTCATGTTTCTACATGTTTGGTACCTCTGTCTTTCACTTTCTTGCTAGTGCTATTGATCATCACAACCATTCCTTCAAAAAATTTAGTGCTTCCTGTTTCTTACCACATTTTACGTAGCTTTTGACAGTTTGAGTACATTAACTTCAGATGCTAACACTCTTTATTGTGATGGTGTAGCTTATTTTGGATGTTACTAGCACCATGGCAGCAGTAGAAGTTGGAGGAGGACCATGGTTCAACACCTGGAAAGGCAGGACAGTTACACCAGAAATACTTAACCGTGCTCTTAATGTCCCTGTCGATGTTGAGGGGTTATTCAACTTGGTTCCCTTCTTCAAACCCCCTGGTTTGTAGCTAATGTGTTTTTGGTTTCTTCAATTGCTAAGACGTAAACAACTAGAAGCCTTGCACACTGCTTTTTGGCTCTCTTTGCAGCCAATTGGTTTTGTAAGTTCATTGTAAATAGCAACTGCTACATGTGGAGTTGGGGGTCGGGGGAGGGGAGGGGGTGGGGTGGGGGTGGGGGTGGGTGGGGATGTGGGCATAGGAGGAAATAGGGAGGTAAACCAACTGTGGTTTACTATTCGCAATCCTAGGAGAAGTATGTTGGTAACAATTAAATGTAAGATGGATTACTGTTCGCAATACTAGGTACAAGTATGTGTATGTTGGTAACTACTCTATTAAACAACTTCAGGTTTATTTTAGATAAAATTCTTTTGTACAGTTAAAAACCGACTGACTTGGGGTGTGTAATCTATTTTCTTTTTGGACATATAGGAGTGTAATCTCGTGAACAAAGTCATTCCAAAGGGTTGAGATTAAATGTCAATTATTTTATATTTTTTAAAATTAAAATGCTTAAATTTGTGCCTTATTACAGCTTGAATATGTAATCTTTTGGAAAATTGCCATTTTATACCTATTAAAATTAAGTATTCCTTCCGTTCCTAAATAAGTGTTGTTTAAGGTTTTTGTACATGGATTAAGAAAATCATTTAATATTATCATTTAATAATTAAAATTTGTGTTAAATTTTATCACTATTCTTTTATGGGAAGTTGAAAATTATTAATACAAGGGAGAGATTTTATTGGGAAAGGTACGGGTAATATAGGAGAGAGTTTATTAGGAACGGAGGGAGTAGTATATTAGCTTGTGCGAGGCATGTGTCTTGTATTTTTGTCATTTTGTAATTTGTTTTGATAATTCAATAACTTTTGTGCAGTTAGATGTTGAAATTTTGTAATCAAATATTTAATAAATATAGCATAATATTTTATTTTATAGATGTAATAATCTAGATAAAAATAATAGTAATTGTTCAAGATATTAAAAATAATAGTAATTGTTCAAGATGGGTTAACTTCACTCCATAGCCACCTACTATAAATATACATTTATATGTGCAATAATTTAATCACATATCGATCAGATTGCGATCATGAGCCTCCTTGCTCCATTTCTTTCAACTCAGAAACAAGAAATTTTTTCATCCTCAAGTAAAAGCTCAAGTTCTTAACTGCCAGAGTCATAAATATGACTTCTCTGTTTTGTGGATCAAACAAATGAAATTTCTGCCCAACAGATTATATCAAAAAGAAGAAAACAACAAAACTAATCACACAAACATATAAATTGTCTATTTATTAATAAAATGTCGCCTTACATACGTATAAAGGAAAAGCTAAATTCCTACGACTGAGCTTCTTCTTCTTCTTCTTCTTCCTCTACACCTTCAGACAACTTATTTTTACTACTCCCAAAAGAGCCATAAGCCCAACAACAGAACAGAAAATAGAAAATGTTAAGAAAATTCAAGAAAGCAACTAACCAGTAAAAGTAATCGTAATGTCCCTTGTTAAGATTGCTAGCTAGCCAGCTTATGTTACCTCCTTTAGCAGTAACACTATCGACTATTTTTATCATAATAGCGCTCACAATGCTAGCCAGAGCCATCCCAAAAGTGTACACAGCAACTGCAATACTAGACATGCTTTTAGGGAATTGGGAATAAAAGAACTCAATCTGACCAATAGCGTTAAATGCCTCAGCCAATCCTAGCAGGATAAATTGTGGAGATAACCACATTGCAGACATGTTAACGATGCCACTGGGATTGTCCTCAAACCCTTGTTCGATTGATTTTTCACGTCTTATGCTTTCTATTATTCCTGCCAGTCCCATTGCGATGAATGCCAGTACTAATCCCATTCCCATTCGGATTTTAGGACTAATTCCACTAGGCATCCCAGCATAGTTTGCTAAAAGGGGAACCACAATACGGTCATAGAAGGCGACCCATATTGTTAAAGTCACAATTAGGACTACACTATAGGATCCAGCGGGAAACTCGATATTGAAAATAACATGTCGGTTCATGGCTTTTGCTTGAAGGGTGGAAAAGTTTTGGTCGATACTTACCAGAACCATGATGCCGGATGACCACATTGGCAGGATTCTGAGAAGAGATTTGAGTGATTCTACTTGTTCTACTGTGCAGAGGCTCCATGGATTTGAAGCTGATCCATCAGGGTTTAGCTCTCTATAAGGATCTCTAATAACACAAGCCTTGTTCAAACACCTATGTAGCAATTGATAAAAGTGATTAGTTATACCAAACTTAGGAATGCTAAATCAATCTTAAGGTCATGTTTGTTTGCAAAAAGTATGCTTGAGATTGAACTATTTGTCTTAATTTAACACTACCTCGGACTATTTAATCATTTGAAGAGAGACTATTAGTTCCTTATTGTGGGACCATAAAACTATTTGATAGCTTTAAATGGGGGGATTATTAATCCCACATTCATCATGAGATTACATAGTTCATCATAAATAGCCTTAGAAATAACAAAAAATAGTCCATATGACTTATTTAAAGAACTATTAATCTCCCATCATGGGATAAAATAGTTCTTGAAGTAGTGTTAAATTAAGACAAATAGTCCAATCCCAAGTATACTTTTTGCAAACAAACATAGCCTAAGAGAAAGCATCTCTAAAGTGCTAAAAAAATCAAGTGAAACAAGTAGTTAACTAAGTTCCACTTAGAATAATTTTGTTACAAGTTGCAACTTATGTAGTTGAAAAATTAGTGTATTATAAAATGAATGAGAATAAGATTAAATATTTTTTCCAAGGATATGTGACCTAATCCCAACAGTTGTGCTCCTCCCATATATACTTGTCGAATTTCTCACTGCACGGGTTTTGTGGGGTGAGTTATGTGATTGAGGGATTAGTCGGATGCTCTAAGAGGTCCAATACCCTCAATTTGGAAAGAGAATAAAAATAATACTTGATATATATTACCCACTCAAATTTCACATTTACAAGGAAGTTAAGAATCATACCTCAAGTTCTCTGTTGGTCCAATAAACTTTCTTTCACGGTTTTGATGGTAGCAATCATCATAGTTACTGGGAGGCAGACTAATGTTTCTATTTTTATACGCAGCCACTAGAACTTGAAAAAATCCAGTGAACAAGCTAGTGCCACCTTTTACTATGACATAACGAGAAGAACCCAGTACAAACATTAGAACAGAGCAAACCATGAGGATAGCAGGAATGGCAAATCCCACTTGCCAACCTAGTTGTTCTTGGATGTATACAACGACCGTTAAAGCAATGACAGTTGAGATTCCTGTTGAAGCATAGTACCAGTTGAAGAAGCTTGCGATAATCCTCTCATTATTAGGGTTTTCTTTGTTATTGAGCTGATCTGCACCAAAGGCCATAGAACAAGGTCTAACACAACCAGCTCCAATAGAGATTAGGCCAAATGAAGTCAACAATATAGCAAGTTGGGCTGCCATTGGAGAGTCGCAATTGCTGCTGTACTGCTCACAAGATTTAGGTTTCAACTGCGGAAACATTGCAGTTAACCAAAGAACACTCATTCCCTGTAAAGACGAACAAAAAAAAAATTCCGACCACCATTAGGAATTGAGAAGTAGAATCAATAGTTTAGCTTTGTTTACAGAGCATATTAATAACATTTCATCTGGAGTGAGTTTTATCATTTCCCAAATAAAGAGTGTATTGATAACATTTCATCAAGAGTAATTTATGTTATAATGAATAATCTCAGAACAACCGAACCAACAGCTAAAATTACACTACCGTGCTTCATTTTTTTGGTGACTATAATTTTGGTACTAACTTTTTTTCTTTAGTTTGATTTAGGTACTAACTTAAAAGGATTAAGAAATATAAACTTCTAACAAACAAGGAGTTAGCACAAATAGAATACTGAAGCAAAGGCTTCAATACGAAGATAAAACTGTAAGCAGTTATTGTAGTAATAACCAGGTTCCTACTTTTACCTTGTTTCTCGATAATCATTGTCTACCTTCAAGCAACACTTACAGATACGCATACTCATTTTAGTGGATAAAATTTCTACAGAACAGTATCACAGAGATTTTGGCACCCACCATTTTCATATCACATCCCAATCCACGGCAAATTACCTTAAATTTACCATTTCCAATCTAAATTTTCAACCGATAATGCTTACAAAAATGATTTTACGAAAGAAGGAAACAATATCTTAATTGTCTTTTGTGTCATATGCGCACACATATTAGGGTTTTGAATCTCGTTAAATAGCGATGTTATCCTCACAACTCTTTTAGACTAGACTATTGATATTGAATTTGGTTATTTTATTTATACTGTAGAGGTATTTTAATTTTTATCCATCTTAGCATTTCGTGGAGTTAATACATTTGAGATACCCTAGTGGAGTTTAAATCCTAGATTATTTTTCCATTGTTTCATATCTCAAATCTGTGCTGCATCACATTAGGTCTTGATCCATTAATGCATATATTAGTCCTTCACTCTTACATTATTTTCCTCATTTGTAACTCTAACTCACTCATGTATCCCACAAATCCAACAGGTTGCACGAAAATCTATGTCTTTGAATTGGACTTACAAGCACCCTAGCTTAAATTTTAAGGGTATGACTTCCAATTCAAATTCTCATTTCCAGAATCTATGCTCCCAAATAAAAGCAACAGTAATTAAGTAACATTTAACATACCAATTTCTCCCAAACAAATTCTTTAACCATAGCTAAAAAAAAAGTCAAACAGAAAACAATACTTACAAGCAAGCTAGAAATGGATCCAATAGCAATGACCCGGAATCGACCCAGGTAAGAATCAGCCAGAAAAGCTCCACAAAGGGCCAAAGCATTAGAAATTCCTGACCAGCACTGAAGTAATATTGACCCAGTTGCAGCTCCCATGTGATAGTCATTCATCAAATAGAATATCATGTTTGGCAGCAGCGCCGTGCTTGCCAATCTCTCAAGTGATTCATTCACTGCAAACCCAAATTACAGAAATCAAATATATATATAAAATTCATATTAACTGTATGTATATGTATTTGGGTAGTACTTACCTATGATGAAGGGCATGGTTCTAAGACCACCCTTCCTTTTGGGGGATTGATGGAGTAAACTCTTCTGTTCTTCTACTTCCCTCTCCATAGCTCCTCTCTGCAATTCAATCTCTCGAATTTTAGATCAGTAAAATGATGATCTACTTTTCTCTCTCTATATATCTCTTTCTAGCTCTTTTGCAGGATTGGGGGAGGAACTTCCAATGAATTTAAAATAAGTCTAATAACACAAGATAACAGCTCAGATGCCGTTTACATATACTGACTTACATATTTTTATGGTTAAAATAACTTGCTGTATACGTAAAATATCAAAATATGCATATAAATTTATATAAATAATGTGTGAACGATTTTATGTTATATTAAATTTTACTCGTGAATTTAATCTATAGTTTGCACTATTCAACCACTCCCACCGTCCCCAAACTTTTCATTTTGGCCTTGTTATGTGTGTATTAATTACTTTAATTGAAATTTATGGAGGGAGAGAGAATTAATTTGAATATTTATTTGGGATGTGATTAATTTATTATTTAGATAAAATATAATATGACTAAAGGTCATACTATGACTAAAATATAATATGACTAAAGGTCATAATTTGATGGGTGGATGTATATACTTCTAAAAGTCGAAAAAAATTTAAAATTTAACTAAACTCGTTACAAGCATATACTTGGTTACTTATTTATGTAAATATGAGATTTGATATTATTTTCAGCTATAAAAATAATATAAAATGGGAGTAGTTGTTATTGTCGCAAGCTACTATATACTATCACGTTCTTTCCTTAAAATATTAATTTATACCATCTTATTATAATATTAATAATTGTCTGTATCTAAAGGCACAGTATAATAAAATTCCTCCTCTCTCTCACTTTCAATAATCTCATTTTCATTTTCTCTCTTTCCTCCTTTCACTCTCATCATTCTTTCCTGCTCAAATCAATTAGAATGAATCTGAACCGTCCTTGTACTTTCCCGCTCAAATCAGTTAGAATGAATTTAAACTATTCTTATATTTTTCCGTCCAAATTTAAAATGAGTTCTATCTTATTAATATAGATGAATAATGCTAGAGACATAAATTATTTTACAAACTGCTGATGCGACATACTCCACCTCAGCATATTGTGTGGGACCGAAGACTACATTAAAATAATTTATTGATTAATATGCTGAGATAGAATATGCCACAAATAATTTATAAAATAATTTATGTCTGTAGCACTACTCAATATAGATATGATAATAATTTATCGGGTCACTGTTTTTTTTTTACTTTTCATTTTTTTGTTTTGTTGCTAATTAATCTATTGTATCTTTAGTTGTTGAAACTTGACTCTGACACTTTCTTTGAAGCAGCCGATGGATATCAAAGAAACAATAACACTCAAATAAGACAAAGGAAAACAATTATTCAACCATATAGTAATTTAAAGGGCAACAAAATATCAAACACATCTTCATCCATCATTCATCATAAAAATTAAAATTTAAACATCTTAGAAAAAATATTAAATTAACATAATTTTCAATGAAAGATAATACTAATTTATCATTACTCTTGTGTAACTTTACAATTATCCATCATTAATTTGCATCCTAAATAATTACAGTTGTAAGAGAAAAATAAATAATATTAATATAATTTAAATCTAAAATAATTAATATAATATTAAGCATTAAATTTTACAAGATTTCATGTAAAATTTCATGGATCATTATTACAATAATTTATATAATGGTATGGCATGAACTTTTTTCACCTCATATATTCTTAATAAAGTAATACTCATATATTTAATCCATTTAGTTGAGGCACCCAATTTCAGAAGTCATCATTCAATTTCGACAAATATTTTGTAAGATCATATCATTTTAAAGATCTTCGGATAAAATGAGAAAATTGGTTCCTTTAACAAGAATATAAACATGACCAATAGAGGATAGATAGAAAGAGATGAGGGGATTAAAAGGGAGCAAAGAGGAAACAAGCATTAATTAGTTTTAAATCAATTTATTTTAATTTATTAATATTATAATAAAAATGTTATTTTTTACTTACGCATTTACTCTTATTAAACACTTCAAAAAATAATAATGAGATATGGGTGTTTCAAATATTTAAAGTGAGACTGATTTTTTATTTAAATAATCATTGCTACCAAATAAACTTGTCAATTCTAGTACTCCATCATATCATGAATGTAGCATTACAATTAGTAGGCTTGATAATAAATGGTACGAGAAAGAGTTTTTCAAATGGGGTGTGCAATCGGTAAAAATCGGTCAAAACTGAACCGGTATTGAAATTGACTAAATTTTGATACCGATACCGGTACCGGTTGGAAGGATACCGAATCGGTTTTTATCGAAAATTAATATAATAATTATTATTATTTTTATTAATATTATTATTATAATCATTATTTTTTTATTATTATTAATTATTTATTAATAAAAAATATTAGAAAACCGGTATATACCGGTCTGGTTCGGTAAAACCGAACCATAATTATGTCGTACCGAAACCGGTACTAAAAAACTGGTATATACCGATTTTTTTATACCGAAACCACACCGATTCTTTTTGTATCGAACCGATCGATTCGGTCTGGTCCGAAAAATCGGAAAAGCCTAAACAGTTGCACAGTCCTAAATACATATCAGCACGGGATTTCTTAATTGTGCCTTCAATTTCACATGTTTTTGTTATGCTTGAGCTTGAGGGTTTCTAGATCATTGACTCACCCTCCCATTTCATACTTTTATAATTATTATAAAAGTACATTATTATAATTTATGTAGACCATGGGAATGCAAACTTTATTAGTTGGTAAGTTTTACATATAGCTAGCTGAAACACATTATTATTTTTAAATAAAATTATTTTTAATTTATTTTATATAGTGGCTATAAAATGTTTTTTTAAAATTTTGAATTGAATTTCTATTATTATTAGAATGAGTACAAATTTTGCTTAAAAATCGAATGACAATATAGATCACATACAATTGTCTAATACTCACAATATTTAAGTGTTATTAATGTGATTCTTTTGTTATTTTTAATTTAATATTAAGTTTTTATATGTTTTCAAAATTTAATATTTAATTTTTATAATCAATCCTTCGTATTTATATATGCATTTTTAATTAGTGTTCAAAGTTGAGTGCAAACCCAAAAGCCTATATATACGTAATATTTAAGTTAAACGCTATTGTATAATTATTAACTAAATAAATTCTATTAAAAATGAAATTGTTATAAAATAATAATTTGCGACCATAATTTTAGTTAAAAGGTAATTAAATTTAATTAGTAATATACAAGTCGGGATTTTTTTAAAATTAATTAACTCAATCTCCTATATGAAATAAAGTAGTTTACAAAAATTTAATTGTTAATATATTTTGTAATATACATTACAAATTTTTTATATTAATTATTATTTATTCATAATAGTTTTTAGGAGTATAATTGTTGTAAATATTGAGTTGCCATTATGATTTTAGTTTTAGTTTTAAATGCTAGCTAACTAAATTTGAATAACTAATATATAAGTTATAATTGTTTGGGAACATTAATTAACTAAAGGTCTCCTATATGTAATATAATTGGTAACTAAAGTAATCATTAATATATTTCTAAATATGTATATATATAATATATAATATAAATTTTCATATAAATTATAATGTACTCATAATATTTTTAATATATAGTCATTTAGAGATTAAAGTTGAGTAGAAACTTAAACTAAAATCCTAAATATGATTTTTAAGTTAAAATTTATTAAAAAAATAAAATTATTGCAGAATAATAAGTTAATATTAAAGTTCATAGGAGCATAAAGAGAGTTTTAGTTATAATTAAATTAATTATAACATTATATAGGAGCATAAAAAGTGTTCAACTTCTAGTTAAATTATAGACTTATACCAAAGATTAAAAAAATCGAGTTTTGTCTTATTATATATTTACTAGCTAAATGACTAGTGCAAAACACGAGTTGTTTTTTAAATAAATTATTTTAATTATTTTATTGTTTTGATGATGATGTGATTAATATACATTTGCATCAGTAGTTTTTGTAAAATCCTTAATGATGATATGACGTATAATTAAGAATTTAGAATAGAAAGATCAAACTTGTTAGGTTGATCTTAAGAGATGAATTAATGTATAGATGATAGGTTCGGTCGATCGTAGAATAAGGTTAAACGATCGCATAGTTACTCTGGCATTTTGTATTGTTAGCATGGATCGCAAAAATAAACTATATCTTCATAAAGCATCTAGTGTTCGAATGACAAAGCTCACTCAAGATAGTATAGTAAAGATCAGATTGCAGAGCTAAATCAAGATCGTATAGTGAAGTCAGAATGTAAAGTCCACTCAGAAATCGTATAGTAAAGTATGAATCGTAGAGTGGCTAAAATTTTTTTCAGTGAAGAAGGATTATAAAGAGGACAATCGTAAAGTGTCTATTTACTCATAGAACAATCATTCGTAGAGCAAAATGTAGAGCTTAGGTTGTTGAGCAAAGTCAAGCATAGACTCTACGTTCCTTATCAGACTCTACGATCAACTCAGTTCATAGAGCAAGTCAGAACTGTCAGAAGACTGACAATGGGATCATTACAGATTATAGAGCCCAATGTATTCACCAAACATCTTTTGTTTGAAATCTAAGATTAGAGCATGTTTGTGTGTAACAACTAGTTTGACGAAAGCAATAACACCCATGTAGTATGTGAAGCTGCAAACTAATGTGATAGGTCAAAGTCGAAAAGTAAGCGACACAACAACCTAAGAAGTCAACATTAAAAATCATGGAGTATCTGAGTATTAAATGCATAACAGAAATCCTACAACAGAAAGCTCTCAAGAGGTCTATATAAGAGCAAGCGGATTTCAAATTTAACTAATGATCACAAAAAATATTATTATTATTATTATTATTATTATTATTATTATTATTATAATTATTATTATTATTATTATTGCCTTTTAATTATTTGTTGGTCTTATTTCCATTTATCATCTCATTCTTTTTAATGTTCGCACATATATCACATCATTAAGTAGGAAAGAAAGCAGAAAGAACACGTAATTGGAAATTTGGAAGGCAGCCCATTACCACATTGACTTGCCAATACAAAGATAGATGCATGCAAAGACCAATATTTAAAGGGTTCTTTATAGAAATATACAACAATTAGAAAGTAATTACACGATTAGTGCATCAACAAAATAATTACAAAAAGAGTGTAATTAGGACCCATATTACAAAAATAGTACAATTCACATTAATAAGAAAATCTAAAATCAAGGAGAAATAAATGCCATAATTAATAATTCAAATTCAAATATTTGGGATCTAACAACAAAAATAAATTCAAATTCAAAATAATAATTCAAATTCAAATCTTTATCTCTCTCACATACACTTTGAAATAATAGTTAACAAATAAGTAAATAAATAAATAAAATATCTGTACATGTAAATTGGGCTCTGTTTCAATTTTTACTTTTTTAGTTCTCTCTTCCCGCCGGCTTCTTCCACTACACCGCCGCGAATCTCCGTTGTCCAAAACGCTAATGAGAAGAAGAAGAAAATTCGTCCTAAAAAAAGTTTAAAAATAAATAGATATAACTTTTACTATTCTGAAATTTTTTTTATGACTATTTTGTTACTCGTAAATACTAAAATGATTACCTTTTTATGAATGGTTGGCTACCAACTGCATCACATTCAAACACAATTGGTAACTTAATAAAACTGAATTGGTTACCTTGGTTTGAAAGTTTGGCTACCAAATGCACTATGAAAAAACTGCAGGTGAGGATGTGAATTAGTTACCTTGGTATGAATGTTTTGTTACCTTGGTATGAAGGTTTGCTTACCTTGATCTGAAGGTTTGGTTACCAACTGCACTAAGAAAAATTTGAAAGTGTGGAGGTTGATTGATTACTTTGATATAACAATTTGGTTACCTTAGTATGAAGGCTTGGTTACTATCATCCAGTATTTGAAGGAACACATTGAACACGTCAAAATGGACTTTCTCAATCTCATTAAACAAAATAACTGCATATGGCCTCAAATAGAGAAAATAGAGCAAAGAAGTAAACTTTTCAAGCAAACAAACAAACAAATTTACAATAAAAGACCATAAAATGAAAATCAAAAACATAACCTAGCAAATTAACATAAAATTTGCCACAAAGCCCAAATTTTATCACACGCCATCTGTCTCATCCCCTTCATCACAAAACACTAACCCAACAAGCAAAATGCCATCGCATTATCTGAACTCAACCTCACTGCCTCCACCAGGTCCGCCACTGCCGAGTCCACCCGCCGCCTCTGATTCACCGCAATTTGCAACTCGACCCTCGTAAATAAAGCGTCACCACGCTCTTTATCCGACAGCGACCTCACCGCCGGCGGGGTCAGCGCCATATCGAGGCATTTGAGGGCGGAGGATTTGTGTCCCATGAGATCCAAAGCAAGGCCTTTGAGGATGAGGGTTGCAGCGTCTTTGGGTTCGATCACCAGGGCTTTACAGAAAAACAAAGAATAAAGGGAGAGAAAAATACGTTGAATGAAGAAGAAGGGTGATAACTAACTAATGAAGTTGTTCTAGATGAGGAGAGAAAAGAAGCCATGGGGATAACTAATTCTTAAATTAAGGAATCCTAATTGCATACTAATTCCCTAAATTAAGGAATTTTAATTACACTAATATTGTAAATAAATATGAAATTATATTAATTGTGTAAATATTTTATGAGTACACTTTTGTTGTAATTATTTTCAAAAATGTAATAGAATATATAATTCATCCATATTATTTAAATACCCCCTGCCGCATTAGCTTGTGTCAGCATGGGATAAACATGAAGGCTAAAAATGAGGGCACAAACAATATTCAACCCTGTCCCAACAAGCTGTTTTCTTGCCACAACAATTTGTGCTGACAGATTATTAATCCAAAATAATCACAATATATATATATATATATATATATATATATATTATACGGTCCGGATTTTAAGCTCACCCCTTATTCAACTCACCCGAGCTCACCCCCTCTTTAGTGACGGACCCGGCGACGGTTCGGTCATACAACCGTCGTCTATACTTTTAGCGACGCTATATATTGTCCGTCGCTAAAAGTATAGACGATGGTTGTATGACCGAACCGTCGTCGGGTCCGTTGCTAAAGGGGGTGAGCTCGGGTGAGTTGGATAAGGGGTGAGCTTAAGATCCGAACTCTCTCTCTCTTTTTTTATATATATATATATATATATATATATATATATATATATATATATATATATATATATATATATATATATATATATATATATATAGAACCAGGATCTAGTCAGGGATCCCGATTTTTGTTAAGTTGCGGACTTTTTTTTTATTTTTAAAACAACTAAAAAAAGTTAAATATTTTGTGGAACTAGAATTTTTACATAATACAGTGTTTTGGGTGCGATTTGGAGAGAAGTGATCATTCGTTCATCTAGAGGGTTGTTTAACCTAGAACTTTGTTCAACAACTTAATGACACTCCTTTAGGATGTTGTCATCTGTTATGATGGAACAGTGAGGAATGTCCGCAATAATTCAATTAACTTTATTATTCGAGTATATGACACAAATAGGAACTACGACCCATATTTTTTTTAATTGCTGCCGAGGAACTGGTTGGAGTACTATTAGCTGCAACTGCTATGTCGAACCCTGCATACAAGGAAGTCCTTGACTCTTCTCCTAGTAGTCATTACTCATAGGTGAGAAATATTCATTTCCAAATTAAGAGATGTTATGTGTGATAACAGTATAAAAATCCTCAAAACAAAAAAAAACGTATCGTTTCATATTGGCACCGGCCTAAGTGAGAGACATAACTTCCGGTAACAGTCCCAAACTGGGGACTGTTCGACATTCACTCCTACTGAGTGAATGTCAAACGAGTTTCTAACTTTCAAAGTATAGTACATTATTGAGTGTATTGAAGATTAAAGGGAGAGTATTATTGAGTTTATTGAAAATTGTGGCAAACTAAGCAAACGCTACTTAGTTTATTCTGCCAATGAAAAACTAAGTAAGTGCTACTTATTTTATGAGATCTGTTATTTGGAATATATGGAGACTACTGTACTCTTTGTCACCCATACTTGTCAAACGAGTATCTAAGTTTCAAAGTATAGTACATTGTTGAGTGTATTAAAGATTAAAGGGAGAGTATTATTATGCTTATTGAAAATTGTGGCAAACTAAGCAAATGCTACTTAGTTTATTTTGTCAATAAAAAACTAAGTAAGTGCTACTTAGTTTATGAGATATGTTATTTGGAATATATGGAGACTATTGTATTCTTTGTCACTCATACTTGTCAAACGAGTTTCTAAGTTTCAAAGTATAGTATATTATTGAGTGTATTGAAGATTAAAGGGAGAGTATTATTGAGTTTATTAAAAATTGTGACAAACTAAACAAATGCTATTTAGTTTATTTTGCCAATGAAAAGCTAAGTAAGTGCTACTTAGTTTACGAGATCTGTTATTTGGAATATATGGAGACTACTGTACTCTTTGTCACTCATACTTCTCAAACGAGTTTCTAAGTTTCAAATTATAGTACTTCTTGAGTTTTTTTAATATTGCGAAAAAATAAATTTTATTTTGTATTATATTATATAATTTTAAAATTTTGTTATTAAATTAAATTAAATTCTTTTTATTTTATTTTTTGTAAATTTAATTTAATTTAAATTATTTGAATTAAATTAAATTAAATTAAATTAAATTATTTTTTTTATTTTTTATATATTTTTATTCAATTTAATTTATTTATTAAATTAAATCAAATTTGTTTTGTTTTATTCAATTTAATTTATTATATTTATTATTTATTATTTAGTATTAATTTAATTTATATTTAATATTTAATATTTATTTTTTTAAATATTTTTTATTAAATTTAATTTGCTTATTAAATTAAATCAAATTTGTTTTATTTTATTCAATTTAATTTATTTATTATTTATAATTTATTATATTTTATTTAGTATTTAATATTTAATATATATTTTATTTATTATTTATTTTATTTTTTGTTACTTTATTTTAATTTTATTTAATTTTAGTAGTAAGAAACTAAGTAAATGCTACTTAGTTTATTTTAATATTAGGAAACTAATTAAATAATAAATAAATATACTTGTAGGGCCTACACATTTAGCAATTACAGTATTCTGACAGAAATTTCGTCGAAAATTCAGTCGAAAATATCAAATATCACATTTATAAACACTGTCCACATTCCAAAATCCAAATTCAATACACGAACATATATATAAACTGTAATTGCATAAAGAAAAGCAAAGACATTCATAATTATCAATTCTAATTTCAGCCTCCCAATTTCAGATTTTCAGAGTCCCAATTTCTGCCTCCCAAATTCACAGCAACAACATATCATACAAATATCACAAATATAATTAGGTTAATTTCATATTTAAACTTATACCAAACCTAAAACAAATTAAGTCACAAATTTCAGAAATATATTACAAATATCATGTCCAATATCAGAAATATCATACCTTTAATTAATTTGCGAACTAAAGGTTTAGAAATATCATACCTTAAATTAATGTGTAAATTTCAGAAATACTGGTGGTGGTGGTGGTGGCTGGTGGCATCTGGCGATGATGGCATTTGTTGGTGGTGGTGTCTGGTGGTGGGTTGTGCTGCTGGTGGTGGTGTTTGCTGGTGGTAGATGCTGCTGGTAGCGGCGTCTGGTGGTGGCAGCTGTTAGTGGTGGCGCCTAGTGGTGGTGGTCTCTGGTGGCGGAGATGGTGGTGGCGTCTGGTGGTAGGGAGGGGAGAACAGTGAGAGAGAAATAAGAGCGAGAGAGAGAATGAGAATGAGAGGCGGCTAGAGAGAAAGTGATCTGTATACCTGGCAAACGGGCGGGCCGGGCCGAGCCGAGAGCGGGCCGGGCCAAAATGGCCCGAGTTTTGTTAGGCCGAAATTGTGAGGCCCGTGGCCCGGGTTGGACCAGGCTGGCCCGACCCGCGGACTTCTTCCTTTATTTTATTTATTTATTTATTTATTTTTAAAATCTTGCTACACCAGAAATAGTAATAATAACAAATATTAAAAATAATAAAATAATTAATAATAAACAATAATACAAATAGTCACGATTAATTAATTAACTACATTAACTACATATCTCAATCAATTAAATTTTTAATAGTATTATAAATTAGTATTATTTATTAATTACTTACATTAATTACATATCTTAATTACTCAATACTCATATTTTTAACAAATCATATTCTTCTTCTCTATAAAAAATATATTGAAGATTGCATTACAAATAAATAGTTGTAGCTTAGTTGGTTTGAACTCTTATTTATTTACTTACACGTTGTGTTTAAGCCTCACAACCCACAAGTAACAACATTTTATTTTAAAAAGAAAAGAAGTCGCGGGCCACGGGCCGGGTCGGGCCACCCGCGGGTCAGGCCTTCACGGGCCAGGCCAAAAACGGGCGGGCCAAAATGGCCCGCATTTTATTGGGCTAAAAAATTGCAGCCCACAGCCCGGCCCGCGGGCTTGGGCTTTGTTTGACAGGTCTAGTGATCTGATTAGGTTTTAAAGCTTATGTTCGATGGAATTTCCGTCGAAATTACATCCGTCGTAATTATATTATCTTCGACTGATAGTCCGTCAAAAGTAAACACTATTCTATCAAATATAAGTTTGGCGCTGGCGCAAACTTTGGTGCCAAGGGGCTCCTTCTATTTCTGACAGACGTCTTTTGGAATTACTATATATTCGACTGAATTATTTTTGACTGAAATATCCATTGGACATAGCCTATCTTCGAGGGAATATGTCCGTCACAATAATTCTGTCGAACTTAGTCGGTTTTCTTGTAGTGATGGTACATAATTTAAATACAAACTTTATTTATACAACTATTGAACTGTCGTGCAAAATATGACAAAACATAAACTGTGAGTTTTAATACAAATATTGTCCTGTAGACAATATCCAAACTCAAAATAAGTCTTCATTATAATTATTATCACACTATTTTATAGAATAGTGAGGACTACTATAGCCACCATCTTGGACCATCACTCCATTCTCCGACTAGTCTCAGCTATATTCTTATTTTCTGAAGAGAACAACGAAAGAAAAGGGTGAGCTCAACTAGCCCACTAAAGAATATTATGACTAAGATAATATAGAATAAATTATCCTTAGCCCTCAACAGTGTAAAAACTGATAGAATATAATAGACAACAAGTTTAGATCAACAACTGCAGCGGAACAAGCAATCCACTAGAAGAGTCAAGTAGAGCATGATGTCTACTATCTTCTATGATTTAAAAGTTCATCATCAATATTTTATCTCTATAACACAATTCAATAAATATTTTACATCATTGAATTATCCATGCACTACGGGCCAAGGATATTTGTTAGTATCACCAGTGGTCATGATTATGCCAAACAACTATCCGTCTATGCACTACGGGCCAAAGAGGACTTTTACCACATTATTTTTCTGTAATATTACAGGTCATGATTATATTGATACACAATTTCTGGTCATAATCATACCAATCAACAGTCCATCTATGCACTACGGGCCAAAGATGACTTTCACCACAATATACGCATGAGGATGATGACAATGATATAAGGAATCAATCAAGTGAGATCAAGGATAAATATTAAAGATTTATAATTTAATTTATCAAGAGTTCAAGAATGTCCAAATTGTCAACATGATAACTACTTTGTGGAGTAAAATTCAAGAACGATATTCATGTATATACCTGTCAAACGGGCGGGCCTGGCCGGGCCAAAATGGCCCAGGTTTTGGTGGGCCGAAATTGTGAGGCCCATGGCCCGGGTTGGGCCGGCCCGGCCCGACCCACGGGCTTCTTCCTTTATTTTTTATTTTTTTTAAAATCTTGCTACATCAGAAATAGTAATAATAATAAATATTAAAAATAATAAAATAATTAATAATAAACAATAATACAAACAGACGATTAATTAATTAACTATATTAACTACATATCTCAATCAATTAAATTTTTAATAGTATTATAAATTAGTATTATTAATTAATTACCTACATTAATTACATATCTTAATTACTCAATACTCACGTTTTTAACAAATCATATTCTTCTTTTCTATAAAAAATATATTGAAGATTGCATTACAAACAAATAGTTGTAGTTCAGCTGGTTTGAACTCTTATTTATTTATTTACAAGTTTTGTGTTCAAGCCTCACAACCCATAAGTAGCAACATTTTATTTTAAAAAGAAAAGAAGTCGCGGGCCACGGGCCGGGTCGGGCCACCCGCGAGCGGGGCCAAAAATGGGTTGGCCAAAAAGGCGCGGATTTTATTGGGCTAAAAAATCGCAGCCCACAGCTCGGCCCGGCCCGCGGGCTTGGGCTTTGTTTGCTAGGTCTAGTGATCTGATTAGGTTTTAAAGCTTATCTTCGATGGAATTTTCGTCGAAATTACATCCGTCGTAATTATATTATCTTCGACTGATAGTCCGTCGAAAGTAAACACTATTCCGTCGAATATAAGTTTAGCGCTGACGTGAACTTTGGCGTGAAGGGGCTCCTTCTATTTCTGACGGACGTCTTTCGGAATTACTATATATTCGACTGAATTATTTTCGACTGAAATATCCGTCGGACATAGCCTATCTTCGAGGGAATATGTTCGTCACAATTAATTTCGTCGAACTTAGCCGATTTTCTTGTAGTGATGGTACATAATTTAAATATAAACTTCATTTATACAACTATTGAACTGTCGTGCAAAATATGACAAAACATAAACTGTGAGTTTTAATACAAATATTATCCTGTAGACAATATCCAAACTCAAAATAAGTTCTCATTACAATTATTATCACACTATTTTATAGAATAGTGAGGACTACTATAGCCACCATCTTGGACCATCACTCCATTCTCCGACTAGTCCCAGTTATATTCTCATTTCCTGAAGAAAATAATGAAAGAAAAGGGTGAGCTCAACTAGCCCAGTAAAGAATATTATGACTAAGATAATATAGAATAAATTATCCTTAGCCCTCAACAGTGTAAAAATTGATAGAATACAATAGACAACAAGTTTAGATCAACAACTGTAGCGAAACAAGCAATCCATTAGAAGAGTCAAGTAGAGCATGATGTGTAAGACCCCAACTTTTATGAATAAAGAATAATTTTCTTGAAATTTATTTTTGAATATTATGGTGTGGATTTGATATAATGTTATATTTGTGGATAATATTTATAAATTTTGCAAAGTAAGCAAGTGGTTATATAATATTCGATTGGTCGGGGAATATTCGTTTTAACAAGAAATATTCGTACGACGGCACATCATTGGTAGACCCCACAACGGAAGTATTGTCGTAGTTAGAAAACGACAGAATTATCTTTTTATAAAAATAACAGCGGAGGTGTTACAATAATACGCGTGGTTGCATAGTAGCACACGGTATTGATTATTAATGCTTACGTGAGAAGTCACTCAGTTATACTCAATTATTGCTACAGTAATTGCTGCATCATATCTCTCATATTATTGATTCAATTATTGTCACAGTATCATCTGCATAATATGATATATTATTAAATTAATAATTGAGGCGATAAAATTATTCATATTATTAAATTACAATTTTTACAATGTCTAGAAGTTCTGTCAAGGAGAGGTTTGGTCATCTAACTGCGCGCCAATAAGGAGAAATCCTTATCGAAAAGCCCCCTCTTTCTTGAGAATGACCTGGTTGTTAAATATTGTGAATTATAATATTAATGATGAATAAGTTCGTATTGATTAAAGATGAAATTGATAGTTCTATTGTGTGATAATTATTAGTGATAGTAGAAATTGATATTTATTTCGATAATAATTGATGTCGGGAGGTTATATTAACCAATCGGGTATTCGGGGCACTTTTCGTGTCGGAATACTATTCACAGGTTACTATTCATGGGTTACTATTCACTCAGTTACTATTCACTCTAGTATTATTCACTCGGGTATTTGGGACACTTTTCGTGTCGGGGTACTATTCTTAAAGTACTATTCACGGGATACTATTCACCCGAAAAATATATTTCTTTTCGCTCTAAATCATTTTTGAGTACAATATTATTCTATGAGAAGATGTGATAATTTTTCAGACAGTTGGTTGAAATTATAATAGTAAATCAATATGGATCGTTGGTTTAAAGTTTTAATAGTAACTTGTCCCTTCGGTTTTCCAAGAGTTACTTGTCCTTTCGGTTTTCCAAGAGTTACTTGTCTCTTCGGTGTTCCAAGAGTTAATTGTCCCTTCGCAAATAGTAGTTGTCTCTTCAATATTACCAGGAGTCATTTTGACCCTTCGTTAAGATCAAGAGCTACTTTAAATTCTTCTATAAATAGAAGCTCATTCCTTCATTATTTCTTACGAATTTACTGAAACTCTAGAGAGAGAAACTATAGAGAGAAAGAAGAAAAGTATTCTGCTACTTCACTACTCTAGATTCAGTTTTTCTAAGGTAAGGGATATTATTTGTTGTACTCGTAAGGGGCATTATTTCTTTCGTAGTCATGAAGAGAGCTTCTGTTATTTCATTCTTTATTATTATGTTGGAATAACCTATTTATCCAAAGTACCGCATACATGGTGAAAATTTTCTATTATTTCATTCTTTATTATTCTGTTGGAATAACCTGTCTGTGTGGTCTATCGCATGCATGGTGAATTCTTCTGTTATTCTATTCTTTATTATTTTGTTAGAATAACCTGTCTATGTGGATTACTACATGCATGGTGAATTCTTCTGTTATTCCATTCTTTATTATTCTGTTGGAATAACCTGTCTGTGTGGATTACCACATGCGTAGTGAATGATCCTTCGTATTCATTTCTTATTAAATTGTGGAAATGATCTGTCTACGTGGATTACCGCATGGCTGGCGAAAATTCATTTGCAATTTCATATATTCTATTATACTCTGTTGGTTAAAGCTTTGGCTTCTATACTCCATGAAATTAGTGGAATATCCTTGATATTTTCGCTTCATCCAGTATCTTTTCATAGAAATATTCTTCTGAGCATTCTTGAATTTTACTCTACAAAGTAGTATCATGTTGACAATTTGGACGTTATTGGTTCCTGGATAAATTAATTTATAAATCTTTAAAATTTATTCTTGAACTTTTTTTATTGAATTATTATGTCATTGTCATCATCCTCATGCTTATATTGTGATGAAAGTCATCTTTGGCTTACGTGCATAGATGGACTTGGTATGATTATGACCAAGGATTATTCGATATAATCATGACCGTAATATGACGAATGATATGGTAAAAGTCCTCATTGGCCCGTAGTTCATTGGTGGACAGTTATTGGTATGATTATAACCAGGAATTTTTTGGTATAGTCATGACCATTGGTGATTACATGAATATCCTTGGCCGTGGAGCATGGATGATTCGATTTTATTTATTAAGCTGAGTCTCAGCGATAAAGTTGATGAAAAACTTTTTAAATCATAGAAGATAGTAGATTTTATACTTTACTTGACTCTTCTAATGGATTATTCATTCCGCTGCAGTTTTTGATCTAAAACTTGTTGTCTATTATATTCTATCAGTTGTTATACTGTTGAAGGCTATTGATAACTTATTCTATATTATCTTAGTCATAATATTTCTTACTGGGCTAGTTGAGCTCACCCTTTTGCTTTCATTATTCTCTTCAGGAAATGAGAACGTAGCTGGGACTAGTCGGGGAATAAAGTGATGGTCCTAGATGGTGTATTAGTAGTCCTCACTATTCTATGAAATAATGTGATAATAAATGTAATGAGGACTCCATTGAGTGTGGATATTGTCTAGATGACAATATTTGTATTAAAACTCATACCCTATGTTTTGTCGTATTTTACACGACTGTTGTATAATTAGTTTGTATTTGTATTCAGTACCTTGTATCTGGCGACCCAAGATGGGTGATGTATACCTATTTTGGGGGTATCACAGTTGGTATCAAAGCTTAGGGATATGATCCCTGGCTGAGATGTGAGACAAGAACTAGGAGGGGAGAGACGAGGAATTCCTTTGCTAGTATGACCTACCTAAGTTTATTTGGTATTTAATTGGTCGGTCAGAGTATAGGGATAATATGTGATATATTAATTAACCCTTATTTTGTGGCAGTATTGAAAAATGGCATCCGAAATTGTTGAGATAAGAAATGAAGCACATGAGATCGTGGAGTCACCACAGATTAATACCCAGGATAATGTGCAATAGGAAGATAATAATAATTAGGTAAACAATAACACCGATGAAATGGTGAACGTTGGGATGTTCAGAGGCTTTATAGAATTCATGTAACATCAGGCGAGAGCGGCTCCTGTCCAAAATACAGGTGAAAACACTGATAACTCTCGGACGGTCACCGCTAAGCAGTTCAAGGAGCTGGGACCACCAGAGTTTTTTGGAGAGCCAAAACCACTTATGGCGGAGACGTGGATAAAGCAGATCAACAAGATATTTGATGTCTTGGGATGCTCCGAGGAGCAAAAGGTTCCCTTTGCCACCTTCATGTTGTGAGCAAAGGTAGATTACTGGTGAAAATTTGTAAAGCGTACTCAACCTGCCTCACTGAAGATGTCTTGGGAGAAGTTTCAAGAACTGTTCAACGACAAGTACTTTCCTGAAAGTATTCGTCACATGAAGGAGGTAGAGTTCATCAAGCTTGAGTAAAACAATATGACCATGGCACATTACGAAGCTAAGTTTGCCGAGTTGTCTCGGTTTGCGTCCCACTTGGTTGATAATGAGGAGAGAATGACGTGGATGTTTCTAAGAGGTTTGAAACCCGAGATACGTTAATACCTAATTTCTCATAAACTGTGTTTGTATTCAGATATTGTGAATAGGGCTCAGTTATTGGAGTGCGATAATGAGTCAACCCAACCAAGAGAGAGCAGCCGACAAGTCGATAATACTAGTGGTAGTAGTCATCGAAGCGGTGACAACAAGCGTGGAGGGAATCAACATGCCAGAAATGGTAATCACTTCGGTGGTAATCATGGCCATGACAATAAGAGTGGATTTTTCAAGAAGAGGAGATTTAACAATGATGAAAAGACGTCAGCACCAGCACCTGTTGTTAAGGAAGGAGAATGACCGCCGGTCGTATGTTATAAATGCGAAGGGGAGGGACATATCAGTCCAAACTGCATGATGCAGTCCAAAGCATGTTACAATTGTGGAAGAGAAGGTCACCTAGGCCGATTTTGTCGTTTACCGAAGACAAGTCCAGCTGGGATGGAGGCACCAAAGGCTGTCCCAAAAAAGTCAAAGCCGGTAGTGCAAGGGAGAGCGTTTGTCGTGACCTCCCAGAAAGTAAGGAACCCGAACGAGGTCATCACGGGTAAGCTTATCAAAAACTCTAGCGAAGTATATACCTTATTTGATACCGGCTCTATCCATTCTTTCATTTCTCCTACTTGCGCTCAACGTTTAAATTTGACTCCGAAAAAATTGGACTTTGACTTATCGGTTGAAACTCCGTTGGGAGAAACCTTCATTACATTCACGGTTTATAAGTCTTGTTTGATTCAAATCGGTAACCGCACATTACCTGTCGATCTTATTTTTTTTGAAAATACTTGCATTTGATGTGATTTTAAGGATTGATTGGTTAACTACTCATCATGCTAAAATCGATTATTTTCGTAAGGTTGTTAGCTTTCATATTCCTAACCAACCTATTATGCAAATTCAAGCAAGAAAACCACTAAAATCAATCACTATCATATTAAGCCATAAAGTTATTCGTTTATTAAAAAACGGATGTCAAGCTTTCTTAGCCCATGTCACGGATTTAAATAAAAATACGTCAGATTTGAATGATATTTCTATTGTTAATAAATTTCCTGACGTATTCCCTGAAGAACTTCCTGGCCTACCCCCAGAGCGTGAAATTGAATTTTGTATCGACCTTGAATCCGGTACAAAACCTATTTCCAAATTAGCCCTATATCGAATGACTCCTATTGAACTTCAGGAGTTAAAAATCTAACTATAGAAATTGTTAGACATCGGTTTCATTCGCCCTAGTACGTCTCCTTGGGGTGCTCTTGTTCTATTCGTGAAGAAAAAAGATGGAAGTATGCGACTTTGTATTGATTATCGGGAGTTGAATCATGTCACCATCAAAAATAGGTACCTGTTGCCTCGCATTGATGACCTGTTTGACCAGTTGCAAGGCACCAAATTCTTTTCAAAGATTGATCTTCGTTCCGGATATCACCAATTTAAGATTAGAACCGATGACATTCTAAAGACGGCTTTCAGAACTCGGTACGGGCATTATGAATTTCTAGTCATGTCTTTTGGATTGACTAATGCTCCTGCTATCTTTATGGATATGATGAACCGAGTATTCAAAAAATATTTGGATCACTTTGTGGTCGTCTTTATTGATGACATCCTCATATATTCCAAAAGTCGTGAAGATCATGAGCAACACTTGAGGGTGATACTCCAAAAGCTTCGTGAAAATAAGTTATATGCCAAGTTGAAGAAATATGAGTTTTGGCTTGAGGAAGTTGCATTCCTTGGGCATGTGATATCAAATTATGGAATATCTATTGACCCAGCGAAGATTGAAGCAATTCAAAGCTGGGAGCAACCAAAGTCAATGACCGAAGTACGTAGCTTTCTCGGCTTAACTGGTTATTATCGGAGATTCGTGGAAGGATTTTCTCGAATCGCTACTCCATTAACTTAGCTGATTAGAAAAGATACAAAGTTCGGTTGGAGCGAGGAATGTGAGAAGAATTTTCAAGAACTCAAGGGAAGACCCATTTCAGCACCTGTTCGGACAATACCATCTGGCTCGGAGGGATTTGTCATCTACAGTGATGCTTCAGGCAAAGGGTTAGGATGTGTTCTCATGCAACATGAAAAAGTCATAGCCTATGCCTTGCGGTAACTCAAAGAATATGAGAGGAATTATCCTACTCATTATCTAAAGTTGGCAGCAGTCGTTTTTACGCTTAAGATTTGGAGGCATTACCTATATGGAGAGAAGGTGGAGATCTATACGGCTCATAAAAGCTTAAAATATTTCTTCACTCAAAAGGAACTGTGGCCTATAGACTCGCCTTATTGCTAAGTATGTCTCGTGTTCATAACGTTTTTCACATATCTATGTTACGTAAATATGTGAAAGACCCGAACCACATTATTGAGTTAGAACCAGACGAGATAGAGGAAGATTTAACGTATGAAGAGTTACCTGTTAAAATCTTGGATAAGAAGGATCATGTTCTACGCTCCAAGGTTATACCTCAAGTCAAAGTTTTGTGGAGAAACCACGACGTGGAGGAAATGACTTGTGAGTTAGAATCTGAGATGAAGTTAAGGTATCCTCATCTCTTCGACATACATGTATGTACCCTAATTTCGAGAATAAAATTTCATAAAAAGGGGAGGTTGTAAGACCCCAACTTTTATGAATAAAGAATAATTTTCTCGAAATATATTTTTGAATATTATGGTGTGGATTTGATATAATGTTATAGTTGTGAGTAATATTTATAAATTTTGCAAAGTAAGCAAGTGGTTATATAATATTCGATTGGTCAGGGAATATTTGTTTTAACAGGGAATATTCGTATGACGGCACAATCATTGGTGGACCCCACAATGGAAGTATTGTCGCAGTTAGAAAATGACATAATTATCTTTTTATAAAAATAATGGCGGAGGTGTTACCGTTAAAACTGTTGAACTACCCGGTAGTAAAAGTACAGTAATACGCGTGGTTGCATAGTAGCACATGGTATTGATTATTGATGCTTACGTGAGAAGTCACTCAGTTGTACTCAATTATTGCTACAGTAATTGCTGCATCATATCTCTCATATTATTGATTCAATTATTGTCACAGTATCATCTGCATAATATGATATATTATTAAATTAATAATTGAGACGACAAAGTTATTCATATTATTAAATTGCAATATTTACAATGTCTAGAAGTTCTGTTAAGGAGAGGTTTGGTCATCTAATTGCGCGCCAATAAGGAGAAATCCTTATCGAAAAGTCCCCTCTTTCCTGAGAACAACCTGATTGTTAAATATTGTGAATTATAATATTAATGATGAATAAGTTCGTGTTGATTAAAGATAAAATTGATAGTTCCATTGTGTGAGAATTATTAGTGTTAGTGGAAATTGATATTTATTTCGATAATAATTGATGTCTGCAGGTTATATTGACCAATCGGATATTCGGGACACTTTTTGTGTCAGAATACTATTCACGGGTTACTATTCACCCGGTTACTATTCACTCTAATATTGTTCACTCGGGTATTTAGGACACTTTTCGTGTCGAGATACTATTCACGGGGTACTATTCCTGAAGTACTATTCACGGGGTACTATTCAGCCGAAAAATATATTTTTTTTCGGTCCAAATTATTTTTGAGTATAATATTATTCCATGAGAAGATGTGATAATTTTTCAGACAGTTGGTTGAAATTATAATTGTAAATCAATATGGATCGTTGGTTTAAGATTTTAATAGTAACTTGTCCCTTCGGTTTTCCAAGAGTTACTTGTCTCTTCGGTGTTCCAAGAGTTAATTGCCCCTTCGCAAATAGTAGTTGTCTCTTCAATATTACCAGGAGTCATTTTGACCATTCGTTAAGACCAAAAGATACTTTAAGTTCTTCTATAAATAGAAGCTCATTCCTTCATTATTTCTTACGAATTCACTGAAACTCTAGAAAGAGAAACTATAGAGAGGAAAAAGAAAAGTATTCTACTACTTCACTACTCTAGATTCAGTTTTTCTAAGGTAAGGGATATTATTTGTTGTACTTGTAAGGGGTATTATTTCTTTCGTATTTATGAAGAGAGCTTCTGTTATTCCATTCTTTATTATTATGTTGGAATAACCTGTTTATGCAAAGTACCACATACATGGTGAAATTCTTCTATTATTCCATTCTTTATTATTCTGTTGGAATAACCTGTCTGTGTGGTCTATCGCATGCGTGGTGAATTATTCTGTTATTCCATTCTTTATTATTCTATTGAAATAACTTGTCTATGTGGATTACCACATGCATGGTGAATTCTTCTGTTATTCCATTCTTTATTATTCTGTTGGAATAACCTGTCTATGTGGAATACCACATGCATGGTGAATGATCCTTCGTATTCATTCCTTATTAAATTGTGGAAATAATTTGTCTACGTGGATTATCGCATGGCGGGCAAAAATCCATTTGCTATTTCATATATTCTATTATACTCAGTTGGTTAAAGCTTTGGCTTCTATACTCCATGAAATTAGTAGAATATCCTTGATATTTGCGCGTCATCCAGTATCTTTTTATGGAAATATTCTTCTGAGCATTCTTGAATTTTACTCTACAAAGCAGTATCATGTTGAGAATTTGGACGTTATTGGTTCCTGGATAAATTAATTTATAAATCTTTAAAATTTATTCTTGAACTTGTTTTATTGAATTATTATGTCATTGTCACCATCCTCATGCTTATATTGTGATGAAAGTCATCTTTGGCTTACGTACATAGATGGACTTGGTATGATTATGACCAGGAATTATTAGGTATAATCATGACCGTAATGTGATGAATGATGTGGTAAAAGCCCTCATTGGCCTATAGTTCATTGGTGGACAGTTGTTGGCATGATTATGATCAGGGATTATTCGGTATAGTCATGACCATTAATGATTATATGAATATCCTTGGCCGTGGAGCAGGGATGATTCGATTTTATTTATTAAGCTGAGTCTCAGCGATAAAGTTGATGAAAAACTTTTTAAATCATAGAAAATAGTAGCTTTTATACTTTACTTGACTCTTCTAATGGATTGCTTATTCCACTGCAGTTTTTGATCTAAAACTTGTTGTCTATTATATTCCATCAGTTGTTATATTGTTGAAGGCTATTGATAACTTATTCTGCATTATCTTAGTCATAATATTTCTTACTGGGCTAGTTGAGCTCACCCTTTTGATTTCATTGTTCTCTTCAGGAAATGAGAACGTAGCTGAGACTAGTTGGGGAACAAAGTGATGGTCCTGGATGGTGCATTAGTAGTCCTCACTATTCTATAAAATAGTGTGATAATAAATGTAATGAGGACTCCATTGAGTGTGGATATTGTCTAGATGACAATATTTGTATTAAAACTCACAGCCTATGTTTTGTCGTATTTTATACGACTGTTGTATAATTAGTTTGTATTTATATTCAGTACCTTGTATCTGGCGACCTAAGATGGGTGATGTATACCTATTTTGGGGGAGTCACATGATGTCTACTATCTTCTATGATTTAAAAGTTCATCATCAATATTTTATCTCTATAACACAATTCAATAAATATTTCACATCATCGAATTATCCATACACTACGGGCCAAGGATATTCGTTAGTATCACCATACACTACGGGCCAAAGATATATCATGCTATAATATTATTATTTACAATATTGACAATGTCTAGAAGTTCTGTCAAGGAGATGTTTGGTCACCTAATTGCGCGCCAATAAGGAGAAATCCTTATCGGAAAGTCAATTCTTTCCTGGGAACGACCTGGTTGTTAAATATTGTGAATTATAATATTAATGATGAATAAGTTCATGTTGATTAAAGATGAAATTGATTGTTCCATTGTGTGAGAATTATTAGTGTTAGTAGAAATCGATATTTATTTCGATAATAATTGATGTCTGGAGGTTATATTGACCAATCGGGTATTCGGGGCACTTTTCGTGTCAGAGTACTATTCACGAGTTACTATTCACTCTAGTATTATTTACTCGGGTATTTGGGACACTTTTCGTGTCAGGGTACTACTCTCGAAGTACTATTCACGAGATACTATTCACCCAAAAAATATATTTCTTTTCGGTCCAAATCATTTTTGAGTACAATATTATTTCATGAGAAGATGTGATAATTTTTCAGATAGTTGGTTGAAATTATAATAGTAAATCAATATGGATCGTTGGTTTAAAGTTTTAATAGTAACTTGTCCCTTCGGTTTTCTAAGAGTTACTTGTCCCTTCGGTTTTCTAAGAGTTACTTGTCTCTTTCGGTGTTCCAAGAGTTAATTGCCCCTTCGCAAATAGTAGTTGTCTCTTCAATATTACCAAGAGTCATTTTGACCCTTCGTTAAGACCAAGAGCTACTTTCAGTTCTTCTATAAATAGAAGTTCATTCCTTCATTATTTCTTACGAATTCACTGAAACTCTAGAGAGAGAAACTATAGAGAGAAAGAAGAAAACTATTCTGCTACTTCACTACTCCAGTATTCAATTTTTCTAAGGTAAGCGATAGTATTTGTTGTACTCGTAAGGGGTATTATTTTTTTCGTATTCATGAAGAGAGTTATTGTTATTCCATTCTTTATTATTATGTTAGAATAACCTGTTTATGCGAAGTACCGCATACATGGTGAAATTCTTCTGTTATTCCATTCTTTATTATTCTGTTGGAATAACCTGTCTGTGCGGTCTATCGCATGCCTGGTGAATTCTGTTGTTATTCCATTCTTTATTATTCTGTTGAAATATCCTATCAGTGCGGATTACGCATGACGTAGTTCCAATCTTTATTATTCTATTGGAATATCCTGTCTGTACGGATTACGTGTAAGACCCCGAATTTTATGAAATAAAAGTATTCAATTTTTCTTATAATTACTATTTAGTAAATGGTTAAATTGATAAAAGTTTAAAGTTATGGGTGAAATATGATTTTTTTTTTCAAAATAAGCAAGTGGTTATAAAATGATCATTGTTGTCGGGGAATATTCGTTTGGTCGTGGAATATTCTTTCTGTCGGGGAATATTCGTACGACGGCGCAGCTATTTGTGGGCCCCATAACGAATAACTGTCGGGTGAAGAAAACGATAAATTTGAGTTTTACAAATAACGGCGTAGTTGTTACCGTTAACACTGTTGGAATACCCGGTGGTTAAAATACAGTAATACGCGTTATTGCACAGTAGCACACGGTATTGCATAGTATTTTTGAAATTATTGATTCTTACGTAAGAAGGCACTACTCAATAATTGTTACAGTAATTACTGTTCAATATTTTATTTTATTGATTCAATAATTGCTGCGTTGATATTTTATATTATTGTTGTTTCAATAATTGTTGCTGCACAGTATTTTCTATTATCAGATCAATAATTCATATTATTTAAATAATATTATTAGATAGCATTATTGTCAATGTCTAGAAAGTTCTGTCTAAGGAGAGGTTTGGTCATCTAATTGCACGCCAGTAAGGAGAAATTCTTATTGGAAAGCCCCCTCTTTCCTGGGAACGGCCTGATTGTCATAAATGTGATTCTGTAATATTATTTGTGAATAATTAATTATTGATTCATATGATAAGGAAATATTTATATTATGTGGATATAAATGAGGGATATATTTTTGTGGTTAAAAATGAAGGAGTTAATGTTGAGGTTTTTATCAGTATTTTTATCGGAATGGAGGTATTAAAAATCAGGATTTTTGAGATATTTTGCGGGGGTTATAATTTTTAATCCGACCGTTGGATCGTGGTAATTTTTGGATATGTTATACATATATAAGTTGAGTATATGTCCACAAAGTTTGAACCGTTAAAAATGAACGTATGATTTGTTATGAATTTTACGAGATGACTGGTTCAGAAATTGTTGAATTTTCGGAGTTTATCATTTTGGTGGAAAATTCTAGAATTGGTGGGCCCCACTTGTGGTTGGTGAAGAAATGTGCTGAATTATATTTCAAATGTGGTGGGTGGGAATAGTAGCAGGTAAAGCCATCAGGTTGCAGGTCAAACCTACCAAAATTTTCCTATAAATAGAGGGCTAAGTTAGAATTGAAAATCACACCAGAAACATAAGTTTTCTCTCTTTCTCTCTCTAGATTATTGAGTGTATTTTGTGAGTATTTAGATACTCTGTGAGTTTCTATTCATCAGTGCAAGTTTCCTTCAGCCTTATACCGATCAGAAGTACTGCTCTTTTGAGGTAAGGGATAGTAAGGGATAGTAAGGGATAGTAAGGGATATTAAGGGATTTTAAGGGTTGTTATGATTTTCAGTTTCGTAATTTTTCTGACCTGCAGAAAATTCTGAAAACATTTGAAATGATATTTTGATGAGTTTTATTGATTGTGTCCAAAAATGGTGATTTTTGGATGTATAGATTAAGAGTTATGAATTTTACGGGAAAAGACTATTTTAAAAGTAACCGCTTATAACTCCTTGTGGTTAACTCTAAAATTGATGAAATTTTTATTGAGAGTACATGTATATGAAAGGAGTATACTCTGTGAATTTCAGAATTTTTAGATAAAAGTACAATTTTTGATAAATGTCTAAATATTCGGCTATTTTGGCCATATGAAAAATAGTAAATGACTTTTAAAAATTATGAGAAAAATATATGTTCAATATGGGACTATATTATGATAAATCCCAGAAAAGAAATATTTTTGGAACTGATTTGGTATTTTTTATGTAAATAGACAAGTTATGAGAAAATAAATTAAATATGTTATGTGAAGTAAGAAAATTGGAAAATAGGATTTTATGGCTTGAGAATCCTATATGAGGTATATGCAGATTTTTTGATGAGGGTTTTGGCTATTGATGATGAAATTTTAAGAGTTGACATTTTATGAATGATTAAATGCATTATTTAGTAAGTGTAAACAATTTAAATAAATTGTTTATAAGCTTAAGAAATGTTATTCTTTCAATATCATTATACCGAAATATTGGTATGGATTTTATTGTGGAATTTCTATCCTTTGTATCGGGGTTACTATTCATGAGTTACTATTCACGATTTACTATTCATGAGTTACGAATATTACTCTTGAGATTAAAACTATATGTTGATCATATTATTTTTATCATCATATATAACATTTTTATAACCCTGATGTTGAAATTCTCTTTCACTGGAGTGTAAAGATGGGTAGATTATTGGTATGATCATGACTAGGGTTCTCTTTGGCCTGTAGTGCAAAGTTGAATTGTGACTGGTATGATCATGACCATTGAATTTATAATTAAATATCTTAAGCTTAAGTGCAAAGGTGAATTGATCAACATGGTTATAATTATTGTTTATATAAATTCTGAAATGATTATATATTTCTTTGAGATATGAATATATTTGGCCTGTAGTGCAAATATGAATTGTTGATGAATATCTTTGGCATGTAGTGCAAAGATGGCCTGTTGATGAATATCTTTGGCCTGTAGTGCAAAGATGAACTGTTGTTGAAT
This sequence comes from Panax notoginseng, assembly GCA_016801055.1. Classification (NCBI taxonomy): domain Eukaryota; kingdom Viridiplantae; phylum Streptophyta; class Magnoliopsida; order Apiales; family Araliaceae; genus Panax; species Panax notoginseng. The sequence continues at coordinate 30,973,561 of CM029020.1, read as the reverse complement.
ATCTTTGGCCCGTAGTGCAAAGATGGTTTGTTGATGAATATCTTTGGCCCGTAGTGCAAAGATGGATTTGTTAGTGTGATTATAAACAGGAACTGTGATTTGGTATAACCATGATCTTTGATGTTTCAGGTAAAGACAGGTGATGAAAATATTCTTCGTCCTGGGTGCGAAGAAAAATTTATAGTCACAATTATGATTATGAGTTATTCATATGATTGTGGAAAGGAACTGTTGAGTGATGTTACATGGATAAAACATTGTTGGTGGATTTTTAACATGGAGAAGATAATAGACTTTATAGTCTATTTGACTCTTCTAATGGATTGCATGTTCCGCTGCAACTATGGTTGAAATTTTTTATCATCTACCATATGTTCTAAATCTCTGATTTATTATTGATGAAGACTATTGATAATTTATTTATCTTTAGTCATGATATTCTTTACTGAGCTAGTTGTGCTCACCCTTTTGCTTCACAATTCCTTTCAGGTAATAAGAGTGTAGCTGGGTCGAGCGGGGGTAACAAGGGAATAGAACGGTGGTCATCATTTAGTAGTTATATTTGGTGAAGAAAATAGGGTGAGGCGAACCCAACGTTGGAAGGGTGTTTTGTCACTATCATACAAGATGTCTAATGACATACAACCTCGTGTCATCATAAGACAGGGTTGTGCTCATCCACTTGCTGAGTATATCTATGGGCACTACCTATATAATCTTGGTGTTTGTTTGAAGTATAATTCTCAATTAGAGACAGTGGAGATAATGATAAGTCAAGAGGAGACTCACTATTGGGAAGAATATGATAGTAATCTTCTCATTTTTCTTTGGGGTCTATTGGGTCAACCAAGGATAATTCTGTGGCCATATGATATCTATCATAACCTAGACGCGTGGCCTCCCATGTACGAAGGTTTCCTTGAGCACTTCCCAAAGATTCTAGTTTCTAAAACAGTTTTTGACTGTACCTTTATGTAAGGTACCTTTGTGAGGTGCTGATACATGATGGTGTCCAATGTCACATTTGGTATATATTTGTATCCAAACTCACAGCATATGTGTTGTTGTATTTTGCACGACAATTGTTGTAATAAAGTTGTAGTTGTTTTCTGTACCATGTATTTGGCGACTCAGAATAGGTTGGATTGAATGGACCTATTTTGGGGTTGTCACAGGTGGTATCAGAGCTATAAGTAAAGAGCCCAGAGCCTCTCGCTGGTGACTTCCTGTTGATGGGGGATGCACCGAAGCCAGACTCTCCGTAGGGGACGCCGTTCTGCGGTGGCAAACTGATAGGTACCACTGTGAGGTGCTGTGGTTGAAGCACCATGAGAGTTACATTTGGTATCAGAGCTTAGGGATATGATCTCTGGCGGAGATCGGGGAATAAAACTAGGAGGGGAGAGATGAGTAAATCTTTCGCTAGTGTGTCCTGCCTAAGCTTATTTGTTGGTCAGTCATAATATCGAGATATTATGTGATATGTTAATTTGTTCAATTAACCCTTATTTTGAAGCTGTATTCTAGAATGATATATGAAATACAGGAGATGAGCAATGGAGAAATTATGATGACAGGGAAGATGGAATCTGAAATGAAAGGAATGTATTCTTAATTCTTTGAAATACTAGGTACGTAAATTTCGAGGACGAAATTTCATAAGGAGGGGATATTGTAAGACCCCGAATTTTATGAAATAAAAGTATTCAATTTTTCTTATAATTACTATTTAGTAAATGGTTAAATTGATAAAAGTTTAAAGTTATGGGTGAAATATGATTTTTTTTTTCAAAATAAGCAAGTGGTTATAAAATAATCATTGTTGTCGGGGAATATTCGTTTGGTCGTGGAATATTCTTTCTGTCGGGGAATATTCGTACGACGGCGCAACTATTTGTGGTCCCCATAACGAATAACTGTCGGGTGAAGAAAACGACAAATTTGAATTTTACAAATAACGGCGTAGTTGTTACCGTTAACACTGTTGGAATACCCGGTGGTTAAAATACAGTAATACGCGTTATTGCACAGTAGAACACGGTATTGCATAGTATTTTTGAAATTATTGATTCTTACGTAAGAAGGCACTACTCAATAATTGTTACAGTAATTACTGTTCAATATTTTATTTTATTGATTCAATAATTGCTGCGTTGATATTTTATATTATTGTTGTTTCAATAATTGTTGCTGCACAGTATTTTCTATTATCAGATCAATAATTCATATTATTTAAATAATATTATTAGATAGCATTATTGTCAATGTCTAGAAAGTTCTGTCTAAGGAGAGGTTTGGTCATCTAATTGCGCGCCAGTAAGGAGAAATTCTTATTGGAAAGCCCCCTCTTTCCTGGGAACGGCCTGGTTGTCATAAATGTGATTCTGTAATATTATTTGTGAATAATTAATTATTGATTCATATGATAAGGAAATATTTATATTATGTGGATATAAATGAGGGATATATTTTTGTGGTTAAAAATGAAGGAGTTAATGTTGAGGTTTTTATCAGTATTTTTGTCGGAATGGAGGTATTAAAAATCAGGATTTTTGAGATATTTTGCGGGGGTTATAATTTTTAATCCGACCGTTGGATCGTGGTAATTTTTGGATATGTTATACATATATAAGTTGAGTATATGTCCACAAATTTTGAACCGTTAAAAATGAACGTATGATTTGTTATGAATTTTACGAGATGACTGGTTCAGAAATTGTTGAATTTTCGGAGTTTATCATTTTGGTGGAAAATTCTAGAATTGGTGGGCCCCACTTGTGGTTGGTGAAGAAATGTGCTGAATTATATTTCAAATGTGGTGGGTGGGAATAGTAGCAGGTAAAGCCATCAGGTTGCAGGTCAAACCTACCAAAATTTTCCTATAAATAGAGGGCTAAGTTAGAATTGAAAATCACACCAGAAACATAAGTTTTCTCTCTTTCTCTCTCTAGATTATTGAGTGTATTTTGTGAGTATTTAGATACTCTGTGAGTTTCTATTCATCAGTGCAAGTTTCCTTCAGCCTCATACCGATCAGAAGTACTGCTCTTTTGAGGTAAGGGATAGTAAGGGATAGTAAGGGATATTAAGGGATTTTAAGGGTTGTTATGATTTTCAGTTTCGTAATTTTTCTGACCTTCAGAAAATTCTGGAAAAATTTGAAATGATATTTTGATGAGTTTTATTGATTGTGTCCAAAAATGGTGATTTTTGGATGTATAGATTAAGAGTTATGAATTTTATGGGAAAAGACTATTTTAAAAGTAACCGCTTATAATTCCTTGTGGTTAACTCCAAAATTGATGAAATTTTTATTGGGAGTACATGTATATGATAGGAGTATACTCTGTAAATTTCAGAATTTTTAGATAAAAGTACAATTTTTGATAAATGTCTAAATATTCGGCTATTTTGGCCATATGAAAAATAGTAAATGACTTTTAAAAATTCTGAGAAAAATATATGTTCACTATGGGACTATATTATGCTAAATCCCAGAAAAGAAATATTTTTGGAACTGATTTGGTATTTTTCATGAAAATAGTCTAGTTATGAGTAAATGAATTAAATATGTTATGTGAAGTAAGAAAATTGGAAAATAGGATTTTATGGCTTGAGAATCCTATATGAGGTATATGCAGATTTTTGATGAGGGTTTTGGTTATTGATGATGAAATTTTAAGAGTTGGCATTTTATGATGATTAAATGCATTAATTAGTAAAGTGTAAACAATTTAAATAAATTGTTTATAAGCTTAAGAAATGTTATTCTTTCAATATCATTATACCGAAATATTGGTATGGATTTTATTGTGGAATTTCTATCCTTTGTGTCGGGGTTACTATTCATGAGTTACTATTCACGATTTACTATTCATGAGTTACGAATATTACTCTTGAGATTAAAACTATATGTTGATCATATTATTTTTATCATCATATATAACATTTTTATAACCCTGATGTTGAAATTCTCTTTCACTGGAGTGTAAAGATGGGTAGATTATTGGTATGATCATGACTAGGGTTCTCTTTGGCCTGTAGTGCAAAGTTGAATTGTGACTGGTATGATCATGACCATTGAATTTATAATTGAATATCTTAAGCTTAAGTGCAAAGGTGAATTGATCAACATGGTTATAATTATTGTTTATATAAATTCTGAAATGATTATATATTTCTTTGAGATATGAATATATTTGGCCTGTAGTGCAAATATGAATTGTTGATGAATATCTTTGGCATGTAGTGCAAAGATGGCCTGTTGATGAATATCTTTGGCCTGTAGTGCAAAGATGAACTGTTGTTGAATATCTTTGGCCCGTAGTGCAAAGATGGTTTGTTGATGAATATCTTTGGCCCGTAGTGCAAAGATGGATTTGTTAGTATGATTATAAACAGGAACTGTGATTTGGTATAACCATGATCTTTGATGTTTCAGGTAAAGACAGGTGATGAAAATATTCTTCGTCCTGGGTGCGAAGAAAAATTTATAGTCACAATTATGATTATGAGTTATTCATATGATTGTGGAAAGGAACTGTTGAGTGATGTTACATGGATAAAACATTGTTGGTGGATTTTTAACATGGAGAAGATAATAGACTTTATAGTCTATTTGACTCTTCTAATGGATTGCATGTTCCGCTGCAACTATGGTTGAAATTTTTTATCATCTACCATATGTTCTAAATCTCTGATTTATTATTGATGAAGGCTATTGATAATTTATTTATCTTTAGTCATGATATTCTTTACTGAGCTAGTTGTGCTCACCCTTTTGCTTCACAATTCCTTTCAGGTAATAAGAGTGTAGCTGGGTCGAGCGGGGGTAACAAGGGAATAGAACGGTGGTCATCATTTAGTAGTTATATTTGGTGAAGAAAATAGGGTGAGGCGAACCCAACGTTGGAAGGGTGTTTTGTCACTGTCATACAAGATGTCTAATGACATACAACCTCGTGTCATCATAAGACAGGGTTGTGCTCATCCACTTGCTGAGTATATCTATGGGCACTACCTATATAATCTTGGTGTTTGTTTGAAGTATAATTCTCAATTAGAGACAGTGGAGATAATGATAAGTCAAGAGAAGACTCACCATTTGGAAGAATATGATAGTAATCTTCTCATTTTTCTTTGGGGTCTATTGGGTCAACCAAGGATAATTCTGTGGCCATATGATATCTATCATAACCTAGACGCGTGGCCTCCCATGTACGAAGGTTTCCTTGAGCACTTCCCAAAGATTCTAATTTCTAAAACAGTTTTTGACTGTACCTTTATGTAAGGTACCTTTGTGAGGTGCTGATACATGATGGTGTCCAATGTCACATTTGGTATATATTTGTATCCAAACTCACAGCATATGTGTTGTTGTATTTTGCACGACAATTGTTGTAATAAAGTTGTAGTTGTTTTCTGTACCATGTATTTGGCGACTCAGAATAGGTTGGATTGAATGGACCTATTTTGGGGTTGTCACAGGTGGTATCAGAGCTATAAGTAAAGAGCCCCGAGCCTCTCGCTGGTGACTTCCTGTTGATGGGGGATGCACCGAAGCCAGACTCTCCGTAGGGGACGCCGTTCTGCGGTGGCAAACTGATAGGTACCACTGTGAGGTGCTGTGGTTGAAGCACCATGAGAGTTACATTTGGTATCAGAGCTTAGGGATATGATCTCTGGCGGAGATCGGGGAATAAAACTAGGAGGGGAGAGATGAGTAAATCTTTCGCTAGTGTGTCCTGCCTAAGCTTATTTGTTGGTCAGTCATAATATCGAGATATTATGTGATATGTTAATTTGTTCAATTAACCCTTATTTTGAAGCTGTATTCTAGAATGATATATGAAATACAGGAGATGAGCAATGGAGAAATTATGATGACAGGAAAGATGGAATCTGAAATGAAAGGAATGTATTCTTAATTCTTTGAAATACCAGGTACGTAAATTTCGAGGACGAAATTTCATAAGGAGGGGATATTGTAAGACCCCGAATTTTATGAAATAAAAGTATTCAATTTTTCTTATAATTACTATTTAGTAAATGGTTAAATTGATAAAAGTTTAAAGTTATGGGTGAAATATGATTTTTTTTTTCAAAATAAGCAAGTGGTTATAAAATAATCATTGTTGTCGGGGAATATTCGTTTGGTCGTGGAATATTCTTTCTGTCGGGGAATATTCGTACGACGGCGCAACTATTTGTGGGCCCCATAACGAATAACTGTCGGGTGAAGAAAACGACAAATTTAAATTTTACAAATAACGGCGTAGTTGTTACCGTTAACACTGTTGGAATACCCGGTGGTTAAAATACAGTAATACGCGTTATTGCACAGTAGAACACGGTATTGCATAGTATTTTTGAAATTATTGATTCTTACGTAAGAAGGCACTACTCAATAATTGTTACAGTAATTACTGTTAAATATTTTATTTTATTGATTCAATAATTGCTGCGTTGATATTTTATATTATTGTTGTTTCAATAATTGTTGCTGCACAGTATTTTCTATTATCAGATCAATAATTCATATTATTTAAATAATATTATTAGATAGCATTATTGTCAATGTCTAGAAAGTTCTGTCTAAGGAGAGGTTTGGTCATCTAATTGCGCGCCAGTAAGGAGAAATTCTTATTGGAAAGCCCCCTCTTTCTTGGGAACGGCCTGGTTGTCATAAATGTGATTCTGTAATATTATTTGTGAATAATTAATTATTGATTCATATGATAAGGAAATATTTATATTATGTGGATATAAATGAGGGATATATTTTTGTGGTTAAAAATGAAGGAGTTAATGTTGAGGTTTTTATCAGTATTTTTATCGGAATGGAGGTATTAAAAATCAGGATTTTTGAGATATTTTGCGGGGGTTATAATTTTTAATCCGACCGTTGGATCGTGGTAATTTTTGGATATGTTATACATATATAAGTTGAGTATATGTCCACAAATTTTGAACCGTTAAAAATGAACGTATGATTTGTTATGAATTTTACGAGATGACTGGTTCAGAAATTGTTGAATTTTCGGAGTTTATCATTTTGGTGGAAAATTCTAGAATTGGTGGGCCCCACTTGTGGTTGGTGAAGAAATGTGCTGAATTATATTTCAAATGTGGTGGGTGGGAATAGTAGCAGGTAAAGCCATCAGGTTGCAGGTCAAACCTACCAAAATTTTCCTATAAATAGAGGGCTAAGTTAGAATTGAAAATCACACCAGAAACATAAGTTTTCTCTCTTTCTCTCTCTAGATTATTGAGTGTATTTTGTGAGTATTTAGATACTCTGTGAGTTTCTATTCATCAGTGCAAGTTTCCTTCAGCCTCATACCGATCAGAAGTACTGCTCTTTTGAGGTAAGGGATAGTAAGGGATAGTAAGGGATATTAAGGGATTTTAAGGGTTGTTATGATTTTCAGTTTCGTAATTTTTCTGACCTTCAGAAAATTCTGGAAAAATTTGAAATGATATTTTGATGAGTTTTATTGATTGTGTCCAAAAATGGTGATTTTTGGATGTATAGATTAAGAGTTATGAATTTTACGGGAAAAGACTATTTTAAAAGTAACCGCTTATAACTCCTTGTGGTTAACTCTAAAATTGATGAAATTTTTATTGAGAGTACATGTATATGAAAGGAGTATACTCTGTGAATTTCAGAATTTTTAGATAAAAGTACAATTTTTGATAAATGTCTAAATATTCGGCTATTTTGGCCATATGAAAAATAGTAAATGACTTTTAAAAATTATGAGAAAAATATATGTTCAATATGGGACTATATTATGATAAATCCCAGAAAAGAAATATTTTTGGAACTGATTTGGTATTTTTCATGTAAATAGACAAGTTATGAGAAAATAAATTAAATATGTTATGTGAAGTAAGAAAATTGGAAAATAGGATTTTATGGCTTGAGAATCCTATATGAGGTATATGCAGATTTTTGATGAGGGTTTTGGCTATTGATGATGAAATTTTAAGAGTTGACATTTTATGAATGATTAAATGTATTATTTAGTAAGTGTAAACAATTTAAATAAATTGTTTATAAGCTTAAGAAATGTTATTCTTTCAATATCATTATACCGAAATATTGGTATGGATTTTATTGTGGAATTTCTATCCTTTGTATCGGGGTTACTATTCATGAGTTACTATTCACGATTTACTATTCATGAGTTACGAATATTACTCTTGAGATTAAAACTATATGTTGATCATATTATTTTTATCATCATATATAACATTTTTATAACCCTGATGTTGAAATTCTCTTTCACTGGAGTGTAAAGATGGGTAGATTATTGGTATGATCATGACTAGGGTTCTCTTTGGCCTGTAGTGCAAAGTTGAATTGTGACTGGTATGATCATGACCATTGAATTTATAATTAAATATCTTAAGCTTAAGTGCAAAGGTGAATTGATCAACATGGTTATAATTATTGTTTATATAAATTCTGAAATGATTATATATTTCTTTGAGATATGAATATATTTGGCCTGTAGTGCAAATATGAATTGTTGATGAATATCTTTGGCATGTAGTGCAAAGATGGCCTGTTGATGAATATCTTTGGCCTGTAGTGCAAAGATGAACTGTTGTTGAATATCTTTGGCCCGTAGTGCAAAGATGGTTTGTTGATGAATATCTTTGGCCCGTAGTGCAAAGATGGATTTGTTAGTGTGATTATAAACAGGAACTGTGATTTGGTATAACCATGATCTTTGATATTTCAGGTAAAGACAGGTGATGAAAATATTCTTCGTCCTGGGTGCGAAGAAAAATTTATAGTCACAATTATGATTATGAGTTATTCATATGATTGTGGAAAGGAACTGTTGAGTGATGTTACATGGATAAAACATTGTTGGTGGATTTTTAACATGGAGAAGATAATAGACTTTATAGTCTATTTGACTCTTCTAATGGATTGCATGTTCCGCTGCAACTATGGTTGAAATTTTTTATCATCTACCATATGTTCTAAATCTCTGATTTATTATTGATGAAGACTATTGATAATTTATTTATCTTTAGTCATGATATTCTTTACTGAGCTAGTTGTGCTCACCCTTTTGCTTCACAATTCCTTTCAGGTAATAAGAGTGTAGCTGGGTCGAGCGGGGGTAACAAGGGAATAGAACGGTGGTCATCATTTAGTAGTTATATTTGGTGAAGAAAATAGGGTGAGGCGAACCCAACGTTGGAAGGGTGTTTTGTCACTATCATACAAGATGTCTAATGACATACAACCTCGTGTCATCATAAGACAGGGTTGTGCTCATCCACTTGCTGAGTATATCTATGGGCACTACCTATATAATCTTGGTGTTTGTTTGAAGTATAATTCTCAATTAGAGACAGTGGAGATAATGATAAGTCAAGAGAAGACTCACCATTGGGAAGAATATGATAGTAATCTTCTCATTTTTCTTTGGGGTCTATTGGGTCAACCAAGGATAATTCTGTGGCCATATGATATCTATCATAACCTAGACGCGTGGCCTCCCATGTACGAAGGTTTCCTTGAGCACTTCCCAAAGATTCTAGTTTCTAAAACAGTTTTTGACTGTACCTTTATGTAAGGTACCTTTGTGAGGTGCTGATACATGATGGTGTCCAATGCCACATTTGGTATATATTTGTATCCAAACTCACAGCATATGTGTTGTTGTATTTTGCACGACAATTGTTGTAATAAAGTTGTAGTTGTTTTCTGTACCATGTATTTGGCGACTCAGAATAGGTTGGATTGAATGGACCTATTTTGGGGTTGTCACAGGTGGTATCAGAGCTATAAGTAAAGAGCCCCGAGCCTCTCGCTGGTGACTTCCTGTTGATGGGGGATGCACCGAAGCCAGACTCTCCGTAGGGGACGCCGTTCTGCGGTGGCAAACTGATAGGTACCACTGTGAGGTGCTGTGGTTGAAGCACCATGAGAGTTACATTTGGTATCAGAGCTTAGGGATATGATCTCTGGCGGAGATCGGGGAATAAAACTAGGAGGGGAGAGATGAGTAAATCTTTCGCTAGTGTGTCCTGCCTAAGCTTATTTGTTGGTCAGTCATAATATCGAGATATTATGTGATATGTTAATTTGTTCAATTAACCCTTATTTTGAAGCTGTATTCTAGAATGATATATGAAATACAGGAGATGAGCAATGGAGAAATTATGATGACAGAGAAGATGGAATCTGAAATGAAAAGAATGTATTCTCAATTCTTTGAAATACCAGGTACGTAAATTTCGAGGACGAAATTTCATAAGGAGGGGATATTGTAAGACCCCGAATTTTATGAAATAAAAGTATTCAATTTTTCTTATAATTACTATTTAGTAAATGGTTAAATTGATAAAAGTTTAAAGTTATGGGTGAAATATGATTTTTTTTTTCAAAATAAGCAAGTGGTTATAAAATAATCATTGTTGTCGGGGAATATTCGTTTGGTCGTGGAATATTCTTTCTGTCGGGGAATATTCGTACGACGGCGCAGCTATTTGTGGGCCCCATAACGAATAACTGTCGGGTGAAGAAAACGACAAATTTGAGTTTTACAAATAACGGCGTAGTTGTTACCGTTAACACTGTTGGAATACCCGGTGGTTAAAATACAGTAATACGCGTTATTGCACAGTAGCACACGGTATTGCATAGTATTTTTGAAATTATTGATTCTTACGTAAGAAGGCACTACTCAATAATTGTTACAGTAATTACTGTTCAATATTTTATTTTATTGATTCAATAATTGCTGCGTTGATATTTTATATTATTGTTGTTTCAATAATTGTTGCTGCACAGTATTTTCTATTATCAGATCAATAATTCATATAATTGTTACCGTTCTATTCCCTTGTTATCCCCGCTCGACCCAGCTACACTCTTATTACCTGAAAGGAATTGTGAAGCAAAAGGGTGAGCATAACTAGCCCAGTAAAAAATATCATGACTAAAGATAATTAAATTATTAATAGCCTTCATCAGTAATAAATCAAAGATTTAGAACATATGGTAGATGATAAAACTTTTCAACCATAGTTGAAGCGAAACGAGCAATCTATTAAAAGAGTCAAATAGACCATCAGGTCTATTATCTTCTCCATGTTAAAAGTCCACCAATAATGTTTTATCCCTGTAACATCAATCAACAATTCCTGTCCACAATCATATGAATAACTCATAATCATAATTGTGGTTTCAAATTCCATTTCTCATCCAGGACGAAGATAATTTTCATCACCTGTATTTACCTGAAACATCAAAAATTATGGTTATACCTAATCACAATTTCTGCTCATAATCATACTAATAAATTCATCTTTGCACTACGGCCAAAGATATACAACTGTATAACCAGTAACCAACAGTTTATCTTTGCACTACAGACCAAATATATACAACTGTAAAACAAATAACAACAGTTCATCTTTGCACTACAGGCCAAAGATATACAATTGTAAAACCAATAATGCTGAGACTCAGCTTAATAGTGTCACGACCACGAATTATCCATGCACTACGGGCCAAGGATATTCGTGTTTTCAATTACGGTCATGATTATACCGAAAATCCCTGGTCATAATCATACCGAGTCTATCTATGCACTACGGCCAAAGATGACTTTTTTCACATCATTTGTAACATTACGGTCATGATTATACCGAATAATCCCTGGTCATAATCATACCAAGTCCATCTATGCACTACAGGCCACATATGACTTTCAACATAATATATACATGAGGATGATGACAATAATATAAGCATTAATCAAACAAAAATAAGGATAAATATTAAAGACTTTAAATTTATCCAAATATTATCAATCACATAATAAATTCATAATCTAATATTATTAATATCATAACAATATTTTAATCACGTCTTAAACTTATATACAATTTATTTCAATTGTTTACACTTTATCAAATAATGCATTTAATCATTCAAAATGCCATACTCATAAAATTTTATCACCAATGATCAAATCCCTTATCAACAATTTACATATACCTTATATAGGATTTCCAAGCCATAAAATCCTATCTTCCAACTTTGTTATAACATATTTAACTCATATGTTCGTAACTAAACTATTTTCATGAAAAATACTAAATCAGTCCCAAAAATATTTATTTTCTAGGATTTAGCATAATATAGTCCCATAATGAACATATATTTTTCTCGAAATTTTTAAAATTCATTTACTATTTTTCAAAAATCAATTTCTAATTAATTCCTTAAGAAATTAGCTACCTCAAGTTTAACTCCAAAAATTCCCAAATCTTGACAGGATCTTACACATGTTAATGTGAGCTTCCAGTTTAAATTTCATGGTCATCGGAGTTATAGAAAAACTTAAATATTGAAATGGTCATAACTTGCTCATTTTAAGTCGGAATGAGCTCATTTTTGGACAGGATATTCTTTATACCATATAATTTCATGTCCCAAAAGGCCAGAATTTTTCTCATAAATTACGTGGCCGAAAATGCCCTTTTTAAAACCGGGACAGAAACTTTTCGGTATTTTGCAGCTTTTGACTCCTTTGCTAAAATCAGTCCACACGAAAATCTACAACACCTTATACAGTGATTCCACTTGGAGATGCTACAAGACTCATAGATCTAACTCTGGAACCTGACCACACTCAAAAATTCAAAATATAATAGGAGATATGATCAATTGAATTTCATGTTCCATTTTCACAAAAATCTGATTTTCAACCCTTTGTGATTTTTAAGAAACTTTCATGTTTTCACATAATAACCAGCATAACTCATCATAACACTTACTAATACTTCATATACACATGATTTTCATCAGTCCAAAGCTTTTATCAACGTAATCAGATCATTTCCATAATTTAATAAGGAATGAATATAAAGGGTCATTCACCATGCATGTGGTAATCCACATAGACAGGTTATTCTAACAAAATAATAAAGAATGGAATAACAGAAGGATTCACCATGCATACGATAGAGACCGCACAGACAGGTTATTCTCAACAGAATAATAAATAATGGAACCAAGTCTGGCGTAAAACGCACATACAGGATATTCCGACAGAATCGTAAATACGGAATAATAAATGATAGAACCAGGTCCTGCGTAAAACGCACAGATAGGATATTCTGACAAAATTATAAATATGGAATAACAAATAATGGAACCAGGTCCGGCGTAAAACGCACAGACAGGATATTCCGACAGAATAATAAATGCGGAATAATAAAAGAATTTCACCATGTATGCGGTACTTCGCATAAACAGGTTATTCCAACATAATAATAAAGAGTGAAATAACAGAAGAATTTTACCATGTATGCGAGACTTTGCATAACAGGTTATTCCAACAGAATAATAAAGGATGGAATAATAGAAGTTCTCTTCATGAATAAGAAAGAAATAATATCCTTTACAGGTACAACAAATAATATTTCTTACCTCAAAAGAAGACTGGATACTGAAATAGTGAGGGAGCATACTTCTCTTCTTCTTTCTCTCTATAGATTTCTCTCTATAATAATGGCTCTAAAGCTTTAATGAATTGGTGAGAAATGAAAGAAGAATGAGTTTCTATTTATAGGAAAACATAGTTTCGATAATTGCACGTTTTAGGGCTCAGAATATTACAGTACAATACCTCCAACTTTTCTTTTATTTTTAATTTAGTCATGCAAGTATTATCAAACTTGCACCACCTCTCCTAATAGTAAATAATGTGATTCAATAGTAAATTATGTGAATCAATAGTTCTAGACATGTGAAAATATGAATTACAGTATAGTACATCCATCTATACCTCCATTTTTAACTTAGTCATGCAAGTATTATCAATCTTGCACTAACTCCCCTAATAGTAACAAGAATGTGAAACAATATTATACATATGTGAACAAATAGTTATTATCATGTGAAATAATAGCAATCAATTACTCATTTATCCGGTTAAATATCCGATTGGTCAATATAACATCCAGACATCAATTATTATCGAAATAAATGTCGATTTTCATTAATACAAATAATTCCTACATAATGAAACTATTTTTATCAAAAATATAAATTTTGAAATTTTGAAGTTTGACTTTTCCCGAAAAAGTCAACTGTTGACTTTTTGACTAAATAGTAAAAATCGGTAAATTTTGTGTTTATAGTCTATTTTTACTAATTTCATCGCTCCGAACTCTAATATCACGTCCGCGTCTCCAAATTCAACTCCGAGCACAACTTCAATATTAATAACATTCATCATTAATATTATAACTCACAATATTTATCAACCAGGTCGTTCCCAGGAAAGAGGAGGCTTTCCAATAAGGATTTCTCCCTATTGGCGCGCAATTAGGTGACCAAACCTCTCCTTGACAGAACTTCTAGACATTATAAATATTACAATTTAATAATATGAATAACTTTGTCATCTCAATTATTGATTTAATAAAATAACATATTATGCAGATGATACTGTGATAATAATCGAATCAATAATATGAGAGATATGATGTAACAATTACTGTAGCAATAATTGAACATAACTGAGTGACTTCTCACGTAAGCATCAATAATTAATACCATATGCTAATATGCAACCACTCGTATTACTGTACTTTTACTACCGGGTATTTTATGACAACTTGCTTACTTTGAAAAAAATTCGCATATCACCCTTAACTTTAAATTTTTATCAATTTAACTATTTACCAAAATAGAAAAATTGAATACTTTTATTTCATAAAATTCGGGATCTCACACTTGTTGTCTATTATATTCTATCAGTTGTTATACTGTTGAAGGCTAATGATAACTTTTTCTGCATTATCTTAGTCATAATATTACTTACTGGGCTAGTTGAGCTCACCCTTTGCTTTCATTGTTCTCTTCAGAAAATGAGAACGTAGCTGAGACTAGTCGGGGAACAGAGTGATGGTCCTAGATGGTGCATTAGTAGTCCTCACTATTCTGTGAAATAGTGTGATAATAAATGTAATGAGGACTCCATTGAGTGTGGATATTGTCTAGATGATAATATTTGTATTAAAACTCACAGCCTATATTTTGTCGTATTTTACACGACTGTTGTATAATTAGTTTGTATTTGTATTCAGTACCTTGTATCTGGCGACCCAAGATGGGTGATGTATACCTATTTTGGGGGCGTCGCAGTTGGAATAAATTCTTATATAAAATTAATTTAATAAAGAAAAGATATTATATTTATCTTAATATCTTAAGATAGTAAATAAATTCTTAATTGAATTTATGATAATGAAGTAAGGATATTATATTATAATATCTTGGGTATGTGAATAATTGTATTTACATAAGAAATTATGTGTAGCATATTTATTTTACAATTATAAAATAAATATGTAATTTGAGTATGTTTTGTTATATTTTACATAATTTATATATTAAAGATGAGTTATGTAAATTATATGATTCTAAGAGGGTAAAATAAATTAAGGAGATTTATATAGTAACTTATTTGATTAAATTAAGTTACTAAGATTGAGTAATTAAATAACTTAATAAAGTATGGAAGTGAATTATGAAAGTTAAGGGAGAATTGTGCGAGTTAAAAAAATATTAGGGTTAAAAACTTAATATTTAAAACTTAAAAAAATATCTTAAGGAATATGCTAAGGAATAAAGAATATTCTGAGAATATGTCAGGGGGTGATTTGCAAGCTTTTAAAGATGAGGGGGAAAACTAAAGAAGTCTTAAGTTGGGTGACCAACTTATAAGATATTGACTAAGTATATTTCAAGTAGGAGCTGACATGTTTTGGGAGAATGTTAAGCCACTATAAAAGAAAAATTGGATATATTGTTATTCATCTATTAGTTGAAAATAAATTGTGACAATTTATTTTATTTGGGGTTTTAAAATAAATTGCAAGAGAAAATTATATTATTATTTGTGTGATAAATGTTATGTACAATGTGGATAATGTATACTACTTATATAATATATATGTAATAAGTAGTATGTTATTATATGTAAACATTTGGGATATAATTGGAAATCAGTAATTCAATAGGTGTGGGCTGCAAGATAAACAAACTAAGTCGGCTTAAATTAGCAGTAACTGTTGGTCTAGGGATTTAATAGGCCAAATGACTAGACAATCCTAAACCATGCTCAGCAAGAATAAATCTTCTATAAATCAAACTTTCAAGACCCTCATTCTCAGTTTCTCTGAATTCCATCTCAAGCTCTCCTACTCCATGTTATCCAAAATTTGAAGATTGAATTCGTCTCAAGAAGTTGGAATAATTTGGAGACCCCATCGCTGCTAGATGAGGTAAGGACTTTTTATAAACCAGGAGGGCTGTTTGATTCGGGACACCCCCTCCTTAATCGCATTGCTGAAAACTTCATCAAATTTTCTAAAAGTTGGACGCAGAAACTGAAATTAAAAGAGAATATAAGCAAAGTAGTATGAAGGGGAGGATCCAAATCAAGTCAAAGACCAGAATTAAAGCAAGGATTCGGCTAAATATTAAATTAAAGGTAAATAATGTATTCTTGCTATATTTGTAGGAATTGAGTAAATTATATTTATGATTATAGGTATGAATGTGGTGGGAGATTATTTGTTGTGGAAGATTATTTGTTGCGCCGAGAAATAAGGATGGATGATTTCTATGAGAAATCTCAGTTAAGCCACAAACAAATTGTTATGAGAATTTGAGAATTGAATAATGCACGTAACATGTTCGATAAAATGCCCAAACAAAATTCAAAGCTTACAAACGAATAATTTCCCTAAGTTTGGAACTAGGTAACATTTATACATATATTATGAGGTTTACTAAGTCCATTATAGGAACCAAAGCAACTTTGAAAGCAAGAAGAAAAAGCAAAATAGTTTTTAAAAAAACTAAGAAAAAAAACTTGTGGACTGCTGCCCCTAAAATGAAAATTCGGGGTTAGCTAGGATGTTCAGAAAATTCTGGGCTTTTGGTATGTTATACTACACTGAATAACCTTTCCATAGAATCTGGAACGGACTAATTCCGACTTCGGAGCAAAGAGTTAAGACCGTTAAAAGTAGTCGTGTCAAAACTGTCTAACCAACTCGGGTTAGTCCCTTTACACGGAATTTCTGGAATTCTGTGTTTAGAATTTGAAAATGGTCAAAGAATAAAAGTTGTAGTCCTAGAAGTTAGCCTCGCGTTGGCTCAAGAAACGCTCTAAAATATTTTGAAACGAAGAAGTTATGACTGTTTTAGCAAGAGTGGGTAAAGCTGGAATTTTTTTTTTAAAACAGTTGCGACCAAACATTTTTGGGGTTTGTTTTGGACTGCCTATGATGTCCAAAATAGGTGGATTATATTTTCTAAATATATCCAAAATTGGTTGTAATCAAAGTTATGAGCTAAAAGATATGAAATTATAAAGAAGCCATTTAAACTCTCTAGAAATTGAAGATAGTAACCGAGTTTGGAAGGAAGTTTAAGCAATATATTGACAAAAGGAGGATTGAATTTAGCCATAGCAAGCTCGAGACAGGAATTGAAGCAAGCTTAGAGCAAGAATTAAGTTATGATATCAATTAAGTAAGGTAAATTATACTTCATCATCAAATTTATAGAAATTGAAATAAAGAAGGAATTGAATTGCTTTATTGGTTGAGAAATTGATTTGGTTAATGCTATTTTATGAGTTCTGAAGTGACAAGGGAGGATTTTTATGAAAAAAATCATTGGCTAGATTATGTCTAAAAGGTTGAGTTATGGGATTTTAAACCATGCATTCATGGTGTTTGTTAAAATATCCCAATGAGACAAATATGTAAAACATGAGAATTGGCTAGTGTTATGAGTAAGATAGCCTGCATATCTGTATTAGAAGATCACCTAACTTATTTGTATGTCTGGAATAAAGCCCAAAGTGAAGTTCATAAGTTTTTGTTAAACTTAATTGAATTTGGATGAAAAATGTGGTGATAGGACAGTTTTGATCCTCTATAAGTATGCCTTAAAGAATCCGTTTTGGCCATGTTATATTTTTATAAAATACTATGTAGTAACATCTCAAACATATCCAAAACTGAAATCATTAGGATGTATAGGCTGCATGATAGAAAATCACAAAGTAGGTACGAAAATAACCAAAATCTAGAAATATGTAGAAGCAGAAAATTGGCCGAGTCTGAAACAACTGCGCGTGGGCTGTTTCGGGCCACTATTTCGAAGCCTTGCCAAACTCTTTTCATACATGTTATATTTTTTTTAAAAATATTACGTAGTATGAGGTAGAACATATCCAAAAATGGATTCAATTTGATGTATATCGAGTGAGATACAAATTCATAAAACTAGCCCGAAGACCACAAGATTCAAAATTTTCAAATTTTGTTTCTGCAGAATCTGGGCAGTGGGCAGGCTGTCTGGGTTGTTTCGGCACGCCGTACCATTTTGGTCCGCCGAGTAAATTTTTGGACGTAACGTAAATTTTTGATATGTTGCTTAGTTTTTCGTGTAGAATCCAAATATATAATTGTTCCTAGCATTTTTTGGACAACCCAAAAAGTGTAAAATTAAAATGAGAAAGAAGTTTCCTTTATTTTGTTAACTATGATGTAAGTTTATGATATAGTTAAATTGTGTAGTCCTATGAATGTACTTGTTAACTTGCGTTAGATGTAATATCTCAGATGTAGAATGAAGAAACGTATTCTAAGTTAATATAGAAAATATTATTAAGTCTTAGATGAATTGAGGTTCCAAATTGGATTGATGAGCATATTATAACGAACTTGTAATGAATAGGTCGTGCTGCGATGAATAGAAGTTAAATCATGAACGTTTGATGGACGTATAGTGATAAATGCAAATCGAGGCAAGTTTTTCAGTTTTATTATGTTTGTGGATTAAATGTGATTATGTGGTGAGCTATATATATATATATATATATATATATATATATATATATATATATATATATGGGATTCCATACTATGCTTTATGAATTGTTAAAGTCAAAATATGACTAAGTTAATTGGGTTATGGAACTTAATTTATATGTGATATGTGATAGCACATATTGTATGAAGTAAATCGATAAATTAGAAATGTATAATGCATGAATGTATGCTTTGTAAGGAATGAATGATGCATGCATGTAGGATATGCACAGTAAAGAATATGTTGCATACGGATATGCATAATAAAGGAAATATAGTGCACATGGAATTGTGTGCTATGTGAAACATGATAGACTGTTAAATTTGCTGGGCTGTCGAGCTCAATCTTGCAAACACAAACTTTTTGCAGGTTAATGATGTTAAACAATATTACTTGCTATACGGATGATGAAGATTGAACGATGTGCAAAATGAATACATTTTCTTGAATTAGAAATGATATAAATCTATGATTGATAGTTTTGTTAAATGTAATTGGCAGTTATGTATAGTTTGAAATGTGGAATGGATAAAGAATGTTTATTCTGAAATGAGTATAGATATGATTCTAAAATAAATGAATCATCGATAGAAAAGATATGAAGTATTGAGACTTAAGCTTTTAATACGTTTCCATGGATTATACAAATCATATAATGAATATGATTCTAGTATAAAGAAGAATTGTAAAGGTTGCGATTCAGGGAATGAATGAATGGAAAGAAAAAAAAAATTTATTCCATATTTTTAGCTATTTTAACATTAAATAATGTTTTAAAGCTAGAACAAGATAATATTAAAACACAAGATCGGGAAGGAAAATAGTCTCGATTTTGGGGGCGTTACAGCTTAGCCCTTGAAATGTGAAGAGGCAAGTGATTTGACGACTGGTAATGTGAAAAGGAAAGTGGTTTGACGCCTGTAATGTGAAAAGACAAGTACTATTGGCGAAAGTGACTCTTAGATGTTGAAATATGAGTCCCATAGAATAAACCAAACTTACAACAAACGTCTCATAACAGACTTCTTATTTATATCAAAGATTTAATAAATATTTACCACAAATCACTTTATCTTCAATCAATACATTTTTAATCTTTCATCAATTATTCTTCATTAATATTATAACTCACAATATTGACAACTAGATCATTCACATGAAAGATGGGGCGTTCCGATAAGAATTTCTCCTTATTGGCGCGCAATTAAATAACCTAACCCCTTTACTCGAAAGTACTCACTAGACATCGTCAATAATGCAAATAATAATATGAATAACTGTGTCGTCTCTATTATTGATTTAATAATATAAAATATTGTGTAGGTGATACTGTGACAATAATTTAATCAATAATATGAGATACTATATAGCAACTACTGTTGCAATAATTGAATAAAACTGAGTGACTTCTTACGTAAGCATTAATAAACAAAGACACTGTGCAATACCGTGTGCTAATGTGCAACAACGCATATTAATGTTCCTTTATCACCAATATTTCAACAGTTTAACGGTAAAAATTTTGCCGTTATTCTATGAAAATGTTATTTTTGTCGCTTTCTAAATCCGAAAGTTATTCCGTTGTGGGGTCCACCAATGATTGTGCCGTCGTACGGATATTCTCCGACAAAAAGAATATTTCCCGACCAAACGAATATTTTATGACAACTTGTTTACTTTGCAAAAATTTGCACATATCACCCATAACTATAACATTATATCAAATTAACACCTTATTATTCAAAATAATATTTAGAGAAAATTCAATCTTTATTCATAAAAAGTTGGGGTCTTACAACCTTCCCTCCTTATGAAATTTCATCCTTAAAATTGATGTACGTACCTGGTGTGTCGAAGAGGTGAAGATATCTTATTTTCATTTCAGATTCTAACTCCCAGGTCATTTCCTTAATATCGTGGTTTCTCCATAAAACTTTGACTTGAGGTATAAAATTTGAGCATAGAATATGTACCTTCTTATCCAAGATTTTAACATGTACCTCTTCATACGTTAAATCTTCTGCTATCTCATCTGATTTTAATTCAATAATATGGTTCGGGTCTTCCACATATTTACGTAACATAGATATGTGAAAAACATTATGAACACGAGACATACTTAGCGGTAAAGCGAGTCTATATGCCACAGTTGTTTGATTCTCATGGTAAAAATTCCTACTAAGAGTTACATCATAAACGCATGCATACATCACATGGAATTGATTTAATGAAAGATGATGTCTATAATGAAGATTGAGTATTTTTGATAATTAAGGTTAAAGTGTGATTTTGAATTTAATTTTGTTTATGTATAATGCCCATGGATATTTAGTAGTTTTCTTTCAATTTCATAATTTGTTGAACCTAAAAATATTTTTTGAATTTTGTGGGTATATTTACTGCAAACCCTCACTAGACACAACTTGTCCACTTGGGGTAACCTTGGGGTTTAAAGGCTTGTTGCACATGCTAAGTGTAATCGTGTTTCCTACGAAAATGGATAGTATAATTTTTGTTTTATTTTTATTTTACTCGATGACGAGTAAAAGCTAGGTATGGAGGTATTTGATAGACACATAATTTATACATTTTAATATTCCTATTTTTATTATTTTATATGTTTATTATATTTAATTAATAGATTTTATTTTATTTTGTAGGAAATAACATTTATTTTTTTTTGGAGCAAATAAAGGATATTTATATCTAACTTTTAAAGATGAAAAATGACTCTTAGAGGATTATCATATAGAGATGGAAGTCAAGAAGGAAAGAAGAGGAAAAAAAGGGAAGAAAACTGTCCAAGTTCGATGAACATAAATTAGGGCACAAATTTATTTTTCCTATAAATAAGCATCTTGTTTTAAAGAAAAAGGGCGCCACTTGTTATTTTCTTTTCCTTAGTTTTTCGCTGGTGTAGAAGGGAGTAAAATATTTAGAGCTTTTGTCTTTTTTCTTATTTCAATCATGTGTGATACTACTGTCAGGGTGTATTTATAACTTTCTTTTATTAATATAATATAAATTCTCTTTTTAATTATTGTTCTTATTTCATGCAAATAGTAGTACTAATATTATTTATTTTTATTTTTAATTCCATGGCTATCTAAATTTCTAATACCTAGGATGATGAAATTAGGTATTTCATAATAATATTTTCTTTACGTTCCAAAATTAATGCCTAATTATTTTCGCCGGCCTTCATATGTTCCTCCGCATACATTGCATATGATTCTTATATTGATTGCGAGATTTTGATAAGTTATAGTTAATCTGTGAATTTTTCATAACTTATGCTTACCCATAATAATTATATGAATTATTGTTTTTAAAGGGAAGGGAAAATAATTTGGGAATTAATTTAGGAAATAAGAAATTATTTATTATTTTAATATTTCGTGGATTCTGATTCCATGGTATCTTTTATCATTAATAGTTTCCGTTATTAATTAATATTTTGCATAATTTAGTTAATAAATCTTCTCCACCATTTTTGTTTCTAATTTGCCTAAAATATTAATTAAGAATATATTAAAGAATTGATCTAGTCTCTGTGATTCGACCTGCACTTGCCAACTCTACAATAGGCGATTGTGCACTTACAGTACATAATGTTAACTCATCACTAATGAATTACAAAATTTTCACTTTCAACAATAGATATTTTATTTTACCTAAATTTTTTCCCATACTTCACATGTAAGTAGACGTTTAACTTGGGACTATCTAAAATAGTAATAAGAACTTTTATCGTGAGAAAGAAGGAATAGATTTTTCATTGCATTGTTCCTAAAAATAGATAATTTTAAATATCATACGCATATACTAGACCAATAAAGATAAGTCATCGGATAAAATTACAGAAAAAATATATAGCAAAGAGTTGCACTGTTTTGTTTGATAAAATTTTAGTAAAATATATAGGAAATAGTTACGTATATATAGAACAAAGTTGCATGTGAACTTTCGTTATCTTGATCCAACTAACACATCACCTATCTCACCCCCTTTGTTACAAACCTTAACCCTTTCCACTTCACAAGGACCATAAGCCCAGCTACAAACAAGAAAATACACCATATATGCATGTTAACCACACTCCAACCAGCAAGCACCAAATAATAGTTATCATAATTACCTTCATTAATATTGCTCGAAACCCAACTTGAATTCCCTCCTCCTTTCGTAAAATGATCGATAATATAATACAAAACTCGCCATCAAGCTTCCAGCAGACATCGCAAGTCCTAGCAGAGTTGTAGATATGCATGACATGCTTTTAGGGAACTCAGAGTAGTAGAACTCATTTTGTGCCACCACATTAAGAGCATCTGCGATACTGGCTAGGCAGTTTGCCAATATGAGCCACATTGCTGACATGGTTGATTTTGCTTGTGGGTTATCGAAAAATCTGCCCTAATTGCAGTCCCTCTTCAGATATACTCTATCGTTGCTGCCACTACCATGTACAAGAAATAAAAGAATATCCCGATTCCCATTCTTTGTTTAGCAGTTACATAAACTTGGTTACCCATTATTCTTGATGCTAGGGGGAGGATTAAGCGGTCGTAAAAAAGAAGCCAAAGGGTGACAGAAATGACAACAAATATACCGAAAGATCCTGCTGGGATTTCTAGCCATGAAGTTATGTGTCAATCCATGGATGTGGCTTGAATCACCTGAAAGGAGGGCTGAATTGTACTTATACAAATTATCAACCTTGTTGAACACAATGGGATCACCTTCAATAATGCTTTTAGCTACTCCACTTGATCTACTGTACAAACACTCCATGAGTCTGAAATTGTTCCATCGGCAGTCGAGTATTGTTGAGGATCTCGAATAATGCAAGCTTTGTTTAGAAACCTAGTGACAAACATGAAATTTAAACCGAATAAAGATAAATTCGTAAGTAAGAGCTCACGTTGACTACATCCTACTTCACTTTTCATAATTGTCAAGCCCCACCCTCCAGGTAACTGTTCAATATCGAACCATGTTTTTCTATATATGGTCATAATTCTTAGGATTTGAAATGATCCATTTATAGAAATGTTGAGAAATCAGGCTTATACAAATACACTAAAATAAATATAAACACACTACTGTATGACATATAAAATAATAACACCAGAATTTCTCTCTACCGCTCTAGCTCTCTAATGCTTAAACTTGAGCTTTCTCTCTCTAACTCTTTTTTGCTTTGCTAAGCTTTTTGTTGTTGTGGTGTGATTTTCCCTTAAGCTTTGGCTGCCCTTTTATAGGAAAAATAAGGGGAGGAGAAGTAAATGAGGAAGGTAGAAAAATCAAAGGTCTAGGGAATGGGAAAAAAATGAATGCCAAATTCAATGGGTGAGAACTTTGACCAACAAATGCAAGATAACCTTTTTATTTCAACAATCTCCACATTGGCTTGCATTTTTCAAATATTATAAACTTCTTTGTGTCTGTGAATGTATCCCTCTCCCTAGATACTCCACCAGGAACTCAACATTCGACCTAGTGAATTAAGTCCAAGCAGTGCTTGAACTTTTCTGCTGTAACCGACTTTGTGAGCATATCTGCGGCATTCTCCTTTGTGTGAACTTTGCGAACTGCAATGTCACCATTGTTCAGCCACTCACAAATCTTGTGATACCGAACATCTATATATGTGGTTCTAGCATGGAACACCTGGTTCATTGCTAAATGAATAGCACTTTGACTATCACACTGAATCTGGATATTACCTTACTTGAAACCTAGTTCTTCAACTAGTCACTTAAGCTAGAAAGCCTCCTTGTTTGCCTCTGTCAATGCCATATACTCGACCTCTGTTGTTGATAATGCTACCGTAGACTGCAACACTGACTCCAATATATACATCCTCCACAATAGGTGTATACAAACCCTGTCGTAGATCTCCTTGCTTTTAGGTCTCCAGCATAATCCGAATCAACAATCCATGTAACCTCAGTTCTTGAAGTATCACGATCAAACATAAGACCGTAATTGGTTGTACCTGCTAGATAACGAAAAATTCATTTCACAGCATTCCAATGCTCTTTTCCTCGATTTGTCATATACCCGCTAACCACTCCGACTGCTTGTGAGATATCTGGCCTTGTACATACCATGGTGTACATTAGACAACTCATCACATTTTCATATTGTGACGAACGAGATTTTTGTAATTTAATTCTTAATATTTATTGAATTAAATAAATATTTTCGATGATTTAATTATTAGATTAAATAATTAATTGATGCAAATGTGATTGATTAATTTAATTATATGTGTTACATTTATTAAATTAATGTGGAGAATATTTATTATCAAAATATGTGATTATGTGAGCTTATTGTATTAAAAGAAATATTTAATAAGCTTAATGTTATTTTAATTAATTTTATTATTAATTAGAGATTTAATAATTTGACATTATTATTAAAGGAGAAATTTAATTATGTGACTATGTGAATTAATGAGAAATTATTATATTTTATTTAATTAAATTAAATAAGATATTTGAAATCGGTGTGACATTATTTTAACTATATGATAAAGTTTTATTAAATTAATTGGTTTTGAAACCAATTCTTGCCAGCCAAACAAGACCCTAAAGGGAGTTGTTAGCAGTTACCTATGATCGGGTAACTGATCTCTACTGCGTCACTTCATTTCTTTTTATACGTCTTTCCTTCCTTTCCTTTTCATTGTTTGGCTAAGTCTGGCATAAAACAGAGAGATATTCAGAGAGAGATTAAGAAGTTTTGAGGGAGAATTGTGATTGAAGAAGGGTTGAGAAGGAACTCATCTCCTATTAACTCACTATACGCTTTGGGTAATTCTCTCCAACCCAATTTTCATAATTTACTTCATTTAGTTTTTATAAAAGATGGCTTTCATACATTCTGTAAATCTCTGTAGTTGGAAATTGTGTTGTTATATGGATATATGTAGTAATTCGAGTAGCATAACATGTTATATATATATATATATATATATATATATATATATATATATATATATATATATATATTGCATGATTCCATATCATAACTTTCATAATACGATGACTTGTTATTTCAAAATTTACAGAGTTTGGGTTTTGGCCTTGTGGCCCTTATACGTAATTTTAGTGTGTCAAACATAAATGTTTTCATAAAATTTACACTCGTATATTATTAAGCATGTTGATACGAAGAGACCAAAGTTTAAATGAACGGATTCGGTGTTATAACGAATCCGTAGTGTCAATTTTTATGTTTTGTTTTCAAACCTTCAAGAACATCAAGAACAGTGGAAGTTGCATGCTTTAATTCTGTAATTAAGTGTTTAAATCGGTTAAAGTCATTATATAAATGTTGGGTAATGATTATGTGTGAATTATATCATGTGGGTATGTAAAAATTCGAGTAGAAATTAAGAAATTGGAAGAAATTAGCATGTTCTGCGATTTTTCGCGAACTGCCATTTCTATGTCTGGTACGCCGCGCCGCAGCGCCGGCTACCTGCCTATTTCCCGCGCCGCAGCGCCATGTCTCGAGCCGCAGCGCCAAGAGTTCGGCCGCAGCGCCATCGTGCCGCAGCGCGAAGACAAAGTATAACAGTGGCGCCGCATCGCCACTCTCCAGAAAGTTCAGAAATGGATTTTTTTTTAAAATGATTAAGTCTAGAAATGAGTTAGTAACCTAGTCTAATGAATATAAAAACTTGTTAGACATATAATGAGATATTAAAATGAGTTTTTACCAAGTCAAGAAGACAATTACATGTTATTTGAATCATTGATTATGTAATTAACTTGTTGTTCGTGTAGTATTATATTATGTGAAAACAAGTATAATAATTTGACTAAATATAGTCATGAATTCGAGATTAAACAAAGAATAACTTATGATGTTTAGTACGTTGTAATTGACTGGTATTGTGAACGTAATTGATATGTAGGATTTAAATCAAAGAACAAGTTTAGTTAAAGTGTAATCTATGCACGAGACAAGTTTCCTAACCCTACTTATTATCGTTATATAAGTTGATTAATTCACCTTTCCACATTGCGCAAGTTCTCATTATTATTGATCAAGTTTGTTTGTATATTAAAGTTTATTAATCTTTCAAGCATGATGTTGTTATACAATATTTATTCTATTGTATACCTTTTGAGATTCTATTCAAGTTAAGTTATCAATTATTGTTAAACCTTGTTAGACTAGCGAACCCTTATTGATTCGACTAGTCCATAGTTGATGAGCGTTCTAAATTTCAGAACCCTTGATGAATTATCCAAACCAAACTTCTTTTGGTGCGGACTCCGATGTCAAACTGAGATGAACAACCCTTTAATAGGGGATTATTTACGCTTTAGCGTTAAGATATTGTACATAGTATGGTACTAAGGGTTGATCCCTCTAAGTACGAGAAGAAAGGTCCATAGTCTTATGACTGTTAAAGGTTTCAAGTATAAACACTTGACAACCTAGGACATAGTTCAAGGTCTTGTGACCCTCAGAAATTCTTTTGATTCTTGTTATTCATTCTTGATTCGAAAGTTGAGCTTTTATATTCGAAGTTATTAATTTTCTCGCATGTTATTATTCATTGTTATATTGTTATACTTGTGGGCAATCGTGCTCACTCTTGCGTAATAATAACATTGCAGTTAAGAACGAAAGAGCAGACGAACCTTCCACTAGTAAAGGCAAGGGCAAGCTTAGCAAGTAATGAAGATTGATTATTTATGTGGTTATGTAATTATAGTTAGAATTGATGTTACTTAAGACTTATTTGTTTATGTTTCCGCACAGATGATTTAAGGTTAGAGTAACCTAGGATTTATTTATTATGAAGTTGATGTAACTCCATAAGGGGAGAGATTTATTATTATTTCTATCTATTGCATGGTTTACATTTATTTATGGGTAGATAGATGGTTGATATTTGTACAGTGAACACCAAATCCTGTGGAATCGAAGTAGCTGTATTTAGGGGTGTCACACATATGGTACTTTGGACATATACTCCACCTCATCATCTGTCTGTGGGCTCAACTGTGAAGATAACCTGAAATGTACTGCCAATGGAGTGTGCTAACTGGTTTAGCATTGTTCATATTAAACCTCTCTAAGACCTTCTGCATAGATCCTTTTTGAGTTAGCAATAACTTTACTGCCTGAAGATCCCTGTGAATTTCCTTACCTAGGATCTTCTTGGCTGACCCAAGATCCTTCATGTCAAATTCACTGCTCAACAAAATTTTCAGCTGAAGAATATCTGACTTCCTATTTGCTGCTATCAACATGTCATCGACATATAATGTCAACAATACTAGAGATCCATCATCAATGGATCTGAAATGCACACATGGATCATACTTCGAACGAGAGTAACCATGAGCCACCATGAAGTTGTTAAACTTCATGTACCATTGTCTCAAAGACTACTTCAAACCATAGAGAGACTTCTTCAAACTACAAACTAAGCCCTCTTTTCTTGGTTCAATAAACCCCTCAAGTTGCTTCGTGTAGATCTTTTTTTCTAACTCACCATGGAAAAAAGTTGTTTTCACATCAAACTGTTCTAACTCCATATCCTGTTATGCTACAATAGATAAGATCAATTGAATTAATATGTGTTTCACAACTGGTGACAAGATCTCATTGTAGTCGATTCTCTCTCTCTCTCTGAGAGAATCCCTTAGCCACTAATCTGACCTTGAATCTTTCACATTCTTTATCAGACTGAGCTTCCTTTTTCCTGAACACCCACTTACGTCTTATAGCCTTAGATCCTTTTGGAAGTTGAACTAACTCCCAAGTCTGGTTCTTCTGTAAAGACTCCATCTCTTTTGTCATCGCTATCGCCCATTTATCATTATTCTCAGACTGATTAGCATCCTGATAGCTAGTTGGATCTCCACTACCAGCAATTAAGGCTAAGGCAATCATGTCATCAAACCCATATCTCTGCGCTGGTTTACTGACTCACCTTTCCTGATCTATAACAAGATTATAGGGCCTCTCTTGGGGATCTGAATGATGATCATCTTCAATCTCTCCAGCTTCTTCAGGAAGCTCCACCTCAACTGGTTGTTTCTGCAACTCACTTATTATAGATTCTTCATTCTCAGACTTGTTCAGCATGTGTTTCTCATTGAACACCACATCTCTGCTAACAACCTTCTTCTTGGATATTGTATCCCATAACCTGTATCTCTTGACTCCATCTTCATATCTAAGGAAAATACACTCTTTTAACCTTGGATCAAGTTTTGATTGTCGCTCTTCAACTGGCAGATGAACATAAGTTGGACAACCAAAGATTTTCATTACAGAAAAATCAGCTTGTAAGACCCCAAATTTTATGAAATAAAAGTATTCAATTTTCTATTTTTGTAAATAGTTAAATTGATAAAAGTTTAAAGTTAAGGACGATATTTGAAAATTTTGCAAAGTAAGCAAGTTGTTATAAAATATTCGTTATGTCGGAAAATATTTGTTTAGTCGGGGAATATTCTTTTTGTCGGAGAATATTTGTACGACGAGACCATCATTGGTGGACCCACAACGGAATAACTGTCGGAGTTAGAAAACGACAGAAATAACTTCTTATAAAAAATAACGGCGATTTTTTTTACCATTAAACTGTTGAAATACCCGGTGATAAAAGTACAGTAATATGCGTGGTTGCATAGTAGCACACGGTATTGATTATTGTTGCTTACGTGAGAAGTCACTCAGTTATACTCAATTATTTCTACAGTAGTTGCTACATAATATCTCTCATATTATTGATTCATTTATTGTCACAGTATCATCTGCATAATATTTTATATTATTTAATCAATAATTGAGACGACAAAGTTATTCATATTATTATTTGTAATATTGACGATGTCTAGAAAGTTCTGTCGAGAAGAGGTTTGGTCACCTAATTGCGCGCCAATAGGGAGAAATCCTTATCGGAAAGCCCCCTCTTTTCTGAGAATGATCTGGTTGTTAAATATTGTGAGTTATAAGATTAATGATGAATAATTGTTAATAGATTAAAAATGTGTTGATTAAAGATAAATGATTTGTGGTAAATATTTATTCAATTTTTGATATAAATAAAGGGGTTTGTTATGAGGGGTTTGTTATAAGTTTGACTTATTATTCCATGAGGAGATATGCTAATTTTTCAGACTGTTGGTTGAAGTTATAATAGTAAATCAATATGGATCGTTGGTTGAAGATATAATAGTAAATCAATATGGACCGCTGGTAGAAAGTTATAATAGTAAATCAATATGGATCGCTGGTTTAAAATAAATAAGTATGGACCGTTGCTTTAAGTTTTAATAGTAAATTAATATGGACCGTCCGTTTAAAAGTGAATTAATCTGGGTCGTTCATGAATTAGTTACTATTCAATCCTTTTTCCTATAAATAGAAGTTCATTCCTTCATTATTTCATACAAATTCACTGAAACTGTAGAAAGAGAAACTATAGAGAGAAAGAAGAAGAGTATTCTGCTATTACCCTAGTGCAATCTCCAAATTTTTATTAAGGTAAGGGGTGTTATTTATTTTGTATTCGTAAGGGGTATTATTTCTTTCGTATTCATGAAGAGAGTTATTTTCCTTCAATATTCGTAAGGGTTGTTATTTCATTCTTTATTATTCTGTGGAAATAACCTGTCTACGCGGACTACTGCATGCATGGTGAAATCTTTTGTTATTTCATTCTTTATTATTCTGTGGGAATAATCTGTCTACGCGGACTACCGCATGCATGGTAAATGATCCTTCGTATTCATTTTTATTAATCTGCGAGAGTAACCTGTCTACGCGGATTACCGCATGCATGGTGAATGACCCTTCGTATTCATTCTTTATTAAATTGTGGAAATGATCTGGCTACGTGGATTACTGTATGGCGGGTGAAAATCCATTTGCAGTTCGTATATTCTTTTATACTCGTATGAGATATCATTTCTTTTGTACTCGTCATGGAATATTGTTTTCTTTTGTATTTTCCTTTTATGAGTACTATTCACGGGTTACTATTCACGTATACGATACTATTCACGTATACGGTACTATTTACGAATACGGAGTACTATTCACGGGTTACTATTCATGAGTTACTATTCACGAGTTACTATTCACGAGCTACTATTCACGGGGTACTATTCACGACAAAATTGATTTCTTTTTCTGACCAAATTATCGTTGATTTATGAATCTTACTCTTGAAATTAAATCCATATTTTGACTATATTGTTTTTGTTATCATATATAACATTTTTACAACCCTGGTGTTGAAATTTCTCTTTCACTTGAGTGTAAAGATGGGTAGATTATTGGTATGATCGTGACTATGGGTTCTCTTTGGCCAGTAGTGCAAAGATGAATTGTTGACTGGTATGATCATGACCATTGAATTTATAATTGCATATCTTTAGCTTAAGTGCAAAGGTGAATTGATTAACATGGTTATAATTATTGTTTATATAAATTCTGAAATGATTATATATTTCGTTGAAATATGAATATCTTCGGCCCGTAGTGCAAAGATGACTTGTTGTTAAATATCTTTGGACTGTAGTGCAAAGATGAACTGTTAATGAATATATTTGGCCCATAGTACAAAGATGAGTTTATTAATATGATTATGAACATGAATTGTGATTTGGTATAACCATGATCTTTGATATTTCAGGTAAAGACAGGTGATGAAAATTATCTTCGTCCTTGATGAGAAGAGGAATTTAGAACTACAATTATGATTATGAGTTATTCGTATGATTGTGGACAGGAACTTTTGATTGATGTTACAAGGCTAAAATATTGTTGGTGGACTTTTAACATGGAGAAGATAATAGACTTTATGGTCTATTTGACTCTTCTAATGGATTGCTCGTTCCGCTGTAACTATGGTTAAAAAGCTTTATCATCTACCATATGTTCTAAATCTCTGATTCATTACTGTTGAAGGCTATTGATAATTTAATTATCTTTAGTCGCGATATTCTTTACTGGGCTAGTTGTGCTCACCCTTTTGCTTCACAATTCCTTTTAGGTAATAATAGTATAGATGGGTCGAGCGGGGGTAACAGGAGAATAGAACGGTGGTCGATAGCTGTTGAGATTTTCCTAAAATAGTATGAAAATCATTTTATTGAGAATTTTAGATAAGTGTGTCGCATTTATTACGTCATTTTAACCTTTAATTTTGGTGAACCGAATAGGGTGAGGTGAACCCAACTTTGGAAGGGTGTTTTGCCACTATCATACAAGATGTCTACTGACAGTTAAATTCATGTTATCATAAGACAGGGTTGCGCACATGCACTTGCTGATTATATCTATGAGCACTACCTATATAATCTCGGAGTTTGGTTGAAATATAATTCTCAATTAGAGACAATGGAGATAAATATATGTCAAGAGAAGACTTATCATTGGAAAGAACATGATAATAATCTTCTCGTTTTTCTTTGGGGTCTATTGGGTCAACCAAGGATAATTCTCGAGTCATATGATATATATCATAACTTAGATGCATGGCCTCCCATGTACGAAGGTTTCCTTGACCATTTTCCAAAGATTTTAATTTCTAAAACAGTTATTGACTGTACTTTTACGTAAAGTACCATTGTAAGGTGTTGTGGTCGAGACAACGTGAGAGTTACATATATTTGTATTAAAACTCACAGCTTATGTGTTGTCGTACTCTGCACGACAGTTCAACAGTTGTTTAAAAGAAGTTTGTATTTAATTTCTGTAGTGTGATATCTGGCGACTCAGAATGGGTCGTGTGGACCTATTTTGGGGGCGTCACACAGCTGGTTTCCCACTCCATATCTCTTCATGGATTTTGTAATCAATTCCAGCTGAAAGAGATTGATTTATCAAATAACACGCTGTGTTGATTGCCTCGGCCCAGAAACTCTTGGGTAATCCTGCATTCAACCTCATACATCTGGCACGTTCCAATAGAATTTTGTTCATCCTCTCGCCAACCCCATTTTACTCTGGAGTTCTTTTAGCTTAGAAGTGCCTGGTGATACCTTCATCCTGGCAGAACTGTAGGAATAACCTGTCCTTGTATTCTATGCCATTATTTGATCTGAAATACTTCAGCTTCTTTCTAGTCTGGTTCTTTACTTTAGCTTTCCACTGCTTGAAGATTCTGAAAACCTCAGATTTCTGCTTCATAAAATACACCCACACCTTTCTGGAGTAGTCATCTGTAATGCTAAAAAAAATAATGGGCTCCACCCATTGACGTATGCTTGATCGGTCCACATATATCCGAATGTACACAATCAAGTACATTCTTCTTGGTATGTGCTCTTGCCTTGAAGCTGACCCTCCGTTGTTTGTCGTACACATAAAACTTGAAAAATTCCAAACTGCACGTTTTGACACCTTTCAACAACTGCCTTTTGTGAAGTTCTTTCATTCCACCTTCACTCAAATGACTAATTCGCATGTGCCATAATTATGTGCTATCACTATTGGAATTATCTTGTACAGAAATCGCTGCTCCACCAGCAACTGTGTCCCCTATCAACTTATAAAGGGTGCCCTTCTTCTGGCCCTTCATAATTACCATCGATCAAACCCTTGGTAATTTTCATGACACCTTCTCTGACTAAGATACTATAGCCTATAGAATCGATTACTCCTACCGATAGCAAGCTCTTCTTCAATTCTGGAATATACCTTACATCACCCAATGTTCTGATATCCCCGTCAAACATTTTAATTTTGATGGTGCCTATCCCAGTAACTTTGCATACTGCATTGTTACCCAATAAAACTGTACCACCGTCGCAGGATGTAAAAGTATCAAACCAATCCCTGTGAGGGGACATATGAAAAGAACAACCGGAATCCATGTACCAATCGATAAAGCTACTACTGTCTCTAACAGATAAGAGATCACCTTGTGAAGCTTCATTTTCTGTCACTGTGTACAGCTTTCCGTCGCTGCATACATCTGATTGCTCAACAACATTAGCAAAATTTTCAATCTGCTTACCTTTCTTCTTATTATCATTCTTCAACAATAAACATTTATTTTTGTAGTGGCCCTTCTTATGGCAATGATAACACTCAACCATAGATTTTTCCTTCTTGCCTGGCCTCGACTGAGACCTTTCTCGTTCCTTGCCTGAATACTTCTTCTGATTAGGACCCCTGCCACGCCCATCTGAAAATGTAAGAAGATTGTCTCCTTGATCTCTAGAAGTAGTGCCCCGAAACTTATCCTGGTTCAGGACTGCTCCCATCACATCGTCAATTGCAAGCTTTTCTTTGCCTACAAGGAGTGAAGTTTGGAGAGTTGAGTATGAATCTGGTAGAGAGACAAGAAGCAATAAGACTTTATCTTCTTCGTCCAACTTCACATCAATACTGGTTAGTTGGGTTACCAATTTATTAAACTCATTAATATGATTAACCAAATCTGACCCTTCTTCTATCCGAAGTCGATATAATTCCTTCTTCAAATATAATTGGTTTCATAGAGACTTTGACTTGTAACCTTTCTCAAGTTTCTCCCACAAGTTCTTCGAAGAGGTTTATGTCAAAACTTGATATTTGATCTGTGACGCTAAACTCAATCTGATTGTTGCCACGGCCTTTGCTTCAAGTTCCGTCCATTTTTCATCTATTATAGTCGATAGTTTCTTCTTTTCTAGTGCTTTTGTCAATCCCTGTTGAGCCAATACATCTTTGACTGTACATTATCAAATACTAAAATTTGACTTACAGTCAAATGGTTCAACTTCATACCTCGAACTTGTGCTGGCCATCTTCGTATTTGTGCCTAATTTCTATTTAAACGAATCGTACTAGTTGGACAGGTAAGTGTCCATGCTTTTGCAACGGTGACTAATTAAATAACCACCTTTCTTAAAGGCGCTGCCTTTTGAATCACTTTCCTAGACTCCAACGGCGTGAACCAAAAGCTTTGATACCAATTGTTGAGAAATCAGGCTTACACAAATACACTAAGATAAATACAAACATACTATTGTATGAGATATAAAATAATAACACCAGAATTTTTACGTGGAAACCCAACTAGGAAAAATCACGGGGAGAGATCTCAGAAATTCATTATGAAAAAAATATGGAGATTACAAAACTCTCTACTGAGAAATAAACTAATTGTTTATTTCTCACTACCTCTCTAGCTCTCTAATGGTCAAACTTGAGCTTTCTCTCTCTTACTCTCTTTTGCTTTGCTAAGCTTTTTGTTGTTGTGGTGTGAGTTTCCCTTAAGCTTTGGCTGGCCTTTTATAGGAAAAATAAGGGGAGGAGAAGTAAATGAGGAAGGTAGAAAAATCAAAGGGTTGGGGAATGGAAAAAAATGAAGGACAAATTCAATGGGTGAAGACTTTGAACAACAAATGCAATGCAACCTTTTTTTTCAACAAGAAACTTGGCTCATTTTTGAACACTTAAATTTACTTGGAAGGGTGAAATTATGAGCACTAACGGACGATATCATCACAACGCAACAAACTGAAGGGTCAGCTTTGTATCATAATCTTTTATAAAAGGGAAGTCCGATACTACGAAATGGAAATACGATATGGAGTCTACAACAAGAATGATAACGTAATGATGCCTCAGTTTCTCGCTTGGGACAACAAGTGTCGAACCCTTCGTGTGATGGTACACTCACTACAAGGAAAAGCCTTATTTTCGACGGAACATTCCTTTGAAAATAATCCTATTCCGTCGGAAGTAGATTATTTCCGACGGAATATTCCGTCGGAAATTCGGTTGTATATATACGCGTCGAAGATAAGGTCTGTCACAAATTTTGTTGCACATATCTTATATACGACGGACTTATCTCCGATAGAATTTCGACTAGCATAATCTATTTACGACGTAACAGATACGAAGAAATAATATCGTCGAGTATAAGCTTAATTTATTCCCGACGGAAAATTCCCTCAGAAATAGTATATTTCTGACTGAAATTTAAAATTTATTAATAATTATTGAAATTTGGCTAATCATTAAATCCAATGGAAATTTCGTCAGAAATAACTTTTTTTTAAAATATAAATTTTAAAAGTGCAGTTTTCAGGTGTTTAAACCCATTTATGTACCTGTAACCTATTTTATCCCAATACAAACAGTAATATAAATCTGTATCACATATTCAAATATTCAACATGTTTTATCCTAATACAGACAATAATATAAACTTGTATCACACATTCAAATATTCAACGTAGCGCTAAAAATGATAGCAACACATCAATCAAAACATAATCTACGAATTGATTATCATCAACATCACTAAGCTAACAATTACAAATATAAGTTAATGTTCCATAAATGATAAACAATATGATTTACAATACTTATACAGACGCAATTAGGCTATAATATATAGAATTGTTCTACAATAACATGAATATAAATGAACTATAAAGTAGTAGTTGTATCATCATCGGGCGGAGGTGGACGACGCTACTCTGGTGTATGGAAATCAGTGTCGTCCTCTTGGTCGCCATCGCCAGTCCGCTCGCCATCGCCACCCTGTTGATAGAATTAAAAATAAAAATCATTAGTCCGTATATATGTGAAAATTAAAAAGATGTTGTTAATTGAAAATAACATAAACATGCAAAATTCCTGAGTAGGCGAGGGCTGACGAAAAGCCTCCTCTAGGAGGGTAATCACCATCCGGAGCATCTCACCGCTGAACGCGTAGAACTGCTCCTGCGATAATCCCGTACTTTCTGTAGAGACCCATGCTATAACTTCCTGAGCAAGCTGGTGAAGATGAGAACTGCTAGGCAACTGTTGACGATGAAAGACCGGAACAGTATGAAACTTATTTGACACGACCGCTATCAACCTCTGGAATAACTCATCATCTAAGCCAGCGCCCGTATGAGATGGTCCGACATGTGCTCTCGGATGCTAGCTCTGGCTAAAGCCTACAAAATTACATTGGTTCATTACTAATAATAATTTATATAATGTGATAAATTATGATAGTTTCGTAAAACATAAATAATATTACTACCTCCAGGTAGTGTATATGCGGGTATTCTCGGCAGACCCACCACTCAATACCTGTCGATACTACTAGTAGGGGTTTCTTGAGACTCAACTCATAGCTAGCCTTAGCTCCTCATCTCGAGGTGAGTGGGGATTGAGAATTTAATGGCTCAGAACCCCCCTAGCAGCCTCTAACTCAGCTATACGCTGGTCCTGAAGCTTCTGAAATCGATCTTGTAATTTATCTTGTATACACAAGTTAATTATATCATTTTATTAACGATTGAATATTATTAAAATCTAAATAGTAAGATGAGTTTTACTCGTATAGCTAATGCTGCCTGAGATAAAGCACGCTCGCCCTTAGGCGTGTGGGCCCTATCCCAAAACTCTAACATGGTTGGATCTCGGCCTAAGGTCCTCCCCAAGGCCTAATAAAGACATTCATTAAACAGATATTAAGTATTTATGACAGAACTTGATAACGAAACTGAAAATAGTATGCACACAAGCCAATCATGTTTGATGATAAAGCATATACTTTGTAACAGTCTTATTTATTTATCAATAAAAAGTATTAATTTATTAAAGACTTTTAATTATCTACATGATACTGCTTTTATATAATATGTGATAAACTCATAGTTTTAAGCAATGCTTTTAGAATAATGATGATGATCATTCTAATGAGATCTAAATTCTTAGAAAGCTTAAAACTAAAATAGTTCTCAATCGTTGGATTACTAAATTAGGGATTAGTGAATCCGGATAGATTGGTACATACGTTGCTTGCTCATTGGATGATGATGATTGATATCATGATCATTTGTGTTGAGACACTAAAGCAAGTATGTAGGTGCTTATTAGAGAATAAGTTCACTGAACGTGGCTCGCTAAGGAATACCTAATAGAATTTTACTTGCCTGTTAATAGGAATTCATGTAGTGATAGTAGTACAAGTGATCCTTGGACTTGAGATCATCATAGTATCTTGTGTATGATGAGTTATACTTTGACTTATTCCTTAAGACCCTTAGGGTATATCAAAGGATATGATTGGGTATAATAAGTTATATATGAAGATAATGTATGATCAATAAAGAATCTACCGCTTCTAGTAAAAGAATGGAAATGTCCTATGTGATTCGATAAATGACAACCCAGTAGTCCTTAGCCAAGGCAGAATGAAATTAGAAAGGAGTTTCTAATTTGCATTATTTGGAGTTGTGCATTTAAGAGTCGAAATACATATAATTAAATAAAATAAGACTTGACAATAATTTCATGTCTTATATTTAATTGGGATATTGTATGGTGGAAGGATTGAATTGTACAGTAACTATTTACTTAAATATTCTTTTATGATTAATGTTGAAATTTATATTATCTAGAAAGCCGTTAATCGCTAGGGAGGCTTATCCCTATTGTAGAATAAATATTATTTATTTAAATAAATTAATTATTTAATTTATTTATTTAAATAAGATTAGAATTGTTCTAATTGATTTATTCACAACCGGTTTAATATGAAGAACCTAAAGGGTCACATCATAAAAGGAAAAATAATTATTTAAGAAGCAAATGACATAATCGTAATAATAAGTTAAGTATATTTAATTTAATCTATGGTGATGGAATAAATTAAATAGCTTAATATTTATTAATTAATATTTTGTAAATATTAAATATAAATTAATAAGAGGAGTCTTATTATTATTATTACTATTATTATTATTTAATTCCTAAAGGAGTTTGGGAATTAATTAATAAAAGTACTCTCATATATCCTATTAAGATTAGGAGGCTAATTAATTAAAAGAGTTTAATTAATTATTCCTAATAAGATTGGGAGCCTAATTAATTATAGGAGTTTAATTAATTAAAATAAAACCTAATTCCTTAATTGTTAAGGAGGGTTGCCTACATCTATAAATAAGAGAAGTCTTATTATGGGTGGTGGTTGTTGACTTTTTCATAATAAACATAATTTCAATAGTTGAAAAAGTACACCCTTTCCTATGAGAGATAGAAAAATTAGGATTTTGTCAAATACCCATCTTCTTGAATCTTTTTTCTTCCTTAGTGGATCACCTCTAGAGGCCAAACACTTGGGTGGCTAACGTTGATCAAAGGAAGGAATCAAACCTGGTGGATTCAAGTTGAATACGAAAAGGATTACAGGTGAACATATATTGATCAAATGAACAATTAATTGCTATTGGTTCACATGCAAATTACTGTTGGTTCACATGTATGGAACTATTAATTCACATGCATGTACTATTAGAGGAGGTGGTGAAAGATTGATAATACTCGAAGGAAATAATGGTAAAATGTGGCATTTTGTAAGTGGAATCCTAGGTCATCATCTAAGAGTCGCTTTAGCGAATAGTAACTTGTCTCTTCGTTTTCTAAGAGTTACTTGTCTCTTCGATTTTTCAAGAGTTACTTGTCTCTTTGGTTTTCCAAGAATTACTTGTCTCTTCGATTTTCTAAGAGTTATTTTCCCCTTCGCAAATAGTAGTTGTCACTTCATTATTACTAGGAGTCATTTTGACCCTTCGTTAAAATCAAGAGCCACTTTCAATTCTTTTATAAATAGAAACTTATTCCTTCATTATTTTCTCACCAATTCACAAAGCTATATAGAGAGAAAGTATAGAGAGAATAAGAGAGAAAGAAGAGAAGTATTCTGTTACTATCCTACTTCAGTATTCAATCTTCTACTAAGGTAAGGGGTATTATTTCTTTCGTATTCATGAAGAGAGTTATTTGCTTTCAATACTCGTAAGAAATATTATTTTCTTTCATACTATATTATGAAAGGGATATTATTTTATTTTGTATTCCTAAATTTAAACTTACTATGGTAAGTATTGCTTCTATAATTCCTGAAATGATTAGAAATTTCGTAAGTTTTGCGCTTCATCTAATATCATTTTACGGGATTATTGGTTTGAACTTTCTTGATGAATTTTCATATTTTCATGTCAGAACTATTCACGAGTACTATTCACGAAGTATGATTTTTCTTGTGAAATTTTTACCTTTTCGTGTCGGGGT
Organism: Panax notoginseng; assembly: GCA_016801055.1. Taxonomy (NCBI): domain Eukaryota; kingdom Viridiplantae; phylum Streptophyta; class Magnoliopsida; order Apiales; family Araliaceae; genus Panax; species Panax notoginseng. The sequence continues at coordinate 30,933,549 of CM029020.1, read as the reverse complement.
TACTATTCAAGAATACGACACTATTCATAAAAAAAATTAAATTTTCTTTTCTTTGTCCAAGTTGTCTATTATGGTTACTATCTTTGATTGTATCCATGTTTTGATCTTCATTATTGAATTCAGCTCCACAATTGATTATTATGGAGTATTTTTGAACTTGGATAAATTGAAGTACGAATCTCTAATCTTTAATCTTTTATCTCACTGGATTCGTTTTCTTTAAGATATTTTTTATCATCCTCAGTCCTAAATGTTGATATAACTGAATATCTTTGGCATGTAGTGCAAAGATAAATGATTACCGATGAATATCTTTGGCCCGTAGTGCAAAGATGGACAGGTGTTGAGATGAACAAGACCAACTGGTGGTACAAATGAATATCTTTGGCCCGTAGTGCAAAGATGAATATTTGATTTAAGATGTATAAATTGATTGTTGTTACAGGAATAAAATATTGATGATGAACTTTTAAATCATAGAAGATAGTAGATTTCATTCTCTACTTAACTCTTCTAATGAATTGTTATTTCCGCTGTGAATATTGATCTAAAACTTGTTGTCCATTATATTTTATCTGATTTGTTGAAGGCTAACGATAAATTATTGTTCATTATCTTAGTCATAATATATTTTACTGGGCTTGTTGAGCTCACCCTTTTCCTTTTGTTCCATGTTTCTTCTCAGGAGGGGAGAATATAGTAGGAACTAGTCGAGGTGTGGAGTGATGATTCTAGAAAGTTGTTTTTATAGTTCTCACTATTTATGTAAAATAGTGTATCAATAATTTTAATGAGGACTTATTTGAGTGTGGATATTGTCTAGAAGACAATATTTGTATTTAAACTCACAGTTTATGTGTTGTCGTATTTTGCACGATAATTGTAATAATAAAGTTGTAGTTATTTCTGTACCATGTATTTGGCGACCCAAGATGGGTGATGTATACCTATTTGGGGGCGTCACAATTCAGAAGTGAAATAAATTGGCAAAGTATTAAGATTCTTTGATTAGATCAAGGAATAAATACTTGTGCAATAAGTTTCTAGATCATCTCAAATGGTTTTCTCATAATGGACGCCTCCTGATACGCACTAATTGATTGCTGTATCTGAAAGGAAAAATTGTACCTTGTTGGACATGGTATGGTTCATAATGATTTTACCGATATTCCAGTATCTTTCTGGGGTCATGCCCTAGAAATGGTTGCATATCTACGAAAAAGGTAACCTCAAAATTCGAGCCCAAGACTCTATAAGAGTTATGGAAAGGGAGGATTCCTAATCTTAAGTATGTTAAGATAAGGGGTTGTCCAGCTTATATGAAAAAGGTTTCAAAGGATAAGCTTGGGACAAAATTTGACAAGTACAAATTTGTGGGACATCCTAAAGTAAGTTTAGGGTATACGTTCTATAATCCTACTTAGCAAAAGGTGTTTGTTGCGAAACACGTTACCTTCTAAGATAAAGGTATTTATCATTAAAGGGGTTAGTGGGAGGATAATAGATCTTGAAGAGTTCAAGAACCACAAAACACTATAAGTCAAATAAAAGGAACATGTAGATAGAACTATTGTACCACAACCGAATCGTAAATCTGGAATAGTACCGAAGATACCTTAGAGGTATGGATTCATCATGGATGATGATGATGAGGTATGTATCATAGAAGATTATGATCCAGTTACATACGATGAGGTAAGAGTTGTAGACACTCAGAGAAATGGATTGAAGCAAACTTCTCAAAAATGAAACATTCATTTTGATAAAAATAAATCAAAAGAGTTTGATTTTATCACAAATTAGAATGAACCTAGTGTGTACAAAAGGGTCAGTGGGAGCGCCGTAACATTCCAAAAAATTATATGTTGATATACTATACATAAGGAATGACATAATAAGGCTACAATCAGTAAAGATAAAGTTGTTTAAATATTTCTCCATGAATGATTTGGGCAGAGTGTCTTAATTGGGAAAACAAATCTATATAGATAGATTTAGAGGATGTTCGACTTAACCCAAGGAACGTATATTCATTTGATGCTAAAGTCGTTTAGCATGGCAAACTCCAAGAAATATCTCATGTTGATGAGTCATGGAGTTTATCTCTCTTAATAGTCCCCATAGACTCCTAAAAAGAGAGATCGCATGAATGACACTCATGTATACAATGAAATGTATTAGGCCTGATGTTGATCGGTCATATTCTAGAGAAGATCATTGTAAGACAGTGAAAAATATCTTAAATTACTTAACCGGTACTAAGGATGTGATCATATTCATGGTGGGTCTGAATTAACAGACTCAAGTTTTTCAAACTGACCAAGACGACGACAAATCCACTTTAGGGTAAAGCGTTACTTTGAACGGTGGTGCATTGAAATGAAAAGGTTTCAAACAGCAAAAAAAAATGCTAGTTTAGTGATAAAGATAAAGTATATAGCTATAAATGAAGCTACAAGTTGATTGTTTGGATGAAAAGTTCATTACAGAACTAGGAATAGTTCCTAAGTCTTATTTTGGATCTAAACATGTGTTGTGACACTTTCATTTGATTATAGGAATCATTGAAAGATAAAAAAATCACAATACAGATAATGGACTCTCAAGAACAACATTACATATCAATTAACTAAAGCTTATCCAACAGCAGGATAATCGTCACTTAGAGAAGAAGGGTATGAGATACCATGACGATTGGCTTTAGTGCAAGTGGGAGATTGAAAGTAGTATGCACACAAGTCAATCATGTTTGATGATAAAGCATATACTTTGTAACAATCTTATTCATTTATTAATAAAAAGTATTAATTTATTAAAGGATTTTAATTATCTACATGATGTTGCTTTATAATATGTGATAAACCTATAGTTTTAAGCAATGCTTTTAGAATAATGATGATGATAATTCTATTGAGATCTAAATTCTTAGAAAGTTTAAAACTATAATAGTTCTCAATCGCTGGATTACTAAATTGGGGATTAGTGAATCCGAATAGATTGGTACATACATTACTTGCTCATTGGATGAGGATGATTGATCTCATGATCATTTGTGTGGAGACACTAAAGCAAGTATGTAGTTGCTTATTAGAGAATAAGTTCACTGAACGTGGCTCGCTAAGGAATACCTAATAGGGTTTTACTTGTCTGTCAATAGGAATTCCTGTAGTGATAGTAGTACAAGTGATCATTGGACTTGAGATCATCATAGTATCTTGTGTATGATGAGTTATACTTTGACTTATTCCTTAAGACCCTTAGGGTATATCAAAGGGTATGCTTGAGTATAATAAGTTGTACATGGAGTTAATGTATGATCAATAAAAAATCTACCGCTTCGAGTAAAAGAATAGAAATGTCCTATGTGATTCGATAAATGACAACCCAGTAGTCCTTGGCCAACGCATAATGAAATTAGAAAGGAGTTTCTAATTTGCATTATTTGAAGTTGTGCATTTAAGAGTCGAAATACATATAATTAAATAAAATAAGACTTGACAGTAATTTCATGTCTTATATTTAAATGGGACATTGTATAGTGGAAGGATTGAATTGTACAGTAACTATTTACTCAAATATTCTTTTATGATTAATGTTGAAATCTATATTATCTAGAAAGTCATTAATCTCTAGGGAGGCTTATCCCTATTGTAGAATAAATATTATTTATTTAAATAAATTAATTGTTTAATTTATTTATTTAAATAAGATTAGAATTGTTCTAATTGATTTATTCACAACCGGTTTAATATGGAGAACCTAAAGGGTCACATCATAAAAAGAAGAATAATTATTTAAGAAGCAAATGGCATAATCGTAATAATAAATTAAGTATATTTAATTTAATCTATGGTGATGGAATAAATTAAATAGCTTAATATTTATTAATTAATATTTTGTAAATATTAAATATAAATTAATAAGAGGAGTCTTATTATTATTATTACTATTATTATTATTTAATTCTTAAAAGAGTTTGTGAATTAATTAATAAAAATACTCTCATATATCCTAATAAGATTAGGAGTCTAATTAATTAAAAGAGTTTAATTAATTATTTTTAATAAGATTGAAAGCCTAATTAATTAAAGGAGTTTAATTAATTAAAATAAAACCTAATTCTTTAATTGTTAAGGAGGGTTACCTACATCTATAAATAAGAGAAGTCTTATTATGGGTGGTGGTTGTTGACTTTTTCACAATAAACATAATTTTAATAGTTGAGAGAGTACACCCTTTTTTATGAGAGATAGAAAAATTAGGATTTTGCAAAATACCCATCTTCTTGAATCTTTCTTCTTCCTTAGTGGATCACCTCTAGAGGCCAAACACTTGGATGGCTAACGTTGATCAAAGGAAGGAATCAAACCCGGTGGATTCAAGTTGAATACGAAAAGGATTAGAGGTGAACTTGTACCTGAGAAAGCTCGAATCTTCAAAGGTATAATTCTTGTTCTTTATCTTTTCGTTTAATTAATAATTGTGCATAAAGGATGATCCGAGTATATGATTTGTAAAATTTTAAAACTTTATTTTATCACGTTTCCGCTTAATTTGTGCAATTTGATTACGTTCATGAATCTTACAATTCTAACCGGAAAATATGATCACATGGTGCAACTCCTTAATATCTTAAATTACTTAACCGGTACTAAGGATGTGATCATATTCATGGTGGGTCTGAATTAACAGACTCAAGTTTTTCAAACTGACCAAGACGACGACAAATCCACTTTAGGGTAAAGTGTTACTTTGAACGATGGTGCAGTGAAATGAAAAGGTTTCAAACAGCAAAAAAAAAATTGCTGGTTTAGTGATAAAGATAAAGTATATAGCTATAAATAAAGCTACAAGTTGATTGTTTAGATAAAAAGTTCATTACAGAACTAGGAATAGTTCTTAAGTCTCATTTTAGATCTAAACATGTGTTGTGACACTTTCATTTGATTATAGGAATCATTGAAAGATACAAAATTACTATAGAGATAGTGGACTCTCAAGAACAACATTACATATCAATTAACTAAAGCTTATCCAACAGCAGGATAATCGTCACTTAAAGAAGAAGGGTATGAGATACCATGACGATTGGCTTTAGTGCAAGTGGGAGATTGAAAGTAGTATGCACACAAGCCAATTATGTTTGATGATAAAGCATATACTTTGTAACAATCTTATTCATTTATTAATAAAAAGTATTAATTTATTAAAGGATTTTAATTATCTACATGATACTGCTTTATAATATGTGATAAACCCATAGTTTTAAGCAATGTTTTTAGAATAATGATGATGATCATTCTATTGAGATCTAAATTCTTAGAAAGCTTAAAACTATAATAGTTCTCAATCGCTGGATTACTAAATTGGGGATTAGTGAATCCGGATAGATTGGTACATACATTACTTGCTCATTGGATGAGGATGATTGATCTCATGATCATTTGTGTGGAGACACTAAAGCAAGTATGTAGTTGCTTATTAGAGAATAAGTTCTCTGAACGTGGCTCGCAAAGGAATACCTAATGGAGTTTTACTTGCCTGTAAATAAGAATTCATGTAGTGATAGTAGTACAAGTGATCCTTGGACTTGAGATCATCATAGTATCTTGTGTATGATGAGTTATACTTTGACTTATTCCTTAAGACCCTTAGGGTATATCAAAGGGTATGCTTGGGTATAATAAGTTGTATATGGAGATAATATATGATCAATAAAGAATCTACCGCTTCGAGTAAAAGAATAGAAATGTCCTATGTGATTCGATAAATGACAACCCAGTAGTCCTTGGTCAAGGCGTAATGAAATTAGAAAGGAGTTTCTAATTTGCATTATTTGAAGTTGTGCATTTAAGAGTCGAAATACATATAATTAAATAAAATAAGACTTGACAGTAATTCCATGTCTTATATTTAATTGGGACATTGTATGGTGGAAGGATTGAATTGTACGGTAACTATTTACTCAAATGTTCTTTTATGATTAATGTTAAAATTTATATTATCTAGAAAGTCGTTAATCGCTATGGAGGCTTATCCCTATTGTAGAATAAATATTATTTATTTAAATAAATTAATTATTTAATTTATTTATTTAAATAAGATTAGAATTGTTCTAATTGATTTATTCACAACCGGTTTAATATGGAGAACCTAAAGGGTCACATCATAAAAAGAAGAATAATTATTTAAGAAGCAAATGGCGTAATCGTAATAATAAGTTAAGTATATTTAATTTAATCTATGGTGATGGAATAAATTAAATAGCTTAATATTTATTATTTAATATTTTGTAAATATTAAATATAAATTAATAAGAGGAGTCTTATTATTATTATTACTATTATTATTATTTAATTCCTAAAGGAGTTTGGGAATTAATTAATAAAAGTACTCTCATATATCCTAATAAGATTAGGAGGCTAATTAATTAAAAGAGTTTAATTAATTATTCCTAATAAGATTGGGAGCCTAATTAATTATAGGAGTTTAATTAATTAAAATAAAATCTAATTCCTTAATTGTTAAGGAGGGTTGCTTACATCTATAAATAAGAGAAGTCTTATTATGGGTGGTGGTTGTTGACTTTTTCACAATAAGCATAATTTCAATAGTTGAAAGAGTACATCCTTTCCTATGAGAGATAGAAAAATTAGGATTTTGCCTAATACTCATCTTCTTGAATCTTTCTTCTTCCTTAGTGGATCACCTCTAGAGGCCAAACACTTGGGTGGCTAACGTTGATCAAAGGAAGGAATCAAACCTGGTGGATTCAAGTTGAATACGAAAAGGATTAGAGGTGAACTTGTACTTGAGAAAGCTCGAATCTTCAAGGGTATAATTCTTGTTCTTTATCTTTTCGTTTAATTAATAATTGTGCATAAAGGATGATTCGGGTATATGGTTTGTAAAATTTTAAAACTCTATTTTATCATGTTTCTGCTTAATTTGTGCAATTTGATTGCGTTCATGAATCTTACAAACCTAACAAAAATAACTAAATAAAGCGCACTTACCAACTTCGCCTCCTCAAACGATTGCGAACCAGTGGTGTGTACTATGTGGTTCTTCTTTACCTACTCAGACTTCTTCTTGAAGTCATCAGCATCCCAATGCACACACATAGCCTGCCATGCTGGGTCAGAGACTATGCGAGGCTAGTGATCTTTGATGGTGGTCCGGGCTAGTCCTCAACTGCTCGGGCTGCCCTCTGTCTCATATATATGACCTCACTGCCCAACAGTCGACCAACAATCCCCTTCTTCTCTGTCTTTCTGTTGAACTGTGTAGACATCTTTTTGTAATTGTGATCAAGAGGCAAGAATCTACTAGCAGTTCCAAAGAAACTACATTTCCGCCCATGCTACAACTGATTGCCTTAAACATCCCCCATACACACTGGACATGACAAATTCCCGTGAGTTAACCATCTACTAACCATCCCAAGAGCCAGAAAGTCAGTGATAGTCCATTGCCTTCATCACAAAATTCTCGCAGATCAATTTATCATACGTCTGGACCCCTGTTTCCCACAACATCTTTAGTTCATCTACTAACGGCCTGAGGTACACCTTAATGTCTTTTGTAGGACTTTTATCCCCCTGTATGAGTAAAGTCAAGAACAAATACAGATCCCTCATGCACATTGACGGTGGAAGATTATAAGCTACCATAATGACTGATCAAATAGAGTAAGGCTAGCTAAAATTATTAAAAGGGCAAAATCCATTTGTAGCCATACCGAGCCTAACATTCCTGACTTCCTCCATAAACTGTGGAAAATTTTCATCAAATCTCTTCCATTCCTGACATCCCTTGTTCTATGCCAACTCATATGCTGAGCCGTATAAGACGACATGAATAGCTGTTGAAGTCTCGGCGCAAGAGGAAAGTACCACAAGATATTCTTGGGCACATGTTTCTCCTTCCCCCCACGTCTTGTCACCTTGTAGCGAGGCAAGCTGTATATATCACACTGTCCCTTATCTCTGTCTGCCCCATAGTATAACATGCAATCTTGCTCACAAACATCAATTTTTTGATACCCCATATTTAACCCCTTAACCATCTTCTTCACTTCGTAATAATTCAAGGGAAGAGTATGATCCGTGGGTAAGAACTATCCAATTAGAGCAAGCAAATCGTTAAAACCTCTCTCACTACAGTCTTGCTCATTCTTGAAGTGTAAGAGCTGAGTTAGTGCAGAAAGCTTGGTGTGTTTGACATTTTTCGAATACAACGAGACTCCCGATTTAGATAGCAACTTGTAAAAGGCAGCAGTTGTATCATTTAGCACTTGCTGAGCGCTACTTGAAGAATGCTCATTTTCAGCCCAGTCAATATTAGTAGGGTCATAAGCATCGACCAACATCTCCATGGCATCATAGTTCTCGACGTATGAATCCCGTTGAATTGGTTGGTTTACAGCACTGTCAATAACTTCTCTTAACTCAGTTGATTCCCCGTGATGAGTCCATACGAAGTACCCATCCACAAAGCCATAGGAAAATAAGTCAAATTTAATCTCTTCGGCTTTCTTCCAGATCAGGTTTTTACACTTGACATACGGGCATCACATCTTTCCGTTCGGATCATCAGCATGTTCTATTGTTTTGTTTAAGAAATTAGACATCCCATCACGATAAGCTAAGACTAATCCCCTCCCATCACTACGTATCCTATGGTACATCCAACTCCGGTCGGCTGACATCTTTAACATAGAAGACGAATTCAGTACATGGATATTCATGCATGACTTAGATTTACCTAGTATCTCCACTTTAAAGGATAAGGGTAAGGCTTCTATCCCGTTCTTGGATGCGTCTCGTCACTAGTGCCAACACGTTGAGTACATTTCATGAGTTTCAAAATAATTTCGGCAGCACCTCCCCATGGTCTCCAAGCACACGAAATAGACTAAGATAATTTAATCTAAATATGCACTCGAAGAACATGTAGAGATAACAGCCAAAAAATCCTCAAAACAACAAAAACGTACCGTTTCATATTGGCACTGACCTAAGTGAGAGACATAAAATTCAGTAACAGTCCCAAACTGGGGACTATTCGACATTCACTCCTACTGAGTGAATGTCGAACGAGTTTCTAAGTTCCAAAGTATAGTACATATATATATGATCCTTCCATTCACCTGCAAATATGTTAACCGCCTTATTTGAGCAGGCAAAAGGTTGTTCGATTGTAGTTGCAAAGTCCAGAAACAACATAAGTTAGCATCCGCATGGTATTTTGCAACTCCAACTCATTTGATGCCAACTTACGTTGTTCCTGCACATTGCAACTACTGTCGAACAACTCATAGCCAGCTTAATTAAGGCGGTCAACATATTTATAGATTAATGGAATGATATATATATATATATATATATATATATATATATATATATATTGTCGTGATTATTGAGTGTATTGAAGATTAAAAAGAGAGTATTATTGAGTTTACTGAAGATTGTTGCAAACTATGCAAATGCTACTTAATTTATTTTACCAAAGAAAAACTAAGTAAATGCTACTACGTATACTACGTTTATTTGTAAATTTATTTTTACTTTATTTTATGTAGCAGTGGAACTAAGTAAATGCTACTTAGTTTACTATATTATATTATTTTTAATTATTTGAATTAATTTAAAATATTGTAATTTAATTTAAATTATCTAATTACTTTAATTTATTTTATTTCATTTTTTTAGTTTATTTATATTATATCATATTAGAATATTTAGTTTAATTTATTTAATTGGTTTATTTTAATTATTTTATTTTATTTTATTTTCTCTTATATTATATTATATTAATTAAGTTAAATAATTTTAATTTATATTGTATTATTTTATATTATAATAAATAAAACAATATAAAATTAAATTTATTTATTTATTTTGATTTTTTTATTTTATTTTGTTTTGTATTATATTATATTATTTAAATTAATTTAATTTAATTAAGTAAAATTTAATTATATTATATTAAATTTTTTTTATTTTGATTTATTTTATTTTGTATTATATTATATTATATTATTTAAATTAATTTAATTTAATTAAGTTAGATTTAATTTTATTAAATTATATTTATTTATTTAATTTTATTTTGTATTATATTATATTATATTATTTAAATTAATTAAATTTAATTATGTTAAATTTAATTATGTTATATTAAATTTATTTATTTATTTTGATTTATTTTATTTTATTTTGTATTATATTATATTATTTAAATTAATTATATTAAATTAAATTAATTTTTATTTTAAAATTAATTTAATTTAGTTTGTATTATATTAATTAATTTAATTTATTTAAATTATATTGTCTTAAATTAAATTAAATTAAATTTTAAATTTACTTATTTATTTTATTTTAAATTTGATTTTTTAATTTTAATTTATTTAGTTTTTACTATATCATATTATTTTATTTATTTATTAGTGCAAAACTAAGTAAATGCTACTTAGTGTATTTTAGTATTAGGAAAGTAATTAAATATACATCCATTCAATAGGGCAATAATATATAAATAAAATAGGGCCCGCAGGTATTGCAATTGAACATTGCTGACACAATTCTGTTGAAAATTCCTTCGAAAATAGTAAATATCACGCTTTAATTTTCATCTCTAACTATTATAATTCTACACCCAGCACTAAATAAACTCTACTGAATTTTACAAGGAAAAATGGATATAAAATTGCACTATTGATAAACTAAATCAATATATTAGCTACTTGAAACTATAAACTAAATCAATATATAATAACTGGACCAAATTCAGATATATCAAATTCACTATAACAGAACCAAATCAGATACAATATTGCAATTGAACTGTTAAACCCAAATTAGAACGAAATTGTATTGCAAATGTACTGCTGACCCCAAATTATACTGCCAAATCAAGGCCAAAATTATGATGCAGTAACTTCAAATTCAATCCAGAATGAAAATTAACTCAAGCATGATAATAAATTAACCCTATAACTCAATCCAAATTTCAGTCAAAATCAACACATTAAAAATCATATATATTAACCCTAGTCAAAAAAATTATGACTTTCAGTATGTACCTTAAATTACAAGAGGAGAAATGAGGGGAGAGAGAGAGTTGTCGACCGCCGGTGTTCCCTCGGGAGCTCGCCGTGTGTGGTGGTGGCAGGGAAAGGGGCGGGAACGGAAGTGGGGAGTCGGAGAGAGAGAGAGAGAGAGAGGAAGGTTTGGCTGAGAGGGAGAGAGGAAGGTTCGATCGGCTGAGAGAAAGAGAGAGAGGAAGGTTTAGCGAAATGATTATACATATATGGTCTGTTCGCGAAATAGGTTTTAATTAGTTTCGACGGCACATCCGTCGGACGCCCGTTGAGGATAAGCTAATTTCGACGAACATTTGGTCGAAAATAATACACATTCCGTCGAAAACATCTTTCGCGCTGGCGGGCTTTTTTGGCGCCTTTGCCAACACTTATTTTCGACAGAATTCTATCACAATTATGATATTTCTGAGGGAATTATGGGCGACGGAATAATCCGTCAGAACTATGACAATACCGACTGAATTTATTCCGTCAGAAATAATTTCGTCGGAATTTGCCCCTTCTCTTGTGGTGACTATACTTGTGCTTTCTGACGATAACACGTAATGCCTGTTTTCGTAGGATGCTACAATCACTTGAAAAAATCCCGTAAGCAAGCTTGTTCTATACTTTGGCTTGATGTACAACGGAGAAGCCAAGAAGAATGAAAGAGCTGACACGAACATGAGCACAACAGGAACTCCAAAACCGATTACCCACCCAAAATGATCTTGAATATATACAACACAAGTCAAAGAAATGAGCACTGCAAGTGATCTGCATGCATAATAACAGTTAAAATATATTTTTGTCCAATAGGCAGGAGTAGTTTAGTTTATTTCAAACAGTATATAGTTTCTAATAATTTGGAGGAGAATAATAACTACAATAGGCAGGTGTAGGACATGAATGCATAAAGAAGAATAGTAGGGAGAGCCGAGTGCAGAAGATGCTTTCCGCTCGAAGGTTAAGCAATGTCAGTTGCTAATGGACAGTCTAGTTATGAGTACTCTGTTCTCAATAATTTAGCTCCTTCATCAATATTTATGTGTAACTACTAAACATAACTCCAACTATTGCCAAAAGTAGATTGACATTACTACAATCTACACTCAAAATAACTGACCAAACTTTTATAAATACATAAATTGTCAATAAATCCTAGAAGCAGCACTTAAAAATAAGTGACAAACTATTATAAACAGCTAAATCGTCAATAAATCCGATGTACATTAGTTACAGAGAATAACGTCCATATATGTCCAACGAGGAAAGCCTTGGTATGGATACCTAGACACCCAGAGACGAGGAAGGGTGTAGCAAGTGGACAAAGATCATCAATTGCCACTCCTCTGGCAGTAGCAGCATAGTGAACCAAATTTTTCCTTTGTATATTGTCTTCTTTTCTTTTTTTATAGGATTGCTCATTCTGGGCCCACCCATATCTGGTTGCCAAATCTAATGTGCATCATATTTTTAACTAACCATTAAAATGTAATTTCTTGTTTAGCATTTTGTTAGTGCAACAAGCATCATCATGTTCAAAGCCAGGATTGGGCGGTAAGGTGTTTACACTTAAAAAAAAAGGCCTTTGACATAGACCATAAATAGTACAAAGTCTTCTTGTATGCCAGACCATTTTGAATACTACATAACTGCATTCTTGGGGGTGGCAGCCACGTGGGTTCTGTCTACTTACAACGTTAGGAAATCAGATAGCAGGGTTTATATATGAGTCCTGCACGGACGGGAAAATTGGACAATTTGTTCGCGAGATTTTTTCTACCTGTCCAATTTTCCTGTCAATATATACTTATTCTTTATATATTGTGCATGTTTGGTTACACAGCGTTTGAAAGTTTAAATGCACTTAAAAATCTTGTTCCGTCTAAAAGCACCTTATTTTAAATGCAGCTTATTTAACTCTCAAATGATGGATTCAAACTCAACATACCAAAAATGGTGCTGCACAATTAAAGTTCTAAATGCACCGAACACTACCACCACAAGCGCTAGCATTCATTTTGTTATCCTATCTCAGACTATAATTTGAGACCCTATAAATACTCCTTAAGTAAGATTAACAAATTAAGATATTATAGGGTTCAACAAAGTTTCAAATGCTAAGGTCAATTAAAAGGGGAAAATGTAGTGGAAAAAAAGGAGTTAATTGAAAGTTTAAACGGAATACTCCCTGTCTCTATCTGATCTCACTACTTTAATTTTTCGGTCAAGTTGATTTTCAACTTCATCCTTGAAAATTTTAAACATATTTAGTGATTCAGATTTTTGATTAATCAGGTAGACATAAGTATAACGAGAATAATCATCAATAAACGTAATAAAAGATTTGTGTCCACCAATTTCAAGAGAAAATAATCCACATATATCAGTGTGAATCACCTCAAGAAGTGCACCGCTTCTAGTGGCTCTTTTCTTATTACCTTCACAAAATTTTCTTTTATACATTCAATACAATGGTCAAGATCAAAAAAATCTAGTGAATGAAGAATTTCATCTTTTATAAGACGTTGTATTCTGTCTCTTGAAATATGGCATAAACGTTGTTGCCACAATTTTGAAGAATTATCATTATCTAATTTTCTCTTATTTCCACTTTTAGAGGTACTTTTTGTCACATTCATTGTTAACAAAGATTAAACAAAGACATTATCCAGATTTAACTTCTAAAAGTTTTCCTCTAAAAAGCCAGAACCAATAACATGAGAGTAATGATAAATAACTATTTTATTATTCTCAAGCATAAACGAAAAACCATCAACGTCAAGTTTAGATATAGAAATTAAATTACGTGTCATACTAGAAACGTAAAGAGTAATATAAATACAATGTAAAACCACTCTCCAAAACTAAAGGAAAAGTTCCAACAGCTTCAACTTGTATGGACTATTCATTGCCAACTTTAATAGTTTTCCCCCTTTTTGGAGTGTCTTTGAAAGGAATTCCTGCAATGAATCCCTACAATGAATTATTAATGTGAACCATAGTACCAGTGTCAAGCCACCATGTATTAGAATAAACATCAATTAGAAAGGATTCATAAGTTACATAATTGAAGGACATACATTTCTTTTCAAGCCATTCTTTGAACTTTGGACATTCTTTTTGAATATGTCCTTGCTTCTTACAGAAGCGACATTTAGGACATGTCTTAGGGGCTGTTTGTTTAGAACTTAATGGGTCTGAATGGCTGAATCGGTAAATGGCTGAATCATTAAGTGCGTTTGTTTTAAAAAAAAATCGTCTGAATGGCTGAATCGGTCAGATGCGTTGGCTGAATAGTTAAGTCCGAATTTTTAGTCTGAATGGCTGAATGGTTGGCTGAATGAAGTAAAAAAAATTAAAAATAATAATAAAAATAATAAAAAAAATATTAACTATTATATTATGTAATATTAAATAAATTTACAACAACTTTGAATTTTTTCAGAGGGGTAAAATATTAAAAATATGTCATTCAGATCTTTAAGATATGTCAGTTATCAAACAGTTTTTTTCATTCAGATTCAGCTCATTCAGATTCAGATTCAGATTCAGCTCATTCAGATTCAGATTCATTCAATTTTTATCAAACACCCCCTTAGAGTTGTTACCTAAATAATTTTCCTTCTTTGCTTTGGTAGAAAGTGACTTGTCCTTATTCTTAAACCTTTGCCATTTTTATGAGTCTTCTTCTTATGGAATCCAGTGCTAGTCAAATGACCAATATTAGGATTTTCAATCTTAAATCTTTCTTCCTCTTGGACGCACATGACGATTAACTCGCTCATCTTCCACTTTTCTTTCTGCGTGTTATAATTGATCTTAAATGGATCAAACTGTTTCGGAAGAAAAGTCATAATGAAGTGGACAAGAAAACCCTCAGAAATCGTCATGTCCATATCCATTAATTTAAAGGTCATGTCGTTCATCATAATGTGCTCGCGCACTCTACTAACCCCATCATAGCTGCTAGTGAGCATTTTTAAAATAAGGGTACTTGCATGAATTTTAGAAGAACCCTTAAATTGTTCATCGGTTGAAGTTAAGAACTCTTTAGCATTCTCAGAGTTAGGAATGGCTCCTCGAATGACTGTCATGATAGAGTTTTTCATAATCATAAGGGACATGCGGTTGGATCGCTCCCACTTTTCATAAATATCCTTTTGCTCAATTGAGCTAGTAGCTGTAAGTAAAGCAAAAGAATCCACTCGTAATGCATAGTCCAAATCCATAACACCGAGAACAATTTTCACTTGCTCTTTCCAAGCAGTGAAATTAGTTCCATTCAAGGCTTCAATTCCAGAGCGATACCCGAAAATACTAGTTGGAGTCAATGCTGAAACATAATCAAGCTCATAAGCATGCTTACAAAAAATTAAAAGAAATTCGCAATGTACAACAATAATTAATAATTAATCATAATAAAATCAACTGTAGGGCAAGCAGTTAGTTACATAAAATCTATTTACAACACCCAAAAAAATAGATTTTAATAAGATGGTGGTGCATAATTATCAATTTTTCGTTGGTCCAATTAATAATATGCTAATAACATCTCCATAAAATAATGCACAACACATTTATCCACGCATCAACGTTGGGCAGAAAACGAAATAAACATGCCACTTATGCAATAAAATTCCATTTAATAAATTAAAATTCTAATTTTTCCGTTGGGTAAAATTAAAATATTCATTTATTAAATGTAATATTATGTGACTTTTCTTTATCTTTACTTGTGTCAATTAATAACCCTCCGTTAGGCTGATTATTAATTTTAACAATAAAAGAGTAACGCATGCATGTAAATTATTATGACCAAACTCTATTTTTTTTAAACAATATATTAATCAAGTTTGAAAAGTAATATTATTTATAATTTACATGTAACAACTTAAAAACCCTAATAATTTATCTCACATCATGTTTTAGAATCTAAAATTAAGATATATAATATAAACATGAATTAGTTATTAAATATTTAAATTAATTTTAACTTGAATATACGAGAACATAATACTATTATATAGCTAGGCAGAATGCTTAATAAAGCAAATATGATGTCATAGATATTTGATAAGAAAGAGTTTTACATTATAACGTTAATGCAAAATGCTTAATAGCGTTACTATTATATAGGCAGAATGAATGAATGTATTACATGTACACTTGATGCATAAAAGAAGTAATATGTCATCATAAACAGTAAGATATGAATTAGAGATATTTAAAGGTAATATAAGCATGCATGATGCAATATAATGCTTGATAACAAAAGTATTGATCATGAATTCATCAATTCATTATTCTGCCATTCAACGACGCATACATACAACACGTGGAATCATAATCGCAATAAACGAACGGAAACAAATTTATATTCCTTTTGGAAAATTCTAAACATACTGCATACTGAATATTTTTTTATTGGTAGTTATGCAAAAATAAATCTATAGCATAATAACATAATTAATTTATTCTATACAACAGTGTAATCATGCTTGGATACTAAATGTTAAACTAAATTACATCGAAACATACTATTGCATAGAATAAAATAAAATCAATTAATCGTAATATTAAGTACTTACATGACTTGAAAAAAATCATCTTGTATGTATTGCACTTCCGCTGCGCTTAAGGGTGAAAGTCTTTAATTGCCTCTCTCAGTCTTATGATAGATGTATAGGGGTGTATAACGACCATAATTGGGATCAAACCTTAACTATTTTACTTATAGAATAGCTAAGGGTTATAATCGTCCATCAAGTTATGAAACCCTAGGGCCCATTATGTCAAATACTATTAGAAATATTATTTAGGATTAATTACATATTTTAGTACATTTTTAGAAATAATTATAATAATGGTGCATAGATAAAATAATTACAAAAGTAATACATTTTTCCATATTTATTTATAAAATTAATATATTTGGGTATCCTTTAATCGTGGCCCACAATTATCTTCCTTATCTGTTCCAGTTAATTATTATTTTCTTATTCAAACACAGCAGACCCATTTTTTATCTCTGTTCATGTTTCTCTCTTTTTTTTCTTTATCCTCTTTTTTTCTACTATAAATCAAAGTGGCGGCGGTTTGCCCAGCAGAGGTTTTGGTCAAGTGGAACTCATTCCAATTGATCATGGCTTCTGTTTGCTTGAAAGTTTGGAGGATCCATACTATGAATCGTAAACATAAGCGTGGGACCACTGGCTCCATTACTGCCCCTGTCGATATATTCTCCCGTAGAACAGGCGATGTTGTGGACGATCTAATATTCTGGGAGTTGTTTGAAGTGATAAGACTCGGCCAAGGGGAAGTATTTGTAGTAGTTAGTGGAAATTAAATACATGGTTTATATTGATAAACATTAGGTCTTATTTATTGGCCGGGGCGGGGTAGGATAACTCTCTGATGTATGTAAATAGTTAACTCTCTGATGGGTGCTGGTGAGTTGAAGTTCCAAGAGTTCTACCGCATGCATGCATATTTTTTCTTCTTTTTCTTTTTACTCCTTTACAAATAGTTCAAGTACCATTTTTGAACAGTTGTTTTGATGATAGTATTTTGGCCCCAGACTTCAATTCCATTTTCAGAAGAGGAACTTGAATACATGGAAGAGATTATTGGATTTGATCTAAAATCAACAACTGATAGAAGAGATTAATAACCAAATCATACTAAGGTTACCAAACCTTCAAACCAAGGTTACCAATTCACCTCCACACCTGCAGTTTTTTCATAGTGCAGTTGGTAACCAAACATTCAAACCAAGGTAATCAAACTGTCATACCAAGGTAACCAATCCACCTCCACACCTTCAGCTTTTTCATAGTGCAGTTGATAACCAAACATTCGCACTAAGGTAACAAAACCTTCATACCAAGGTAACAAAACCTTCATACAAATTTAATCAATCCACATCCACACCTGCAGTTTTTTCATAGTGCAGTTGGTAGCCAAACATTCATACCAATGTAACCAATTCAATATTATTAGATTATCAATTTATTTTGAATGTGATGCAGTTGGTAGCCAAACCTTCATATAGTGGATAGCCAAAATTTCATAACAAGGTAACCAATTCAGTTTTATTAAGTTACCAATTTATTTTGAATGTGATGCAGTTGGCAGCCAAACCTTCATGCAGTTGGTTGCCAAACTTTCAGACTCAGGTAACCAATTCATATTGCAGGTGTGGAGGTAGATTGGTTACCTTGGTATAAAGGTTTTGTTACCTTGGTATAAAAATTTGGTTATCTTGGTACGAAAGTTTGGTTATCAACATTACATTACACATCACTTTCTTATCTCTCTCTTTCCTATGCAGTGTTCTTATTTTTCTTTGGATATGAAATTGAAATAGAAATTTCTGGACATAAAGAAATTATGAAAAATCAAATATCCACCTCCTTTCTCCATCCCATCGACCATGTTGAAGACAACTGATGTAAATGTCTTAAAAACTTTGTCATTTGGCAATTAGTAACTTCTATTTTCTCCACGCAAGTAATATGGATAACAACTGATATAATATCTTTGTTCTAACTTTACATGCAGAGTTGGAGGACAGATGTAAGACCCCAACTTATTAATGAATAAAATCAAATTTTTTCTAAATATTATTGTGAATAATAAGGGGTTAATTTGATATAATAATTTGGTTATGGGTGAAATGTATAAATTTTGCAAAATAAGCAAGTGGTTATAAAATATTCATTTTATCGGGGAATATTCGTTTGGTCGTGGAATATTCTTGCTGTCGGGGAATATTCGTACGACGGCGCAGCCTTGTGTGGGCCCCATAACGGAAAGCGATTGGATGAAGAAAACGACAAGTATAAGTTATTTATAAATAACGGCGTAGTTGTTACCGTTAATACTGTTGGAATACCCGGTGGTTAAAATACAGTAGCACACGGTATTGCACCAATTATTGATTCTTACGTAAGAAGGCACTACTCAATAATTGTTACAGTAGTTATTATTCAATATTTTATTTTATTGATTCAATAATTGCTGCGTTGATATTTTATATTATTGTTGTTTCAATAATTGTTGCTGCACAGTATTTTTCATTATCAGATCAATAATTCATATTATTTGAATAATATTATTAGATAACATTATTGACAATGTCTAGAAAGTTCTGTCTAAGGAGAGGTTTGGTCATCTAATTGCGCGCCAGTAAGGAGAAATCCTTATTGGAAAGCCCCCTCTTTCTTGGGAACGGCCTGGTTGTCATAAATGTGATTCTGTAATATTATTTGTGAATAGTTAATTATTGATTCATATGATAAGGAAATATTTATTTTATGTGGATATAAATGAGGGATATATTTTTGTGGTTAAAAATGAAGGAGTTAATGTTGAGGTTTTTATCCGTATTTTTGTCGGAATGGAGGTATTAAAAATCAGGGTTTTTGAGATATTTTGCGGGGGTTATAATTTTTAATCCGACCGTTGGATCGTGGTAATTTTTAGATATGTTATACATATATAAGTTGAGTATATGCCCACAAATTTTGAACCGTTAAAAATGAACGTATGATTTATTATGAATTTTACAAGATGACTGGTTCAGAAATTGTTAAATTTTCAGAGTTTATCATTTTGATGAAAAATTCTAGAATTGGTGGGCCTCACTTGTGGTTGGTGAAGAAATGTGCTGAATTATATTTCAAATGTGGTGGGTGGGAATAGTAGCAGGTAAAGCCATCAGGTTGCTGGTCAAGCCTACTAAAATTTTCCTATAAATAGAGGGCTAAGTTAGAATTGAAAATCACACCAGAAACAAGTTTTCTCTCTTTCTCTCTCTAGATTATTGAGTGTATTTTGTGAGTATTTAGATACTTTGAGAGTTTCTATTCATCAGAGCAAGTTTCTTTCAGCCTTATACCGGTATTCCGACCAGAAGTACTGATATCTTGAGGTAAGGGATATTATTTTCTTCTTAAATGATATTATTTTCTTCAATATCATTATGCTGAAATATTGATATGAGTTTTTATCAAATTTGAAACTTTTTGTGTCGGAGTTACTATTCACGTATACAGCACTATTCACGTATACGGTACTATTCACGAATACGGCACTATTCACCGAAAAATAATTTTTTTCCTTTTTGTCCAAGATGTCTATTATGGTTACTATCTTTGATTGTATCCATATTTTGATCTTTATTTTTTGAATTCTGCTTCACAATTGATTATTATGAAGTATTATTGATCTTGGATAAACTGTTATACGAATCCCTACTATTTGTCAATCTGTCTCACTGGATTCATTTTCTTTAAGATATTTTTCATCATCCTCAGTCCTAAATGATGATATTACTGAATATCTTTGGCCTGTAGTGTAAAGATGTATGATTACTTGATGAATATCTTTGGCCTGTAGTGTAAAGATGAACAGGTGTTGAGATGAACATGACTGACAGGTGATACAAATGAATATCTTTGGCCTGTAGTGCAAAGATGAATATTTGGATAAAGATGATTATTAATTGATGTTACAGGGATAAAATATTGATGATGGACTTTTAAATCTTAGAAGATAGTAGAGTTCTTTCTCTACTTGACTCTTCTAATGGTTTGCTGTTTCCGCTGCAGTTGTTGATATAAAACTTGTTGTCGATTATATTCTATCAGATTTTTTCCTGTTGAAGACTAACGATAATTTGTTGTATATTATCTTAGTCATAATATTCTTTACTGGGCTAGTTGAGCTCACCCTTTTCTTTTTTGTTCTATTTTTCTTCTCAGGAGGTGAGAACATAGCAGGATCTAGTCGGGGTATGGAGTGATGGTTCTAGAAAGATGTTTTAGCAGTCCTCACTATTTCTGTAAAATAGTGTTTGAATAATTGTAATGAGGATTTATTTGAGTGTGGATATTGTCTAGAAGACGATATTTGTATTTAAACTCACAGTATGTGTTGTCGTATTTTGCACGACAATTGTATTATTGAAGTTGTAGTTTGCTTTCTGTACCATGTATTTGGCGACTCAGAATGGGTGTTGTATACCTATTTTGGGGGCGTCACAGTTGGTATCAGAGCTTAGGGATATGATCCCTGGCTGAGATGTGAGACAAGAACTAGGAGGGGAGAGACGAGAAATTCCTTCGCTAGTATGACCTGACTAAGTTTATTTGGTATTTATTTGGTCGGTCAGAGTATAGGGATAATATATGACATCACTATTAACCCTTTTTTTATGGCAGTATTTAAGAATGGCAGCTGAGAACGTTAATAATGGAGTAAATCAGACCGTGGAGACACCTTTGATCACCACCCAGGGAAACGTGCAACAGGAAGGCAATATTCCTCCTGTAAACAACGTGACCGAGCAAACGATGAATGATGGAATGTTTAGGAGCTTTTTGCAGTTCATGCAAAATCAGACGAGGGAGACTCGTGTGCAGAATACGGGTGGAAATGATAACAACGCGCGGTTTGTCACAGCTAAGCAGTTCAAAGAATTGGGACCACCAGAATTTAAAGGAAAGCCGGATCCGATCATGGCGGAAACGTGGGTCAAGCAAATTACCAAGATATTCGATGTTTTGGGATGCACGGAGGAACAGAAGGTTCCATTCGCCACCTTTATGTTCCGCAGTGAGGCAGACTACTGGTGGGAGTCTGTGAAGCGTACCCAGCCTGACGCACTCAACATGTCCTGGGAAACATTTTAAAAACTATTCAATGACAAGTACTTTCCTGAAAGTATTCGTCATATGAAGGAGGTGGAGTTTATCAGATTGGAACAAAATAACATGACGGTGTCCCAGTACGAGGCGAAGTTTGCAGAGTTATCCAGGTTTGCACCTCATTTGGTCGAGAATGAGGAACGAATGACAAGGATGTTTCTGAGAGGTTTAAAACCCGAGATTCGGCAATATCTTATCTCTCATAAATTTTCTTTATATTCAGATGTTGTAAACAGGGCTCAATTATTAGAGCGAGATAATGAGTATGTGCAACCAAGGGACCACAACCAGGGTCATATCGGTGGCGGCAGTCATCGAAGCAATGAAAACCAGCAGGGAGAAAAATATTCGGACAAAAGCGGTAACCACTCTGGTGGTAATCGTGGTCGTGATAATAGAAGGAGCGAGTCAGGAGGAGATTTCAAGAAGAGAATGTACAACAATGATAACGTGAAGACGTCAGCACAAACATCAACTGTTTCTAGGGGAGGAGAACGACCACCGGTCGTATGTTACAAATGTGGGAAAGAGGGACATATCAGCCCAAACTGCCCACAATAATCCAAGGTATGTTATAACTGTGGAAAGGAGGGTCATATAGCTCGAGAGTGTTCTGTAGCAAAACCAAGTTTAGCGGGGATGGTGACTCCAAAAGTTGTCCCGGATAAGTCGAAATCAGCGGTTCCTGGAAGGGCGTTTGTCGTGACTGGTCAGAATGCGAGGAACCCGAACGAAGTTAGCACGGGTTAGTTAATTATAAATTTTTGTGAAGTCTATACCTTATTAGATACCAGTTCTACCCATTCATTGATTTCTCCTGCTTGTGCTCAACGTTTAAACTTGACTCCGGAGAAATTAGACTTTGATTTATCTGTGGAAACTCCGTTAGGAGAAACTTTCGTTACATCCACTGTTTATAAATCTTGTATGATCCAAGTTGGAACCATCACATTACCTGTTGATCTTATCTCTTTAAAGATACTTGCATTTGACGTGATTTTAGGGATTAATTGGTTAACTACTCATCATGCCAAAATTAATTGCTTTCGTAAGGTTGCTAGTTTTCATATTCCTAAGCAACCTGTTATTCGAATTCAAGCAACCAAACCATTGAAGTCAAACTCTTTCATATCAAGCCGTAAAGTCATTCGTTTATTGAAAAACGGATGTCAAGCTTTCTTAGCCATGTCATGGACTTGAACAAAAATACGTCAGAATTGAATGATATTTCTGTTGTTAGTAAAATCCCTGACGTATTTCCTGAAGAATTTCTTGGCCTACGCGTGATATTAAATTTTGTATCATCTTAGAATCTGGTACAAAACCCATATCTAAAATCTCATATCGAATGGCTCCTATTGAACTTCAGGAGTTAAAAACCCAACTATAGAAGTTGATAACCGAGCCTCTATCTGGTGACTTCCTTTGTGGAATGCACCGAAGCCAAACTCTCCGTAGGGGACGCCATATTCGTGCGATAGTAAACTGATAAGTGTCATTGTGACGTACTATCCAAGATTGGGATATGAGTCACAGTTGAGAGCAACCTAAGTCAGTAATCGAGATACGTAGCTTTCTGGGCTTAGCTGGTTATTATCGGAGATTTGTGGAAGGATTTTCTCGAATCGCTACTCCGTTAACTCAGCTGACTCGGAAAGATACAAAATTCGTATGGAGTGAGGAATGCGAGAAGAGTTTCCAAGAACTCAAGAGGAGACTCATTTCGACACCTGTTCTGACAATATCATCTGGTTCGGATGGATTTGTTATCTACAGCGATGCTTCAGGCAAAGGGTTAGGATGTGTTCTCATGCAACATGGGAAAGTCATAGCCTATGCCTCGCGGCAACTCAAAGAATATGAGAGGAATTATCCTACTCATTATTTGGAGTTGGCAGCAGTCGTTTTTGCGTTGAAGATCTGGAGACACTACCTGTATGGGGAGAAAGTGGAGATCTATACAGATCATAAAAGCCTCAAATATTTCTTCACCCAAAAGGAACTCAACATGCGGCAGCGACGTTGGCTCGAGCTGTTGAAAGATTACGATCATACCATCCAATACCATCCTGGAAAAGCAAACGTAGTAGCTGACGCATTGAGTAGAAGATCATATGCGGGTACGAGTGCAATGTTGTTAACACAAAGACCCATTTTGTATGACTTGCAAAGGATGGAGATAGAGATGAAGGCTCCAAGTACCCACATGATGATATCAAATATACGAGTAGAACCGACTTTAATCGATAAAGTTAAAGCTGCTCAGGCTACGGACATAGAGCTGATGCGTATGAAGAAGAAAGTGCAAGAAGGTGCTATTCCAGAAGCAAGAATCGATGAAGAAGGAATACCTCGAGTCAACTCCAGACTTTGTGTTCCTAACGATTTTGACTTGAAGCATAGAATAATGATGGAGGCACACAACACACCGTTTGCAATCCATCCTGGGAGTACCAAAATATATCACGATCTTCGACATACATTCTGGTGGAGCAATATGAAAAGAGAGATCGCGGAGTTTATCTCGAGATGTTTAACTTGTCAACGTGTAAAAGCGGAGCATCAAGTACCAAAGGGTCCATTGCAACCACTTGAGATTCCGAAATGGAAGTGGGAACACATTACTATGGATTTTGTTACGGGTCTTCCCAAGGTTTCTCAAGGCATAGATGCGATTTGGGTTATTGTTGATAGATTAACCAAGTCCGCTCATTTCTTGCCGATACGTGAGACTTATTCTCTTGAACGTCTTGCTAGTATGTACGTGAACGAGATTGTGAGATTGCATGGCATGCCAGTATCCATAGTTTCAGATCGTGACCCAAGATTCACTTCACGATTTTGGGTTAGCTTGCAGAAAGTTATGGGCACGAATTTACGATTCAGTTCGGTATACCATCCTCAAACGGACGGACAATCAGAGAAGACTATTCAAACTCTTGAAGATTTATTAAGACTTTGTGTCCTAGATCTCAAAGGGAGTTGGGATAAGTACCTACCATTGGTGGAATTCTCCTACAACAACAGTTATCAGGCGAGCATAGGTGTGGCTCCATTCGAGGCGTTGTATGGAAGAAAATGTCATTCTCCAGTATGCTAGGACGAGGTGGGTGAAGCAACATTGTTGGGACCAGAGTTGGTACGCATTACTACAGAGAAGATCCAAACGATTCGACAACGTATACAAACGGCACAGGATCGACAAAAGAGTTATGCGAATCTTCATCGGAAGGACGTGGAATTTAATATTGGGGATCATGTATTGTTACGTGTTGCACCATGGAAGGGAGTTACAAGATTTGGGAAGAGAGGAAAGCTCAATCCAAGATTTGTTGGTCCATTTGAGATTCTTGAGCGAATAGGAAATGTGGCATATAGACTCGCATTACCTCCAAGCATGTCTCGTGTTCATAATATTTTTCACATATCTATGCTTCGTAAATATGTTAAAGACCCGAACCACATTATTGAGTTAGAACCAGACGAGATAGCTGAAGATTTAACGTACGAGGAGGTACCTGTTAAGATCTTGGATAGGAAAGAGCATGTCCTACGCACGAAGGTTATACGGCCACAAGTTAAGGTTTTGTGGAGAAACCATGCTATTGAAGAAATGACCTGGGAGTTGGAATCAAAAATGAAAGCGAGGTATCCTCACCTTTTCGAAATATCAGGTACGTACGTCAATTTCGAGGACGAAATTTCATAAGGAGGGGAGGTTGTAAGACCCCA
Source organism: Panax notoginseng (assembly GCA_016801055.1). Lineage (NCBI taxonomy): Eukaryota > Viridiplantae > Streptophyta > Magnoliopsida > Apiales > Araliaceae > Panax > Panax notoginseng. The sequence goes on along the minus strand of CM029020.1, from coordinate 30,908,013 downwards.
ACTTATTAATGAATAAAATCAAATTTTCTCTAAATATTATTGTGAATAATAAGGGGTTAATTTGATACAAGACTTTGGTTATGGGTGAAATGTACAAATTTTACAAAATAAACAAGTGGTTATAAAATATTCATTTTGTCGGGGAATATTCGTTTGGTCGTGGAATATTCTTGCTGTCGGGGAATATTCGTACGACGGCGCAACCTTGTGTGGGCCCCATAACGGAAAGCGATTGGATGAAGAAAACGACAAGTATAAGTTATTTATAAATAACGGCGTAGTTGTTACCGTTAATACTGTTGGAATACCCGGTGGTTAAAATACAGTAGCACACGGTATTGCACCAATTATTGATTCTTATGTAAGAAGGCACTACTCAATAATTGTTACAGTAGTTATTATTCAATATTTTATTTTATTGATTCAATAATTGCTGCGTTGATATTTTATATTATTGTTGTTTCAATAATTGTTGTTGCACAGTATTTTTTATTATCAGATCAATAATTCATATTATTTGAATAATATTATTAAATAACATTATTGACAATGTCTAGAAAGTTCTGTCTAAGGAGAGGTTTGGTCATCTAATTGCGCGCCAGTAAGGAGAAATCCTTATTGGAAAGCCCCCTCTTTCCTGGGAACGGCCTGGTTGTCATAAATGTGATTCTGTAATATTATTTGTGAATAGTTAATTATTGATTCATATGATAAGGAAATATTTATTTTATGTGGATATAAATGAGGGATATATTTTTGTGGTTAAAAATGAAGGAGTTAATGTTGAGGTTTTTATCCGTATTTTTGTCGGAATGGAGGTATTAAAAATAAGGGTTTTTGAGATATTTTGCGGGGGTTATAATATTTAATCCGACCGTTGGATCGTGGTAATTTTTGGATATGTTATACATATATAAGTTGAGTATATGCCCACAAATTTTGAACCGTTAAAAATGAACGTATGATTTATTATGAATTTTACAAGATGACTGGTTTAGAAATTGTTGAATTTTCGGAGTTTATCATTTTGATGGAAAATTCTAGAATTGATGGGCCCCACTTGTGGTTGGTGAAGAAATGTGCTGAATTATATTTCAAATGTGGTGGGTGGGAATAGTAGCAAGTAAAGCCATCAGGTTGCAGGTCAAGCCTACTAAAATTTTCCTATAAATAGAGGGCTAAGTTAGAATTGAAAATCACACCAGAAACAAGTTTTCTCTCTTTCTCTTTCTAGATTATTGAGTGTATTTTGTGAGTATTTAGATACTTTGAGAGTTTCTATTCATCAGAGTAAGTTTCTTTCAGCCTTATACCGGTATTCCGACCAGAAGTACTGATATCTTGAGGTAAAGGATATTATTTTCTTCTTAAATGATATTATTTTCTTCAATATCATTATGCTGAAATATTGATATGAGTTTTTATCAAATTTGGAACTTTTTGTGTCGGGATTACTATTCACGTATACGGCACTATTCACGTATACGGTACTATTCACGAATACGGCACTATTCACCGAAAAATAAAATTTTCCCTTTTTGTCCAAGATGTCTATTATGGTTACTATCTTTGATTGTATCCATGTTTTGATCTTTATTTTTTGAATTCTGCTTCACAATTGATTATTATGAAGTATTATTGATCTTGGATAAACTGTTATACGAATCCCTACTATTTGTCCTTCTGTCTCACTGGATTCGTTTTCTTTAAGATATTTTTCATCATCCTCAGTCCTAAATGATGATATTACTGAATATCTTTGGCCTGTAGTGCAAAGATGTATGATTACTTGATGAATATCTTTGGCCTGTAATGCAAAGATGAACAGGTGTTGAGATGAACATGACTAACAGGTGATACAAATGAATATCTTTGGCCTGTAGTGCAAAGATGAATATTTGGATAAAGATGATTATTAATTGATGTTACAGGAATAAAATATTGATGATGAACTTTTAAATCTTAGAAGATAGTAGAGTTCTTTCTCTACTTGACTCTTCTAATGGTTTGTTGTTTCCGCTGCAGTTGTTGATCTAAAACTTGTTGTCGATTATATTCTATCAAATTTTTCCCTGTTGAAGACTAACGATAATTTGTTGTATATTATCTTAGTCATAATATTCTTTACTGGGCTAGTTGAGCTCACCCTTTTCCTTTTTGTTCTATTTTTCTTCTCAGGAGGTGAGAACATAGCAGGATCTAGTCGGGGTATGGAGTGATGGTTCTAGAAAGATGTTTTAGCAGTCCTCACTATTTCTGTAAAATAGTGTTTGAATAATTGTAATGAGGATTTATTTGAGTGTGGATATTGTCCAGAAGACAATATTTATATTTAAACTCACAGTATGTGTTGTCGTATTTTGCACGACAATTGTATTATTGAAGTTGTAGTTTGCTTTCTGTACCATGTATTTGGCGATTCAGAATGGGTGTTGTATACCTATTTTGGGGGCGTCACAACAGGAGAATTTCTTTCACTGTGATAGATGCGGTGAGTGATTATAAACTTCTTGTTGTGACATTTGACCACCTTGTTTTGTTGACATCCATGAACTGAAGTCTTGAAGATATCTATAATTTCACCTTTTTTTCCGCTTCAAGAGTGATGATATTCAACTTGGTTGAAAGATTCACACATTTGTATGGAAAAGATTCGCAGCGGAGGAGAGGGCTACTGTGAGGGAGATGAAGATTTGAATTTGAATATTTGAATTATTATTTTGAATTTGAATTTATTTTTGTTGTTAGATCCCAGATATTTGAATTTGAATTATTAATTATGGCAGTTATTTCTCCTTGATTTTAGGTTTCCTTATTAATGTGAATTGCGTTATTTTTGTAATTATTTTATGTTTGTATTGTTTTTGTAAATACTTTATAATTGTTGTATATTAGTGTTAAGAACCCTATTATTTATAGGCCACATAATTAATTATCAAACCCATAAATAAAATTATTAAATTAAAACAATATGTAAGCCCGTTAATTATATAAATAGTATAGGCCACATAAATAATAAATATTCAAACAAAAGCACCTCATCCTCTTCTTTTTATTCTTCGTTGTTGTTGTTGATTCTCTGTGTTCTTCTTTTTAGACTTCACGCAGACTGCTTACAATTAGGGAAATAAAATGATTTTATTTAATTAATCGGTACAATCGGTTCGGTCCGGTGCATATCGGACTTCCAAAATAATTAACCGGTACCGAAATTTGGTCTATACCGAACCGACCAATTCGGACCGGTCCAATTTACCTTAAAACCCAAAAAAAATCGAAAATTTTTGAACACCCCTAAGGGCAAGTTTGAAGAATACCTAAGTGGTATTTGATAAAACTGAGTAATTAAGATCTGAATGGTTATTAATAAAATTAGATCATCTAAATGATATAACATCTGAATCTAAAAAATTGTTTGATAACTAAAAAGTGTAAAACATTTGAATGACACTATTTTACCATTTTAACTCTTTGAGTTATTTAAAAATTTTATTTGAATGATTTTAAAATTTGAAATTAAAGGAGTACAATATTTATTGAAGCTATTTTGTTTATAAATTTTAAATAAACTATTAAGAGGCAGCTAATAAAAGTTAAAATTTGAGTTTCGGTCATAATGATGAAGAGGCAAAAAAATTTTTTACTAAACAAGATCTACCTCTGACTGAATCAGAAACATGTGAATTAAGAAACATTCAAACACAAACAAACACCACCCTAGTATTTATAAGATATAACACATGCTAATTACTGTTATGCCTTTGATAAGCATAAAATGTCTATAATGCCCTTTGGTGAAATGACAGTGATGCCTTTAGTGCGAAGACACATTTATCCCTTGTTGGTAGCATTTTTATAAAAAAAAATGATATTTTCGCACATTAAAATAATATTTCCACACAGAAACCCTCAAAGGTAAAAATAACAATTTCCTTTTTATACCCTCACACATAGGTAGTACGAATCCGAATTTCATCAAATTGCCCCCTACTTAGGATATGTAATTCACTTGACTCCCTAGAAATTTGTTGAATTTAGTAATTAGAAAGTCACATTGTTATATAAAATGGCCGGGTGAATACCATTTTGACCTACCATACACAAACCATAAATTGTTACATCAAGAAGCTGCAGTATTCACCCCAATATTCCTAAAGAGAGAATTATTTAAAAACAATAAATACGAGGACGTCTAAAAACTTACAAGACTAGCACTATTTCACAACATTAATGCAGAGAGAATTAACCAAACTTCATTTGCTCGAACCCACCGGCTCATAGCCTTCCTCACCCCCTTTATTCGAAATCTTTACCCCTACCACTTCACAAGGACCATAAGCCCAGCTACAAACAAGAAAATACATCAAGTTAACAACAGACAAACCAGAAAGCACCCAATAATAGTAATCATAGTGACCCTTGTTAATATTGCTCGATACCCAACTCGGACGCCCTCCTCTTTTTGAAACTTGATCGACAGTATTCATTATTAAAGTTGCTATCAAGCCACCAGCACACATCCCGAGTCCTTGCAGCGTCGAGGCTATGCTGGACATGCTTCTAGGGAACTCCGAGAAGTAGAACTCATTTTGCCCTACCGCGTTAAAAGCCTCCGCGAAGCCAATCAGGCAGTTAGGCAGTATTAGCCACATTGCTGACATGTGTATTACGGCTTGTGGGTCATCTGATACTCCTTCCTTAATTGCAATTCCCCTCCGGATATACTCGATGATTGCCGTCGCGACAATGGACAAGAAAGACAAGAATATCCCGATTCCCATTCGTTGTTTAGTGGTGAGATGAACAGGTTTCCTCATGATTCTTGATGCTACGGGGAGGATTAAGCAGTCATAAAGAGCAACCCAAAGTGTGATGGAAATAACCACAAACATACCAAAAGAGGCTGCTGGTATTTCAAACGATGAAGTAATGTGTCGGTCCATGGACCTTGCTTGGAGTATCGGAAAAGAGGGCTGACTTGTATTTACAGACATTATCACACCCGTCGACCACAATGGAATCACCTTTAGCACCGCTTTGAACTCCTCTACTTGATCTACAGTACAAAGACTCCAAGATTCCGAAAGTTTTTCATTAGCAGTCAAATATTGCTGAGGATCTTTAATAATGCAAGCTCTATTCAGAAACCTAGAGCCACATAAGAAGTTTAAGCAGATTAAAGTTTTATTCATAAGAGCTATAGTGAACCTTAACACTTCCATCATCCTATAACTAGATTCTCAATGGAAAATTTTAATTTCAATGTACAATATTTAGAATGGGCTACGACAATGATAAATTTAATGATACCTCAGTTTCTTGCTTGGGACAAGAAGCGCTGATCCTTTCTTATGATGGTGCACGATACTTGTGCTTTCTGATAATGTGAAATGTCTGTTTTTGTAGGACGCTACAATCACTTTAACAAAACCAGTAAGAAAGCTTGTTTTATCCATTGACTTGATGTAGAAGGGAGAAGCCAAAAAGAATGAAAGAGCTGACACCATCATGAGTACAACCGGAACTCCAAAACCAACTTTCCACCCAAAGTGCTCTTGAATATATGCAACACAAGAAAGAGCAATAAAAAGTGCAAATGTGACAGCAGCGTAATACCAGCTGAAGTAACTCTCCAAGGCATTCGCATTATTGCCGTTGTCTCGCTTGTCCAGCTGATCTGCCCCAAAGGCTAAAGAAGATGACCTGATTCCTCCAGCACCGATGGACATGAGTCCAAAAGAAAAACATAAGAAAATAAATTGGAGAATTGTAGCTGAGCTGCAGCTGCTACTAGTATCAATGCAAGGAGGAGGCCTTGCTTCTGGAATCATTGTTGTTGACCATAACAGAATAATGCCCTTAAACATAGAAAATTAATTCGAGTAAATATTTATGTTCACCCAGTCCATATATACTTAAAAGGGAAACAAATTATGTCAGGCAGGGATTAGTACAGCACAAACAAGAAGACTAGGGAGAGAAGAATAAGCTTTACACTTGAAGGTATTAGAAATGCCAGCAGGCTAATGGCAATGACACGAAAAAGTCTGTGATATCTTATTTGAATATAATGAAATTTTGTGTATAATTTTTTTTTATATATATATTTATTTTTATCTTATTATTTTATATTTAATATTTAATTGGTTATTCCATTTTAATTATTGAAAAATAAGGTAAAATGAGTATATATTATTATAAGTGTATATTTAAATTAAGAATGAAAAGGAAAGCCAACATGACTTAATTTGGAAATGTTCTTAAAATGAGGCTATGTATATGTTCAATGAAATAATTAAATTGTGATTTAATTGATTTCATTAATTGATTTTAATAAGCAACAAAAGCAAGGATATGGGATTTAACCAATTAATTTTATTAAATTACATGAAGCAACCATTTAGAATGATGTATATAAAAAAAAAGTATTGCAAGCCAACCCCATTAATCTTGTTTGTTCTATAAGTTCTTGCAAGCCTAAGTAACCAAAACCAAAGAGCACCCAGTCCTTTTCTCTAGCCCTGTTCGGCAGCCACATAGGAGAGGAAGGAGACTGAGTTAGTTGGTTAATTAGTTAGTTAGAAAGTTAGCAGGGAATTGCAACTTAGTTGGACAGTAGGACGTAGAGCTGGAGTAGGGTGGCTTGTGAAGTGACAGACTTCTAGGGGCTGTGTAGAATTAATGGGGAGGTGACTTCTAAGTCTCTTAGGGGCTGAATAGGGGGCAAGTGCAGGGGTCAACTAGGAGCACAGAGGACCGACTTGCAGGGGGGAGAGGTCAGCCATATAGCTAGCTCTTCCACACCACCCCCAACAAAAAAAGTTGGTCTCTTCAGTTGTAACCGAGTCAAGTAAGGACTGCAGCCATATAGAGTGAGAGAGGAAGCTTCGGCTGGAAAGGAAAGGAAGAAGGAGTTCAGCCATTGCAAGTAGTACATAGCATTGTTGCAAGAAATAATTAAGCAACCTACATTCAAGTAAACAAAAGGTAACTGCAGTCTACCCTTTAAATTCAAACTGTTAACTAGTTAATATTGTTTGAGCATGTATGTTGCGGCTGTTGTTGTGTGTTTGGGACCATGAAGGGTCCGGGAGGCCTAAGGTTGGGATATGATAGGAGTATGTGTTGAATGTATATATATATATATATATATATATATATATATATATAACATGCAACTATATGGACTGCACATAGGGTGCTTGATGAAATGCTTGTTAGAGGGCTTTTGTGTTCACTTTCATGTTTTAGAATGAAGTCAAGTCTAGCACCATAACAATGTGTTATAATAGTAATCCTATGATACCAAGTATGCTTAAAAGTTAACATAGCTTAGGACTGTGTTAAGTTGCTATCCTAATTTCATGCTTAAAAACTCAAGTAGCGGGGCTGTTTTGTGTCAATAACATGCTAGCTATGAATTAATGGGATCTGGACCATGTACTAAAGTTATTTAGCAATTACATATTGCATATATGCTTCAATGTTTACCATAGCTTAGCTTGGGGCTGTTTTGAGTTATATCCATGCTTAGAAACATGTAAGTTGGGGCTGTGACAGGGAGATAGAGATTATGACCATGCTAGGCCATAATGAACTTATGTAGACAAAGAATGCTTGCTAGAAATGATTCCCAAGTATGGCCAAGCCATAAATTATCAAAAATAAGGTTTCATGTGTACTTGCCAAGTGTAAAGTGAGTTCTAAGAGTCCAAAACATGCAAAACCATTAAGTAAGGCAAGGTCATGTTAAAAGTAATCTTGTGTGACCATATGGCACCTGTCTAAGCTATCTATATGGCCAAAATCTGCAGAAAAAGGAGAAAACTAAAATAAGCTCAAACTGGACCTGTGATGAACAGGCCAGTTTGAGCCTTGATTAAAAGGGGCTTAGCTTGTTTGTATAGGGGACCTAACTCAATAATAAAATACCCTGGTATATGGTCTAAATGTATGACCAGATGTTATAGTCAGAGGCTTAACAAAAAAATTCAAAAAAAAATCATTAGCCTAGAAAATCACTTTTGGCTGCAATTCTGCAGTAGAGTGAATTGGAGATGATGATATTTTCTGGTTAGAGCTTAGCTTAGGCATCCTAGAAAGGTTGGGTTAGGGGGATTTAGTATATACAAAGTGCAAATAGAATAGGAGATACAAGGAGTTGAGATTTGAGTACTCAAATGCTATGAAATGTGAGGTCTGGAGGGTCAAAACCATAAGCAAAGATAGGAAAGTCAATGTTATATCAAAAAGAGTCTTAGTTAGTCATAATACATGTGTCTAGATGAGCAAAGTTGGCTAGAAGCTGAGTTTGTGGTGTTTAACCAAAACCAAGCCAATCTGGGTCTGTGATGAACAGCCAGATTGAGCTTTGTTTTGAGGAAGCTTGGTTGGCATAATTGATAGACCAAACTTGGGAAAAAATACCTAGGTATAGGGTCTAAATGAATGTCCAGATTGGAAAGTGAAAAGCCTAACACAAAATTTCAAACAAATCCTCAAACAGGCATGGAAAATACATCTCTGCTGCAGTTGCAGCAAGGTTAAAGGTGATAAAACACCCATTCTGGCCTGCTGTTTTGAGAAGCCGAAGGGGGTCTTGGCCGTGCAGAAACAACTCAAAAACCATTATGGCAAATTATGGTGTTGATGAACACCAACAATACTCTGAAGAGGGATTTTGATGATTACAAGGCTCTGGGTCGTCCACTGCTCTGTTCTAAAAATTCCCGCCTAGGTCCGCCTAGGCCCCGCCTAGGCGCTAGGCCCCCCCTTGGCGCCCCGCCTAGGACCTAGGCGCTCTCTTGGCGCCTCTAAGCCCCCCAGGCGCCTGACCTAGTCCCAAGGCGATAAAAAAATCTCTTTAGAAAATTAGGCGGGTTCTAGGCGGAAAGATTTTTTTTATTTTAATAACTACCCAAACCAAATCTTGATATATTTATTTTTCTAATGATTTACCATATTCATAATACAGGTTGTAGCATATCAAATCACAACAAGAAGTGAACAATATCAAGTCAAAATGGATAATTTTATTATAGTTATAATTTTTTAAACTTGTATCAACTTCAAATTATATAAATGAGAATACATTTGTAATATTTAGTTTAATTCAATTTTATAATTCTTAAATTTATGTTTAGTTTCTTAAGTTTTAATATTGAATTAAATTCATGAAATTTTAAATTTTATTATTTAATAGCAATCTTGTTTATAAATAAAACGAATACGTTAAAAATATGTTTAAACTTTGAACAATTACATGTTTGTGTTTGAACTTTGACATTAGCAATATAGATATGTGTTTGAACTTTAAGAAAATGTCTTTATTATATTTATTATAGATTGTTTTGCTTTATATTATTATTTTATTTGGATAAATGTAAGATAAAATATTAGAATTGCTTTAAAATAAAAAATCCCGCCTAGGCCCCCTAGGCGCTAGGCCCCCCTCGGCCGCCCGCCTCTCGCCTAGCGCCTTTTAGAACATTGGTCCACTGACCGAGCAAGTTAAGCGCCAACTGATCCTAGAGTATAGAAACTCCCCCAAACTAACTGCAGAGGTGATAAACAGTTTGGGGATGACCACCAAAGCGTCAGGGATCGGGACAGGGAAACTAAAGGCAACTGGACTGGACCCGAGCATCTTGGACTCCTCAGATGATGAGTAACCACCTTATGTATTTTTCCCCTCTCTTTTTTATCATGTAATCAGATCTCCTTGTACAAATATTGATAATGAAAAACAACTTGATAAACTCACAATGTCACAATAACTGAACGTTTATTCTCATTAACAACTTGATAAACTTACAATGTCATAAAAAGAAACAAAGAATCATTAATAATATCTCCCAAGTCTCCCAGCATGCCAAGTGTTTTTAACTTCGCCGGTAAGTTCCTGGTTTTGGCACCTCCATAACTTCATAAGGAACCTCCCAATTAGGCATTAATTTCCCAACGTTATGGGGCACAGAAGCCTCCATTTTCCAAAGGACTAAATCTCCAACCTCAAAACTCCTTTGCTTAACACCTTTATTGTAATGTCGAGTTGTTTTTCGTTGGTAAACTAATAGTCTTACCAACGCTGATTCCCGAACCTCCTACAACAAATCTAAGCTAAGCCGAAGTCCTTCATCATTATATAACTCCTTATACTACTGACCTGAAGTGAAGGAAACCCAATCTCCACCGAAACAATGCCAACCTGAACGGCGAATCGCCTGTTGTCGTTCGAGTAGTAGTCCGATATGCCCATAGGACACTAAGCAATTCCTCAGGCCACCATCTCTTTGCCTCATCTAGCCTCCTTTTAATCCCATTAAGTAAGGTCCGATTGGTAACTTCCACCTGACCGTTAGATTGAGGATGTCCTACCGAGGTCTTCTGATGCTGAATACCCAGGTCCGTCAAAAACTCCTCAAACTTAGACCCCACAAACTGTCTTCCATTGTCAAATACCAAAACCATGGGGATGTTGAATCGAAACACCCCATGCTCTTTAAAGAACTTCAAACATTCCTGCTCGGTGATAGCCCTAAGCGACTTGGCTTCCACCCACTTTGTCATATAATCAATGGACACTATCACAAAACTTACCTGTCCTTTGGCCTTCAACAATGGGCCCAAAATATCAATTCCCCAAACAACAAACGAGATTGGAGACGAGACCAAAGACAGTACCTCGGGCGACTGATGAGGAACAAGGTTGTTCAACTGGCACATCGAACACTTCTTGACATACTCTTTAGCTTCCTGAAACATCGTCGGCCAATAATATCCCTGTCAAACTACCTTAAATGCTAACGCCTTTGCACCCATGTGATCTCCACAAATCCTTCATGAACTTCCCGAAAAACATAATCAGCTTCGGATGGTACTAAGCACTTCAACAAAGGTGAAGAAAATGCACGACGATACAAATCTGCATTGATTAAGATAAAATTTGAACTCCTGTATTTTATCTTCTTCGTCAGCCAGCATCCGATCCGAAGGTAGCACCCCATCACTTAGATAGTCTATGTAAGACTGATCTCTCTATCACTAGTACTTCCGAGTTCCATCTTCTAAACACTGGGGATATCCAAGATCTCCAAGTACACCGAACCACAAAAAGAGCTCGCCTCCGTCGTAGCCCATTTGGATAAAGTATCGACAATAGTGTTGTTCGACCGATCTACCCCCTAAAAGGTATAAGAGCTAAAGTAGTGGAGCCGATCTTTAACTTTGGCCAGATACTTAGTCATCCTTGCCCCCTAAGCTTCATATTACCCCGAAATCTGCTTAACCACTAGCTGAGAATCACTGAAGATGATTAAGCGTTGAACTTCCAAGCTCCAAGCCAACCGCAACCCAACCAATATTGCCTCATACTCTGCCTCGTTGTAACTCACCTTGAACTGGAAGCGGATAGCCTGCTGAACCCTAAACCCTTCTGAACTGGTCAAAATCACCCTCGCACCGTTGATGCTTGAAGTCGAAGATCTATCTACATAAAGAGTTTATGACGTCTGTATTGACTGAACATTCGTGACTGAACCTATTGCGCCGCTAGCTGATCTGAAGAATCTGACTCAAAAAATGAGCACTCCACAACAAAGTTGGCCAATGTCTGACCGTTTATAGCTACCCGAGAATGATATTCCAAAGCAAATTGAGTCAATTTTATAGCACAAGCAGCGAGTCTTCCTAAAACATCCGATTTGTGCAACACCTTCTTCAAGGGCTATCCCGTGTACACCACTATCAACCAACCCTGAAAATGGTGCCGAAGCTTCCAACTAGCCACTATTAATGCATAGATGAACTTTTCCAAGTTCAAATACCTTGTCTTTGCATCCTAAAGAGCATGACTAACATAATAGACGGGGAACTGTTTTCCTCCCGCCTCTCGCACCAAAACCGCTCCAACCGTTAGTGAACTAGTCGTCAAATAAGGTACAAAGGTTCCAAAGGGATCGGCTTCATCAATAGTAGTGCCACAGCTAGATAACTCTTGATCCCTTGGAAAGCGTTTTCACACTCCGAAGTCCATTGAAGCGTCTTTTCATTCTTCGGCCACTTCAAAGTGTTAAAAAACAGTAGACACCTGCTGACTTAGACATAAACCTTTTTAATGCCACTATCCGGCCGGTCAAACGTTGTACATCCTTGAAAGTCTGTGTAGACTTCATGTCTAATATGGCCTTGATCTTCTCCGAATTAGCCTTAATCCCTAGCTCGCTCACAATATATCCGAAGAACTTTCCCGAACTCAGACTGAATGTACACTTGGTTGGATCGAGGCAAATGTTGTGATCCCGAATAGTCTGGAAGCAATTTTCTAGGTCGTCCAGATGATCCCGAACAGATAAACTCTTGACGATCATATCATCTACATACACCTTCATGCTTCGGCCCAACTGTTTTCGGAACACATAATTCATCATTCTTTGGTAAGTAGCGCCAACGTTAAGCAGCCCAAAAGTCATCTTTTTGTATGCATAAATCGCTCGATGCGTGATGAAGGTCGTCTTCAGAATATCCTCCCTGGCAAACGGGCCCAAAGCCCGCGGGCCGGCCCGGCCCGCCCGCCAAAACCCGGGCTTTGGGCCGCTGTTTTTAAGCCCATGAAAACCCGGGCTTTTTGGCCCGGCCCGTGGAGGCTCGGCCCGCTCGCCAACCATTAATTTTTTTTTTATTTTTTTTTTAAAATAAAGTGTTGGGTTGTGAGGCTTGAACACAAGACTTGTAAGTAAATAAATAAGAGTTCAAACCAACTGAGCTACAACAACTATTTGTTTTTAATGTAATCTTCAATATATTTTAACTATAATTGAAAATTATAATTAAGATATGTAGTTAATGTAATTTAAACAACAAATTCAAATTGCAGTAGCAAATGCAAACAAGGAAAAAATGACATTACACACAAGATAATATGAGTTTGGTCATTACAGCAAAAGCTTCAACCTTGATATTATCTAATTCATATAATTCCTGACAAGTAACAATGTACAAAACTACAAATTAAACACTTACTGCAAAAGATCATTCTCAATAAGTACAATCTCTACTCTCTGAGCAGCACTCAGTAACATAAATCCAAATTATCATCATAAATAATGTAGGTAATTAATTAATAATACTAATTTATAATACTATTACAATTTTAATTAATTGAGATATGTTGTTAATGTATGTAATTAATTAATCGTGTTTGTTTGTATTATTGTTTATTATTAATTATTTTATTATTTTTAATATTTATTATTATTATTTTTGGTGTAACGAAGAGTTTGCAAAAAAAAAAAATTAATGGCCGAAGCCCGCGGGCTGGCCATTTCCAGCCCACCAAAACCCGGGCCTTTTTGGCCTGGCCAGGCCCGCCCGTTTGCCAGGTCTACTCCTTATACAATGAAATCTGACCCGAGAAGGCTTCCATAAAGCTTAACAAAGCATACCCCGAAGTGGCATCAACCAACTGGTCTATGTGTGGAATGGGTAGAAGTCCTTCGGACACGCTTTATTCAGGTCGTATAGTCAATGCATATCCTCCATTTTCCATTCTACTTCCGAACTAATACAACATTCGCTAGCCATTCAGGGTAATCAATTTCAAAAATGAAGTCGGCCTTTAACAACTTAGCCACCTCATCATCAATGATCTTTCGTTCAGAGGCGAAGAACCTCCTCTTCTGCTGAACATGTTTACTGGCACGATCCACACACAACTTGTGCACAACATGTTACTGGGCACCTAAGCAAATATGTCTACATACACCCAAAGAAACTCAATCATCCCCGTCCGAAAGGGCTCCTGCAAACTCGATCCAATCTTGATCGTTTTGTCTTTGTTTCCCGGGATCAACTCAATATCCTCGGTCTCTTCGGCTGGCAAAGCTAGGGGTTCCGTACTCCCTTCAGTGAATGGCTCCACCTCGATCGCCATATTCTATCTCTATTTGCAGACTCCGACCCCGAAGAGATCAAAGTGTTGCGAGAGCACCTCCGTGCAATATCCAGATCTCCCTTGATCTCGTTGACCATGTTCGATGTAGGAAACTTCAGTTTGAAGTGGGGTATGGAAGTCACCGCCTGCAAAGCCGTCAAGATTGCGTTGTAAGCTAAATCCATGTGCACCACAAAAAACTTAATATTCACCTCAACCTGTTGGTGGAGCTGTACCGAAGACAACTGGTAATTCAATAGTCCCGGCCACATACGCATGAAAATACAATGTCGCAGAAGACTCATTGTCGATCATGACTCGCCTCATATCCACCGAACCGACCTGTGTCGTGATCACCAACGCTCCTTCATGTGGTTCAATAGGTTCGGACATGTAATCCTCGTCAGAGAAAGAAATAACCGTGTTAGGGTACTGTCGATCTCTCCTAGCAGGTTGCTCAAATACAGTCAAAACATAATCCAAAACCCCACATTGCTTTTTCCCGATCACCTTTCCTACCGAGTCGCCCGTTATCACATTCACCACGCACCAGGTCACCTGACCTTGTTCGGGTTGTGCTTGTAGTTGTGGGTTTGCGCTCTGTTCCTGATTTATGTTGCTTTGTTTCCTTCCCGAACCCTCTCGCTCAGCGACATATTAGACTAATCTCCACTCTGAACTTCTTTTTAATCAAGTTCTTCAAATTCCGACAATCTTTTGTGGAGTGACCCGAAGTCTGATGATAGTCGCAATAACTGTTCTGATTTCCTCTCCAAGGACGAGTATTTGCTGGACACGGCTCAAAGTAGGGCTTGTCTCTCATCTCCTCCAGTATCTTCTCCCGATTAGAATTAAGAGGGGCATAAACCTTATAGACGTCACGGTTCGGGAAAGGTGGTCGGCCCTCCCCTCAAACTCCCATTATTAAACTCCTCTTTGTCTAATGGTCCGACCTGTTTTAGTTGTTATCTGACCTGGGATGGTTATTTTGATCCTGATCTCTAGGTTTCTCCAAAGATTGTGAGTGCAGCTTTAGGCTCCCCATAGCCTCTTCGATAGCGATGAAGTTCTTCGCCTGATCGTAAGCTTCAGACAAATCCTTCGGCGGATCGAACATCATATCTTTTATCAGCTTCTTCGACCTCACCACATCCAGCCCAGTAGTGAAGAATTCGAGGGCCTGAGGCCCATTCAAATCTGTCATCGCTCCAACCGACTCTCGGAATCTTTTCACATATCGACTCAAGGTTTCGTTTGAGTACTGTCTTATCTTCACCAGGGAGGCTGTCGGCTTTCCCCTCCTCTTGTTGCTCCCAAACCGATTATGGAACTTATCGCAGTTCTTTCCATGAGGAGATGGAGTTCGGTGGTTGCAATGTCATCCATTGCATAGCCTTCTTCCTCAGAGTGATGAACATCTGGCACTTGGAAGCGTCAGAATAATCATAGAACCTCATAAGCCGATCATATGTTTGGGTATGGTCGTAAGGATCGTTAGTGCCATCGTAACTCTCCAAATGCGGGACCTTTTTGTTAGGATCTGCCCAAACCCAATCTTTCTCCGAGGTGAAGGGCGATGATGGATCAATCGGCGTTTCCCTTTTATGGTTGACCGCCGCCAACTTCTGCTCCAACTCCGCTACTCTCTTCGCTAGGGGGTCGAAATCCTCCTTCCGAGGGGATGACTTACGTAACCATGCCCCGGAGAAGCCACCCGATGTTTACGTCCTGACCTCCCTCGCTCTTCATTGCTACCCTCCCGAGAGCGGCTTCTACGTCTGCTCTTTTCGCGCCAAGGCCCGAGAACCGTCTAAACGATGTGTTCTGGATCGGGTGTGACTTCCCGACAATGATGATGACTGAAAGAGACTTCCTCTCCGCCCAATAGTGCCGCCATCTAGGCGTCCAATTCTTTCTGCTGAAGGCGCAGAGCCTCCATGACATCTTCATTCTCTTGCCTCTTCTTGGCCAGAATCAGTTCCCTTTTGTCTCAATCCTCACGCTTCGAATTGCAAACTTCAGCATGACTATGGAGGCCTACCGTCTTCTATGTGGCCGAGAACAATTGTCGTCTGATTGGGGTTGTCCTAGCCTTCGTTGCGCCCATAGAATGACTGTTGGCGTCAAGTCTATCAAAGACATGATTGCAAGGTCCCAACTTGTCTTTGACTGAACCCATAGGTTGAGCAGATGATTTCTCCCGTTTTGAAACTGTATTCGCCTTGCTCGTCGCCATAATTGCGGTTAAAATTCTAGTTGATTGAAAAAATAATGTAACACTAAAGGGCCTTTCTTCTAGCGCCAATGTTAACGTTAATATTCATCCACACATCCAATCACCAACGTGTCCAATCATGCACAAAAACAAAATCACATGTAAGAACTTGACGACTTTGACAGCCGGGAGATAGCTTCGGTGTGAGAATAAGTACATACTGAAAATAGGTTAACAATGGAGACTTAACGCTTTAGTGCTCAAAGTAATGTTGTGTACCTATAAATCAGGGTATAACCTTGTATTTATAATGATCACACCTCCTCCTCCTATCCTCCATGCTCGTCCCCGAATTGGAATAAGACTCCTTATCATGGTAGTTATCATAATATGGTAGAAGTCGATCTCCATAAAGAAAGGAAGTCGAATCTAATCATGACTCTTTCCTTAGGAATTAGAATTTAAATGCAACTAGAAATCGTAGATTCCTTAAAATTCTGCCTACTACCCATAATTTATTCCTACGTGGTAAAGATTCCTCCACGTGGCCTGTGGCCCACTAACTCATCCGGACCCAATTAATCATGCCCCAACAACCACAAAAAATCATAGTTATAGAACTCCAAAAAAACTGACATGTAACCATCTGCGATTATGAATGAGTAAAGGATCTTGCAAATTTAATTTTTTTCTATAATCAACTTATGGGAATCAACAACGGCTAACGGGAAATTTAATCTTTATTGTCAACCAGCTTTATTGTCAACCAGCTTTATGCGAAGAGATATGGGGATGGAAGAAGAAGGTAATCTCGCCAAAGGAAGAAGGGCGTGCTTTTAGAAGAGATGTGGGGCTAGAGAAAGAAGGGGATCTCGCCGGAGGAAGAACGGGATCTCGCTGGAACTTTTATCGGAACGGAGAAGAAGAAATCAACTACGAATATGTGAAGTAATTTTTTTTAATTTGCGAGGGTACTCGTGTAATAAGGAATTCAGATGTTCCTCTCACTAATAGATATGGTTTGATGTCTTTGTGAAGTAGAAGCTTACAGAGGCAACAAATTTTTAACCAAACCAGCATTTATCAGTTTCCTTAAAACAATTATAAAAAGTGTCACTACATATATTGCTACGCCAACATAACAATATGAATGGCCTTTTATAAGTTCTCAGATAAAAATATCATCTTTTTTAAAACTTAAAAATATCCTTTTAAAACTGACAAACAAGAACAAACAGGGAGAAATTAGTGAACAACAAAGCTCAAATAAGTAAAAAATGAAACTGGTGAGAATGGAAATATATGTACCACAAGGCTAAAGATGGATCCAATTCCGATCATCGGGTACCGACCCACAAAAGAATCCGCAATAAAAGCCCCAAGTACCGGTAAGAAATTGGTGGCCGACAACCAGAGATTCAGTAGGCTGTTTCCGGTGACCATATCCATATGATAATTATTCATCAAATACAATATCATATTTGGTGTCAACCCAAAACTTGCCACCCTCTCAAACGCTTCATTTGCTGCACCAAATAGTCCCAAATTTCATACTCATAATTAAAATAAATAAATAAATTTAGAAATCAAATGAGACTCTAATTTTGGGGCAAAGCATAAAAGATGGGTGTGTACCAATGATGATTTCATACTCTTAAAAAAAAAGAAAAAAGTTTAGAAATCAAATGAGCCTATAATTTTGGGACAGAGGAGAAAAGATGGGTGTGTACCTATGATGAATGGCAAGGTTCTGAAGCCACCCTTTTGTTGGGTAGTCACTAAGAGAGGCTTTTTGATCATCAGAGCAGTTCCAGTTTCATCTGAATCAGTATCCATTTGTGTTTTTTTTTTTCTTTCTGTAGTTTAGTTTGTACCGGAGATATTAATAGGCATTTATGAGAACATAACAGAGAGAGTAAGCACTACTGAGCAGGGACCGTGGGAGTGTTTTTAGACTGTTGGAGAAGCATCTGGAAAAAATGGACACATCTTATGCATTTTAAGAAAGGAGGCAGATTTACTATTTTAACCCTATGATGGTTTGGTCTTTATTGAGTAGTATGGGCGCATCTTATGCATTTTTAAAAGAATAATGCTAGAAATATAAATTATTTTATAAATATTTTATAAATTACTGATGTAGCATACTCTATCTCAATATATTATATGAGGCCGAACACTATATTGAAATAATTTATTGATCAATACGCTGAGGTAGAGTATGTCACATCAGCAGTTTGTAAAATATTTATAAAATAGTTTGTGTCTTTAGCATTAATCTTTTAAGAAATAAGGCAAATTTACTATTTTAACCCTATGATGGTTTGGTCTTTATTGAGTAGTGTAAACGGTAAAGTATTCGCTATATTTAGAACTTTTTTTTGTATTTGTATTTGTTATATTAAATATTGAATTAAGATCATCTCTACTATATCTATTATTTACCTTTTTTTTAAATACATATTTAGGGAAATAAAAGTTACTTTTAAGCGATATTTTTGGTGACATAATTATTTGCAATGACTTTTATTTTGTTGTAAATGTAATTTTTGTATCACTAACGCTCTGTTTCTGAGTTTTAAAATGGACAGAAAAGAAAAAAATAGACGAAAAATTTAAGTTTTCATGCAAATTCTTATGTTTATGAGTTTTTTAATAAACGGAAAAGAAAATAAATGGATAGAAAACTTGGCCACTTTTTCTAACAAAGTTTTCCGTCCAAAATTGGCCTGATTTGGACGGAAAAGAAATTGGAATAAGTAATATTTTTATAATTCCCATATTATCCTCAACTTTTAATATAATAAATTTTAAATTACAACTCATGTCCTCAATTTTAAATTTTCTATTCTTTTCTATTAAAAACTCAGAAACAACACAAAGAAAAACTTCAAGTTTTCTATTATTTTCTTTTCTGTTCTAATTTAAGTTTTCTATTCTTTTCTTTTCTGTTTAAAACTCAGAAACATAATGTAAATGTGAGAAATTGGTTTAAGATATCCTCTAATGCATCTATTCTTTAATTTTCCTTAATACATATTTAGCGACATAAAAATTAAAAATTATGTTTAGCGACACAATTGTTTGCGACGAATTTTATTGTGTAGCTAATTATTTGCGATAAATTGTGTTGTCGCTAAATATAATATTTATGTTGCTAAATATGTATCGAGAGAAATTGGAAGATAGATATTATGGAGGATATCTTAATCCAAAGAAATTAGAGTATATGTATATTATATAATGGGGAGGATCCTAATTCATAAAAATTATTTTTTTAACTCTGGCATCCTATTTGTGGGCTAAAACAATATAACATTTTCTATAATCAATGAAACAAAAAATTAGGGCGGTAAACGGACATAATTGAATTTGAATATTATCCGTTTCTAGATAACTATCTAAATTCATTAGTATAATTAATTAAAGTTAGTAAATAAATATTTAAAAAGTAAAAAAATATTATTATGATATTAATATAACATAACACAATCATCAACCATATGATTAGATTATAAAATTTAGAAAAAAAAAATTAATCACTCTATCTATTTAATAAAATATATTTAAGGAAGATATTAAAACATGTTATAATTTTATAATAAGATATATTCTTTGCTCGGGATTATGATATTGCATATCTGATTCGATAAATATGTTGGCGGACAGATATCAAATGGATACGAATATTTATGTATCCGTATTCGTATACATTTATTTGCGAATATCGCTAATCGAATACGAATAATATCCGTTTAAGTCAAATACAAATAATATTCGTTTTAAATGAATACGAATACGAATGAATATCCTATTTTTTTACCTACAAACAATTATTAAATTTCATAATAGTTAAAAAAATATAATAACTTCACCATTTCCAAATCAATGTGGATTTTATTTGTGATACTTTGCAGACAACACTCAATCTTAAATCTTGTTGGGGCATGATTATTGGGCCCGAATTTTATAGTGGGCCAAGGTTCACGTGGAGTTGTTTTAACCCACGTAGGAACCCTTTTGGTAATTGAGTGTTTTAAGGAATCAAAGATTCTTAGTTATATTTGATTTCTAATCCCTAAGGAAAATGTCAGGTTTTAAATCGACTTCTTTTTTTTTAAGGGAATTATATTGGGTCCCATTAAGGAATTATACCTAATGAGAAATTCTAATTCTATACGGGAAAGGACTCTATGGAGGTGGTGAGATCACTATAAATACAAGGTTTTAACATGATTCTAAGGTGCACACAACTTTATTTACAACCCTAAAACATTAAGCCTCCATTGTTAAACCTTATTCAGTCTGTACTTATTCTCACACCGGAGCTATCCCCCGGCGGCCCAAGCCATCAAGCTTTTGGTGTGACTTCGTTTCTGTGCAGAATTTGACACGCATTGGTGATTGGAGCGCGTAGACGAAACTTGCGTTAACATTGGCGCTAGAAGAATGGCTTATAGTGTAAGACCCCTAATTTTATGAAATAAAAGTATTCAATTTTCTATTTTGGTAAATAGTTAAATTGATAAAAGTTTAAAGTTAAGGATGATATTTGAAAATTTTGCAAAGTAAGCAAGTTGTTATAGAATATTCGTTTAGTCGGGAAATATTCTTTTTGTCGGAGAATATTTGTACGACGACACCATCATTGGTGGACCCCACAACAGAATAACTGTCGAAGTTAGAAAACGACAGAAATAACTTCTTATAAAAAAAATAACGGCAAAAGTTTTTACCGTTAAACTGTTGAAATACCCGGTGGTAAAAGTACAGTAATACGCGTGGTTACATAGTAGCACACGGTATTGATTATTGATGCTTACGTGAAAAGTCACTCAGTTATATTCAATTATTGCTACAGTAATTGATGCATAGTATCTCACCTTATTTGATTCAATTATTGTCACAGTATCATCTGCATAATATTTTATATTATTTAATCAATAATTGAGACGACAAAGTTATTCATATTATTATTTATAATATTGACGATGTCTAAAAAGTTCTGTCGAGGAGAGATTTGGTCATCTAATTGCGCACCAATAGGGAGAAATCCTTATCGAAAAGCCCCCTCTTTTCTGAGAATGATCTGGTTGTTAAATATTGTGAGTTATAAGATTAATGACGAATAATTGTTAATAAATTAAAAATGTGTTGATTAAAGATAAATGATTTGTGGTAATTATTTATTCAATTTTTGATATAAATAAAGGGGTTTGTTATGAGGTGTTTGTTATAAATTTAACTTATTATTCCATGAGGAGATGTGCTAATTTTTCAAACCGTTGGTTAAAGTTATAATAGTAAATCAATATGGATCGTTAATTGAAGATATAATAGTAAATCAATATGGATCGTTGGTTTAAAGTTTTAATAGTAAATCATTATGGACCGTTGCTTTAAGTTTTAATAGTAAATCAATATAGACCGTCCGTTTAAAATTAAATTAATCTAGGTCGTTCATGAATTAGTTACTATTCAGTCCTTTTTCCTATAAATAGAAGCTCATTCCTTCATTATTTCTTACAAATTCACTGAAACTCTAGAGAGAGAAATTATAGAGAGAAAGAAAAAGAGTATTCTGCTATTACACTAATGCAGTCTCCAAAATTTTATTAAGGTAAGGAGTGTTATTTATTTGGTATTCGTAAGGAATGTTATTTATTTGGTATTCATAAGGGGTGTCATTTATTTCATATTCGCTTACGATATTATTTTTCGTATTCGTAAGGAATATTATCTTCGTTCATTATTCGTAAGGGATATTATTTGTTGTATTCGTAAGGGGTATTATTTCTTTCGTATTCATGAAGAGAGTTATTTGCTTTCAATACTCGTAAGGGTTGTTATTCCATTCTTTATTAATCTGTTGGAATAACATGTCTACGCGAACTACCGCATGCATTGTGAAATACTTTTGTTATTCCATTCTTTATTATTCTGTTGGAATAACCTGTCTACGCGGACTACCGCATGCATGGTGAATGACCATTCGTATTCATTTTTATTAATCTGTGGGAGTAACCTATCTACGCGGATTACCGCATGCATGGTGAATGACCCTTCGTATTCATTCTTTATTAAATTGTAGAAATGATCTGTCTACGTGGATTACAGCATGGCAGGTGAAAATCTATTTGCAGCTTTGTATATTTTTTTATACTCGTATGAGATATCATTTCTTTTGTACTTGTCATGGAATATCGTTTTCTTTTGTCTTTTCCTTTTATCAGTACTATTCCTGAAGTACTATTCATAGGGTACTTATTCACGGGATACTATTCACCCAAAAAATATTTTTTTTTGTCCAAATTATTTTTTATACATGAATATTATTCTTAAATTTTACTCCACAAAGCAATATCATATTGACAATTTGGATATTTTTAAACTTTGAATAAATTTAAAGTCTTTAATATTTATCCCTGATTTCGTTTGATTATAATGAAAGTCATCTATGGCTTACGTATATAGATGGACTGTTGATTGGTATGATTATGACCAGGGATTATTCGGTATAATCATGACCGTAATGTTACAAATGGTGTGGTAAAAGTCCTAATTGGCCCGTAGTGCATTGATGGGCATATGTTGGTATGATCATAACCATGCGTTCTCTTCGGCCAAGGGTCAAAAGATGAATTGTTGTTTGGCATGATCATGACCATTGGTGAAAACACGAATATCTTTGACCCGTAGTGCTTAGATAATTCGTGGTCGTGATACTAATGAATATCATTGGCCCGTAGTGCATGGATAATTCATGGATGTGATACTAACGAATATCTTTGGGCGTAGTGTATGGATAATTCGGTGATGTATTGAGCTGAGTCTCAGTGATAAAATATTGATAATAAACTTTTAATTCGTAGAAGATAGTAGATATCATGCTCTACTTGACTATTCTAAAATACAATTGTATGTCTTTGGCGTGTAGTGCAAAGTTGAACTGTTAATGAATATCTTTGGCCTGCAGTGCAAAGATGAATTTATTAGTATAATTATGAACAGGAACTGCGATTTGGTATAACCATAATCTTTGATGTTTCAGGTAAAAACAGATGATGAAAATTATCTTTGTCCTGGGTGCGAAGAGGAATTTAGAATCACAACTATGATTATGAGTTATTCACATGATTGTGGACAGGAACTATTGATTGATATTACAGGGATAAAATATTATTGGTGGACTTTTAACATGGAGAAGATAATAGACTTTATAGTCTATTTGACTCTTCTAATGGATTGCTCGTTCCGCTGCCACTATGGTTGAAAAGTTTTATCATCTACATATGTTTTAAATCTCTGATTTATTATTGACAAAGGCTATTGATAATTTAATTATCTTTAGTCATGATATTCTTTACTGGGCTAGTTGTGCTCACCCTTGTGCTTCACAATTCCTTTCAGGTAATAAAAGTGTAGCTGGGTCGAGTGGGGGTAACAAGGGAATAGAACGATGGTCTATAGCTGTTGAGGTTTCCCCTAAAATAGTATGGAAATAGTTTTATTGAGAATTTTAGATAAGTGTGTCGTATTTTATACGTCATTTTAACCGTTGATTTTGGTGAACCGAATAGGGTGAGGTGAACCCAACTTTGGAAGGGTGTTTTGCCACTATCATACAAGATGTCTAATGGCAGACGACTTCGTGTTATCATAAGACAGGGTTGTGCACATGCACTTGCTGATTATATCTATGAGCACTACCTATATAATCTTGGAGTTTGGTTGAAATATAATTCTCAATTGAAGACAATGGAGATAATTATATGTCAAGAGAAGACTCACCATTGGAAAGAACATGATAGTAATCTTCTCATTTTTCTTTGAGGTCTATTGGGTCAACCAAGGATAATTCTCAAGTCATATGAAATCTATCATAACTTAGATGCATGGCCTCCCATGTACGAAGGTTTTCTTGAGCATTTTCTAAAGATTTTAATTTCTAAAATAGTTATTGACTGTACTTTTATGTAAAGTACCATTGTAAGGTGTCGTGGTCGAGGCACCATGAGAGTTACATATATTTGTATTAAAACTCACAGCATATGTGTTGTCGTACTCTGCACGACAATTCAACAGTTGTATAAATAAAGTTTGTTTTTGATTTCTGTAGTGTGATATCTGGCGACTCAAGATGGGTCGTGTGGACCTATTTTGGGGGAGTCACATATAGTGTTGTTAATTTTCAATCAGAAAAGTAGTTCCGGTAGTAGTTATGGTGAATAGCAAGACAGTCTATGGGATTGGGAAATCGACAGTTGATGGATCCGCTCAACCAAGAGGATTTGTTAAGGATAGGTTAGGTCCATCCAAGAGAATCCAGGACATCGGGCCCCAAAGTCATTTAGTGGGATATAAGGACATTAATAGGGAAGATATCGAGCCTGAAGGTCTTGTCGAGGATGCACCATCTCGAACACGTCCCTATAATGATGGTCGGGATGAAAGGAGGTTGATCTTGTCTAAAAAGGCACAGGAGATTGATGATGCCTAGAAAGCTTTACTCTTATAACACAATCAACAGATGATGTTATTGATCGGATGGAATGAGGATGGTGCCTCCAACCACAACCAAAGGTGGGGCGGTCACTAGGGGTTCAGTCCAGGACACATCATCTGGATGAGTCTCGGCGAACCAAAAGCAAGCTCCAGAGTCGCTATCGGGACAGGAATAAGTGCAGGAGCAGATAGGGAGATCAATCGTCCGGAACTGATCTAGGACACATCGTCCGGACGGCTCTCAGCACACTGGGAGCAGGCATCAAAGTCGCTACAGGGCAGCAAGTTTGAAAAGTAGGGGTCAATCAGACCGAATGAGACAGGACCAACCCAGGAAGAACACACCTTTAAAGACTGATGGCGTAGAGGCATGGGCGGACCCAGAGCAAGGGCAGGGGGCACATGCCCCCATTGGATTTTCACCTCTATTATATATATATATATATATATATATATATATATATATATATATATATATATTAGTACACTACTATTATGCTATTGAAAAAATAATATACTACTATATTGTTAAAATAAAATACTACTATAAAAATTTAAGTATTTTATTGTTTTGATCAACTTATTTCTCCTGAATACCGAGAAGGTAAAATTAAAAACAGAGGAGTTACAGTTACTAAAAATTGTGAAAGATTTCAGTTAGAGTTTCTATAATTTATCCGAATTTTCCAAAAAAAAAAAAGCAGTGCCTAGTAAATATTCATATATTATGCATATGGGTACTCTTATTTCATTAGTAGTAGTATTGTAAAATTCGAGATCAACATCATTATATTTATTTTCTCCCAATAATATCGCCAACTGTTCTGGAACAATCCACTAGTCACTTAATTAAATTTAAACATTTTAAAGTATATTAAAATATTTATCTAGCATATTCTTTTTTCAGTAACATAATAGTAGTGTACTAATATAACTGTCGTACTCTACTTATTTTGTTTCACTAAGCCTTAAAATTTGTGAATATATTAATATTATTGATATGATATTTTTGTAACTATTAAAAATGAGGCTATCATGCAACAATTTTAAGTACTATAACCTCAAAAAATATTATTGTAAACATTATTTTAGGATTATTTAGTTTTGTAATTCATTTTATTAAATTTTTATTCTTAAAGATTTTTTTTTTGAATTTAACCCCACTGAACTTTCAGGCTGGATCTGCCCCTGTGTAGAGGCGCTGGCCATAAAACTTGAAGAAATACATAAGGAGTTAGCCGAAGTCAGACAAGAGAAAGGGAGTACAGCCAAAAAATCATCGTCATTCTCTCTTGAGATCATTCAGGAAAAAGTTGATCCGAGAAAGAAGCTCCCTCATATGAAAAGCTATGATGGTTCGGGGGACCCTTATGAACACAATCAAGCCTATGACCGGTTGATGGATTATTATGACTACTCGGATGCGACTAAGTGTCAGATGTTCATGACCACCTTAAGGAGGGATGCAAGACAATGGATGATAACACTGACCCCGAACTCAGTTTTGTCCTGGGGAATGGAGTGACGGTCCAAGATGGTTATTTTAGCAGTCCTCACTAGTTAGTATGATAATAAATGTAATGAGGATTGAATTTGAGTTTGGATACTGTCTAGAAGATATTATTCATGTTAAAACTCTCAGCTCATGTTGTATAATTAAGTTTGTATTTGTATTCAGTACCATGTATTTGGCGACTCAAGATGGGTGATGTATACCTATTTTGGGGGCATCACAGTTGGTATCAAAGCTTAGGGATATGACCCCTAGCTGAGATGTAAGACTAGAACTAAGAGGGGAGAGACGGGTAATTCCTTCACTAGTATGACCTACTTATACTTATTTGTTATTTAATTGGTCGGTCAGAATATAGAGATAATATGTGGCATGTCAATTAACCCTTGTTTTGTGGCAGTGTTTGAAAACGACATCCGAGAATGTTGAGATAAGCAATGGAGCACATGAGACTGTTGAGTCGCCAATGATCAATACTCAGGATAATGTGCATCAGGAAGACAATAATCCTCAGGTGAACAACAACACGTACCAAATGATGAACGACGGAATGTTCAAAGGCTTTCTGCAATTCATGCAACATTAGGCGAGAGAGACTCTTGTCCAAAATGCAGGTGGAAACATTGGCAACTCACGGATAGTCGCTGCTAAGCAGTTCAAGGAGCTGGGACCACCGAAGTTTTTGGGAGAGCCAAAACCACTTAAGGCGGAGACGTGGATAAAGCAGATCACCAAGATATTTGATGTCTTGGGATGCTTCGAGGAGCAAAAGGTTCCCTTCGCCACCTTAATGTTGCGAAAAGAGACAGATTATTGGTGGAAATCTATAAAACGTACTCAGTCTGCCGCACTCAAGATTTCTTGGGTGAATTTCCAAGAACTGTTCAACGACAAGTACTTTCCTGAAAGTATTCGTCACATGGACAAGTACTATCCCAAATGTATTCGTCACATGAAAGAGGCAGAGTTCGTCAAGCTGGAGCAAAATAATATGACTGTGTCGTAGTACGAAGCTAAGTTTGTCGAGTTATCCCGGTTTGCGTCCCATCTGGTTGATAATAAGGAGAGAATGACGTGAATGTTTCTACGAAGTTTGAAACCTAAGATACGTCAATACCTAATTCCTCACAAACTGTGTTTGTATTCAGATGTTGTAAATAGGGCTCAATTATTGGAGCGCGATAACGAGTCAACCCAACCAAGAGAGAGCAGCTGACAAAACGATAATACCAGTGGTAGCAGTCATCGAAGCGGTGACAACAAACGAGTAAAAAATCAACATGCCAGACATGGTAACCACTTCGGTGGTAATCCTGGCCAAGATAATAAAAGTGGAAATTTCAAGAAGAGGAGAATCAATAATGATGGAAAGAAGTCAGCACCAGCAACCGTTGTTAAGGAAGGAGAACGACCACCGATCGTATGCTTCAAATGCGGAGGGGAGGGACACATCAGTCCAAATTGCACGCAGCAGTCCAAAACGTGTTACAATTGTGGAAAAGAAGGTCACCTAGCTCGATTTTGTCATGCAGTGAAGCTAAGTCCAGTTGGGATGGTGACACCAAATGCCATTCAGACAAGTCAAAACCAATAGTTCAAGGGAGAGCGTTTGTCGTGACCTCCCAAAAAGTGAGGAACCCGAACGAGGTCATCACGAGTAAGCTAATCATAAACTCTAGCGAAGTCTATACCTTATTTGATACCGGTTCTACCCATTCTTTTATTTCTCCTACTTGCGCTCAACGTTTAAATTTAACTCCGGAGAAATTAGACTTTGACTTATCTGTTGAAACTCCGTTGGGAGAAACTGTGACACCCCCAAAATAGGTATACATCACCCATCTTGGGTCGCCAAATACGTGGTACAAAATTCAAATACAACTGTCGTGTAAAATGTGACAAAACATAATCTAAGAGTATTTACAAGAATATTGTCTCATAGGCAGTATTCAAACTCAAATGGAGTCCTCATTACATTTGTTGTCACACTATTTCACAGAATAGTGAGGACTACTAAATCAACCATCTGGACCGTCAATCCGTTCTCCGACCAGTCCCAGCTATATTCTCATTTTCTGAAGAGAACAGCGAAAAAAAAGGTGAGCTCAACTAGCCCAGTAAGAAATATTATGACAAAGATAATGCATAATAAATTATCCTTAGCCTTCAACAGTATAACAGCTGATAGAATACGATAGACAACAAGTTTTAGATTAATAACTGCAACGGAATAAGCAATCCATTAGAAGAGTCATGTAGAGCATGATATCTATTATCTTCTATGATTTAAAAGTTTATCATCAATTTTATCCTTGTAATACCCATCAACAGTTCTTTATTATACCCAAGACAAATAGAACTTTCATCACCTGTCTTCACCTGAACCACCAAAGATTATAGTTAAATTCATAATTCATGTTTATAATATTGTGAATCAACAATTTCTCCTTGCCACAAAGGCTTAATAGAACATTTACTCAATATCCTTACCCCAAAGGCTAAATATATTCAAATGTAATAACAATGATCATACCAATCAGTTGTTTACCTTTGTACTACGGGCCAAAGATATTCAACTATAAAACCAATGGTCATGATCATACCAATCAATTGTCTGTCAATGCACTACGGCCAAAGACATTCAGCTGTTAACTAATGATCATGATCCTGCCAATCACATCATCGAATTATCCAAGCACTACGGGCCAAGGATATTCGTTATTATCACCAGTGGTCATGATCATGTCATACACATGTCCATCTTTGCACTACGATAA
The DNA here is from genome assembly GCA_016801055.1 of Panax notoginseng. Lineage (NCBI taxonomy): Eukaryota > Viridiplantae > Streptophyta > Magnoliopsida > Apiales > Araliaceae > Panax > Panax notoginseng. Next base: position 30,879,073 of record CM029020.1, on the reverse strand, counting down.
AGCCAATAATCAACAGTTCATCTTTGCACATAAGCCAAAGATATACAACTGTAAAATTAATAATCAACAATCCATCTTTGCACGTAAGCCAAAGATGACTTTCATCACAATATAAGCATGAGAATGATGACAATGACATAATAATTCAATAAAACAAGTTCAAGGATAAATTTTAAAGATTTATAATTTAATTTATCCAAAAATCAATAACGTCCAAATTGCCAACATGATACTGCTTTGTAGAGTAAAATTCAAGAATAATATTCATGCACTAAAAATAATTTGGACATAAAAGAAATAAATTTTTTGGATAAATAGTACCCCGTGAATAGTACTTCGGGAATAGTACCTAGAATATACGAAACTGCAAATAGATTTTTGCCCGCCATTTGGTAATCCACGTAGACAGATCATTTTTACAATTTAATAAGGAATGAATACGAAGGATCATTCACCATGCATGCGGTAATCAACATAAACAGGTTATTCCAACAGAATAATAATGAATGGAATAACAGAAGAATTCACCATGTATGCGGTACTTCGCATATACAGGTTATTCCAACATAATAATAAAGAATGGAATAACAGAAGTTCTCTTCATTAATACGAAAGAAATAATACCCCTTACGAATATTAAACGAAAATAATATTCATACAAATATGAAAAATAATTTCTCTTCAGAATATGAAATAAATAATACCCCTTACCTTAGAAAAAACTGGATACTGGAATAGTGAGATATCAGACTTCTCTTCTTCTTTTTCTTTATAATTTCTCTCTATGATAATTACTCTATAGATTTAGTGAATTAGTGAGAAATGAAGGAAGAATGAGCTTCTATTTATAGGAAAATATAGTTTCGATAATTGCACGTTTTGGGGCTCAAAATATTACAGTATAATACCTTTTATTTTTTTTATTTTTAATTTAGTCCTGCAAATATTATTAAACTTGCACCACTTCCCCTAATAGTAAATCATGTGAATCAATAGTAAATCATGTGACTCAATAGTTCTAAACATGTGAAAAAATTAATTACAATATAGTACCTTCATCTATACCTCTATTTTTAATTTAGTCATGCTAGTATTATCAAGCTTGCACCAGCTCCCCTAATAGTAAATCATGTGAATCAATAGTACACACATGTGAACACATAGTTATAAGAATGTGAATTAATAGTAATTAATTACTCATTTATTTGGTTAATTACCCGATTGATCAATATAACCTCCAGACATCAATTACTATCGAAATAAATGTCGATTTCCATTAACACTAATAATTCCCACACAATGGAACTATCAATTTTATCTTTAATCAACACGAACTTATTCATCATTAATATTATAATTCACAATATTTAACAACCAGGTCGTTCCCAGAAAAGAGAGGTCTTTCCGATAAGGATTTCTCCCTATTGGCGCGCAATTAAATTATCTAACCTCTCCTTGACAGAACTTCTAGACATTGTCAATATTGCAAATAATAATATGAATAACTTTGTCGTCTCAATTATTGATTTAATAATATAATTTATTATGCAGATGATACTGTGACAATGATTGAATCACTAATATGAGAGATATGATAAAGTAATTATTGTAGCAATAATTGAGTATAACTGAGTGACTTCTTACGTAAACATCAATAATCAATACCGTGTGTTACTATGCAACCACGCGTATTACTGTACTTTTACTACCGGTTATTTTATGACAACTTGCTTTCTTTGAAAAAAAATTCAAATATCACCCTTTAACTTTAATTTTTTTTATCAATTTAACCATTTACTAAATAGAATAATTATAAAAAAATTGAATACTTTCATTTCATAAAATTTGGGGTCTCACAATCTCCCTTCCTTATGAAATTTCGCCCTCAAAATTTATGTACCTGGTAGTTCGAAGAGATGAGAATACCTTGCTTTCTTTTTGGATTGTACCTTCCCGGTTATTTCCCCACTATCATGATTTTACCATTTCTCACCTCTTGTATTTCAGATATCATTCTAGAATATAGTTTCAAAATAAGGGTTAACTGACATGCCACATATTATCCCTATACTCTGACCGACCAATTAAATACCAAATAACTTAGGTAGGTCATACTAGTGAAGGAATTACCCGTCTCTCCCCTCCTAGTTCTAGTCTCACATCTCAGCCAGGGATCATATCCCTAAGCTTTGATACCAACTGTGACGCCCCTAAAACAGGTATACATCACCCATCTTGGGTCGCCAAATACGTGGTACAAAATTTAAATACAACTTAATTATACAACAGTCGTGTAAAATGCGACAAAACATAATCTAAGAGTTTTTACACGAATATTGTCTCATAGACAGTATTCAAACTCAAATAGAGTCCTCATTATATTTATTGTCACACTATTTCACAGAATAGTGAGGACTACTAAAACAACCATCTAGACCGTCAATCAGTTTCCCGACCAGTCCCAGCTATATTCTCATTTCCTGAAGAGAACAGCGAAAAAAAGGGGTGAGCTCAACTAGCCCAGTAAAAAATATTATGACTAAGATAATGCATAATAAATTATCCTTAGCCTTCAACAGTATAACAACTGATAGAATACGATAGACAACAAGTTTTAGATTAATAATTGCAGCGGAATAAGCAATTTATTAGAAGAGTCAAGTAGAGCATAATATCTACTATCTTCTATAATTTAAAAGTTTATCATCAATTTTATCCTTGTAATACCCATCAACAGTTCTTTATTATACCCAAGACAAATAGAACTTTCATCACCTGTCTTCACCTAAACCACCAAAGATTATGGTTAAATTCATAATTCATGTTTATAATAATGTGAATCAACAATTTCTCCTTGCCACAAAGGCTTAATAGAATATTTACTCAATATTCTTACCCCAAAGGCTAAAGATATTCAAATGTAATAACAATGATCATACCAATCAGTTGTTTTGCTTTGCACTACGGGCCAAAAGTATTCAACTATAAAATTAATGGTCATGATCATACCAATCAATTATCTATCAAAGCACTACGGCCAAAGATATTCAACTGTTAACTAATGGTCATGATCCTGCCAATCACATCATAGAATTATCCATGCACTATGGGCCAAGGATATTCGTTATTATCACCAGTGGTCATGATCATGTCATACACATGTCCATCTTTGCACTACGGTAAAGCCAATAATCAACAATTCGTTTTTGCACATAAGGCAAAGATATGCAACTGTAAAATTAATAATCAACAGTCCATCTTTGCACGTAAGCTAAAGATGACTTTCATCACAATATAAGCATGAGGATGATGACAATGACATAATAATTCAATAAAACAAGTACAAGGATAAATTTTAAAGATTTATAATTTAATTTATCCAGAAATCAATAACGTCCAAATTGTCAACATGATACTGCTTTGTAGAGTAAAATTCAAGAATAATATTCATGCACCAAAAATAATTTGGACAGAAAAGAAATATATTTTTCGGGTAAATAGTATCCCGTGAATAGTACCCCGTAAATAGTACTTCGAGAATAGTACCTCGTGAATAGTATCCCACCATGAAAAGTACCCCAAATACCCGAGTGAATAATATTTGGGTGGATAGTAATTTGGGTGAATAGTAACCCATGAATAGTAACTCGTGAATAGTACTTTGACACGAAAAGTGCCCCAAATACCCAAGTGAATAATACTGGAGTGAATAGTAACTGGGTGAATAATAACCCATGAATAGTAATTCGTAAATAAAATACCAAATAAAATGATATTTCATGACGATTACAAAAGAAATGATATCTCATACGAGTATAATAGAATATACGAAACTACAAATAGATTTTCGCCCGCCATGCGGTAATCTACGTAGACAGATCATTTTCACAATTTAATAAGGAATGAATACGAAGGATCATTCACCATGCATGCAGTAATCCACATAGACAGGTTATTCCAATAGAATAATAAAGAATTGAATAATAGAAGAATTTACCATGTATGCGGTACTTCGCATATACAGGTTATTCCAACATAATAATAAAGAATGGAATAACAGAAGTTTTCTTCATGAATACGAAAGAAATAATACACCTTACGAATATTAAACGAAAATAATATTCATACGAATACGAAAAATAATTTCTCTTCAGAATATGAAATAAATAATACCCCTTACCTTAGAAGAAACTGGATACTGGAATAGTGAGGTAGCAGACTTCTCTTCTTCTTTCTCTCTATAATTTCTCTCTATAATAATTGCTCTATAGCTTTAGTGAATTGGTGAGAAATGAAGGAAGAATGAGCTTCTATTTATGGGAAAATATAGTTTCGATAATTGTACGTTTTGGGGCTCAAAATATTACAATATAATACCTTCTTCTTTTTTTTATTTTTAATTTAGTCCTGCAAGTATTATCAAACTTGCACCACCTCCCCTAATAGTAAATCATGTGAATCAATAGTAAATCATGTGACTCAATAGTTCTAAACATGTGAAAAAATTAATTACAGTATAGTACCTTCATCTATACTTCTATTTTTAATTTAGTCATGCAAGTATTATCAATCTTGCACCAACTCCCCTAATAGTAAATCATGTGAATCAATAATACACACATGTTGACACATAGTTATAAGCATGTGAATTAGTAGCCATTAATTGCTCATTTATCCTGTTAATTACCCGATTGATCAATATAACCTCCAGACAACAATTACTATCGAAATAAATGTCTATTTTCACTAACACTAATAATTCTCACACAATGGAACTATCAATTTCATCTTTAATCAACACGAACTTATTCATCATTAATATTATAATTCACAATATTCAACAACCAGGTCGTTCCCAGGAAAGAGGGGGCTTTCCGATAAGGATTTCTCCCTATTGGCGCGCAATTAGATTATCTAACCTCTCATTGACAGAACTTCTAGACATTGTCAATATTGCAAATAATAATATGAATAACTTTGTCATCTCAATTATTGATTTAATAATATAACTTATTATGCAGATGATATTGTGATAATAATTGAATCAATAATATGAGAGATATGATTCAGCAATTAGTGTAGCAATAATTGAGTATAACTGAGTGACTTCTTATGTAAGCATCAATAATCAATACCGTGTGCTACTATGCAACCACGCATATTACTGTACTTTTATTACCGGATATTTTATGACAACTTGCTTACTTTAAAAAAAATTCAAATATCACCCTTAACTTTAACCTTTTGTCAATTTAACCATTTACTAAACAGAATAATTATAAAAAATTGAACACGTTCATTTCATAAAATTTGGGGTCTCACAGAAACCTTCATTACATCCACTGTTTATAAATCTTGTTTGATTCAAATTGGAAACCGCACGTTACCTGTCGATCTTATCTCTTTAAAAATACTTACATTTGATGTGATTTTAGGGATTGATTGGTTAACTACTCATCATGCTAAAATTGATTGTTTTCGTAAGGTTGTTAGCTTTCATATTCTTAACCAACCTATTATACAAATTCAAGCAACCAAACCACTCAAGTCAATCACTGTCATATCAAGCCATAAAGCTATTCGTTTATTGAAAAATGGAAATCAAGCTTTCTTAGCCCATGCCACAGATTTAAATAAAAATACGTCATATTAGAATGATATTTTTATTGTTAATAAATTTCCTAACGTATTTTCTGAATAACTTCCTGACCTATCCCAGAGCATGAAATTGAATTTTGTATCGACCTTGAACCCGGTACAAAACTCATTTCTAAAACTCCATATCGAATGACTCCTATTGAACTTCAGGAGTTAAAGACCCAACTGCAGGAATTGTTAGACATCGATTTCATTCGTCCTAGTACGTCTCCATAGGGTGCTCCTGTTCTATTTGTAAAGAAGAAAGATGGGAGTATGCGACTTTGTATTGATTATCGAGAGTTAAATCATGTCACCATCAAAAATAGGTACCTGTTGCCACGCATTGATGACCTGTTTGACCAGTTACAAGGCACCAAATTCTTTTCAAAAATCGCTCTTCGTTCCGGATATCATCAGTTGAAGATTAAAATCGATGACATTCCAAAGACTGCTTTAAGAACTCGGTACGGACATTACGAATTCTTAGCCATGTCTTTTGGATTGACTAATGCTCCTGCTGCCTTCATGGATATGATGAACCGAGTATTCAAGGAATATTTGGATCACTTTATGGTTGTCTTTATTGATGACATCCTCATTTATTCCAAAAGTAGTGAAGATCATGAACAACACTTGAGGCTGATACTCCAAAAGCTTCGTAAAAATAAGTTGTATGCCAAGTTGAAGAAATGCGAGTTCTGGCTTGAGGAAGTAGTATTCCTTGGGCACGTGATATCAAATCACGGAATATCTGTTGACCCGATAAAGATTGAAGCAATACAAAGCTGAGAGCAACCTATGACAGTAACCGAAGTACGTAGCTTTCTGGGCTTAGCTGGTTATTATCGGAGATTCATAGAAGGTTTTTCTCGAATCGCTACTCTATTAACTCAACTGGCTCGAAAAGATATAAAATTCAGTTGAAGCGAGGAATGTGAGAAGAGTTTTTAAGAACTCAAGAAGAGACTCATTTCAGCACCTATTCTGACAATACCATCTGGTTCAGAGGAATTTGTCATCTACAATGTTGCTTCAGGCAGAGGGTTAGGATATGTTCTCATGCAACATGGGAAAGTTATAGCCTATGCCTCACAACAACTTAAAGAATATGAGAGAAATTATCCTATCCATGATCTAGAGTTGGCAGCAGTCGTTTTCGCACTAAAGATCTGGAGGCATTACCTGTATAGAGAGAAAGTGGAGATCTACATGAATCATAAAAGCCTCAAATATTTCTTCACCCACAAGAAACTCAACATGCGGCAACGATGTTAGCTAGAGGTGTTGAAAGACTATGATCACACCATTCAATACCATCTTGGAAAAGCGAACGTAGTAGCTGACACATTGAGTAGAAGATTATATGCGGGTATGAGTGCGATATTGTCAACGTAAAGACCCATTTGGTATGACTTACAAAGGATGGAGATAGAGATTAAGACTCCAGGGACCCACGTGATGATGACAAATATACTAGTAGAACCGATTTTAATCAATAAAGTTAAAGCTGCTCAAGCTATAGACCTGGAGCTGATGCGTATGAAGAAGAAGGTGTTATCTCGGAAGCAAGAATCAATAAAGAAGGAATACTTAGAGTCAACTCCAAACTTTGTGTTCCTAACGACCCTGATTTAAAGTATAAAATCATCATGGAGGCGCACAACACACCGTTTGTAATACATCCTGGGAGTACCAAAATGTATTGTGATCTTCGACATACATTTTGGTGGAGCAATATGAAGAGAGAGATCACGGAGTTTATCTCAAGGTGTTTAACTTGTCAACGTGTCAAGGCGGAGCATCAAGTGCCAAAGGGTCCATTGCAACCACTTGAAATTCTAGAATGGAAGTGGGAGCATATTACCATGGATTTCGTTACTGGTCTTCCCAAGGTTTCTCAAGGCATAGATGCAATTTGGGTCATTGTTGATAGATTGACTAAGTCTGCTCATTTCTTACCTATACGAGAAACTTATACACTTGAACGTCTTGCTCGAATATACATAAATGAGATTATAAGACTGCATGGTATGCCAGTATCCATAGTTTTTGATCGAGACCCAAGATTCACTTCACGATTTTGGGTTAGTTTGTAAAAAGTTATGGGCACGGATTTGCGATTCAGTTCGGTATATCATCCTCAGATGGACGGACAGTCGGAGAGGACTATTCAAACTCTTGAGGATCTATTAAGACTTTGTGTCCTTAACTTCAAGGAAAGTTGGGATAAGTTCTTTCCATTGGTGGAGTTCTCATACAACAACAGTTATCAAGCAAGTATTGGCATGACTCCATTCGAGGCGTTGTATGGACGCAAGTGTCATTCTCTAGTATGCTAGGATGAGGTGGGTGAAGCAACGTTGTTGGGACTGGAATTGGTACGTATGACTACGAAGAAGATTCAAATGATCCGACAACGTATAAAAACCTCATAAGATCGACAAAAGAGTTATGTTGATCTTCATCGAAAGGACGTGAAATTCAAAGTTGGTGATCATGTGTTGTTACGTGTTACTCCATGGAAAGGAGTTACAAGATTTGGAAAGAATGAAAAGTTAAATCTTCGATTCATTAGCCCATTTGAAATCCTTGACCGAGTAGGAACTGTGGCCTATAGACTCGCTTTACCACCAAGTATGTCTCGTGTTCATAATATTTTTCACATATCCATGTTACGTAAATATGTGAAAGACCCAAACCACATTATTGAGTTAGAATCGGACGAGATAGTAAAAGATTTAACGTATGAAGAAGTACCTGCTAAAATCTTGGATAAGAAGGAACATATTCTACGCTCCAAGGTTATACCACAAGTCAAAATTTTGTGAAGAAATCACGATATTGAGGAAATGACCTGGGAGTTAGAATCTGAAATGAAATCAAAGTATCCTCACCTCTTCGACATACCAGGTACGTACCCTAATTTTGAGGACGAAATTTTATAAAAAGGGGAGGTTGTAAGACCCTAATTTTCATAAATAAAGATTAATTTTTCTCGAAATATTATTTTTAATATTATGGTGTAGTTTTGATATAATGTTATAGTTGTGGGTAGTATTTATAAATTTTTTAAAGTATGCAAGTTGTTATAAAATATTCAATTGGTCGGAGAATATTCGTTTTAATAGAAAATATTCGTACGACGGCACAATCATTGGTGGACCCTAAAACGGAATTATTGTCGGAGTTAGAAAATGACATAAATATCTTTTTATAAAATTAATAGCGAAAGTTTTTTCGTTAACTGTTAAAATATCCGGTATTAAAAGTACAGTAATACGCATGGTTGCATAGTAGCACACGGTATTGATTATTGATACTTACGTGAGAAGTCACTCAGTTATAGTCAATTATTGCTATAATAATAATTGTTGCATAGTATCTCACGTTACTTGATTCAATTATTGTCAATATTTTATATATTATTAAATCAATAATTGAGATGACAAGTTATTCTAATTATTATATGCATAATTAACAATGTCTAGAAAGTTCTATCGAGAAAAGGGGTTTGGTCACCTAATTGCGCGCCAATAGCGAGAAATCCTTATCGGAAAGCTCCCTCTTTTCTGAGAACGATCTGGTTGTTAATATTGCGAGTTATAATTATAATGAATAAATTTTATTAAAAATATTGAGAGGATTTTATAAAGTATTGTTGTAGATTTTGGCGTATTATTTAGACCCCCATTTATCCATTTTTCTAAATAACCGGTATAAAATTATTCAGTATATATATATATATATATATATATTATATGTGTGTGAAAGTGACATGTGGGGTGGGGCCCACATGTGGGTTGAAAATGAAAATGGGGTGGGGGGAGAAAACGTGTTTGGGAGGGAGTTAGTATTATATATATATATATATATATATATATATATATGTTTATTTATTAAACATGTGTGTTGAAAATTAAGGTCTGCACATTCAATTAATGCATCCGTGATCTTCCAGTTGGTGCGTCCGTGAGAAGAAAAAAATAAAAATATTGTGTGCCCGTGATTAAATATTTTAAATAGTATCATTTTTATTCTCCTATAAATAGGATGCTTAGTTAGAATTGAAAATTACACCAGAATCAGAGAATTTTTCTTCAATAATTTTGATAGTATTTCTTTAGAGTTTAAGGAAGCTTTGAGCGTAGTAAACAGTTCAAGTTTTCTTCAAGAATATCCCCGCCCTACCAGGCAGAAGTACTCTCCTTTTAAGGTAAGGGATGTTATTTTTGTTCAATACTCGTAAGAAATAATATTTTCTTTCATACTCTGTAGTATATAAGTAATATTATTTCGTTTCAGATTCAGAATTCTACACTTATTTTGTTAAGTTTTGGCTTCTATACTCCATGAAATTAGTAGAATATCCTTGAATTTTGCGCTTCATCCATTATCTTTTCATGAAAATATTATTCTGAACATTCTTGATAAGTTTTAACTTTTTCATGTCGAAGTACTATTCACAGGTTACTATTCCCGAATTACTATTCACCCGGGGTACTATTCACCCGGGATACTATTCATGATAAAAATTAATTTTTTTCGGTCTAAATTATTTTTGGTACAATATTATTCTTGAATTTTACTCGACAAAGCAGTATCATGTTGACAATTTGGACGTTTTTGAATTCTGGATAAATTAAATTATAAATCTTTAAAAATTTATCCTTTTCTTTCATTTAATTGAATACTTATATCATTGTCATCATCCTCATGCTTATATTGTTATGAAAGTCATCTTTGGCCTATAGTGCATAGATGAACTGTTGATTGGTATGATTATGACCAGTGATTATTCAGTATAATCATGACCGTAATGTTACAAATGATGTGTTAAAGTCCTCATTGGCCCGTAGTGTATTGATGGACAGTTGTTGGCATGATCATGACCATTGGTGAAAACACTAATATCCTTGGCCCGTAGTGCATGGATAATTCGTGATTGTGATACTAATGAATATCCTTGGTCTGTAGTGCAGGGATGAATCGATGATGTGGATTATTTATTAAGGTGAGTCTCAGCGATAAAATTGATGATAAACTTTTTAAATAATAGAAGATAGTAGATATCATGATCTACTTGACTCTTCTAATGGATTACTTGTTCCGCTGCAGTTAAACTTGATGTCTATTGTAATCAGTTTAACACTGTTGAAGGCTTACGATAAATTATTCTGCATTATCTTGTAATAATATTTTTTATTGGGCTAGTTGAGCTCACCCTTTTGATTTTATTGTTCTCTTCAGGAAATGAGAACGTAGCCGGGACTAGTCGGGGAATGGAGTGACGGTCTGAGATGGTTAGTTTAGCAGTCCTCACTAGTTAGTATGATAATAAATGTAATGAAGATTGAATTTGAGTTTGGATACTGTCTAGAAGACAATATTCCTGTTAAAACTCTCAGCTCATGTTGTATAATTAAGTTTATATTTGGCGACTCAAGATGGGTAATGTATACCTATTTTGGGGGCGCCACATTACCCAGAGTGGCTGGCGAATGTTGTGTTGGTTCAAAAACAGAACAGGAAGTGGCAGGTCTACATCGAATATACAGATTTGAATAAGGCTTAACCGAAGGACTTTTATCCACTTCTACACATTGATCAACTGATCGATGCCACCTCAGGGTATACCTTACTTAGTTTTAAATATGTTTTTTCGGGGTACCATCAGATTTTTATGCATAAAGAGGATATCCCGAAGACGACATTTATTACGCATCGGCCATCGGGCGATATATGCTTACAAGAAGATGACCTTCGGATTGTTGAATGCCGGGGCTACTTAATAGAGAATGATGAACTATATTTTTTCAAAATAGTTGGGCCTAAGCATGTAATTTTATGTGGATGATATGATCGTCAAGAGCATGTCGATTCGAGGTCTTCTGGACGATTTGGAGGATTGCTTTCAGACTGTTAGGCACTACAAACTCAGGTTGAATCCGAAAAAATGTACTTTCGATCTGGGAACAGGAAAAAATTTGGGTTATCTGATTAGAAAAAGGGGAATAGAGGTGAACCCAGAGAAAATAGAGGTTATTTTAGATATGAAGTCTCCTCAGTCATATAAGGTTTTTTAGCATTTAATGGGTCGGATAGCAGTATTGAGGAGGTTTATGTCTAAGCCAGCAGAGAGATGTTTGCCATTTTTTGATACATTGAAAGGGACGAAGAAGGTGAAGACTTTTCAATGGACTTCGGAATACGAAGATTCTTTTCAGGGAATTATGAAATACTTGTCTTTGGCTCCTTTATTAGTGAAACCGATCCATTCCGAACCATTATGCTTGTATTTAGTTGTCAGTTCATTAGCGGTTAGAGCAGTTTTAGTTCAGAATGTTGGGGGTATCCAACATCCAGTTTACTGTGTGAATCATGCTCTTCGGGATGTAGAAACCATGTATTCAAATCTTGAGAAGTTTGCCTAAGCACTTCTAATTATTAGTCAAAAGCTTCGTTAATACTTCCAAAGTCGGCTGATTGTTGTAAGACCCCAACTTATTAATGAATAAAATCAAATTTTCTCTAAATATTATTGTGAATAATAAGGGGTTAATTTGATATAATACTTTGGTTATGGGTGAAATGTGCAAATTTTGCAAAATAAGCAAGTGGTTATAAAATATTTATTTTTGGTCGGTGAATATTCGGTCGGTCGTGGAATATTCTTGCTGTCGGGGAATATTCGTACGACGACGCAGCCTTGTGTGGGCCCCATAACGGAAAGCGATTGGATGAAGAAAACGACAAGTATAAGTTGTTTATTAATAACGGCGTAGTTGTTACCGTTAATACTGTTGGAATACCCGGTGGTTAAAAATACAGTAATAACGCGTGGTTGCATAGTAGCACACGGATTGCACAGTATATTGAATTATTGATTTACGTAAGAAGGCACTACTCAATAATTGTTACAGTAGTTATTATTCAATATTTTATTTTATTGATTCAATAATTGCTGCGTTGATATTTTATATTATTGTTGTTTCAATAATTGTTGCTGCACAGTATTTTCATTTATCAGATCAATAATTCATATTATTTGAATAATATTATTAGATAACATTATTGGCAATGTCTAGAAAGTTCTGTCTAAGGAGAGGTTTGGTCATCTAATTGCGCGCCAGTAAGGAGAAATCCTTATTGGAAAGCCCCCTCTTTCCTGGGAACGGCCTGGTTGTCATAAATGTGATTCTGTAATATTATTTGTGAATAATTAATTATTGATTCATATGATAAGGAAATATTTATTTTATGTGGATATAAATGAGGGATATATTTTTGTGGTTAAAAATGAAGGAGTTAATGTTGAGGTTTTTATCAGTATTTTTGTCGGAATGGAGGTATTAAAAATCAGGGTTTTTGAGATATTTTGCGGGGGTTATAATTTTTAATCCGACCGTTGGATCGTGGTAATTTTTGGATATGTTATACATATATAAGTTGAGTATATGTCCACAAATTTTGAACCGTTAAAAATGAACGTATGATTTATTATGAATTTTACAAGATGACTGGTTCAGAAATTGTTGAATTTTCGGAGTTTATCATTTTGGTGGAAAATTCTAGAATTGGTGGGCCCCACTTGTGGTTGGTGAAGAAATGTGCTGAATTATATTTCAAATGTGGTGGGTGGGAATAGTAGCAGGTAAAGCCATCAGGTTGCAGGTCAAACCTACCAAAATTTTCCTATAAATAGAGGGCTAAGTTAGAATTGAAAATCACACCAGAAACAAGTTTTCTCTCTTTCTCTCTCTAGATTATTGAGTGTATTTTGTGAGTATTTAGATACTTTGAGAGTTTCTATTCATCAGAGCAAGTTTCTTTCAGCCTTATACCGGTATTCCGACCAGAAGTACTGATATTTTGAGGTAAGGGATATTATTTTCTTCTTAATGATATTATTTTCTTCAATATCATTATGCTGAAATATTGATATGAGTTTTTATCAAATTTGGAACTTTTTGTGTCGGGGTTACTATTCACGTATACGGCACTATTCACGTATACGGCACTATTCACGAATACGGCACTATTCACCGAAAAATAAAATTTTTCCTTTTTGTCCAAGATGTCTATTATGGTTACTATCTTTGATTGTATCCATGTTTTGATCTTTATTTTTGAATTCTGCTTCACAATTGATTATTATGAAGTATTATTGATCTTGGATAAACTGTTATACGAATCCCTACTATTTGTCCTTCTGTCTCATTGGATTCGTTCTCTTTAAGATATTTTTCATCATCCTCAGTCCTAAATGATGATATTACTGAATATCTTTGGCCTGTAGTGCAAAGATGTATAATTACTTGATGAATATCTTTGGCCTGTAGTGCAAAGATGAACAGGTGTTGAGATGAACATGACCGACTGATGATACAAATGAATATCTTTGGCCTGTAGTGCAAAGATGAATATTTGGTTAAAGATGATTATTAATTGATGTTACAGGGATAAAATATTGATGATGGACTTTTAAATCTTAGAAGATAGTAGAATTCTTTCTCTACTTGACTCTTCTAATGGTTTGCTGTTTCCGCTGCAGTTGTTGATCTAAAACTTGTTGTCGATTATATTCTATCAGATTTTTCCCTGTTGAAGACTAACGATAATTTGTTGTATATTATCTTAGTCATAATATTCTTTACTGGGCTAGTTGAGCTCACCCTTTTCCTTTTTGTTCCATTTTTCTTCTCAGGAGGTGAGAACATAGCAGGATCTAGTCGGGGTATGGAGTGATGGTTCTAGAAAGATGTATTAGCAGTCCTCACTATTTCTGTAAAATAGTGTTTGAATAATTGTAATGAGGATTTATTTGAGTGTGGATATTGTCTAGAAGACAATATTTGTATTTAAACTCACAGTATGTGTTGTCGTATTTTGCACGACAATTGTATTATTGAAGTTGTAGTTTGCTTTCTGTACCATGTATTTGGCGACTCAGAATGGGTGTTGTATACCTATTCTGGGGGCGTCACAGTTGGTATCAGAGCTTAGGGATATGATCCCTGGCTGAGATGTGAGACAAGAACTAGGAGGGGAGAGACGGGGAATTCCTTCGCTAGTATGACCTGACTAAGTTTATTTGGTGTTTATTTGGTCGGTCAGAGTATAGGGATAATATATGACATGACTATTAACCCTTGTTTTATGGCAGTATTTAAGAATGGCAGCTGAGAACGTTAATAATGGAGTAAATCAGACCGTGGAGACACCTTTGATCACTACCCAGGGGAACGTGCAACAGGAAGGCAATATTCCTCCTGTAAACAACGTTACCGAGCAAACGATGAATGATGGAATGTTTAGGAGCTTTTTGCAGTTCATGCAAAATCAGACGAGGGAGACTCGTGTGCAGAATACGGGTGGAAATGATAACAACGCGCGGTTTGTCACAGCTAAGCAGTTCAAAGAATTGGGACCACCAGAATTTAAGGGAAAGCCGGATCCGATCATGGCGGAAACGTGGGTCAAGCAAATTACCAAGATATTTGATGTCTTGGGATGCACGGAGGAACAGAAGGTTCCATTCGCCACATTTATGTTCCGCGGTGAGGCAGACTACTGGTGGGAGTCTGTGAAGCGTACCCAGCCTGACGCACTCAACATGTCCTGGGAAACATTTCAAAAACTGTTCAATGACAAGTACTTTCCTGAAAGTATTCGTCATATGAAGGAGGTTGAGTTTATTAGACTGGAACAAAACAACATGACGGTGTCCCAGTACGAGGCGAAGTTTGCAGAGTTATCCAGGTTTGCACCTCATTTGGTCGAAAATGAGGAACGAATGACAAGGATGTTTCTGAGAGGTTTAAAACCCGAGATTCGTCAATATCTTATCTCTCATAAATTTTCTTTATATTCAGATGTTGTAAACAGGGCTCAATTATTAGAGCGAGATAATGAGTATGTCAACCGAGGGACCACAACCAGGGTCATACCGGTGGCGGCAGTCATCGAAGCAATGAAAACCAGCAGGGAGGAAAACATTCGGACAAAAGCGGTAACCACTCTGGTGGTAATCGTGGTCGTGATAATAGAAGGAGCGAGTCGGGAGGAGATTTCAAGAAGAGAAGGTACAACAATGATAACGTGAAGACGTCAGCACAAACATCAACTGTTTCTAGGGGAGGAGAACGACCACCGGTCGTATGTTACAAATGTGGGAAAGAGGGACATATCAGCCCAAACTGCCCACAACAATCCAAGGTATGTTATAACTGTGGAAAGGAAGGTCATATAGCTCGAGAGTGTTCTGTAGCAAAACCAAGTTCAGCGGGGATGGTGACTCCAAAAGTTGTCCCGGATAAGTCGAAATCAGCGGTTCCTGGAAGGGCGTTTGTCGTTACTGGCCAAAACGCGAGAAACCCGAACGAGGTGATCACGGGTAAGCTAATCTTGAATTCTTGCGAAGTTTATACTTTACTAGATACCGGTTCTACCCATTCTTTTATCTCTCCTGCTTGTGCTCAACGTTTAAACTTGACTCCGGAGAAATTGGACTTTAACTTATCTGTTGAAACTCCGTTGGGTGAAACCTTCGTTACATCTACAGTTTATAAATCTTGCATGATCCAAGTTGGCACTATCACATTACCTGTTGATCTTATCTCTTTAAAGATACTTGCTTTTGATGTGATTTTAGGAATTGATTGGTTAACCACTCATCATGCTAAAATTGATTGTTTTCGTAAGGTTGTTAGTTTTCATATTCCTAACCAACCTGTCATACGAATTCAAACTACTAAACCACTAAAATCAGTCACTGTCATATCAAGCCACAAAGCTATTCGTTTATTGAAAAACGGATGTCAAGCTTTCTTAGCCCATGTTATGGATTTGAACAAAGACAAGTCAGATTTGAATAATATTTCTATTGTTAGAGAATTTTCCGATGTATTTCCTGAAGAACTTCCCGGTCTACCCCCGGAACGAGAAATTGAATTCTTTATTGACCTTGAACCCGGTACAAAGCCCATTTCTAAAACCCCATATCGAATGGCTCCTATTGAACTTCAGGAGTTAAAAGTCCAACTACAGGAGTTGTTGGACATCGGTTTTATTCGTCCTAGTACGTCTCCTTGGGGTGCTCCTGTTTTATTCGTAAAGAAGAAAGACGGGAGTATGCGACTTTGTATTGACTATCGAGAATTGAACCATGTCACCATCAAGAATAGGTATCCGCTACCTCGCATTGATGACCTGTTTGACCAGTTGCAAGGAGCACAATTCTTTTCAAAGATCGATCTTCGTTCTGGATATCATCAGCTGAAGATTAAAACTGAGGATATTCCAAAGACTGCCTTCAGAACTCGGTACGGGCATTATGAATTCTTAGTAATGTCTTTTGGATTGACTAATGCTCCTGCTGCCTTCATGGATATGATGAACCGTGTATTCAAAGAATATTTGGATCAGTTCGTTGTTGTCTTTATTGATGACATCCTCATCTATTCCAAAAGCCGTGAAGATCATGAGCGCCATTTGAAGCTGGTACTGCAAAGGCTTCGTGAAAACAAGCTATATGCCAAACTGAAGAAATGCGAGTTCTGGCTTGAGGAAGTAGCATTCCTTGGGCACGTGGTGTCAAAACATGGAGTATCTGTCGACCGGCGAAGATTGAAGCCATACAAAGTTGGGAGCAACCGAAGTCGGTAACCGAAGTACGTAGCTTTCTGGGCTTAGCTGGTTATTATCGGAGATTTGTGGAAGGATTTTCTCGAATCGCTACTCCGTTAACTCAGCTGACTCGGAAAGATACAAAATTCGTATGGAGTGAGGAATGCGAGAAGAGTTTCCAAGAACTCAAGAGGAGACTCATTTCGGCACCTGTTTTGACAATACCATCTGGTTCGGATGGATTTGTTATCTACAGCGATGCTTCAGGCAAAGGGTTAGGATGTGTTCTCATGCAACATGGGAAAGTCATAGCCTATGCCTCACGACAACTCAAAGAATATGAGAGGAATTATCCTACTCATGATTTGGAGTTGGCAGCAGTCGTTTTTGCGTTGAAGATCTGGAGACACTACCTGTATGGGGAGAAAGTGGAGATCTATACAGATCATAAAAGCCTCAAATATTTCTTCACCCAAAAGGAACTCAACATGCGGCAACGACGTTGGCTTGAGCTGTTGAAAGATTACGATCATACCATCCAATACCATCCTGGAAAAGCAAACGTAGTAGCTGACGCATTGAGTAGAAGATCATATGCGGGTACGAGTGCAATGTTTTTAACACAAAGGCCCATTTTGTATGACTTGCAAAGGATGGAGATAGAGATGAAGGCTCCAAGTACCCACATGATGATATCAAATATACGAGTAGAACCGACTTTAATCGATAAAGTTAAAGCTGCTCAAGCTACGGACATAGAGCTGATGCGTATGAAGAAGAAAGTGCAAGAAGGTGCTATTCCAGAAGCAAGAATCGATGAAGAAGGAATACTTCGAGTCAACTCCAGACTTTGTGTTCCTAACGATTTTGACTTGAAGCATAGAATAATGATGGAGGCACACAACACACCGTTTGCAATCCATCCTGGGAGTACCAAAATGTATCACGATCTTCGACATACATTTTGGTGGAGCAATATGAAAAGAGAGATCGCGGAGTTTATCTCGAGGTGTTTAACTTGTCAACGTGTAAAGGCGGAGCATCAAGTGCCAAAGGGTCCATTGCAACCACTTGAGATCCCGAAATGGAAGTGGGAACACATTACTATGGATTTTGTTACGGGTCTTCCCAAGGTTTCTCAAGGCATAGATGCGATTTGGGTTATTGTTGATAGATTAACCAAGTCCGCTCATTTCTTGCCGATACGTGAGACTTATTCCCTTGAACGTCTTGCTAGTATGTACGTGAACGAGATTGTGAGATTGCATGGCATGCCAGTATCCATAGTTTCGGATCGTGACCCAAGATTCACTTCACGATTTTGGGTTAGCTTGCAGAAAGCTATGGGCACGGATTTACGATTCAGTTCAGCATACCATCCTCAAACGGACGGACAATCAGAGAGGACTATTCAAACTCTTGAAGATCTATTAAGACTTTGTGTCTTAGATCTCAAAGGGAGTTGGGATAAGTACCTACCATTGGTGGAATTCTCCTACAACAACAGTTATCAGGCGAGCATAGGTATGGCTCCATTTGAGGCGTTGTATGGAAGAAAATGTCGTTCTCCAGTATGCTGGGACGAGGTGGGTGAAGCAACATTGTTGGGACCAGAGTTGGTACGCATTACTACAGAGAAGATCCAAACGATTCGACAACGTATACAAACGGCACAGGATCGACAAAAGAGTTATGCGGATCTTCATCGGAAGGACGTGGAATTTAATATTGGGGATCATGTATTGTTACGTGTTGCACCATGGAAGGGAGTTACAAGATTTGGGAAGAGAGGAAAGCTCAATCCAAGATTTGTTGGTCCATTTGAGATTCTTGAGCGAATAGGAAATGTGGCATATAGACTCGCATTACCTCCAAGCATGTCTCGTGTTCATAATGTTTTTCACATATCTATGCTTCGTAAATATGTTAAAGACCCGAACCACATTATTGAGTTAGAACCAGACGAGATAGCTGAAGATTTAACGTACGAGGAGGTACCTGTTAAGATCTTGGATAGGAAAGAGCATGTCCTACGCACGAAGGTTATACCACAAGTTAAGGTTTTGTGGAGAAACCATGCTATTGAAGAAATGACCTGGGAGTTGGAATCAGAAATGAAAGCGAGGTATCCTCACCTTTTTGAAACATCAGGTACGTACGTCAATTTCGAGGACGAAATTTCATAAGGAGGGGAGGTTGTAAGACCCCAACTTATTAATGAATAAAATCAAATTTTCTCTAAATATTATTGTGAATAATAAGGGGTTAATTTGATATAATACTTTGGTTATGGGTGAAATGTGCAAATTTTGCAAAATAAGCAAGTGGTTATAAAATATTTATTTTTGTCGGTGAATATTCGGTTGGTCGTGGAATATTCTTGCTGTCGGGGAATATTCGTACGACGACGCAGCCTTGTGTGGGCCCCATAACGGAAAGCGATTGGATGAAGAAAACGACAAGTATAAGTTGTTTATAAATAACGGCGTAGTTGTTACCGTTAATACTGTTGGAATACCCGGTGGTTAAAATACAGTAATAACGCTAGTAGCACACGGATTGCACATTATTGATTATTCTTACGTAAGAAGGCACTACTCAATAATTGTTACAGTAGTTATTATTCAATATTTTATTTTATTGATTCAATAATTGCTGCGTTGATATTTTATATTATTGTTGTTTCAATAATTGTTGCTGCACAGTATTTTCATTTATCAGATCAATAATTCATATTATTTGAATAATATTATTAGATAACATTATTGGCAATGTCTAGAAAGTTCTGTCTAAGGAGAGGTTTGGTCATCTAATTGCGCGCCAGTAAGGAGAAATCCTTATTGGAAAGCCCCCTCTTTCCTGGGAACGGCCTGGTTGTCATAAATGTGATTCTGTAATATTATTTGTGAATAATTAATTATTGATTCATATGATAAGGAAATATTTATTTTATGTGGATATAAATGAGGGATATATTTTTGTGGTTAAAAATGAAGGAGTTAATGTTGAGGTTTTTATCAGTATTTTTGTCGGAATGGAGGTATTAAAAATCAGGGTTTTTGAGATAGTTTGCGGGGGTTATAATTTTTAATCCGACCGTTGGATCGTGGTAATTTTTGGATATGTTATACATATATAAGTTGAGTATATGTCCACAAATTTTGAACCGTTAAAAATGAACGTATGATTTATTACGAATTTTACAAGATGACTGGTTCAGAAATTGTTGAATTTTCGGAGTTTATCATTTTGGTGGAAAATTCTAGAATTGGTGGGCCCCACTTGTGGTTGGTGAAGAAATGTGCTGAATTATATTTCAAATGTGGTGGGTGGGAATAGTAGCAGGTAAAGCCATCAGGTTGCAGGTCAAACCTACCAAAATTTTCCTATAAATAGAGGGCTAAGTTAGAATTGAAAATCACACCAGAAACAAGTTTTCTCTCTTTCTCTCTCTAGATTATTGAGTGTATTTTGTGAGTATTTAGATACTTTGAGAGTTTCTATTCATCAGAGCAAGTTTCTTTCAGCCTTATACCGGTATTCCGACCAGAAGTACTGATATTTTGAGGTAAGGGATATTATTTTCTTCTTAAATGATATTATTTTCTTCAATATCATTATGCTGAAATATTGATATGAGTTTTTATCAAATTTGGAACTTTTTGTGTCGGGGTTACTATTCACGTATACGGCACTATTCACGTATACGGCACTATTCACGAATACGGCACTATTCACCGAAAAATAAAATTTTTCCTTTTTGTCCAAGATGTCTATTATGGTTACTATCTTTGATTGTATCCATGTTTTGATCTTTATTTTTGAATTCTGCTTCACAATTGATTATTATGAAGTATTATTGATCTTGGATAAACTGTTATACGAATCCCTACTATTTGTCCTTCTGTCTCATTGGATTCGTTCTCTTTAAGATATTTTTCATCATCCTCAGTCCTAAATGATGATATTACTGAATATCTTTGGCCTGTAGTGCAAAGATGTATGATTACTTGATGAATATCTTTGGCCTGTAGTGCAAAGATGAACAGGTGTTGAGATGAACATGACCGACAGGTGATACAAATGAATATCTTTGGCCTGTAGTGCAAAGATGAATATTTGGATAAAGATGATTATTAATTGATGTTACAGGGATAAAATATTGATGATGGACTTTTAAATCTTAGAAGATAGTAGAATTCTTTCTCTACTTGACTCTTCTAATGGTTTGCTGTTTCCGCTGCAGTTGTTGATCTAAAACTTGTTGTCGATTATATTCTATCAGATTTTTCCCTGTTGAAGACTAACGATAATTTGTTGTATATTATCTTAGTCATAATATTCTTTACTGGGCTAGTTGAGCTCACCCTTTTCCTTTTTGTTCCATTTTTCTTCTCAGGAGGTGAGAACATAGCAGGATCTAGTCGGGGTATGGAGTGATAGTTCTAGAAAGATGTATTAGCAGTCCTCACTATTTCTGTAAAATAGTGTTTGAATAATTGTAATGAGGATTTATTTGAGTGTGGATATTGTCTAGAAGACAATATTTGTATTTAAACTCACAGTATGTGTTGTCGTATTTTGCACGACAATTGTATTATTGAAGTTGTAGTTTGCTTTCTGTACCATGTATTTGGCGACTCAGAATGGGTGTTGTATACCTATTCTGGGGGCGTCACAATTGTGGTGTATACTGATCAACCCTTGAAGAAGGTATTAAGTAAGCCAAACGTCTCGGGTCGGCTTGCTGCGTGGGCTATGGAGTTGACACGATTTATTTTGGAATATCATCCTCGGACAGTAACAAAAGGTCAGGCCTTGGTCGACTTTGTAGTAGAGTGTTCGTTTTTTAACTCAGATGACAGTGATGGTCAAGTAGGAGGGGTTGTTCACGAAGTACTATTCACTCGGGTACTATTCAAGATAAAAATTGATTTCTTTTCTGTCCAAATTATTTTTGATACATGAATATTATTCTTGAATTTTACTCCCCAAAACAGTTATTATGTTGACAATTTAAACATTTTTAAACTCTGGATAAATTAAAAATCTTTAATATTTATCCTTGATTTCGTTTGATTGATGTTTATATCATTGTCATTATCCTCACGTTTATATTGTGATGAAAGTCATTTTTGGTCCGTAGTGCATAGATGGACTGTTGATTGGTATGATTATGACCATGATTTATGTATCGGTATAATCATGACCCGTAATATTATAAATGATGTGGTAAAAGTCCTCATTGTCCCGTAGTGCATTGATGGACAGTCGTTGGCATGATCATGACCACTGGTGATACTAACGAATATCCTTGGCCCGTAGTGCATGAATAATTCATGGATGTAATACTAACGAATATCCTTAGCCCGTAGTGCATGGATAATTCGATGATGTGGATTATTTGTTGAGTTGTGTTACAGCGATAAAATATTGATGATGAACTTTTAAATCATAGAAGATAGTAGATATCATGCTCTACTTGACTCTTTTAATGGATTATTTGTTCCGCTGCAGTTAAACTTGTTGTCTATTGTATTCTATCAGTTTAACACTGTTAAAGGCTAACGATAATTTATTCTGCATTATCTTAGTCATAATATTCTTTACTGGGCTAGTTGAGCTCACCCTTTGCTTTCATTGTTCTCTTCAGAAAATGAGAATATAGAGACTAGTCGGGGAACGGAGTGATGGTCCGTGATGGTGGTTATAGTAGTCCTCACTATTTTATAAAATAGTGTGATAATAATTATAATGAGGACTCCATTTGAGTTTGGATATTGTATACGAGACAATATTCGTGTTAAAACTCTCAGTTTGCGTTTGTCGTATTGCATTAATTAAGTTTGTATTTGAATTTTATAACATGTATTTGGAGACCCAAGATGGGTTGTGTGGACCTATTTTGGGGGCGACACAGGTGCTATTGGCCAACAATTTTTAAAGAGGCGACAAACTATGTGAAGAAATGCCCCAAATGTCAGTTGAACAACCCTATTACACATCAGCCTCCAGAGGAGTTATATTCAGTTTTGTCTCTAATTCCCATTGCTATATGGGGAATTGATTTATTGGTTCCTTTACCGAAGGCGATGGGTCAAGACAGTTTTGTGATAGTGGCCATTGACTATATGACCAAGTGGGTAGAGGCGAAACCCCTTTAGCAAATCACGAAGCAGGAGTGTTTAAAGTTTTTGAAAGAGTTTGTGGTCTTCCAGTTTGGTATCCCCTTAGTAGTGATTTTGGATAATGTTCGACAGTTTGTGGGTTCAAAGTTCGAGGTCTTTTTAAAAAAGTTCGGGATCCATCATTGTAAGACTTCAGTGGCCCATCCTCAGTTAAATGGCCAAGTTGAATTTACCAACAAAACTCTACTAAACGGGATAAAGTAGAGACTTGACGAGGTAAAAGGAAGATGGCCCGAAGAGTTACTCAGTGTATTATGGGCTTATCGGACTACTCCGAGGACAAAAACGGGTGATTAACCATTCAGATTGGCTTATGGCTAGTTCCTGCTGAGATTGATTCTACTTCACTTCAGGTCAGTCAATTCAAGGAGTTGTGTAATGATGAGGGTCTTTGCATCAACTTGGATTTGTTAGTGAAAGTTAGGGAGTCGGCCCTAGTAAGGCTTGCAGCCTACCAAAGAAAAGTGGTCAGACATTATAATAAGGGGATAAAACTTAGAAGGTTTGAGGTAGGCGATCTGATCCTTCATGAGGTGGAGGATTCTATGCCCCAAAACCTAGGGAAGTTGATGTCAAATTGGGAGGGACCCTATGAGTTCATTGAGGTGTCGAAGCCAGGTACTTACTGGCTTCGGGCTATGGATGGATAAGAAATCAAGAATGCCTGGCATGCAGTAAGACTTCGGAAGTATTATCAGTAGAGCATGACTGGGTGATTCAGCTATGTAATTTTAAAAGATTATTAATAAAATGAGTATTCAGTTTTTTAATGAATATTGTCAATGGTGTTTGAATGATTGTTTAGTTCCCTGAAATGAATGTTGTTATTGTTGTTTGGGTGATTGTTTAATTCTCTGGAACAAACATTGTTATTAATGTTTGGTGGAACATTCAATTCTCTAGAACGAATATTGATTGTAAGGATGTTTAGTTCTTCGAACGAATGTCTTCTTATTTTTACATCCAGTTCGGCCGAACGGATGTTAGTGTAATGATGTTCAGTTTTCGGGAGCGAACGACTATCATACTTGATTCAGTTCCTTGGAACGAATTTTTTTTGAAAGGTAATTCAGTTCCACGACGAATGCCTTCTTTTGGTTAATGTGGGAACTCAGTTCTGCCGAATGGCGATGGGTCAAGACAGTTTTGTGATAGTGGCCATTGACTATATGACCAAGTGGGTAGAGGCGAAACCCCTTTAGCAAATCACGAAGCAGGAGTGTTTAAAGTTTTTGAAAGAGTTTGTGGTCTTCCAGTTTGGTATCCCCTTAGTAGTGATTTTGGATAATGTTCGACAGTTTGTGGGTTCAAAGTTCGAGGTCTTTTTAAAAAAGTTCGGGATCCATCATTGTAAGACTTCAGTGGCCCATCCTCAGTTAAATGGCCAAGTTGAATTTACCAACAAAACTCTACTAAACGGGATAAAGTAGAGACTTGACGAGGTAAAAGGAAGATGGCCCGAAGAGTTACTCAGTGTATTATGGGCTTATCGGACTACTCCGAGGACAAAAACGGGTGATTAACCATTCAGATTGGCTTATGGCTAGTTCCTGCTGAGATTGATTCTACTTCACTTCAGGTCAGTCAATTCAAGGAGTTGTGTAATGATGAGGGTCTTTGCATCAACTTGGATTTGTTAGTGAAAGTTAGGGAGTCGGCCCTAGTAAGGCTTGCAGCCTACCAAAGAAAAGTGGTTAGACATTATAATAAGGGGATAAAACTTAGAAGGTTTGAGGTAGGCGATCTGATCCTTCATGAGGTGGAGGATTCTATGCCCCAAAACCTAGGGAAGTTGATGTCAAATTGGGAGGGACCCTATGAGTTCATTGAGGTGTCAAAGCCAGGTACTTACTGGCTTCGGGCTATGGATGGATAAGAAGTCAAGAATGCCTGGCATGCAGTAAGACTTCGGAAGTATTATCAGTAGAGCATGACTGGGTGATTCAACTATGTAATTTTAAAAGATTATTAATAAAATGAGTATTCAGTTTTTTAATGAATATTGTCAATGGTGTTTGAATGATTGTTTAGTTCCCTGAAATGAATGTTGTTATTGTTGTTTGGGTGATTGTTTAATTCTCTGGAACAAACATTGTTATTAATGTTTGGTGGAACATTCAATTCTCTAGAACGAATATTGATTGTAAGGATGTTTAGTTCTTCGAACGAATGTCTTCTTATTTTTACATCCAGTTCGGCCGAACGGATGTTAGTGTAATGATGTTCAGTTTTCGGGAGCGAACGACTATCATACTTGATTCAGTTCCTTGGAACGAATTTTTTTTGAAAGGTAATTCAGTTCCACGACGAATGCTTTCTTTTGGTTAATGTGGGAACTCAGTTCTGCCGAATGAGTTCTTTTTTAATTTTAGGGTGTTCAGTTTCCCGAAACGATCAATTCTTTTACTTGTATTTAGTTTTTAAATGAGTACTCAATTTGGTATAAGTGTTCAGTTCTTCGAACAAACCTTTTAAATATATTACTAAGTTTTCAATTCTTCGAACGAACTCTTTTAGGTATTTATTAGTGTTCAGTTCTTTTAACGAACTCCTTGTTATCTAAATACATGTCGAGATTGGGTATTCAGTTCTTCATAAACGAATAATATTTTCATTAAAAGGGTTGATAATTATATATTGATCATTACATTAAAAGGTGCAAAAGAAAAGTAAAGAAAGCAACTGTTAGGCTTCGGCTTCATCTTCTGAAGATTCCAATATTGAGGGATCGAGACCGACAGATTGCATCCTTTCTTTGTCCTTGTCTCAAGCACTTTGGTAGCTGTCTTTGAACTGTTGCATAACTTCTTATGTAAGTTCGAGAGACTTCCTATACTCTAAACAGATTTGTCGCTTTCTCTCTTCGGTGAGTTGGGGGCCTAGGTCTTTGTATTCAGCTAGTTCTTTGTCCCTGGCATTAAAGAGACCGACCATCATTTTCTTCTCATTATGCATTTTATAGACCTGGGTGAACATGATGTTAACATTCTTCTTCATGTTCTCGTTTTCTTCTTTTGTTGCCGCACTTTTGGAGGGAAGTTCTTAATACAGTTCTTTTCCTTCGGATACCTTTTATTTTTCAGCCTTCGGTTCATCTTCAAGTTTTTGGCAGTAGAAGACTATTTTCGCATGTTGGGTCTATACTTTTTTGTATCCAACCACGACGACATCCATTCTGAGTTTTGCAAGGTAGAGATCATCTTTGAGTAGCTCAGCCTCGTCCAATTTGAATTTAAGTTGTTAGATTTCAGCTTCAAGCTCTTTTTCTCTTGCATTAACTTGGTTGAAACGACAAATGACGTGGTCAGTGACTGCATTGACCTGCAAATATGAAATTTTGTTATGTCAATAGAAGTTGGACAGAGGTTCTATAAATGGGGAAGAGGATGTTTCTTACCCGACCCTGATGCATCATACCGGCATAGAGTAGCTCTTGTATGTTGATGTTTGTGAATTTGGGCTCGTCAACTGGAAGGATGAAGTTTTCAAACAGTTTGTGTGGGTATTCTTCAAGGTCAGATGGTTAAAGTGTCATTCGATTTTTGGCCGCCTGTACTTGGCTGGTGGAGGGCCCAGCTTGTTGAGAAGTTCAGATCGGGGAGGAGTGTCGAGGAGGTTCGGTGAGAGGTTTTTTGGGAGGAGGAATGTCTTTGGTTACTTCTTCATTAGTTATGTTTTAGATATTAATCAGTTCAGTGTTAGATGTTTGGATAGCGTCAATGATGGGTGTCTGAATGGTTGTGGTTGGAGAGAATATTGGTGTCTGAGTAGAGGAGGCTTTGGGATGTGTTTAAGGGGCTTTCGAAGGGACGATTTTTGTTGTTTCTTTAGTAGGTTTCACTCGCCTTCATTTTATCCGAAGGAGAGAGGTTCTTTCGGATAATGGTAGGTCTAGGGGACTTATTTTGGTAAATGAAAGGGTCATGATTGTTGATGATTGGGGGCAGTTATGGAAGGGGTTGGTTCGATTGAAGAGGTCGATGGTTCTTCGGCGATAGATTCTGGTGGGTTATTTTGGTGTTTGGAGGGGTCGGTAATTTTTTTGAGGTTTGCTGGCTATGAAATTTTCATGATCTTCCTTTTCGGTAGCTGTAGGTTTGGTGAGGGATACTACATTCGAAAAATGGGTCAGTTGACAGGGGAATATATAATTTTGATAAAATGACTTATAAGGGTTCAGTACTTACGTCTGTGATTAAAGAGTCAGGCTGGCTTGGTCAGTAGGTTGAAGTATCGTTCTTTCATTGGCAGTTTCTCGATCAGCTTAGCTAGTTCTTTGACTCCACTTTGTGCGGTTTTTCCTAGGGAAACGTTCGGACGACTGTAGGAGGTCCAGTTGGGAATCTGGTGGGTATCTGGTCCTTTGATGTAGAATCAATCCTTATGTCATCCTTTGTTACTCGAAGGGGTATTCATTAGTGATCGTTTTTCTATTTTTTTGGTTTGGTTTAGGTGGTTGTCAACCCAAAGTTTTAAAACCGGGTTCTAGAGATTTAGTTGGAATAAGGCGAAGAAAAAAATCAATGGTGGGAGTGATACCTGCTTCATGGCAGAAGGCGATAATATTGATATAAGAGTTTGGCACTAGCTGCCGATGCCAATAAACCCTAGTAGGGTGATAATAAAGGTGTGTAGGAGTAATTGATGAGTGAGATTTATACCAGCGAATCGGATACTTAATAACTTAAGTAATTGCCTGAATTCGTAGACTTTATATAGTTTTATATGATTATAGTGTTATTGTGCTTAATCGATGCAATGCAGGGCTTATCAGGTGTTTTCTAGCAATCAGGGGCAAATTGGTCATATTTCTCATGCTTGCGCCGTGGCGCCAATGCCAAGCTTATTGGCCGCGCCGCAGCGCCACCTTCATGGGCCAGCTGACATCACCATGGCGCCGCAGCGCCAATGATTCTATGCAGACTAGCGCCGCAGCGCGAGCTCCGTGTTTTACAAGCACACGTGGCGCCGCAGCGCGAGCTCCGGTGCCCAGGCAGAGCCAAATACTTTTTGACCTAGCTTGAAGGCAAGAACATATAGACACAAATAGGCAGCCTCTGCAGGACATATCTCTCATAACACAGAACTTAGAAGAGGATAACTTAGCTTAATTTAGTTTTCTTTTGTATTTTCTCTCTCTAGATCTTAGTTGATATTTGTAAATATAGATTAGATAGAATAGGGAGAAGTTTATATTTTCTTTGGAGCACAAGAGCAACGAGCGACACATATTAGAAAGCTTGAAAGGAGCGGATTGCTTGGTGACTGAAGGGCTTTGACAGAGTTCCTTCTTATCCATTTATTTCCTCTATTATTGTAATCCATAAATGTTGTCTTATTTGCTACTTATATTTGGTTTAATAGCTATGAACTGAGTATTTGCTTTAAGGTTATAACGGAACCCTTTGTTATTTAAATTGACTGTCTTTTATCTCTTTGGTTGGCACCATATGATTTGGATTGATATATTTGTGCTTAATGATTCTTGCTAAGACATTAGTAATGATTTTGGTAATCTACATGATATCGACAGAAGAATTATAGATTTACACCTAAATATATTGGCATGTGATTGTGGGTCTCGACTGCATAAGTTGTGCGTAGAATAGACATATCTCTGTGCGCCACGTGCGACCTTTGAGAACCTATGCTTAAATCCTTGTTATGATAAATTCGCATAGACATGTGTAGGATTGCATCTAGCTTGGACGTTCTTTTCTGTTCTATTCCCTTGTGGGTGGATCTGGAGAGGATATATTTATGCATACCTCGACAGAGGTGCATAGGCACCTGTGTGTTCTCGGTTGACAAATTGTCGTGACCATTTAGACCAAAGAGAGAAGGGTAGCTAGTTTGATGAAACATAACACGCCAGGTGTTCGACAGAATGCCTGTGTGGGGTGAAGTTGTGAGCTTAGCTTGTATTTTCTTAGATTATCATTCGTTATCCATTTACTTGCTTTGTTAATTAGTTAAATAGATTAATCACACTTCCATTTACTACTGTTCGAATAAGACTTTAGCGATAAACAATCGGCACTTGGTAAATATTAGTCATAGTTCCTCGTGGGTACGACACACTTCTTATCACTGTATTACTTGTTAGACCGCGTATACTTGGGCGTGTTTAGTGATCAGTTTTCCGACAAACAGTAGTCGAACACCTTTCTCCAACAGGGTAACAGGTATGGCAGTCCAATCGTCAGTTCAGTGGTACATCTGATCGGTGGCTGAAGGGGCTTTGAGTTGATGGGTTTCGGGGATGTGATAGTGTTCTTGGATCGCAGCGAGATCTATTTCAGTAATCTGAGATGGGTGTTGGCATGGGGAAATTTTTCTTCATTTGAGTATTCATGCATCGTTTTTTGGAAATCGATCTCTACTTTGGATGTGGTTGGGGTATGGGGGGCAGAATGAGTAGTGTTGGTGGCGACAATGGTGGATATTACGGTGGATTCAGTGGTTGTGGCAGTGGCAGTGGAATTGGGGTTGGTAGTGGAAGTGAAGGTTGTTACCGGGAGTGGTGGAGTGGAAGAAAGCGGGGTGACTTGAAGTGGTGAGGTGGTGGAGGAGGAAGTTGGAGTACTGGAAGACGCCATTAATGGATAACTTTGGGTTGTTTTCACTAGAAAGAGATTTTGCAGGAGGGAGGAGAAAGTAGAATTCAGAAATTGGGGGAAATGAGGTTGTTCGGTTTGGGGCCAGGGTTTTGAGAAGGCGAGATGTTTGAATTTACGCGCATATCAAGGTCCAACTATTAAATGTGCAGCCATGATTGAGAACGTGTGAGGAATATGGTGGGCCCGCTTAAGGTGATGGGCTCGGTTCCGAGGAGGTTGGGCTTGGCAGCATTTATTAATTAATTATAGGGCTTTGGTTTGGAGTATTCTTCCATTAAATATTCCATTTATCAGAAGACTGGGGGGCAATGTTGGGACATGATTATTGGGCCCGTATTTTATGGTGGGCCAAGGTCCACGTGGAGTTGTTTTACCCACGTAGGAACCCTTTTGGTAATCAATTGAGTATTTTAAGGAATCAAAGATTCCTAGTTATATTTGATTTTTAATCCCTAAGAAAATTGTCAAGTTATAATTCGACTTCCTTCTTTAAGGAATTATATTGGGTCCCATTAAGGAATCATACCTAATGAGGAATCTGACGCCCCCAGAATAGGTATACAACACCCATTCTGAGTCGCCAAATACATGGTACAAAAAGCAAACTACAACTTCAATAATACAATTGTCGTGCAAAATACGACAACACATACTGTGAGTTTAAATACAAATATTGTCTTCTAGACAATATCCACACCCAAATAAATCCTCATTACAATTATTCAAACACTATTTTACAGAAATAGTGAGGACTGCTAATACATCTTTCTAGAACCATCACTCCATACCCCGACTAGATCCTGCTATGTTCTCACCTCCTGAGAAGAAAAATGGAACAAAAAGGAAAAGGATGAGCTCAACTAGCCTAGTAAAGAATATTATGACTAAGATAATATACAACAAATTATCGTTAGTCTTCAACAGGGAAAATTCTGATAAAATATAATCGACAACAAGTTTTAGATCAACAACTGCAGCGGAAACAGCAAACCATTAGAAGAGTCAAGTAGAGAAAGAATTCTACTATCTTCTAAGATTTAAAAGTCCATCATCAATATTTTATCCCTGTAACATCAATTAATAATCATCTTTAACCAAATATTCATCTTTGCACTACAGGCCAAAGATATTCATTTGTATCATCAGTCGGTCATGCTCATCTCAACACCTGTTCATCTTTGCACTACAGACCAAAGATATTCATCAAGTAATTATACATCTTTGCACTACAGGCCAAAGATATTCAGTAATATCATCATTTAGGACTGAGGATGATGAAAAATATCTTAAAGAGAACGAATCCAATGAGACAGAAGGACATATAGTAGGGATTCGTATAACAGTTTATCCAAGATCAATAATACTTCATAATAATCAATTGTGAAGCAGAATTCAAAAATAAAGATCAAAACATGGATACAATCAAAGATAGTAACCATAATAGACATCTTGGACAAAAAGGGAAAATTTTATTTTTCAGTGAATAGTGCCGTATTCGTGAATAGTACCGTATACGTGAATAGTGCCGTATACGTGAATAGTAACTCCCGACACAAAAAGTTCCAAATTTGATAAAAACTGATATCAATATTTCAGCATAATGATATTGAAGAAAATAATATCATTAAGAAGAAAATAATATCCCTTACCTCAAAATATCAGTACTTTTGGTCGGAATACCGGTATAAGGCTGAAAGAAACTTGCTCTGATGAATAGAAACTCTCAAAGTATCTAAATACTCACAAAATACACTCAATAATCTAGAGAGAGAAAGAGAGAAAACTTGTTTCTGGTGTAATTTTCAATTCTAACTTAGCCCTCTATTTATAGGAAAATTTTGGTAGGTTTGACCTGCAACCTGATGGCTTTACCTGCTACTATTCCCACCCACCACATTTGAAATATAATTCAGCACATTTCTTTACCAACCACAAGTGGGACCCACCAATTCTAGAATTTTCCACCAAAATGATAAACTCCGAAAATTCAACAATTTCTGAACCAGTCATCTCGTAAAATTCATAACAAATCATACGTTCATTTTTAACGGTTCAAAATTTGTGGACATATACTCAACTTATATATGTATAACATATCCAAAAATTACTACGATCCAACGGTCGGATTAAAAATTATAACCCCCGCAAAATATCTCAAAAACCCTGATTTTTAATACCTCCATTCCGACAAAAATACTGATAAAAACCTCAACATTAACTCCTTCATTTTTAACCACAAAAATTTATCCCTCATTTATATCCACATAATATAAATATTTCCTTATCATATGAATCAATAATTAATTATTCACAAATAATATTACAGAATCACATTTATGACAACCAGGCCGTTCCCAGGAAAGAGGGGGCTTTCCAATAAGGATTTCTCCTTACTGGCGCGCAATTAGATGACCAAATCTCTCCTTAGACAGAACTTTCTAGACATTGCCAATAATGTTATCTAATAATATTATTCAAATAATATGAATTATTGATATGATAATAGGAAATACTGTGCAGCAACAATTATTGAACAACAATAATATAAAATTTCAACGTAGCAATTATTGAATCAATAAAATAAAATATTGAACAGTAATTACTGTAACAATTATTGAGTAGTGCCTTCTTACGTAAGAATCAATAATTTCAAAAATACTATGCAATACCGTGTGCTACTGTGCAATAACGCGTATTACTGTATTTTAACCACCGGGTATTCTAACAGTGTTAACGGTAACAACTACGCCATTATTTGTAAAAACTCAAATTTGTCGTTTTCTTCATCCGACAGTTATTCTGTTATGGGGCCCACAAATGGCTGCCCCGTCGTACGAATATTCCCCGACAGAAAGAATATTCCACGACCAAACGAATATTCCCCGACAACAATGATTATTTTTTAACCACTTGCTTATTTTGAAAAAAAATTTACATTTCACCCATAACTTTAAACTTTTATCAATTTAACCATTTACTAAATAGTAATTATAAGAAAAATTGAATACTTTTATTTCATAAAATTCGGGGTCTTACAATCTCCCCTCCTTATGAAATTTCGTCCTCGAAATTTACGTACCTGGTATTTCAAAGAATTGAGAATACCTTCCTTTCATTTTAGATTCCATCTTCCCTGCCATCATAATTTCTCCATTGCTCATCTCCTGTATTTCAAATATCATTCTAGAATACAGCTTCAAAACAAGGGTTAATTTAACAAATTAACATATCACATAATATCCCGATATTATGACTGACCAACAAATAAGCTTAGGTAGGACACACTAGCGAAGGATTTACTCATCTCTCCCCTCCTAGTTATATTCCCCGATCTCCGCCAGAGATCATATCCCTAAGCTCTGATACCAACTGTGACGCCCCCAGAATAGGTATACAACACCCATTCTGAGTCGCCAAATACATGGTACAAAAAGCAAACTACAACTTCAATAATACAATTGTCGTGCAAAATACGACAACACATACTGTGAGTTTAAATACAAATATTGTCTTCTAGACAATATCCACACCCAAATAAATCCTCATTACAATTATTCAAACACTATTTTACAGAAATAGTGAGGACTGCTAATACATCTTTCTAGAACCATCACTCCATACCCTGACTAGATCCTGCTATGTTCTCACCTCCTGAGAAGAAAAATAGAACAAAAAGGAAAAGGGTGAGCTCAACTAGCCCAGTAAAGAATATTATGACTAAGATAATATACAACAAATTATCGTTAGTCTTCAATAGGGAAAAATCTGATAAAATATAATCGACAACAAGTTTTAGATCAACAACTGCAGCGGAAACAGCAAACCATTAGAAGAGTCAAGTAGAGAAAGAATTCTACTATCTTCTAAGATTTAAAAGTCCATCATCAATATTTTATCCCTGTAACATCAATTAATAATCATCTTTAACCAAATATTCATCTTTGCACTACAGGCCAAAGATATTCATCAAGTAATTATACATCTTTGCACTACAGGCCAAAGATATTCAGTAATATCATCATTTAGGACTGAGGATGATGAAAAATATCTTAAAGAGAACGAATCCAATGAGACAGAAGGACAAATAGTAGGGATTCGTATAACAGTTTATCCAAGATCAATAATACTTCATAATAATCAATTGTGAAGCAGAATTCAAAAATAAAGATCAAAACATGGATACAATCAAAGATAGTAACCATAATAGACATCTTGGACAAAAAGGGAAAATTTTATTTTTCGGTGAATAGTGCCGTATTCGTGAATAGTGTCGTATACGTGAATAGTGCCGTATACGTGAATAGTAACTCCCGACAAAAAAAGTTCCAAATTTGATAAAAACTGATATCAATATTTCAGCATAATGATATTGAAGAAAATAATATCATTAAGAAGAAAATAATATCCCTTACCTCAAAATATCAGTACTTCTGGTCGGAATACCGGTATAAGGCTGAAAGAAACTTGCTCTGATGAATAGAAACTCTCAAAGTATCTAAATACTCACAAAATACACTCAATAATCTAGAGAGAGAAAGAGAGAAAACTTGTTTCTGGTGTGATTTTCAATTCTAACTTAGCCCTCTATTTATAAGAAAATTTTGGTAGGTTTGACCTGCAACCTGATGGCTTTACCTGCTACTATTCCCACCCACCACATTTGAAATATAATTCAGCACATTTCTTCACCAACCACAAGTGGGACCCACCAATTCTAGAATTTTCCACCAAAATGATAAACTCCGAAAATTCAACAATTTCTGAACCAGTCATCTCGTAAAATTCATAACAAATCATACGTTCATTTTTAACGGTTCAAAATTTGTGGACATATACTCAACTTATATATGTATAACATATCCAAAAATTACTACGATCCAACGGTCGGATTAAAAATTATAACCCCCGCAAAATATCTCAAAAACCCTAATTTTTAATACCTCCATTCCGACAAAAATACTGATAAAAACCTCAACATTAACTCCTTCATTTTTAACCACAAAAATATATCCCTCATTTATATCCACATAATATAAATATTTCCTTATCATATGAAT
The DNA here is from genome assembly GCA_016801055.1 of Panax notoginseng. Taxonomy (NCBI): domain Eukaryota; kingdom Viridiplantae; phylum Streptophyta; class Magnoliopsida; order Apiales; family Araliaceae; genus Panax; species Panax notoginseng. The sequence goes on along the minus strand of CM029020.1, from coordinate 30,843,943 downwards.
CAATAATTAATTATTCATAAATAATATTACAGAATCACATTTATGACAACCAGGCCGTTCCCAGGAAAGAGGGGGCTTTCCAATAAGGATTTCTCCTTACTGGCGCGCAATTAGATGACCAAACCTCTCCTTAGACAGAACTTTCTAGACATTGCCAATAATGTTATCTAATAATATTATTCAAATAATATGAATTATTGATCTGATAATAGGAAATACTGTGCAGCAACAATTATTGAACAACAATAATATAAAATTTCAACGTAGCAATTATTGAATCAATAAAATAAAATATTGAACAGTAATTACTGTAACAATTATTGAGTAGTGCCTTCTTACGTAAGAATCAATAATTTCAAAAATACTATGCAATACCGTGTGCTACTGTGCAATAACGCGTATTACTGTATTTTAACCACCGGGTATTCTAACAGTGTTAACGGTAACAACTACGCCATTATTTGTAAAAACTCAAATTTGTAGTTTTCTTCATCCGACAGTTATTCTGTTATGGGGCCCACAAATGGCTGCCCCGTCGTACGAATATTCCCCGACAGAAAGAATATTCCACGACCAAACGAATATTTCCCGACAACAATGATTATTTTTTAACCACTTGCTTATTTTGAAAAAAAATTTACATTTCACCCATAACTTTAAACTTTTATCAATTTAACCATTTACTAAATAGTAATTATAAGAAAAATTGAATACTTTTATTTCATAAAATTCGGGGTCTTACAAGGAACCCTAATTCTATACGGGAAAGGACTCCATGAAGGTGGTGACATCACTATAAATACAAGGTTTTACCCTGATTCTAAGGTACACTCAACTCTATTTACAACACTAGAATATTAAGTCTCCATTGTTAAATCTTATTCAGCCTGTACTTATTCGCATACCGGAGCTATCCCCCGGTGGCTCAAGCCGTCAAGCTTTTGGTGTGACTTCGTTTCTATGCAAGATTTAACGCGCTTTAATGATTGGAGCGCGTAGACGAATCTTAGCGTTATCAAGTCTCATAGATCATAGCATATTAAATACATTTTTTTCAAGAAAATATAAAATTAGTATTAAATTTTAAAAAATAAATTAAAATTTTGAATTTAAAATTCATATGAATACATTTTAATTTTTTTCACTATAATTATAAATAATGTTAGTTATCCGAAAAAAGATGCTATAATTATGAAATTCATTTTTTTTCTATAACTTAATCGAATACTGTGAATTTTAAATTATCTCAAAATTTTAAAAATAATTAGATTGTTATTTGTATAAGAATATAAGATTTAACTCATATAAATGTAAATTTTATTTATTATAATATTTATATAAGGAGAAACTTATGAAATTATCAGAGAGTTACTTGTGTAAATATCTATTTTCAACCGAACATGTTCTCCCTCCATCCCCAAAAGAATGCGCAAAGTACAATTTATACACATCAAGAAAATTAAAAGTAGATTAAAAAAGAGTAAATTTTTTTAAAATTTATCATTAATAACTCTACAATATTATATAAAATAATGAATACTTTTATTTTGTTATACTAATATACATTACTACATAACTTAGTCATCCTTCCTTGTATATAAAGATAAATAAATTTCGTGTAGACATGATATTGAATCCCATATTAAAGGTGATTTGGTTTGAGTCCCAAATTTTTCCTAAGGTGATTTAGTTTGATTACAACCTTAAATTTTTTCTTTTCTTTGATTCACGAATCATGTTATAATTATCACTTATTAGTTTATGATGAGATTAAGATATACATGGATCCTTTTTCATTATATTTATGCAAAACAACCATTTTAGTTCTTATACTCTTCCTTTAATTTTATTTTAGTTTTTATACAATTTTTATTTCATAATTGTCTTTATATAATTTTATATGTGAACAATGTTATCATTTGTAGGTGTGAGAGGTAATGATATGACAATAAAAAGAATAATTAATTGCCAACATGGGATTTTTGAGTTGTTTTTAGTTTTTTTTTTCCTTTTATTTGTTTCTACCAATAGCATAATTCAAAATAAAAACTTTCGAATTAATTTCATCCTATGCAATCTTCATGTACAAAGCTTTAGTAATTAATTTCAAATATAAAAATGAAAATAAGTTAACACTTAAAACTAATAATTCAAAATTTATATTTTTTATAAATAATTTATACTTAAAAATGAAACTATAATTCAAACATAAATATTTTTAACATTAATTTCTACATAAAAAATGAAACTGAAATTCAAATAAAGAAATAATATATTAAATCCACTCTTTAACTTTTTAAGGTCTTGATTACTTCGAGTGAATCCAGTAAAAAAACAATATTTTGCTTAAAATATTAAGTCCCTCTAAAGAAATTATTTTTCTATTTATAATTAATTTTTACATAAAAAATGAAACTACAATTCAAAAATAAATTAAAAAATAAAATCCTTAAATTTTTTTAAGGACTTCATTATTTCAATTAAATCCAATAAAAGAAAAGAACAATATATCTTTAGTGTTCCTTAATTTTTTAAGGACTTGATAGTTAAAGAAAATTATTGTTCTTTTTTTTTTTGATTGGATTCACTTGAAATAATTAAGTCCTTGTAGAATTAAAGATTGGATTTATTTATTTTTTGAATTTTAGTTTCATTTTTAGGTAGATATTAATTATAAATATATGCATTTTTGAATTCTTAGTTGATGTGTTAATTTATTTTTATTTTTACCTTTATATTTGAAATTAATATTACTATTTTTTTCTTATGTAAAGATTGGATTGGATGAAATTAATTTTGAATTATGCTACTGGTAAGAAGGAACAAAAGGAAAAAACTAAAAACAACTTAAAATTTCCATGTTGGCATTTTATTTTTCCTTTTAATACACTACCTCTCACACCTACAAAGTACATCATTGTTCACATACAAAATTATACATGGATAATTATGAAATAAAAATTGTGTAAGGACTAAAGTGAAACAAAAGTATGAGTACAAGGACTAAAACGGTAGTTTTGCTTTATAATTATATATGGAATGATATTGTTTCATTAGGTTTTTTCTTTTAAAATATTTCTTTCTTATGGCATTGTTGTAGTAATATTTCTTCTTTAATGCGTGTGACTTTCCCTTGTACCTATCAATATTTATTGTCAGGACTAGTTAGATCTGATCTTTCCTTCCGGACGAAGGAAGCAAGTTAATCTAGATCAGCATTCACGTTGGCTTTTTTTTACTATTTACCCAACAAATTATTTATATTGATATCTTAAATAATACTCCTTCTATTTTTTAATATAAGTTATTTTAGAGTTATGTACAAGTATTAAGGTAATGATTGTATAGCATTAACTATAATATCAATTATCTATATTATCATTGTATTGGAATAAGAAATTGTTATTTATTGGACAGGAAAATAGTGAGAGAACCAAAGTCACATTTAATATTTGGGGTAATTTTAGAAACTAAGCAATTAATACTTACTTGAAATTCAAAAATATTTCTCTAAACGACCTATATTAAGGAACGGAGGGAGTAAAATTTAAAAGTTCAAAGTTAAAATTTAAATTTAATATAAATTTAATCAATACATATAATACTATTACTTATAAAATTTATTATTTTTTCAATTCTTAGAAAAATTATTAAGTTTGAGAATGCATCAAATTGACTTATAAAAATTAATAATAATCTTATAATTTATAAAAAAGAGAGTATAATTTCTTAATTGTATTCCACTGTAAAATAACTTTTATTTCATTTTAAATTTTAAGTAATTTATGGGGTGGGTATTGAATAGATTGTAGTTGTAAATGTATATAAGATCAATATTAACTTTTAAAAAGTTAATTTGTGATATTTTTAAATTTAAAATTAATATGATTCATTTAATTTAAATTTTGAAAATAACAAATTTTACATAATTAATAGTACTTTTATAATATTTATAATTATATGGACATAAATCAAATAAATTTATATCAATTTTAAATTTGAATACGTTTGAAATTAATTTTTAAAAAATAAGTCAATATTAATTTTATAATTTGAAACGAAGTAATAAAAAAGTCATGTGACAATAATGTCAAGATGTGTATGATTGATGATTTATTCACTTAAATGAGGGTGTGAAATGTCATTTTACATATATAGATAACGGCTTTTTGACTCCCTCACCTTAGAGAATTAAATAATGATAAAGAAACTGTTAGATAATGATTTGTTGATATATTCTTCAAAGTTGGGGATATAGAGTTTATTAGAAAAATTGTTGTGAATGCTCTAAGCATTTAATTTAGGGAATTGATATTTCAACGAGGAAAATTGATACTACATCCATTCCATAATAATAGTCTTTTTAGTAAGAAAGTTATTTAATATTATAATTTAAGAATTAAAATTTGTATAAAATTTCATTACTACCCCTTTATAAAAAATTTAAAATTACAAGGGAAAATTTTTTTCGAGACAATGAGAAAAATTAAGGGTGATATATGAAAATAAATAATTTATTCTCTTAAAAAGTTATAGACGATAAATAAATTAGAAAAAAAAAATTCTTTTAAAAAGTCAATTATTATTGAACAAATTATTTCTTATAAAATAAATCAGAACAAATTATTTCTTCTAAAAGTCAAAGTTTCATCCACAACAGATGATTGATGACAACGTTCAATACCCTTCTTCCACAGAATTTCGGAGTTTTGTTTGGATACAAGTGTCATGGGTATTACTTTATTATAAACATAATATATCGTGTTAAAGAGTTTATAATTCTTTATCGAAAAAAAGAACCTTTTTTTTAATTAAATATAAAACGATTTAATACGAATCACTTGATTTAATACGATTTATTAAAAAAAATAAATAGACAAATTACCATCCCTTCACAAAGAAGCAACAAAGGGAGAATGCGAAAAGGACACGTGGTCCTACACAGGCACGACACGGTTCTTTGTTTGGGAATGCCTCCTTTATCACTCGTATAATGGGGACCCCACCATATCTACTGAAATCTATTCCCTCCGTCCCTAATTATTAATTATTTGACGTTTTAAAATTTTTCGTTTGTTTTTAATTATTTAACGTTTGTTCAAATTTAGAAGAATTAATGACAATTTTTTTAAAATTACCCCTCATTACCATACCTATTTTTTGATACTTTAAACTCTTTCATTCTCATTATCTCAACAAAACTTTTATTATCCCAACAAAAGATTTAAGGACATTATAGACAATTGAGTATTATATTTAATATTTTCTAATTATTATCTTAATTCTTGTGTCCACCTCTAAAACGTCAAATAATTAAGAACGGAAGGAGTATTAGAATACACGAAATCTCTATGCCACGTGTCTGACTAAAGCGACCTTCGTCCTTTTACTTTCAAAAATCGTCGAAATCGTATTAAATCAAGTGATTAAATCGTCGAAGTCGAAGTCGAAGTCAAAATCGTATTAAATCAAGTGCCTACTAAAGCAACGTGAACAACGACTATTCATTGTTGGGCCTTTACATCATCTTATATCATAATTCGATTAAAAATTTTCACAATATATAACAAGATTATGAATAATAATGAAACTAACATTCATGTGGAAAAAAATTATAGAAATACTGCCTCCGTACCTTTTTAATTGAAGTGTTAAAAGAAAACACAAAGATTTAAAAGTATAATTAATATTTTGTCTAATTGATCAGAGGACAGAGTGGGTATATATAATTTCGATATTAACCTTTTAAAATTTATTAAAATATAAAATTAATATTTAATAATATAAAATTTTCACATGAATGCCACGTGAGAACTACCAGGAATCCTCTGGTAAGTAACGGGGACAAAATTATGTTAGGACTGGAGGGGCCGTGGTTTGAAAATTTTGTAAGGTTCACTTATTTATTTATCAAGTTATTCATATAGTGCTTTTGATTGTAAATTAATTTTATTATTAGATTTATTATAATTGCATTCCAATTGAATGATACATTTGTATCCAGCTAACCAACTAAAACCTTTATTTAATTTTTTTTATTCTTTATTTATTTTATGAAACTTGATATTTTAATTTTTAAAAATTTAATGAGTGATCATAATATTGTATATGTTAATTGCAATTGCATATTCAATTTGTTTTCCTGTAAACCAACTAAAACCCTTACTTATTTGATTGCAAATTTATTAAAATTTTATTATTAAAAAGTTCAATTAGTGGTCCAATAATATTGATTAGCTCATTCTTGTAGTGTAGTTAATTAAATTTTTTATTTTTTGTTTTAGAATCATGGAAAAATCACATACTATTGATTCATTTTTCAAGAGAAAGCAATCAAATCATGTTGACACATCTCTGCTTACTCCTGAGCCTAATGTTCAAACATATCTGTCTAACTCTGAACAAGAACAACGTTCTCTAAAATCACCAAGAGTTGAAGGTAAAGAATGAGATATTAATTATTTAGAGCGTGATCCTGAAAAACGTATCGAAATATGAAAATATCGTGCTGATCTATATAATGAAGTTCGACAAGCTTATATCAATTACGGTCTATATCAATATATTCTTTCCGAGTACCCTTTTTCTAAATATATATGTTGTTAAAAAAATTTTTTGACCCCCTCTAAGATCAAATTCTGATTTGGTCCTGGTATGATTTGGTCCTGGTAAGTAAGAAAGCTGATACAGGAATGGGGATTGGGCGAACCTCTGGTAAGAAATAATACACAGGTATGGGCAATGGAGGACCACCACAGCCACTTGACTAATAAATTTTCGTATTTTTAATTTTAAAATCGAAATAAAATTTTGATTTTTAAATAATATAATTATAAATAACATAAAATTATATAAAAAATTGCTAGTTATAAATTATTTCAGAAAAAATTATAGCAATTTTAAAATGTAAAATATCTCATTGATTTTTAAAAACTAAACTTGATCTAATATTTTTTAATGGAGGGAGTATTTTTATATGCCTTGCTTCCAAAATATAATAGTACTCTATATGAATTTTAAAATTAATTTTAATTAATAATTTTCTAGTATTAATATTTACTTTTAATTAAATTAAAAAATTCATGTACATCGTAACATATGGAATTTTCTTTAAAGCTATATTCATAATTATTGAATAAATTATATTTAATCTCAACCCTAACAAGTATCAAGTAATAAGATTTAGCTCCCCTCCATTACACATTGCATTCAATTCTATCCAATACGTACACTATATTTTTAATTTTAAATAATATAATTGAAATCAATAACAGTTAATTAATTTAAGATTGAGTAATATAATTCTTGAAAATTCTCTTATACTTTTAACATTAATTTTTTTTAATAATTCTAAGTTTTGGTTGATTTGATGTTAATGGTTGATTTTTAATATCATTGTTCGGGAGTGTTTTCCCGACCCTCTTTTGGGCTGAAGGCTTGAGTCGGGTCATAGGAGGTCGGGCTCGTATGTTCAGAGATGTAAGATCGGGGTCGGTTACCCGATCCCAATAGGCTGGGGCCCGTGGTCATCGTAAGGTTTGAGTTCGGGCCTATTGGGTTTGGCTATTGGTTTGGGCCTGAGCGTATGAGCAGTTCACATGCAGAGTTGGTGCGACAAGGAGTTTACGTGATTAAGGGTGTCAACCCTAATCCTACGTCAACAAGGTAACTCTAGATGTAGTGGTGGAAAGGGATTCCACTTGCACTTCTCAAGGAGATTGTGTTGGACCCAAATATGGTAGCTAACATATTTAGGAGTCCTACTCTAATCCAAAGAAGAGGATACCAAGGTGATGAGAGCTCTATAAATACAAGGCCAAGGTTACAATTAACAGGTAATATCTACTTTGAGCACTAAACATATAAACCTCCATTGTTAAACCTTGTGAACGGCCTGTGCTTATTCTCACACCGGAGCTATCCCCCGGCGGTACGGCCGTCAAGCTTCTGTGTGATCTGTTATTGTGCAGGATTTAGCGCGTGGATTTTGTGATTGGACGCGCAGACGAAACTTGGCGTTAACATTGGCGCTAGAAGGAGGGCGTGCTTCTTTGCAACCACAAATACTTTTCTTCGGCAGCAATCATGACGAGTAGAGATAATATCGCTGTCTCGGAAAGGGCCAAGACCCAGCAGTCCCACCAAACAACTCAGGCGAGGGGGTCAGTGAAGGACCGACTGGGGTCTAAAATACAGGAGGTAGAAGAGTTATCGGTCCATGATCTTCGGCGGAAGCTCTTCCCCGAGAGTCAACACACGCCTCATCAAGCGAGTCAGGCCGACGAGAGGCACTCTCAAGCCCTCGTGAGGCAAGACCGGGGAGCAGGAAGCCGAGACCAACGAGAGTTTCTCTTGCAGAAGAGACTTGACCAGAATAAAGACGCCATGTTGGCGCTCCAGCTACAACAATTGGAGTTGGAGAGACAGATGGCCAACATGGTCGGTGATCAAGAAGTGAGTTCCAGAAGGCGTAGGAATCGAAGCCGGTCCCGATCGCCTCGGCGGGGAGAGGCAAGAAGAGAACAGAGCAGGCACCGGAGTCGCTCTAGAGATGGAAGGAGCAGAAAGAGGAGTCCTTCGGCCGGGCGCCGATCAGAACACCGAGGCAGGACGGGGCAGATAGAAAGGGAAGCGTCTCCTGATTATGGGAGGGACAAACCTCGATCGTCCCCTCATAAGGAAGGATCCGACCCCCTTACCCGGAGAGTGTTTGAATTAGAAAGGTTGCTAGGGACAAAAAACTCGACGGGGACATCTTCGGCAGGTTTAGGATCTCCCTTTTCGCCCGAAATCAACGGGTGATAGCCGATCCAAAGAAGAAGATGCCCCCGATGGAGACATATGACGGATTGGGAGATCCCTACGACCATTCGGATGGATATGATCGGCTGATGTCGTACTATGGGCATTCGGATGCAGCCAAATGCCACATGTTCGCTACAACACTTAAGAAGAGTGCCAGGGAGTGGTTGGGGACCCTGGCACCAGGATCAATCGGGTCATGGAACGATCTTCGTGAAAAATTCCATGCTCGGTTCGGCAGCAACCGAAGACGAGGGAAGATCACGGCGTCCCTCATGCAGGTACGGCAGAAATCAGACGAGACCCTAAGTCAGTTCGTCAAACGATTTAGAGAGGCAGTGGGATCTGTAGCGGAGCTGAATTCCCCACAAGCACTGGGATTTTTTACGACCGGCTTAGACATCGGGAGATCTAAGAAGCTGGTAAAGGATTTGGTGATTAACCCTCCGGCAGACTTGACCGAGGCCTTTCATCGGGCAGAAGGGTTCATCGCTATAGAAGAAGCTTTGAGAAATTTCAAACCACACCAACAACCTTACGAGAAATCGAAAGATCGAGAAAAACTGACCTACCAACGTTCGGACAATAACCAGTGGAAATCAGACCGAACGGAAAAGAAAAACTTCAACGGGGGAGGTTCAGGTAGCAACCGGCCTCCACTACCCAACCGTAACGTCAGCAAAAGATCGGGTGAATAAGAAAACAAGGTCGGATAGATTAACTTACAGCCGTGTTCGTAGAGCCAGGATTCGTTGGACACGATTCCTAGACCCCAATTAGTCTGCCTCAGAAGGGCGTAAAACTTCTTGAAGGCTGCCGAACGACTCTTCGGAAATTTGTTGACCTTCATGGGGACATCTTCAGGACCGGCCCAGTTGGGGAGAAGGTTAAGATCGGTTCCCCTCATGAAGAACCATTGTGAATGCCACCCCTTGTTGCTGGATGGGGTCTTCACGAAGGTGTCCCGTCCAGGAACACGGTTCAGATGCCGAAGGCCGGGCTCCTTTGAACGACCCACCGAGAACAGGACGAAGAAGAAATCCAGCCCGGGGGTGATGCCAGCCTCCTGGCAGAGGGCGATGAAGCTGATCAGCTGGATATAGGAGTTGGGAGCCAGCTGGGAGAACCCGATCCCTACCAGGCAGAGGAAAGAAGAGATGAATTCGTGGAGGGGGAACCGAACCCCGTACCTTAGGGCATACAGATGGACGGCTACCCATTCGCCCTCGGGTCGGTGGTACATCCTCTCGCTGGCCTCGGGAACCCGAAGCTTGTATTCTTTGGGGATGTTGAATAAAGTTTGGATGTCCGACAGTTGAGAGTGGGTGATGGAAGATTTGGTGTTGATGACAGCGTAGTCGGTTTCCGAAGCGTAGAGTTGGCGAATTCTGGTTTCGGCGTTCTCCACGGAGAGTTCAACCGGAGTAGCCTCCAGCTCGATTTGGAGAAGGTCACCGGAGTTAAGAGTGGGAGTGTCGGCTGCTATGGTTGGTGTGGGACGAGGATCGCTGGAATCAGCCATTTATGGTGGTTTGAAGGGAAGAGAGGTACAAGACAAGAGCTTAGTGGAGAAATGGCACGGACTGAAGAAATCTGGAAAAATGAGTGTCTCGCCGGAAATCGCTCTTGCCGGAAAAGTTCGACAGAGATTCAAAATATTAAAGGCTCGAAAAAGTGACGCTGCTGAATGTTGGGGGGCTTATATAGCCCGTCTGGCACGGCTTCCAAAGGCGGCTATTTATGGCAGGTGGGCCCAGTTATGAGAAAACGTGACGCCGCGGTGTTGAGGTTGGCCATTTATCAGCAGAAGACAGCCCGACATTATAACCAGAAGGTGAAGTTGAGGAGGTTCGAGATAGGAGATTTGGTGCTTCGGGAGGCAGAGGCGTCAACCCCCCAGAACACAGGAAAGTTAATGCCTAACTGGGAGGGGCCTTATGAGATATTAGAAGTGCCGAAGCCAGGGACTTACCGGCTTCGAGCAATGGATGGGTCGGAAGTAAAGAATACATGGCATGTTGGAAGACTTAGGAGATATTACCAGTAAATACATGCCTGTTCTTTCCTGATAACGGTGTAATTTATGCGATTTATCAATGAAATGAAAACTTCTCTCAAGAGAAACGTTTGTACTTCGTTTTAATCTTGCACTGCTTTACCGATCAGATAAGCTTCGAGCGTGAAACGATCAGACGGTCCTAAAAAACTTAACTGATCGATAAACGCCACAAGTGTAACTGATCGACAAAGATACACGTCCGATCAGACAAGCTTCGAGCGTAAAACAACCAGACAGTCCGAAAGAACTTAACTGGCTGATAAAACGCCACAAGTATAACTGATCGATAAAAGTTACCTATCCGAGACAGTACACTTTAGATGAAAATGGACCAGACGGTCAGAAATGACCTAACTGGGCGATAAAAATAAAGTTAAACTGATCGAGATAACTACTTAGAAATCTTTTGTCTCCATTCATATTATAAAGGTTTTACAATTCCCGATCAGATAGGTTTCGGGTACATACACCGTCGGCCTCTCTAGTCAGGTTGAATTACAAAACTTAAAAAAAAAAAAACAGGGAAATTACAAGTATGAACAAATTCAAGAAAAAATTAAGGGGAACCAGCATCGGCTTCGGCCTCGGACTCCTCGTCGGAAGAATCAAGGATCGAGGCGTCCAAACCAGCATCAACAAGCTTCGCTCGGGCCTTCTCCCGATAAGCTTCAACACCCTCGGCAACCTGGGTCATAATCTTATCGGTCAGGGCAGGCGATTCTTCGTATTCCCTGATGGCAGCCTGTTTGATGATGGCATGTTCGGCCATCAAAGTGTTGTTCGCGTGGATCAAGTTACTCAGCTGAGCGTGAACCCCCGCGAACTTCCCTTCGATGACCTGAAGGTTTCCCACCAAGGTCCTATTCTCTTCGACCAGAAGTTCCTTATCCTGCACCAGCTTTTTGGCATGATCGTTGAGACCGACGAACTCATGTTGAAGTAGGGAATTTTGTTCTTCGAGTTCGCCAATCCGGCGATTAGCCTGGGATACTTTATTACGGGTATCCGCATGGAGATCCCGCTCCCTCTTCAGCTCCGAATCCCGACCCGATAATTCGGCCTGGAGAAGCTCCACGTCGGTTCTTAGCTGGACCTCTCTCTTGGTAGATCGGGCAAGGGGAGCGATAGCTCGAGCAAGGATGGCGTTGGCCTAAATACATAGGCGAATTGGTCAGACAGCAAAAAAAAAATGAATGAAGACATATATACAAATGAGGATAAATACCTAAGTCTGGGCTCGGAGATAGGTAACCAGAAAATCCTCTGACGAAAAGTTCTTGAACCGTTCATCATCACCGGAAAGCCTGAATTGATCAAGCAAATGGAAAGGGAATTTGTCAGCTGGGCTCTTCGGCCAGCAGGTGGTTGGGGATCCTCCGGAAGAGCTAGCCTTGGACTTCGGGGAAGAAGCATTGATCGGGGCAACGACCTCCTCGGCATGGGAGGGCCCCTCGACCAACCACGGCTTCTTCGAAGCGGGTTCCAGAAGCTGATCTTCAGTACCCTCCGAATCTTCGGCCACCGTCACTATGATCGGAGGTGGAGGAGTTGATTTCAGAGCAGGCTTTGGCGGGGGCGCAACGATGGCCTTGGGGGGAGCTCGAACAGAAGGTCTTTTCTTCGACTTCTTTAGTAAAGCCATCTTGTCGGCCCCCTTCATCTGCAACACACTTTTCGTGGAAGCATCAGCCTTGGAAGGTTCGGGAAGAGGGCCGATTGACGAACCGACAGACATTTCGGTAATTAGAACAGCCTCGTCTGAAGGAGAGTCATCAGCGGCTGGGAGATGGATTGGCTCGACAAGGATCGGCAGTGGGGACAGGGCCTCTTCAGTATTGTTTGGCTTGAAGATGGTCACTACAACATAAAATAAAAGGATCATTATGAAAACCGAAGAAATCTACTCGGTCTTATCCCCGATCCCCTTCGCAGTATGGGGAATCGACATCCTAGGACCTCTGCCGAAGGCCAAAGGGCAAGTCAGCTTTATAATAGTGGCTATCGATTACATGACAAAGTGGGTCGAAGCCAAACCACTGCAGAAGATTACCGAACAGGAATGTCTTAAATTTGTGAAAGAAGGAATAGTTTATCGGTTCGGCATCCCGATGGCTGTAGTATCGGATAACGGTAGACAGTTCGTGGGGTCAAAATTTGAAAGCTTTCTGAAAGAATTGGGAATTCAACACCGGAAGACCTCGTTTGCCCACCCTCAGTCAAACGGTCAAGTGGAAGTGACAAATCGAACCCTACTCAACGGCATAAAAAGAAGATTGGATGAACTGAAGGGTCGGTGGCCCGAGGAACTGCTTAGCGTTTTGTGGGCATACCGGACGACCCCAAGGACAACAACTGGAGACTCCCCCTTCCGTCTGGCCGATGCACTCATACCGGTAGAGATTGGGTCACCCACCCTTCGGGTCAGCCAGTTCAAAGAACTATACAACGATGAAGGTTTGAAAATGAATCTGGATCTGCTAGATGAAGCTCGTGACTATCAGAATTCATGTCCTTTCAAGTCTCGTGTCATAAATATCTTATAACAAGAGACTGGGGGGTAATGTTCGGGAGTGTTTTCCCGACCCTCTTTTGGGCTGAAGGCTTGAGTCGGGTCATGGGAGGTCGGGCTCGTATGTTCAGAGATGTAAGATCGGGGTCGGTTACCCGATCCCAATAGGCTGGGGCCCGTGGTCATCGTAAGGTTTGAGTTCGGGCCTATTGGGTTTGGCTATTGGTTTGGGCCTGAGCGTATGAGCAGTTCACATGCAGAGTTGGTGCGACAAGGAGTTTACGTGATTAAGGGTGTCAACCCTAATCCTACGTCAACAAGGTAACTTTGGATGTAGTGGTGGAAAGAGATTCCACTTGCACTTCTCAAGGAGATTGTGTTGGACCCAAATATGGTAGCTAACATATTTAGGAGTCCTACTCTAATCCAAAGAAGAGAATACCAAGGTGATGGGAGCTCTATAAATACAAGGCCAAGGTTACAATTAACAGGTAATATCTACTTTGAGCACTAAACATATAAACCTCCATTGTTAAACCTTGTGAACGGCCTGTGCTTATTCTCACACCGGAGCTATCCCCCGGCGGTACGGCCGTCAAGCTTTTGTGTGATCTGTTATTGTGCAGGATTCAGCGCGTGGATTTTGTGATTTGACGCGCAGACGAAACTTGGCGTTTACAATCATCAACTATCTATTAATATATTTTGATCAATATTAATAAATTTATTAAAATTAAATAATTAGTGTACTAAATGAAATCGGAGAAAACATGTAATGAGGTGAGATTCATTCATAACCCTTGTATGTGAGTGTAATTTTGAGACAAAGGAAATGGATAAGAAGGGAATGTTTAATTTTACAAATAGCCCCTAATATTATTAGGAATGTAAATGAAACGAGTCGAACTGAGTATTAAGTTGTTCAAATTTGGTTCACAAAATTTATCGAGTATGAAATAAAGTTTGATTGAAACTCGTTTAGCTACCGAGTCGAGTACGATCTCGAATAGAGCTAGAACAGTTTAAACTTTTCAAGTGAATATGATCTGAGTTTCAATAGAAAATAACAATTTGAAAATGTTCGAGTAATTTATTAAACTTTAAATTTTGCTCATATTCGAATCATTTATCTTTTCAGTCAAGCTCGAATCGAACTTTTAATCAAACGAGTACGAATCGAATCCGAATGATTTGGTATATTTTACAGTCTTACTTAATATAATAGGGACATGAATAGATTTGTCTTTTTTACTTCTGTAGTGTGTAAGACCCCAATTTTTTATAAATTAAATTAAATTTTCTCTATTTATTATTTTGAAATAGTAAGGGTTGATTTGATTAATGTGGTTAGTTATGGGTAAAATGCGCAAATATTTTAAATAAGCAAGTGGTTATAAAATATTTATTTTTGTCGGTGAATATTCGTTTGGTCGGGGAATATTCTTGTTGTCGGGGAATATTCGTACGACGGCGCAGCCTTGTGTAGGCCCCATAACAGAAAACGTCTGTGTAAGACCCCGAATTTTATGAAATAAAAGTATTCAATTTTTCTTATAATTACTATTCAGTAAATGGTTAAATTGATAAAAGTTTAAAGTTATGAGTGAAATATGATTTTTTTCAAAATAAGCAAGTGGTTATAAAATAATCATTGTTGTCGGGGAATATTCGTTTGGTCGTGGAATATTCTTTCTGTCGGGGAATATTCGTACGACGGCGCAGCCATTTGTGGGCCCCATAACAGAATAACTGTCGGGTGAAGAAAACGACAAATTTGAGTTTTTACAAATAACGGCGTAGTTGTTACCGTTAACACTGTTGGAATACCGGGTGGTTAAAATACAGTAATACGCGTTATTGCACAGTAGCACACGGTATTGCATAGTATTTTTGAAATTATTGATTCTTACGTAAGAAGGCACTACTCAATAATTGTTACAGTAATTACTGTTCAATATTTTATTTTATTGATTCAATAATTGCTACGTTGAAATTTTGTATTATTATTGTTCAATAATTGTTGCTGCACAGTATTTCCCATTATCAGATCAATAATTCATATTATTTGAATAGTATTATTAGATAGCATTATTGGCAATGTCTAGAAAGTTCTGTCTAAGGAGAGGTTTGGTCATCTAATTGCGCGCCAGTAAGGAGAAATTCTTATTGGAAAGCCCCCTCTTTCCTGGGAACGGCCTGGTTGTCATAAATGTGATTCTGTAATATTATTTGTGAATAATTAATTATTGATTCATATGATAAGGAAATATTTATTTTATGTGGATATAAATGAGGGATATATTTTTGTGGTTAAAAATGAAGGAGTTAATGTTGAGGTTTTTATCAGTATTTTTGTCGGAATGGAGGTATTAAAAATCAGGGTTTTTGAGATATTTTGCGGGGGTTATAATTTTTAATCCGACCGTTGGATCGTGGTAATTTTTGGATATGTTATACATATATAAGTTGAGTATATGTCCACAAATTTTGAACCGTTAAAAATGAACGTATGATTTGTTATGGATTTTACGAGATGACTGGTTCAGAAATTGTTGAATTTTCGGAGTTTATCATTTTGGTGGAAAATTCTAGAATTGGTGGGCCCCACTTGTGGTTGGTGAAGAAATGTGCTGAATTATATTTCAAATGTGGTGGGTGGGAATAGTAGCAGGTAAAGCCATCAGGTTGCAGGTCAAACCTACCAAAATTTTCCTATAAATAGAGGGCTAAGTTAGAATTGAAAATCACACCAGAAACATAAGCTTTCTCTCTTTCTCTCTCTAGATTATTGAGTGTATTTTGTGAGTATTTAGATACTCTGTGAGTTTCTATTCATCAGTGCAAGTTTCCTTCAGCCTTATACCGATCAGAAGTACTGCTCTTTTGAGGTAAGAGATAGTAAGGGATAGTAAGGGATTTTAAGGGTTGTTATGATTTTTAATTTCGTAATTTTTCTGACCTTCAAAAATTCTGGAAAAATTTGAAATGATATTTTGATGAGTTTTATTGATTGTGTCCAAAAATGGTGATTTTTGGATGTATAGATTGAGAGTTATGAATTTTATGAGAAAAGACTATTTTAAAAGTAACCGCTTATAACTCATTGTGGTTAACTCCAAAATTGATAAAAATTTTATTGGGAGTACATGTATATGATATGAGTATACTCTATGAATTTCAGAATTTTTGGATAAAAGTATAATTTATGATAAATGTCTAAATATTCGGCTGTTTTGGCCATATGAAAAATAGTAAATGAGTTTTAAAAATTCCGAAAAAAATATATGTTCAATATGGGACTATATTATGCTAAATTCCAGAAAAGAAAAATTGGTTACATTGATTTGGTATTTTTCATGAAAAGAGACTAATTATGAGTAAATGAATTAAATATGTTATGTGAAGTAAGAAAATTAAAAAATAGGATTTTATGGCTTGAGAATCCTATATGAGGTATATGCAGATTTTTGATGAGGGTTTTTGGTTATTGGTGATGAAATCTTATGAGTTTGGCATTTTAGGATGATTAAATGCATTATTTAGTAAAGTGTAAACAATTAAAATAAATTATTTATAAGCTTAAGAAATATCATTCTTTCAATATCATTATACCGAAATATTGGTATGAATTTTATTGTAGAATTTCTATCTTTTGTGTCGGGGTTACTATTCATGAGTTACGAATATTACTCTTGAGATTAAAACTATATGTTGATCATATTATTTTTATCATCATATATAACATTTTTATAACCCTGATGTTGAAATTCTCTTTCACTGGAGTGTAAAGATGGGTAGATTATTGGTATGATCATGACTAGGGTTCTCTTTGGCCTGTAGTGCAAAGTTGAATTGTGACTGGTATGATCATGACCATTGAATTTATAATTGAATATCTTAAGCTTAAGTGCAAAGGTGAATTGATCAACATGGTTATAATTATTGTTTATATAAATTTTGAAATGATTATATATTTCTTTGAGATATGAATATATTTGGCCTGTAGTGAAAATATGAATTGTTGATGAATATCTTTGGCCTGTAGTGTAAAGATGAACTGTTGTTGAATATCTTTGGCCTGTAGTGCAAAGATGAACTGTTGTTGAATATCTTTGGCCCGTAGTGCAAAGATGGTTTGTTGATGAATATCTTTGGCCTGTAGTGCAAAGATGAACTGTTGTTGAATATCTTTGGCCTGTAGTGCAAAGATGAACTGTTGTTGAATATCTTTGGCCCGTAGTGCAAAGATAGTTTGTTGATGAATATCTTTGGCCCGTAGTGCAAAGATGGATTTGTTAGTATGATTATAAACAGGAATTGTGATTTGGTATAACCATGATCTTTGATGTTTCAGGTAAAGACAGGTGATGAAAATATTCTTCGTCCTGGGTGCGAAGAAAAATTTATAGTCACAATTATAATTATGAGTTATTCATATGATTGTGGAAAGGAACTGTTGAGTGATGTTACATGGATAAAACATTGTTGGTGGATTTTTAACATGGAGAAGATAATAGACTTTATAGTCTATTTGATTCTTCTAATGGATTGCTCGTTCCGCTGCAACTATGGTTGAAATTTTTATCATTTACCATATGTTCTAAATCTCTGATTTATTGTTGATGAAGGCCATTGATAATTGAATTATCTTTAGTCATGATATTCTTTACTGAGCTAGTTGTGCTCACCCTTTTGCTTCACAATTCCTTTCAGGTAATAAGAGTGTAGCTGAGTCGAGCGGGGGTAACAAGGGAATAGAACGGTGGTCATCATTTAGTAGTTATATTTGGTGAAGAAAATAGGGTGAGGCGAACCCAACGTTGGAAGGGTGTTTTGTCACTATCATACAAGATGTCTAATGACATACAACCTCATGTCATCATAAGACAGGGTTGTGCTCATCCACTTGCTGAGTATATCTATGGGCACTACCTATATAATCTTGGTGTTTGTTTGAAGTATAATTCTCAATTAGAGACAGTGGAGATAATGACAAGTCAAGAGAAGACTCACCATTGGGAAGAATATGATAGTAATCTTCTCGTTTTTCTTTGGGGTCTATTGGGTCAAGGATAATTCTGTGGCCATATGATATCTATCATAACCTAGATGCGTGGCCTCCCATGTACGAAGGTTTCCTTAAGCACTTCCCAAAGATTCTAGTTTCTAAAACAGTTTTTGACTGTACCTTTATGTAAGGTACCTTTGTGAGGTGCTGATACATGATGGTGTCCAATGTCACATTTGGTATATATTTGTATCCAAACTCACAGCATATGTGTTGTTGTATTTTGCACGACAATTATTGTAATAAAATTGTAGTTGTTTTCTGTACCATGTATTTGACGACTCAGAATGGGTTGGGTGGAATGGACCTATTTTGGGGTCGTCACAGTCTGGATGAGAAAAACGACAAGTATGAGTTTTTATAAATAACGACGTAGTTATTACCGTTAGCACTGTTGAAATACCCGGTGGTTAAAATACAGTAGCACACGGTATTGCACCAATTATTGATTCTTACGTAAGAAGACACTACTCAATAATTGTTACAGTAATTACTGTTCAATATTTTATTTTATTGATTCAATAATTGCTACGTTGATATTTTATATTATTGTTGTTTCAATAATTGTCACTACACAATATTTTCTATTATCAGATCAATAATTCATATTATTTGAATAATATTATTAGATAGCATTATTGGCAATGTCTAGAAAGTTCTGTCTAAGGAGAGGTTTGGTCATCTAATTGCGCGCCAGTAAGGAAAAATCTTTATTGAAAAGTCCCCTCTTTCCTAAGAACGGCATGACTGTCAGTATTGTAATTCTGTAATATTATTTCTGAATAATTAATTATTAATTTATATGATAAGAAAAATATTCATTTTATGAGGATATAGATGGAGAAATTTTTTAATATTACAATTGTTAAAAATTGATATTTTATCTTGTCTGATAAAATAATTCATTTAAATATATTATTATATTATAATAATATAATAATGGTGATATTTTTACAATGAATGTGGGATATATGAATAAATAAGGAGGAAGAGTATTTTTGTTATTAAAAATATTTAAAACATGTTTTTCATGTTTGTGGACCCCATTTCTTGACTGAAATGTGATTATAGCCTGTAAAATCGTCCGTATGTGAATTTTAGTCAATTTCTGTTTGAAATTTGAAAAAACTTAAACTTACAAAATTGTAAAAAAATTAAATTTCTTATGGAATATGTAAGACCCCGAATTTTATGAAATAAAAGTATGCAATTTTTCTTATAATTACTATTCAGTAAATGGTTAAATTGATAAAAGTTTAAAGTTATGGGTGAAATATGAATTTTTTTTTCAAAATAAGCAAGTGGTTATAAAATAATCATTGTTGTCGGGGAATATTCGTTTGGTCGTGGAATATTCTTTCTGTCGGAGAATATTCGTACGACGGCACAGCTATTTGTAGGCCCCATAACGAATAACTGTCAGGTGAAGGAAAACGACAAATTTGAGTTTTTACAAATAACGGCGTAGTTGTTACCGTTAACACTGTTAGAATACCCGGTGGTTAAAATACAGTAATACGCGTTATTGCACAGTAGCACACGGTATTGCATAGTATTTTTGAAATTATTGATTCTTACGTAAGAAGGCACTACTCAATAATTGTTACAGTAATTACTGTTCAATATTTTATTTTATTGATTCAATAATTGCTGCGTTGATATGTTATATTATTGTTGTTTCAATAATTGTTGCTGCACAGTATTTTCTATTATCAGATCAATAATTCATATTATTTGAATAATATTATTAGATAGCATTATTGGCAATGTCTAGAAAGTTCTGTCTAAGGAGAGGTTTGGTCATCTAATTGCGCGCTAGTAAGGAGAAATTCTTATTGGAAAGCCCCCTCTTTCCTGGGAACGGCCTGGTTGTCATAAATGTGATTCTGTTATATTATTTGTGAATAATTAATTATTGATTCATATGATAAGAAAATATTTATTTTATGTGGATATAAATGAGGGATATATTTTTGTGGTTAAAAAATGAAGGAGTTAATGTTGAGATTTTTATCCGTATTTTTGTCGGAATGGAGGTATTAAAAATCAGGGTTTTTGAGATATTTTGCGGGGGTTATAATTTTTAATCCGACCGTTGGATCGTGGTAATTTTTGGATATGTTATACATATATAAGTTGAGTATATGTCCACAAATTTTGAACCGTTAAAAATGAACGTATGATTTGTTATGAATTTTAAGAGGTGGCTGATTCGGAAATCAGGTTATAAATCATTTTTGGTGGAAAATTCTAGAATTGGTGGGCCCCACTTGTGGTTGGTGAAGAAATGTGCTGAATTATATTTTAAATGTGGTGGGTGGGAATAGTAGCAGGTAAAGCCATCAGGTTGCAGGTCAAACCTACCAAAATTTTCCTATAAATAGAGGGCTAAGTTAGAATTGAAAATCACACCAGAAACATAAGCTTTCTCTCTTTCTCTCTCTAGATTATTGAGTGTATTTTGTGAGTATTTAGATACTTGGTGAGTTGCTATTCATCAGTGCAAGTTTCTTTCAGCATCATATCCGATATCCAGTCAGAAGTACTGCTCTTTTGAGGTAAGGGATAGTAAGGGATATTAAGGGATTTTAAGGGTTGTTATGATTTTTAGTTTCGTAATTTTTCTGAT
Source organism: Panax notoginseng (assembly GCA_016801055.1). Lineage (NCBI taxonomy): Eukaryota > Viridiplantae > Streptophyta > Magnoliopsida > Apiales > Araliaceae > Panax > Panax notoginseng. The sequence continues at coordinate 30,822,876 of CM029020.1, read as the reverse complement.
CTTCAAAAATTCTGGAAAAATTTGAAATGATATTTTGATGAGTTTTCTTGATTGTGTCCAAAAATGGTGATTTTTGGATGTATAGATTGAGAGTTATGAATTTTATGAGAAAAGACTATTTTAAAAGTAACAGCTTATAATTCCTTGTGGTTAACTCCAAAATTGATGAAATTTTTATTGGGAGTACATGTATATGATAGAAGTATACTCTGTAAATTTCAGAATTTTTAGACAAAAGTACAATTTTTGATAAATGTCTAAATATTCGGCTATTTTGGCCGTATGAAAAATAGTAAATGACTTTTAAAAATTCTGAGAAAAATATATGTTCACTATGGGACTATATTATGCTAAATCCCAGAAAAGAAATATTTTTGGAACTGATTTGGTATTTTTCATGAAAATGGTCTAGTTATGAGTAAATGAATTAAATATGTTTTGTGAAGAAAGAAAATTGAAAAATAGGATTTTATGGCTTGAGAATCCTATATGAGGTATATGCAGATTTATGATGAGGGTTTTGGTTATTGATGTTGAAATTGTAAGAGTTGGCATTTTATGATGATTAAATGCATTAATTAGTAAAGTGTAAACAATTAAAATAAATTGTTTATAAATTTAAGTAATGTTATTCTTTCAATATCAATATACCGAAATATTGGTATGAATTTTATTGTAGAATTTCTATCTTTTGTGTCGGGGTAATTATTCATGAGTTACGAATATTACTCTTGAGATTAAAACTATATGTTGATCATATTATTTTTATCATCATATATAATATTTTTATAACCCTGATGTTGAAATTCTCTTTCACTGGAGTGTAAAGATGGGTAGATTATTGGTATGATCATGACTAGGGTTCTCTTTGGCCTGTAGTGCAAAGTTGAATTGTGACTGGTATGATCATGACCATTGAAATTATAATTGAATATCTTAAGCTTAAGTGCAAAGGTGAATTGATCAACATGGTTATAATTATTGTTTATATAAATTCTGAAATGATTATATATTTCTTTGAGATATGAATATATTTGGCCTGTAGTGCAAATATGAATTGTTGATGAATATCTTTGGCATGTAGTGCAAAGATGGCCTGTTGATGAATATCTTTTGCCTGTAGTGCAAAGATGAACTGTTGTTGAATATCTTTGGCCCGTAGTGCAAAGATGGTTTGTTGATGAATATCTTTGGCCTGTAGTGCAAAGATGAACTGTTGTTGAATATCTTTGGCCCGTAGTGCAAAGATGGTTTGTTGATGAATATCTTTGGCCCGTAGTGCAAAGATGGATTTGTTAGTATGATTATAAACAGGAACTGTGATTTGGTATAACCATGATCTTTGATGTTTCAGGTAAAGACATGTGATGAAAATATTCTTCGTCCTGGGTGCGAAGAAAAATTTAGAATCACAATTATGATTATGAGTTATTCATAAGATTGTGGAAAGGAACTGTTGATTGATGTTACAGGGATAAAACATTGTTGATGGATTTTTAACATGGAGAAGATAATAGACTTTATAGTCTATTTGACTCTTCTAATGGATTGCTCGTTCCGCTGCAACTATGGTTGAAATTTTTATCATTTACCATATGTTCTAAATCTCTGATTTATTATTGATGAAGGCTATTGATAATTTAATTATCTTTAGTCATGATATTCTTTACTGAGCTAGTTGTGCTCACCCTTTTGCTTCACAATTCCTTTTCAGGTAATAAGAGTGTAGCTGGGTCGAGCGGGGGTAACAAGGGAATAGAACGGTGGTCATCATTTAGTAGTTATATTTGGTGAAGAAAATAGGGTGAGGCGAACCCAACGTTGGAAGGGTGTTTTGTCACTATCATACAAGATGTCTAATGACATACAACCTCGTGTCATCATAAGACAAGGTTGTGTTCATCCACTTGCTGAGTATATCTATGGGCACTACCTATATAATCTTGGTGTTTGTTTGAAGTATAATTCTCAATTAGAGACAGTGGAGATAATGATAAGTCAAGAGAAGACTCACCATTGGGAAGAATATGATAGTAATCTTCTCGTTTTTCTTTGGGGTCTATTGGGTCAACCAAGGATAATTCTGTGGCCATATGATATCTATCATAACCTAGACGCGTGGCCTCCCATGTACGAAGGTTTTCTTGAGCACTTCCCAAAGATTCTAATTTCTAAAACAGTTTTTGACTATACCTTTATGTAAGGTGTTATTGTGAGGTGATGTCCACGGTTGGAACATGAGTCACATTTGGTATATATTTGTATCCAAACTCACAGCATATGTGTTGTTGTATTTTGCACGATAATTGTTGTAATAAAGTTGTAGTTGTTTTCTGTACCATGTATTTGACGACTCAGAATGGGCTGGGTGTTGTATACCTATTCTGGGGGCGTCACAGAATAGATATAAGATTCGAATTTTTCTGATAAAAGAGTCATTTATTATGAATTATTGAAATTCGAAATAATTGATTTTTGAAGTTTTAATTATTTTTTAAGAAAAATATTTTTATTATGTTGGTGGGCCCCACTAGTATTGAAAGCATGCTGAATTCAGTTTCTTTGGTGTGCGAAGGAAATTTTATATATATATATATATTAATATTTTATTAAATTTTCTGTTTTGGTATTCTAAGCATTTTTCTATAAATAGGGTGCTTAGGTTAAAATTGAAAATCACACTAAACACTGAAATTTTTTCCCTATATATTATCGAGCGTATTCTTGTCTGTATTTTGATACTTTGAGTGTTGCTATACGATGCAAGTTTCTTCAGCACTATATCCAGTATTCCAGTCAGAAGTACTGTCATTTTGGAGGTAAGGGATGTTATTTTTTTTTATGATATTATTTCTTTCAATATCATTATAACCGGAATATTGGTAAGATTTTTCTTGTGAAATTCTTGTCTTTTTGTGTCGGCGTTATTTTTCACGTATACGATACTATTCACGTATACGACACTATTCACAAATACGACACTATTAACAGAAAAAAAAATTTCTTCTTTGTCCCGGATGTCTATTTTTGTTACTAGCTTTGATTGTATCCATGTTTTGATCTTTATTCTTGAATTTTACTCCACTATGACATATTATGGGGTATTTTTGAATATAGATAAACCGAAGTACGAATCCCTAATATTTATTCTTTTGTCTCACTAAATTCATTTTTTTAAAATATTTTTCATCATCCTCAGTCCTAAATGATGATATTATTGAATATCTTTGGTCTGTAGTACAAAGATGAATGATTAACTGATGAATATCTTTGACCCGTAGTGCAAAGATGAACAAGTGTTTAGATGAACATGACCAACTGGTGATACAAATGAATATTTTTGGCCTGTAGTGCAAAGATGAATATTTGATTCAAGATGTATATTGATTGATGTTACAAGGATAAACTATTGATGATGGACTTTTAAATATTAGAATATAGTAGAATTCATTCTCTATTTAACTCTTCTAATGGATTGTTGTTTTCGCTGCAGTTGTTGATCTAAAATTTGTTGTCTATTATATTCTATCAGATTTTTCCCTGTTGAGGACTAACGATAATTTGTTCTATATTATCTTAGTCATAATATTCTTTACTGGGCTAGTTGAGCTCACCTTTTCCTTTTTGTTCTATTTTTTTTCTTAGGAGGCGAGAATGTAGCGAGTACTAGTTGGGGTATGAAATGATGGTTCTAGAAAGATGTTTTAGTAGTCCTCACTATTTTTGTAAAATAAAGTATCAATAATTGTAATGAGAACTTATTTGAGTGTGGATATTGACTAGAAGACAATATTTATATTTTAAACTCACAGTTTAAGTGTTGTCATATTTTACACGATAATTGTATTAATAAAGTTATAGTTGTATCTGTACCATATATTTGGCGACTCAGAATGAGTGTTGTATACCTATTTTGGGGGCGTCACATAGTGAGTGAGGACAAAATGTGAGCCAATGACCCCGTTCGACAATGACTTATTTTAAAAAGATTTATTTATTAAAATTTAAAATAAATTAAAAATCATTTTTAGTTGTGACTTATATGAAAAAGTGATCGGCACTAATTTGACTTGTAAAATAAAAATTAAGCTAATACAAGTTGTGAAAGTATTTGGATGATAATGACTTGTAAGTTAAAATAAATTATGAAGATTATTAAAAAGGACATTAATAAATAAATACGTTGATTCAATATTTTATCACACGAAACATTAATAAATTATTAAAATGAACCATAACTTCAATATTATTATTGCTCTTTTGTTAGACATTTTAATATAATATTGTTCTCTGTTTGCTATTATTTTATTCTTTTCACATTTTGAGACTTGAAAAACTCAAAATAATTAAAAGAAAGTACAAATTAAATAAATATTGAGAAAAAAAATTATAATTGAATGTAAATTTAATTATTATCTTCTAATTTTAATATTAATTAAAAAGTTAAAGTAGAAAATAGATGGGGAGAGAGAGAGAGGAGTCCGGGATCGAGAAGAATAGAGGGGGAGAGAAGGATATATAAAAAGAGAATAGTGTAATTTGTGAAAAACGAAGAAGATGAAGGGTAGTTATTACATTTGGTCAAATTTATTTATTTAAAATGACTTATAAAATGGATTGTTCGGCTAGTACTTATAAGTTGGTCAAATCAATTTATAAGTAGGTTTTTACTGTTCAAGTATTCATGTGAGACTTATTTTTTAACTTATAAAATGACTTATAAGTCATTTTTGAAAAGTAACAATTTCTGGCTTCTCAAAAAATGACTTATAAGTCATTTTAAAATAAGTAAGTTTGACCAAATATAAAGACTATTTTGTCCTCATTTTATTATTTTAAATTATAAGTCATTTTAACCAAACACATTCACAACTTATTTTAACTTAATTTTTAATTTATAAGTAAAATAATATCAAATATTTTTATTTATAAATCACAACTTAAAATGACTTATAAATTATTTTAAATTTTAACTTATAGCTAATTTAAACAGCCTTGGTCTTGAAAGACTTTCAGGGTGGTTCATAGTAGGCCTCTCGGCCCTGTCCGATGTGAGTGTCAGTATAGTGTCAATAATGTAAAGTTAGGGCAAGTATGTATAAGAGATAACAAGTGCTAATTACTGTTATGCCTTTTATAAGCATAAAATGTCTATAATGCCCTTTGGTGAAATGACAGTGATGCCTTTACGGGGGATGAATCAATGGTCTAACTAGTGGTCGAATCGTTATTTATCCAGTAATGTTATTAATATATAAAAATATATATTATTAATAATTAATAAAAAATTTAAAAATCAAGTTTCTTATGAATTACTCCCTCCGTCCCAGGATAAAAATTATGGTGGGCTTTTCAAGCATATTAAGAAGAGGAATGAAATGACAAAAGTACCCATAATAATGTCATTAATTATTTTCAATGTAAGTGAGAGAGTGACTTTCTAGCTATTTAATTCAAAATATTCTCTCTTCATACTTATTAAATATGGAGAGAAAATTAGAATAAGAAAAGTATGAGATATTTAATAATACGGGCATAATAGAAAAAAATATGTAAAAGTTTGGTTATTAAAGGAAAGTGTACATTTAACATGGGACTACTCAAAATAGTAATAAGAACTTTTATCATGGGACAGAGGGAGTAAAACATAATAAAAATGAGTTACAATATTAATAAAAGTGGTTAATTTAATTTTTTTTGGTAAAATTTATTTGAAACCGGGTAAACTAAGTCAATTAACCGGATTTACCAGTTGGAACGGTGTTCAACGGGTCAAGTTTTGACCAAAACCATGTCATTGGTCCAAGTCAGATCGGAAACCATGTCCCTTGTTGGTCCTATTTTTATAAAAAAATAATATTTTCATACGTTAAAATAATATTTCTACACGAGTTTCTCACATTAAGGTGTAACTCGCTCACTATTCATGTAATATAGATTATGTAAAAATATCAATTTTTTATGTGAAATATTATTTTCCTCTTTATATCCTCACACAGGTAGTATGAATCCGAATTTCATTAAATTGCCCCCAACTTGGGATTTGTAATTCATTTGACTCCCTAGAAATTTGTTGAATTTTCAATAGGAAGAGTTGCATACTTGCTTCCATTGAGGGGCATTAAATGAAAACTCGTCTATTATTAGTAATTAGAAAGTCACATTGCTATATAAAATTGCCGGGTGAATACCACTTTGACCTACCATACACAAACCATTTGCTCAGGCCAAAAGAGCTACATCGAGAAGAAGCAGCAATATTCACCCCGCTGTAGATTTATTTAAATACCATAAATAAAAGGACATCTAAAAACTAACAAAACTAGCACTATTTCACAACAAAAATGCAGATAAAGCTCCATTAAGTGGGACTAACCAAACTTCATTTGCTCGAACCAACCGGCTCATTGCCTTCCTCACCCCCTTTATTCGAAATCTTTACCCCTACCACTTCACAAGGACCATAAGCCCAGCTACAAACAAGAAAATACATCAAGTTAACCACACACAAACCAGAAAGCACCCAATAGTAGTAATCATAGTGACCCTTGTTAATATTGCTCGATACCCAACTCGGACGCCCTCCTCCTTTTGAAACTTGATCGACAGTATTCATTATTAAAGTTGCTATCAAGCCACCAGCACACATCCCGAGTCCTTGCAGCGTCGAGGCTATGCTGGACATGCTTCTAGGGAACTCCGAGAAGTAGAACTCATTTTGCCCTACCGCGTTAAAAGCCTCCGCCAAGCCAATCAGGCAGTTAGGCAGTATTAGCCACATTGCTGACATGTGTATTACGGCTTGTGGGTCATCTGATACTCCTTCCTTAATTGCAATTCCCCTCCGGATATACTCGATGATTGCTGTCGCGACAATGGACAAGAAAGACAAGAATATCCCGATTCCCATTCGTTGTTTAGTGGTGAGATGAACAGGTTTCCCCATGATTCTTGATGCTATGGGGAGTATTAAGCAGTCATAAAGAGCAAGCCAAAGTGTGATAGAAATAACTACAAACATACCAAAAGAGGCTGCTGGAATTTCAAACGTTGAAGTAATGTGTCGGTCCATGGACCCAGCTTGGAGTATCGGAAAAGAGGGCTGACTTACATTTACAGACATTATCACACCAGTTGACCACAATGGAATCACCTTTAGCACCGCTTTGAACTCCTCTACTTGATCTACAGTACAAAGACTCCAAGATTCCGAAAGTTTTCCATCAGAAGTCAAATATTGCTGAGGATCTTTAATAATGCAAGCTCTATTCAGAAACCTAGAGCCACATATGAAGTTTTAGCAGATTAAAGTTTTATTCATAAGAGCTATAGTGAACCTTAACTTGATTCTCAATGGAAAATTTTAATTTCAATATACAATATTTAGAATGGGCTATAACAATGATAATTTAATGATACCTCAGTTTCTCGCTTGGGACAACAAGTGCTGATCCTTTCTTGTGATGGTACACGATACTTGTGCTTTCTGATAATAATGTGAAATGTCTGTTTTTGTAGGACGCTACAATCACTTTAACAAAACCAGTAAGAAAGCTTGTTTTATCCATTGACTTGATGTAGAAGGGAGAAGCCAAAAAGAAAGAAAGAGCTGACAGCATCATGAGTACAACCGGAACTCCAAAACCTACTTGCCACCCCAAGTGCTCTTGAATATATGCAACACAAGTAAGCGCAATAAAAAGTGCAAATGTGACAGTAGCGTAATACCAGCTGAAGTAGCTCTCCAAGGCATTCACATTATTGCCGTTGTCTCGCTTGTCCAGCTGATCTGCCCCAAAGGCTAAAGAAGATGACCTGATTCCTCCAGCACCGATGGACATGAGTCCAAATGAAAAACATAAGAAAATAAATTGGAAAATTGTAGCTGAGCTGCAGCTGCTACTAGTATCAATGCAAGGAGGAGGCCTTGCTTCTGGAATCATTGTTGTTGACCATAACAGAATCATGCCCTTAAACATAGAAAATTAATTCGAGTAAATATTTATGTTCACCCAGTCCACATATAGTTAAAAGGGAAAAAAAATATGTCAGGCAGGGGTAAGTACAGCACAAACAAGAAGACTGGGGAGAGAAGAATAAGCTTTACACTTGAAGGTATTAGAAATGCCAGCAGGCTAATGGCACAATGCCTCAGTTATCAGTACTCTATTCCCAATAATTCAGCTCAGCTCCTTTAGAATTTATTGTCTCAAACTTTCGGAGATTACCTTATGAGTTATACACCCTCTCCAAATGTTAATAAGTAATTTTGTTCAGCATACTTTTTCTAGTTCGAGGTGCATTACCACAATCAGAGCCGGTACTAATAGGTGAATGGTTTACTCTAATTACGACTACGACATTCACTAATAAATGCCTTTCAGTAATATGGTTCTAGATTCTTAGGGGTGGGAGTCATTTTTCCATTTTTTTGGTTCTTCACAGCATAAAGCTATCAGATCAGATCATATCTACATATAGACATGGCATAACGTCAAAATATTAGCAACAGACCTTGGGGAATTTTCCATACTAAAGTTATTCGCACATGTGATTATTAGCACCAAAGGTACTCTGACCACACGAATGATTTCTTGCAGCGAAAATGTGTAACCAATTTCTAAGTTATTTGAACAATTAACCTGAAAACAAGTCTATATTGTGTAACCTCTAACAGTAACAGATAAGCCTACAAGAACTACATAATAATTAAGAGATATTTCTTCAAATGCACCTACATCTATTTCTAGCTCACTAGAAGGCTATTAGTTTTTGAATTAGTCCAACTGTCCAACAATACGAAAACAACCCCAAGAATAATCAGCTTGTAACAAAGCAAATCACAATCAGTAATCAGCATGAATTGGTAGAATATATATATATATATATATATATATATATATATATATATATATATATATATATATATATATGCATCTATAGTAACTATATTATTTTTTCGACCGACAGGACATTTTTTCCCACCATAAGACATTCTACAATTGCCATTTTAATTGTAATAATGACATAGAATATAAGCATCTCTTCGAAATTCAAAAAATAAATTATACTCCCTTCGTTTCACAAAAGAGTCACATTTGTCAATATTTATTCCTCCATAAAAAGAATCCTACTTCTTTTGATGATGGTATAAAATGATACAATGTCCTTAAATTTACAATCACAATTTTAGTATCGTGTCATCAGTATTCAACTAGATTTTCAATAGATTAAGGGTAAACATGTAACAAAAAACAAAATATTCTTAAAGTCTGTAAATTTTGTAAATGGGATTCTTTTTTGGAATTGGGGCAGATACAATAAGACTTGTACATTGCAACGTCAAAAAGAAGTTTTGATTCTGCATAATATTTTTGAAATTAAAAGGCCAAAAAACATGAAACTAAACAGCCAAGAACCTGATAAAATTAGAGTTGTTTAGAATCAAGACTTAAGATTGAAACTCTCCATAAGCACAATAATGTATTGACAAGAGTGTCGATATGAACAAGACAATTGCGAAGGAGATAAGGAGTTATTCACAAAATAAGACACAAGTGAGCCTGGAATTCAATTGAAGGACATATGTCCAACTCTTACATCATTAGTTTCATAGAATATTCCAACACTATTTTATGGTGCTTATGCCCAAAATAGTAGGTATTCATGAACCAATTACTTTTACAACAAAATCTCTAAACCATGGAGAAAATAAAATTAAGATTAAATGAGTGTCACTTACTTGTTAAAAAGTCAAAATAATAAAATATCTTAATTTACTAAACTATTCCTTTCCTACTTACTCCTACTATCCTACAAAAGTACAAAACAAATCACAAGAAAAAAAAATTAATATTTGACGGAGCATCTTCCTTCATAAATGGATTAAAGAAAAATGTTTATTATTTGAAGTAGCTTCAGAAAACTTTGAAGTTGTCAAAATAATATGCCACATTGTTTCAAAAATCAGGTAATAAATGAACTAAGAAATAGTACAATAGACAATAATAGTATATTAAAAATCCTCCTTCATAAATGAATTAAAAAAAGAAGAAGAAGAAGAAACTATATTTACTCCATTACATAATTTATTAAATAAACAGTAGTATATGTGAGGTCATTTTCACCTTTTCAGAGCTGGGATGTAACAACCCGATCCAACTCAAGCACCGATATTGGTATTCTTGTTAATAATTTAAGTCTTATGTACAGTCTGTCCCATATGATTCAATGTGAAACTGAAATATCACAACTTTTTGTTAAAAGTCGCTTCATAGTTTGATGTAGAACAATATTACAGGCTGAATCGAATGGTTAACCACTCTTTCCTTAAGACTATATTCGCCACTTACTTTTGCTACACAAGGTTACTACAAATTAGTCTCCGAAGATAAGACAGGTCCGAATTTTACTCTGTACTAGAATTTGACGTGTAGAAACAAATCTAGTGCAAAACTATAAAAGAAAGAAGAAAATTATAACAAGAAAAAATATTAGAATGATATTTTTTCTAAGAAGTTGAAAATGATTTGGAATTATTATTTTAAGTACCAAACGTGGGTGAATTTACAATCTATTTATATGTTTCCAAGTACCCTTTTGAAGAAATACATATCCTTTTGAAGAGATATATCCCTCTGAAAATGTATTTTAAATATTAGAGATAAATTCTTTTAAAAAGATATGTTGAACCATCGTAATGATTCATCCAATGGTCTTATCAATTTGAACCATTGCATCGATTCAATTTTTTCATCACGAACCATTACATTGGTTCAATTGCTTCGTAGCCCAAATCAATACATCCCTTGTTCGAATAGATCCTTCTTGTTCAAAGAGTTATAATCTTTCAAACCAAACCAATTAGACCAACACATCTATTGGTTTTAATTGCAGCATATAATATATTTATTATATACTTTCTAGATTTGAAAATATCTAACCTTTTTCCCACTTAAGTTGTTGACGTCTTTGTCAAGGGCCTCTCAAATTTCTCCCCACCAAACTGGATTATCACATGGTCCTATACTAGTATAGGAGAAGTGGTCTTATAAAAGTGCGTTTTTTATAATTCCCACTTATTTTTTTATTGGGCTATGTCCTAAATTTGAGTTCCCATTTACAAGTTAATAAACAAGAAAATAAAGCAAGGTTTACACTATATTTGTGAATTTTAAGAAGGGGGAAAAGAAAAGAGGAAAATTTACTAAAGAGATTAAAAAGTTTTTAGGAGAGAAAAGAAAAATAAATAGATAAATTTCAGACAAATTTCCTCACATAAATTTCCTTCTAAATTTGTTAGAATATATAGTTTATCCCACATCAAATACCTTGAGAAAGTATATTTATTATATAATGAGTTGGGTAACTCTTGCCAATTGGTCTTGAGTTAGAGAGTTTGATATCCTTATATACTCCCATTTATAAATTTAACAAAATTTGGGAGGAAAATAATGAAAGACTTGGATGACATATTAAAATGCCAAAATTATTTTTTTTATAAAAATGTTGATATTGTGAGGGCAAAAAATGATGTTTCCATGAATAAGTGTCATTAACTAAAGTGTTTAGTATCGTTAAAACAATTATAAAAAGGGTCGCTACATATATTTGCTATGCCAACATAACAATATGAATGGCCTTTTATAAGTTCTCAGATAAAAATATCATCATTTTTAAAACTTAAAATTTCCTTTTAAAACTGACAAACAAGCACAAACAGGAGGAAATTAGTGAACAACAAAAGCACAAATAAGTAAAAAATGAAACTGGTGAGAATGGAAATATATGTACCACAAGGCTAAAGATGGATCCAATTCCGATCATCGGGTACCGACCCACAAAAGAATCCGCAATAAAAGCCCCAAGTACCGGTAAGAAATTGGTGGCCGACAACCAGAGATTCAGTAGGCTGTTTCCGGTGACCATATCCATATGATAATTATTCATCAAATACAATATCATATTTGGGGTCAACCCTAAACTTGCCACGCTTTCAAATGCTACATTTGCTGCACCAAAGAGTCCCAAATGTCATACTCATAATTAAAATAAATAAATAAATTTAGAAATCAAATGAGACTCTAAGTTTGGGCCAAAGGATAAAAGATGGGTGTGTACCTATGATGATTTCATACTCTTAAAAAAAATAAAAAAGTTTAGAAATCAAATGAGCCTATATTTTGAGACAGAGGAGAAAAGATGGGTGCGTACCTATGATGAATGGCAAGGTTCTGAAACCACCCTTTTGTTGGGTAGTCTCTAAGAGAGGCTTTTTGATCATCAGAGCAGTTTCAGTTTCACCTGAATCAGTATCCATTTGTGTTTTTTTTGTCTGTAGTTTAGTTTGTACCGGAGATATTAATAGTCATATATGGGAGTGTTTTGAGTGCTGGACGAGCATCTGGAATCTCATTTTAAGAAAAAAGAAAGGAGGCAGATTTACTATTTTGACCCTATAATGGTTTGGTCTTTATTGAGTAGTGTAAACTGTAAAGTATGTCGCTATATTTAGAACTTATATATATAGGGTAAAATACAAATATAGTTACTGAATTTTAGGTGTTTTAGGTTTTGATTATCAAACCACTTAAGTTATATAAAGTTAATAAATTTTTTAATAAAAGAATTAATATTTATACTAAATTAATTCATTTTCCCAAACAGATTAAAACTTAAAAAGTGTTATTAAAACTTTTAAATAAAAACTTTTCACTCTCTTATCTATTATTATTATTCATCGTTTTCCCTATATGCATGTAAGGGAGGGACAATAATATTTCATTTTCTCAATAAAAAAAATTTAGTGTTTTATAACAAAATTCAAAGCTTGTAAAAAAGAAAAACCATAAGGTAAAAAAGAAACCACATAATACATATATATATATATATATATATATATATATATATATATATATAAATAAAATCAAGGCTTGTAAATAACTAATCACCTGCTGCAATGCAATCCATCTCATTTATGTGGTTCAGATAACATATTCTCAGGATAAAAATTAAAACATAAACAGCATTACTAAAATTTTTAAATAAAAACTTTTTTATTATCCAACAACCAAAATTAATAAGAAACAAAAGCCTTCATCAAAATCCACCCCCTTCATTTTCCTCTCCAATCCCGATTAAAAATCTCGTCGGAATACAACCCTTCATCGGATTCTACCGTCAACATCAACAGATCAATCATAATTTCACTCCATATCGAACCCATAAAACTAAAACCTAAATTAATAACAATAACAAATTCTCAAAAATCAAAACCCAATTATCACAAACCTAGAAGTTCCAAATCATCATCGCCACCTCGCCACATTGCCATCATATCACATCGATCAACATAATCCACCCCCAAATCTTTATACAACCTCTTCGCCGACCCTAAGGTGCTTGCTGGGGCACTAGTGATCAGCAAGTATAGGTCATGCGTAACGCAAGGGCGCGAGTTTCTTCATTGATGTAAGCATCAGGGATATGTAGGTGGCCTAGCTCTCAGATCAGGAGCGTCGGGGCTCTTGATTTCACTTGTTCCTTAGCGCCAGGGCGCTGGACCCTTACATGTGATGCCAATTAGCTTGCCCATTATGACGATTCTTGATTGTAAGTTCCCTTGGTCCCTGAATTAGTTTGCACGAAGATAAGATCATCAGTGAAACTTATCATTGTACTACTAAAACTCTACTCCTATTCTACTAAGTTAAGAAAAAAAATATAAATGGAATTAAAGAAAAACTCGGGGTTGCCTCCCCCAAGCGATTGGTTTATAGTCGTCAGCCCGACTGTCCTACTTCGTTCAAGTGTCATATGTATCCATGAGATAGATTGATGGTAGATGTCTTTCGATGTCTCCACCCCAGTAATACTTTAACCGCTGACTATTAACTTTATTTGAACGTTCGCTTTGAGTTTGGCTCCTCCACCTCAACAGCTATGTGCGGTGCAACAGACTTAACCAAGAAATGGTAATGGAGGAGGAGGAGGAGCTCAAATACACCACCACAGTGCCGCCGCCACGACCAAACGAACTCGACTTAGAGAGAATAATGAGGATATTGGGATCTAAAATGGAAGAGAAAAAGGAGGAGGAGGAGAAAAAGAGAATGTCTTAAATGGAAGTGAGAGGGAAAATGAGAGATACTTTATAACGCCCCCAAAATAGGTATACACATCCCATTCTGAGTCGTCAAATACATGGTACAGAATACAAATACAAACTTAATTATACAACTAACATAAGCTGAGAGTTTTAACACGAATATTGTCTTCTAGACAATATCCAAACTCAAATGGAGTCCTCATTATAATTATTATCACACTATTTCACAGAATAGTGAGGACTACTATAGCAACCATCTGAACCGTCACTCCATTCCCTGACTAGTCCCAACTATATTCTCATTTTCTGAAGAGAACAATGAAAGCAAAGAGTGAGCTCAACTAGCACAGTAAAGAATATTATGACTAAGATAATGCAGAATAAATTATCGTTAACCCTCAACAGTGTTAAACTGATAGAGTATAATAGACAACAAGTTTAACTACAACGGAACAACAATTCATTAGAAGAGTCAAGTAGAGCATGATATCTACTATCTTCTATGATTTAAAAATTTATCATCAATTTTATCACTAAGACTCAGCTCAATAAATAATCTACATCACTGAATTATCCATGCACTACGGGCCAAGGATATTCATTATTATCACATCCATGAATCATCCATGCACTACGGGCAATGATATTCGTTATTATCACCAATGGTCATGATCATGCCAACAACTGTCCATCAATGCACTACGGGGCAATGAGGACTTTTACTACATCATTAATAACATTTCATATCATGATTATATCGAATAATCCATGGTTATAATCATACCAATCAACAGTCCATATATGCACTACGGCCAAAGATGACTTTCATCACAATATAAGCATGAGGATGATGACAATGATATAAGAATTCAATCAAACGAAATCAAGGATAAATATTAAATATTTTTAATTTATCCAGAGTTTAAAAATGTCCAAATTGACAACATGATAACTGCTTGGTGGAGTAAAATTCAAGAATAATATCCATGTATCAAAAATAATTTGGACATAAAAGAAATCAATTTTTTAGGTGAATAGTATCCCGTGAATAGTACTTTATGAATAGTACCCCGTGTATATTCCCTCGACATGAAAAGATTAAAATTTAACAAGAATGTTCAGAAAAATATTCCCGTGAAAAGATACTCGATGAAGCGTAAATTTCAAGGATATTCTACTAATTTCAAGAAGTATAGAAGCAATACTTTAACAAAATGAGTGTGGAACTCGGAATCTGAAATAAAATAATTTTACTTACATACTACAGAGTATGTAAGAAAATATTATTTCTTACGAATATTGAACAAAAATAATATTCCTTACAACTGTTGAATGAAAATAATATTCCTTACGAATATTGAACGAAGATAATATTCCTTACGAATATTGAACGAAAATCACACCATAATCAGAGAGTTCTTCTATAATATTGAGCGTATTTCTTTAGAGTTTAAGGAAGCTTTGAGCATAGAAAACAATATAAATTTTCTTCAAGAATATCCCCGCCCTACCATTCAGAAGTACTCTCTTTTTAAGGTAAGGGATATTATTGTTCAGTATTCGTAAGAAATAATATTTTCTTCCATACTCTGTAGTATGTAAGTAATATTATTTCGTTTCAGATTCTGAATTCTACACACATTTTGTTAAAGAATGACTTCTATACTTCTTGAAATTAGTAGAATATCCTTGAAATTTGCGCTTCATCTAGTATCTTTTCATGAAAATATTATTCTGATCATTCTTGATAATTTTTTATCTTTTCATGTCGGGGTACTATTCCCGAATTACTATTCACGGGGTACTGTTCACCCGGGGTACTAATTTCATGACAAAAATTAATTTCTTTTCCGTCCAAATCATTTTTGATACAATATTATTCTTGAATTTTACTCTACAAAGCAGTATCATGTTGACAATTTGAACATTATTAAATTCTGGATAAATTAAATTATAAAATCTTTAAAATTTATTCTTACTCTCATTTAATTGAATTCTTATATCATTGTCATCATCCTCATGCTTATGATATGGTAAAAGTCATCTTTGGCCTGCATAGATGGACTATTGATTGTTATGATTATGACCAGGGATCATTCGGTATAATCATGATCTGTAATGTTACAAATGATATGGTAAAAGTCCTCATTGGCCCATAGTGCATTGCTGGACAGTTGTTGGCATGATCATGACTATTGCCGATAACACGAATATCCTTGGCACGTAGTGCATGGATAATTCGTGGACGTGATACTAATGAATATCCTTGGCCCGTAGTGCAGGGATAATTCAGTGATGTGGATTATTTATTGAGCTGAGTCTCAACGATAAAATTGATGTTAAACTTTTTAAATCAACGATAAAATTGATGTTAAACTTTTTAAATCATAGAAGATAGTAGATATCATGCTCTACTTGATTCTTCTAATGGATTGCTTGTTCCACTGCAATTAAACTTGTTGTTTGTTGTATTCTATTAGTTTAGCACCGTTGAAGGCTAAAGATAATTTAATCTGCATTATCTTAGTCATAATATTTCTTACTGGGCTAGTTGAGCTCACCCTTTTGCTTTCATTGTTCTCTTCAGGAAATGAGAACGTAGTCGAGACTAGTCGGGGAATGGAGTGGCAGCCCGAGATGGTGGCTGTAGTAGTCCTCACTATTTTATAAAATAGTGTGATAATAATTGTAATGAGGACTCCATTTGAGTTTGGATATTGTCTAGAAGACAATATTCGTGTCAAAACTCTCAGCTATATTTTCTCGTATTTTACACGACAATTGTATAATTAAGTTTGTATTTAAATTATGTACCATGTATTTGGCGATCCAAGATGGGTGATGTATACCTGTTTTGGGAGTGTCACAGTTGGTATCAAAACTTAGGGATATGATCCCTGACTGAGATATGAGGCTAGAACTAGGAGGGGAGAGACGGGTAATTCCTTCGCTAGTATGATTTACCTAAGCTTATTTGTTATTTAATTGGTAGGTCAGAATATAGGAATAATATGTGGCATGTCAATTAACCCTTGTTTTATGGCAGTGTTTGAAAATGACATCCGAGAATGTTGAGATAAGCAATGGAGCACATGAGACCGTTGAGTCACCAATGATCAATACCCAGGATAATGTGCATCAGGAAGGCAATAATCCTTAGGAAAACAACAACAACGACCAAATGATGAACGATGGGATGTTAAGAGGCTTTATAAAATTTATGCAACATCAGGCGAGAGCGACTCCTGTTCAAAAAGCAGTTGAAAACACTGGCAACTCACGGATGGTCACCGCTAAGTAGTTCAAGGAGCTGGGACCACCAGAGTTTTTGGAAAAGTCAGAACCACTTAAGGCAGAGACGTGGATAAAACAGATCACCAAGATATTTGATGTCTTAGGATGCTCCGAGGAGCAAAAGGTTCCCTTTGTCACCTTCATATTGCGAGGAGAGGCAGATTACTGGTGGAAATCTGTAAAACGTACTCAGCTTGCCGCACTGAAGATGTCTTGGGAGAAGTTCCAAGAACTTTTCAACGACAAGTACTTTTTCAAAATTATTCGTCACATGAAGGAGGTGGAATTTATACAGCTGGAACAAAACAATATGACTATGTCGCAGTACGAAGTTAAGTTTGCCGAGTTGTCCCGGTTTGCATCCCACTTAGTTGATAATGAGGAGAGAATGACACGAATGTTTCTGCGAGGTTTGAAACCCAAAATACGTCAATACCTCATTTCTCATAAATTATGTTTGTACTCAGATGTTATAAATAGGGCTCAGTTATTGGAGTGCGATAATAAGTCAACCCAACCAATAGAGAGTAGCCGACAAAATGGTAATACTAGTGGTAGCAGTTATCGAAGCGGTAACAAAAAACGTGGAGGAAATCAACAAGTTAGATATGGTAACCACTTCGGTGGTAATCATGGTCAAGACAATAGAAGTGGAAATTTCAAGAAGAGAAAGTTCAACAATGATAGAAAGACAGTAGCACCAGCACCCATTTTCAAGGAAGGAGAACGACCATCGATTGTATGCTTCAAATGCGGATGGGAAGGACACATCAGTCTAAACTGCACGATGCAGTCCAAAACATGTTATAATTGCGAAAGAGAAGGTCACCTAGCCCGATTCTGTCATGCAGTGAAGTCAAGTCCAGCTGGGATGGAGGCACCAAAGGTCGTCCCAGAAAAGTCAAAGCCGGTAGTTCAAGGGAGAGCGTTTGTCGTGACTTCCTAAAAAGCAAAAAACCTGAACGAAGTTATCACGTGTAAGCTAATCATAAACTCTTGCGAAGTATATACCTTATTTGATACCGGTTTTACCCATTCTTTTATTTCTCCTACTTGCGCTCAATGTTTAAATTTAACTCCGAAGAAATTAGACTTTGACTTATCAGTTGAAACTCCATTGGGAGAAACCTTCATTACATCCACTGTTTATAAGTCTTGTTTGATTCAAATCAACAACCGCACGTTACCTGTCAATCTTATCTCTTTGAAAATACTTGCATTTGATGTGATTTTAGGGATTGATTGGTGAACTACTCATCATGCTAAAAATGATTATTTTCGTAAGGTTGTTAGCTTTCATATTCCTAACCAACCTATTATGCGAATTTAAGCAACTAAACCATTAAAGTTAATCACTGTCATATCAAGCCATAAAGCTAATCGATTATTAAAAAATGGATGTCAAGCTTTCTTAGCCCATGTCACAGATTTAAACAAAAATATGTCATATTTGAATGATATTTCTATTGTTAATAAATTTTCTGATGTATTCCCCGAAGAACTTTCTGGCCTACCCCCAAAGCGTGAAATTGAGTTTTGTATTGACCTTGAACCCGGTACAAAACCCATTTCCAAAGCCCCATATCGAATGGCTCCTATTGAACTTCAGGAGTTAAAAACTCAACTGCAAGAACTGTTAGACATCGGTTTCATACGTCCTAGTACGTCTCTTTGGGGTGCTCATGTTCTATTCGTAAAGAAGAAAGATGGAAGTATACGACTTTGTATTGATTATCGGGAGTTGAATCATGTCACCATCAAAAATAGGTACCCGTTGCTTCGCATTGATGACCTGTTTGACCAGTTGTAAGGCACCAAATTCTTTTCAAAGATCGATCTTCGTTCTGGATATCATCAGTTAAAGATTAAAACTGATGACATTCCAAAGACTGTTTTTTGAACTCGGTACGGGCATTATGAATTCCTAGTCATGTCTTTTGGATTGACTAATGCTCCTGCTGCCTTCATGGATATGATAAACCGAGTATTCAAGGAATATTTGGATCACTTTGTGGTCGTCTTTATTGATGACATCCTCATATACTCCAAAAGTCGTGAAGATTATGAGCAACACTTGAGGCTGATACTCCAAAAGCTTCGTGAAAATAAGCTATACGCCAAGTTGAAGAAATGTGAGTTCTAGCTTGAGGAAGTAGCATTCCTTGGGCACGTGATATTAAATCACTGAATATCTGTTGACCCAGCGAAGATTGAAGCAATACAAAGCTGGGAGCAACCTAAGTCCGTGACCAAAGTACGTAGCTTTCTGGGCTTAGTTGGTTATTATCGGAGATTCGTGGAAGGATTTTCTCGAATTGCTACTCCATTAACTCAGCTGACTCGAAAAGATACAAAATTCGATTAGAGCGAGGAATGTGAGAAGAGTTTTCAAGAACTCAAGAAGAGACTCATTTCAGCATCTGTTCTGACAATACCATCTGGTTCGGAGGGATTTGTCATCTACAGCGATGCTTCAGACAGAGGGTTAGGATGTGCTCTCATGCAACATGGGAAAGTCATAGCCTATGCCTCACAACAATTCAAAGAATATGAGAGGAATTATCCTACTCATGATCTAGAATTCGCAGCAGTCATTTTCGCACTAAAGATCTGGAGGCATTACCTGTATGGGAAGAAGGTGGAGATCTATACCGATCATAAAAGCCTCAAATATTTCTTCACCCAAAAGGAACTCAACATGCGACAATGACGTTGGCTCGAGCTGTTAAAAGATTATGATCATACCATTCATTACCATCCTAGAAAAGCGAACATGGTAGCTGACACGCTGAGTAGAAGATTATATGCGGGTACGACTGCAATATTGTCAACGCAAAGGCCCATTTTGTATGACTTATAAAGAATGGAGATAGAGTTAAAGACTCTAGGAACCCACATAATGATGTCAAATATACGAGTGGAACCGACTTTAATCGATAAAGTTAAAGCTGCTCAAGCTATGGACCCGGAGCTAATGCGTATGAAGAAGAAAGTGTAAGAATGTGCTATTTCAAAAGCAAGAATTGCTGAAGAAGGAATACTTTGAGTTAAGTCCAGACTTTGTGTTCCTAACGACCCTGATTTAAAGTCTAAAATCATGATGAAGGCGCGCAAAACACCATTTGCAATCCATCCTGGAAGTACCAAAATGTATCGTGATCTTCGATATACATTTTGGTGGAGCAATATGAAAAGAGAGATCTCAGAGTTTATCTCAAGGTGTCTAACTTGTCAACGAGTTAAGCCGGAGCATCAAGTGCCAAAAGGTCCATTACAACCACTTAAAATTCTAGAATGGAAGTGGGAGCACATTATCATGGATTTCGTTACTGGTCTTCCCATGGTTTCTCAAGGCATAGATGCAATTTGGGTCATTGTTGATAAATTGACCAAGTCTGCTCATTTATTACCTATACGAGAAACTTATACACTTGAACGTCTTGTCCGTATATACATAAATGAGATTGTAAGACTGCATGGTATGCCAGTATCCATAGTTTCTGATCGAGACCCAAGATTCACTTCATGATTTTGGGTTAGTTTGCAAAAAGCTATGGGCACAAATTTATGATTCAGTTCGGCATATCATCCTCAAACGGACGGGCAATCGGAGAGGACTATTCAAACTCTTGAAGATCTATTAAGACTTTGTGTCCTTGACTTCAAAGGAAGTTGGGACAAGTTCTTGCCATTGGTGGAATTCTCTTATATTATCAATCAAGTATAGGCATGGCTCCATTCGAGGCGTTGTATAGAAGAAAGTTTCATTCTCTAGTATATTGAGATGAGGTGGGTGAAACAACGTTGTTAGAACCGGAATTGGTACGCATGACAACGGAAAAGATTCAAATAATCCGACAACGTATAAAAACCTCACAAGATCGACAAAAGAGTTATGATGATCTTCATCGAAAGGACGTGGAATTCAATGTTGGAGATCATGTGTTGTTACGTGTTGCTCCATGGAAAGAAGTTACAAGATTTGAAAAGAGAGGAAAGCTCAATCCTCGAACCACATTATTGATTTATAACCGGACGAAATAGCGAAAGATTTAACGTATGAAGAAGTACTTGTTAAAATCTTGGATAAGAAAGAACATATTATACGCTCCAAGGTTATACCTCATGTCAAAGTTTTGTGGAGAAACCACGATGTTAAGGAAATGACCTGGGAGTTAGAATCGTAAATGAAATCAAGGTATCCTCACCTCTTCGTCATACCATGTACGTACACCAATTTCGAGGATTAAATTTTATAAGAAGGGGATATTGTAAGACCCTAACTTTTATGAATAAAGATAAATTTTTCTTGAAATATATTTTTGAATATTATGGTGTGGATTTGATATTGTGTTATAGTTGTGAGTAATATTTACAAATTTTGCAAAGTATGCAAGTTGTCATAAAATATTCGATTGGTCGGGGAATATTCGTTTTAACAGGAAATATTCGTATGACGGCACAATCATTGGTAGACCCCACAACGGAATTATTGTCGGAGTTAGAAAATGACAAAAATATCTTTTTATAAAAATAACTGCGAAAATTTTACCTTTAACTGTTGAAATAACTGGTGGTAAAAGTATAGTAATACGCGTGGTTGCATAGTAATATACGGTATTGATTATTGATTCTTACGTGAGAAGTCACTCAGTTGTATTCAATTATTGCTACAGGAATTGGTGCATAGTATCTCACGTTATTGATTCAATTATTGCCACAATATTTTATATTATTAAATCAATAAGTGAGATGACAAGTTATTCATATTATTATTTGTATTATTGACAATGTCTAGAAAGTTCTATCGAGGAAAGGGGTTTGGTCACCTAATTACGCGCTAATAAGGAGAAATTCTTATCGGAAAGCCCCATCTTTCCTGAAAATGATCTGGTTGTTAATATTGCAAGATGAATATATGTTGTTAAAACTATTGAGAGAATTTTTATGAAGTATTTGTTGTAAATTTGGCTTAATATTTGGACCCCCACTTACCCATTTTTCAAAACTGTCGGTAGAAGTTATCTCAAATTTGTTATATATATTATAATAAGTTCTGTTTTTTTATGAAAAATAGAATATATTATATTTTATTATGCATAGTATTTGTATAGTGTCTAAAAGTAGTATACACACAAGCCAATCATGTTTGATGATAAATCATATACTTTGTAACAATCTTATTCATTTATTAATAACAAATATTAATTTATTATAGGCTTTTAATTATCTACATGATGTTGTTTTATAATATGTGATAAACCCATAGTTTTAAGCAATACTTTTGGAATAATGATGATGATCATTTTAATGAGATCTAAATTCTTAGAAAGCTTAAAATTAAAATAGTTCCCAATCGTTGGATTACTAAATTAGGGATTAGTGAATCCGGATAAATTGGTACATATGTTACTTGCTCATTGGATGAGGATGATTGATCTCATGATTATTTGTGTGGAGACACTAAAGCAAGTATGTAGGTGCTTATTAGAGAGTAAGTTCACTGAACGTGGCTAGCTAAGGAATACCTAATGGAGTTTTACTTGCCAGTCAATAGGAATTCCTGTAGTGATAGTAGTACAAGTGATCATTGTACTTGAGATCATCATAGTATCTTGTGTATGATGAATTATATTTTGACTTATTCCTTAAGACCCTTAGGGTATATCAAAGGGTATGTTTGGGTATAATAAGTCGTACATGGAGATAATATATGATCAATAAAGAATCTACCGTTTCTAATAAAAAAAGAGAAATGTCCTATGTGATTCGATAAATGACAACCCAGTAGTCCTTGGCCAAGGCAGAATGAAATTAGAAAGGAGTTTCTAATTTACATTATTTGGAGTTATTCATTTAAGAGTCGAAAAATATATAATTAAATAAATTAAGCCTTGACAGTAATTCCATGTCTTATATTTAATTGGGACATTGTATGGTGGAAGGATTAAATTGTACGGTAACTATTTACTCAAAGGTTCTTTTATGATTAATGTTGAAATCTATATTATCTAGAAAGTCGTTGATCGATAGGGAGGCTTATCCCTATTGTAGAATAAATATTATTTATTTAAATAAAATAATAGTTTAATTTATTTCTTTAAATAAGATTAGAATTGTTCTAATTGATTTATTCACAACCGGTTTAATAAGGAGAATTTAAAGGGTCACACCATAAAAGGAAGAATAATTATTTAAGAAGTTAATGGCATAATCGTAATAATAAATTAAGTATATTTAATTTAATTTATCGTGATAGAATAAATTAAATAGCTTAATATTTATTATTTAATATTTTAGAAATATTAAATATAAATTAATAAGAGGAGTCTTATTATTATTATTACTATTATTATTATTTAATTCCTAAAGAATTTTAGGAATTAATTAATAAAAGTGCTCTCATATATTCCTAATAAGATTAGGAGGTTAAATTAATTAAAAGAATTTAATTAATTATCCCTAAAAAGATTAAGGAGCTTAATTAATTAAAGAAATTTAATTAATTAAATAATATCATGTTTTCTAATTAGATTAGAAGAGTTAACTGATATCTTTATAAGATGAGTCTTATATCAGATATCAATATACGTGATTCTAATTGTTGGAGAGTACGCTTTTTTTCTATAAGAGATAGAAAAGCTAGGATTTTGCCAAACACCCATCTTCTTGAATCTTTCTTCTTCCTTGGTGGATCACCTCTAGAGGCCAAATGTGAAGCCCCAAAAATAGGTATACAACACCCATTCTGAGTCGCCAAATACATGGTACAGAAAGCAAACTACAACTTCAATAATACAATTGTCGTGCAAAATATGACAACACATACTGTGAGTTTAAATACAAATATTGTCTTCTAGACAATATCCACACTTAAATAAGTTCTCAATACAATTATTCAAACACTATTTTACAGAAATAGTGAGGACTGCTAAAATATCTTTCTAGAACCATCACTCCATACCCCGACTAGATCCTGCTATGTTCTCACCTCCTGAGAAGAAAAATGGAACAAAAAAGAAAAGGGTGAGCTCAACTAGCCCAGTAAAGAATATTATGACTAAGATAATATACAACAAATTATCATTAGTATTCAACAGGGAAAAATCTGATAGAATATAATCGACAACAAGTTTTAGATCAACAACTGCAGCGGAAACAACAAACCATTAGAAGAGTCAAGTAGAGAATGAATTCTACTATCTTCTAAGATTTAAAAGTCCATCATTAATATTTTATCTCTGTAACATCAATTAAAAATCATCTTTATTCAAATATTCATCTATGCACTACAGGCCAAAGATATTCATTTGTATCACCTGTCAGTCACGTTCATCTCAACACCTGTTCATCTTTGCACTATAGGCCAAAGATATTTATCAAGTAATCATACATCTTTGCACTACAGGCCAAAGATATTCAGTAATATCATCATTTAGGACAGAGGATGATGAAAAATATCTTAAAGAGAACGAATCCAGTGAGACAGAAGGACAAATAGTAGGGATTCGTATAACAGTTTATCCAAGATCAATAATACTTCATAATAATCAATTGTGAAGCAGAATTCAAAAATAAAGATCAAAACATGGATACAATCAAAGATAGTAACCATAATAGACATCTTGAACAAAAAGGGAAAATTTTATTTTTCGGTGAATAGTGCCGTATTTGTGAATAGTGTCGTATACGTGAATAGTAACGTATACGTGAATAGTAATCCCGACACAAAAAGTTCCAAATTTGATAAAAAAGTTCATATCAATATTTCAGCATAATGATATTGAAGAAAATAATATCATTAAGAAGA
The DNA here is from genome assembly GCA_016801055.1 of Panax notoginseng. Taxonomy (NCBI): domain Eukaryota; kingdom Viridiplantae; phylum Streptophyta; class Magnoliopsida; order Apiales; family Araliaceae; genus Panax; species Panax notoginseng. The sequence continues at coordinate 30,797,665 of CM029020.1, read as the reverse complement.
AAATAATATCCCTTACCTCAAAATATCAGTACTTCTGGTCGGAATACCGGTATAAGGCTGAAAGAAACTTGCTCTGATGAATAGAAACTCTCAAAGTATCTAAATTCTCATAAAATACACTCAATAATCTAAAGAGAAAAAGAGAGAAAACTTGTTTCTGGTGTGATTTTCAATTCTAACTTAGCCCTCTATTTATAAGAAAATGTTAGCACGCCGAAGCAGACTTAACCTGCAACCTGATGGCTTTACCTGCTACTATTTCCACCTACCACATTTGAATAAAAATCTCAGCACATTTCTTCACTAACCAAGAGTGGGGCCCACCAATTCTAGAATTTTCTACCAAAATGATTAACTCCGAAAATTCAACAATTTCTGAACCAGTCATCTCATAAAATTCATAATAAATCATACGTTCATTTTTAACGGTTCAAAATTTGTGGACATATACTCAACTTATATATGTATAACATATCCAAAAATTACCACGATCCAACGGTCGGATTAAAAATTATAACCCCCGCAAAAAATCTCAAAAACCCTGATTTTTAATACCTCAATTCCGACAAAAATACTGATAAAAACCTCAATATTAACTCCTTCATTTTTAACCACAAAAATATATCCCTCATTTATATCCACATAAAATAAATATTTCCTTATCATATGAATCAATAATTAATTATTCACAAATAATATTACAGAATCACATTTATGACAACCAGGTCGTTCCCAGGAAAGAGGGGGCTTTCCAATCCTTACTAGTGCGCAATTAGATGACCAAACCTCTCCTTAGACAGAACTTTCTAGACATTGCCAATAATGTTATCTAATAATATTATTCAAATAATATGAATTATTGATCTGATAAAGAAAAATACTGTGCAACAACAATTATTGAAACAACAATAATATAAAATATCAACGCAGCAATTATTGAATCAATAAAATAAAATATTGAACAATAACTACTGTAACAATTATTGAGTAGTGCCTTCTTACGTAAGAATCAATAATTGGTGCAATACCGTGTGCTACTGTATTTTAACCACCGGCTATTCCAACAGTATTAACGGTAACAACTACTTCTTTATTTATAAACAACTTATACTTGTCGTTTTCTTCATCCAATCGCTTTTCGTTATGGGGCCCATACAAGATTGCGCCGTCGTACGAATATTCCCCGACAGCAAGAATATTCCACGACCAAACGAATATTCCCCGACAAAATGAATATTTTATAACCACTTGCTTATTTTGTAAAATTTGCACATTTCACCCATAACCAAAGTATTATATCAAATTAACCCCTTATTATTCACAATAATATTTAGAGAAAATTTGATTTTATTCATTAATAAGTTGGGGTCTTACAACCTCACCTCCTTATAAAATTTCGTCCTCGAAATTGACGTACGTACCTGATATTTCGAAAAGATGAGGATACCTCGCTTTCATTTCTGATTTCAACTCCCAGGTCATTTCTTCAATAGCATGGTTTCTTCACAAAACCTTAACTTGTGGTATAACCTTTGTGCGTAGGACATGCTCTTTCTTATCCAAGATCTTAACAGGTACCTCCTCGTACGTTAAATCTTCAGCTATCTCGTCTGGTTCTAATTCAATAATGTGGTTCGGGTCTTTAACATATTTACGAAGCATAGATATGTGAAAAATATTATGAACACGAGACATGCTTGGAGGTAATGCGAGTCTATAGGCCACATTTTCTATTCCGTCAAGAATCTCAAATGGACCGACAAATCGTGGATTGAGCTTTCCTCTCTTCCCAAATCTTGTAACTCATTTCCATGGTGTAACACGTAACAATACATGATCCCCAATATTGAATTTTACATCCTTTCGATGAAGATCCGCATAACTCTTTTGTCGATCCTGTGCCGTTTGTATACGTTGTCGAATTGTTTGGATCTTCTCTGTAGTTATGCGTACCAATTCTGGTCCCAACAATGTTGCTTCTCCCATCTCGTCCCAGCATACTGGAGAACGACACTTTCGTCCATATAAGGCTTCAAATGGAGCCATACCTATACTTGCCTGATAACTGTTGTTGTAGGAGAATTCCACCAGTGACAAGTACTTATCTCAACTTCTTTTGAAATCTAGAACACAGAATCTTAATAGATCTTCAAGGGTTTGAATAGTCCTCTCTGATTGTCTGTCCGTTTGAGGATGGTATGCCAAACTGAATCGTAAATCCGTGCCCATAGCTTTCTGCAAGCTAACCCAAAATCGTGAAGTAAATCTTGGGTCACGATCCGAAACTATGAATACTGGCATACCATGCAATCTCACAATCTCGTTCACATACATACTAGCAAGACGTTCAAGGGAATAAGTCTCACGTATCGGTAAGAAATGAGCAGACTTGGTTAATCTATCAACAATAACCCAAATCGCATCTATGCCTTGAGAAACCTTGGGAAGACCTGTAACGAAATCCATGGTAATGTGTTCCCACTTCTATTTCGGGATCTCAAGTGGTTGCAATGGACCCTTTGGCACTTGATGCTACGCCTTTACACGTTGACAAGTTAAACACCTCGAGATAAACTCCGCGATCTCTCTTTTCATATTGCTCCACCAAAATGTGTGTCGAAGATCGTGATACATTTTGGTACTCCCAGGATGGATTGCAAACGATGTGTTGTGTGCCTCCATCATTATTCTATGCTTCAAGTCAAAATCGTTAGGAACACAAAGTCTGGAGTTGACTCGAAGTATTCCTTCTTCATCGATTCTTGCTTCTGGAATAGCACCTTCTTGCACTTTCTTCTTCATACGCATCAGCTCTATGTCCGTAGCTTGAGCAGCTTTAACTTTATCGATTAAAGTCTGTTCTACTTGTATATTTGATATCATCATGTGGGTACTTGGAGCCTTCATCTCTATCTCCATCCTTTGCAAATCATACAAAATGGGCCTTTGTGTTAACAACATTGCACTCGTACCCGCATATGATCTTCTACTCAATGCGTCAGCTACTACATTTGCTTTTCCAGGATGATATTGGATGGTATGATCTTAATCTTTCAACAGCTCAAGCCAACGTCGTTGCCTCATGTTGAGTTCCTTTTGGGTGAAGAAATATTTGAGGCTTTTATGATCCGTATAGATCTCCACTTTCTCCCCATACAGGTAGTGTCTCCAAATCTTCAACGCGAAAACGACTGCTGCCAACTCCAAATCATGAGTAGGATAATTCCTCTCATATTCTTTGAGTTGTCGCGAGGCATAGGCTATGACTTTCCCATGTTGCATGAGAACACATCCTAACCCTTTGCCTGAAGCATCGCTGTAGATAACAAATCCATCCGAACCAGATGGTATTGTCAGAACAGGTGCCAAAATGAGTCTCCTCTTGAGTTCTTGAAACTCTTCTCACAATCCTCGCTCCAACCGGATTTTGTATCCTTCAGAGTCAGCTGAGTTAACGGAGTAGCGATTCTAGAAAATCCTTCCACGAATCTCCGATAATAACCAGCTAAGCCCAGAAAGCTACGTACTTCGGTTACCGACTTTGGTTGCTCCCAACTTTGTATGGCTTCAATCTTCGCCGGGTCGACAGATACTCCATGTTTTGACACCACGTGCCCAAGGAATGCTACTTCCTCAAGCCAGAACTTGCATTTCTTCAGTTTGGCATACAACTTGTTTTCACGAAGCCTTTGCAATATCAGCTTCAAATGGCGCTCATGATCTTCACGACTTTTGGAATAGATGAGGATGTTATCAATAAAGACAACAACGAACTGATCCAAATATTCTTTGAATACACGGTTCATCATATCCATGAAGGCAGCAGTAGCATTAGTCAATCCAAAAGACATGACTAAGAATTCATAATGCCTGTACCGAGTTCTGAAGGCTGTCTTTGGAATATCCTCAGTTTTTAATCTTCAGCTGATGATATCCAAAACGAAGATCGATCTTTGAAAAGAATTGTGCTCCTTGTGACTGGTCAAACAGGTCATCAATGCGAGGTAGCGGATACCTATTCTTGATAGTGACATGATTCAATTCTCGATAGTCGATACAAAGTTGCATACTCCCGTCTTTTTTCTTTACGAATAACACAGGAGCACCCCAAGGAGATGTACTAGGACGAATAAAACCGATGTCCAACAACTCCTGTAGTTGAACTTTTAACTCCTGAAGTTCAATAGGAGCCATTCGATATGGGGTTTTAGAAATGAGCTTTGTACCGGGTTCAAGGTCAATAAAGAATTCAACTTCACGTTCTGGGGGTAGACCAGGAAGTTCTTCAGGAAATACGTTAGGAAATTCACTAACAACAGAAATATTATTCAAATCTGACGTGTTTTGTTCAAGTCCATAACATGGGCTAAGAAAGTTTGACATCCGTTTTTCAATAAACGAATGGCTTTATGGCTTGATATAACAGCGATTGATTTTAATGGTTTGGTTTCTTGAATTCGCATAACAGGTTGGTTAGGAATATGAAAACTAACAACCTCACGAAAATAATCAATTTTGGCATGATGAGTAGTTAACCAATCAATTCCTAAAATCACATCAAATGTAAGTATCTTTAAAGAAATAAGGTCAATAGGTAATGTGATGGTGCCAACTTGGATTAAGCAAGATTTATAAACTGTAGATGTAACGAAGGTTTCACCCAACGGAGTTTCAACAGACAAGTCAAAGTCTAATTTCTCCGGAGTCAAGTTTAAACGTTGAGCACAAGCAGGAGAGATAAAAGAATGGGTAGAACCGGTATCTAGTAAAGTATAAACTTTGCAAGAATTCAAGATTAGCTTACCCGTGATCACCTCGTTCGGGTTTCTCGCGTTTTGGCCAGTCACGACAAACGCTCTTCCAGGAACCGCTGATTTTGACTTATCCGGGACAGCTTTTGGAGTCACCATCCCCGCTGAACTTGGTTTTGCTACAGAACACTCTCGAGCTATATGACCCTCCTTTCCACAGTTACAACATACCTTAGATTGTTGTGGGCAGTTTGGGCTGATATATCCCTCTTTTCCACATTTGTAACATACGACCGGTGGTCGTTCTCCTCCCCTAGAAACAGTTGATGTTTGTGCTGACGTCTTCACGTTATCATTGTTGTACCTTCTCTTCTTGAAATCTCCTCCCGACTCGCTCCTTCTATTATCAGGACCACGATCACCACCAGAGTGGTTACCGCTTTTGTCCGAATATTTTCCTCCCTGCTGGTTTTCATTACTTCGATGACTGCCGCCACCGGTATGACCCTGGTTGTGGTCCCTCGGTTGCACATACTCATTATCTCACTCTAATAATTGAGCCATGTTTACAACATCTGAATATAAAAAAAATTTATGAGAGATAAGATATTGTCGAATCTCGGGTTTTAGACCTCTCAGAAACATCCTTGTCATTCGTTCCTCATTTTCGACCAAATGAGGTGCAAACATGGATAACTCTGCAAACTTCGCCTCGTACTTGGACACCGTCATGTTATTTTATTCCAGTCTAATAAACTCCACCTCCTTCATATGACGAATACTTTCAGGAAAGTACTTGTCATTGAACAGTTTTTGAAATGTTTCCCAAGACATGTTGAGTGCGTCAGGCTGGGTACGCTTCACAGACTCCCACCAGTAGTCTGCCTCACCGCGAAACATAAAGGTGGCGAATGGAACCTTATGTTCCTTCGTGCATCCCAAGACATCGAATATCTTGGTAATTTGCTTGACCCACGTATCCGCCATGATCGGATCCGGCTTTCCCTTAAATTCTGGTGGTCCCAACTCTTTGAACTGCTTGGCTGTGACAGACCGCGTGTTATCACTTCCACCCTTATTTTGTGCACGAGTCTCCCTCGTCTGATTTTGTATGAACTGCAAAAAGCTCCTAAACATTCCATCATTCATCGTTTGCTCGGTAGTGTTGTTTACAGGAGGAATATTGCATTCCTGTTACACGTTTTCCTGGGTGGTGATCAAAGGTGTCTCCACGGTCTGATTTACTCCATTATTAACGTTCTCAGCTGTCATTCTTAAATACTGCCATAAAACAAGGGTTAATAGTCATGTCATATATTATCCCTATACTTTGACCGACCAAATAAACACCAAATAAACTTAGTCAGGTCATACTAGCGAAGGAATTCCCCGTCTCTCCCCTCCTAGTTCTTGTCTCACATCTCAGCCAGGGATCATATCCCTAAGCTCTGATACCAACTGTGACGCCCCCAAAATAGGTATACAACACCCATTCTGAGTCGCCAAATACATGGTACAGAAAGCAAACTACAACTTCAATAATACAATTGTCGTGCAAAATACGACAACACATACTGTGAGTTTAAATACAAATATTATCTTCTAGACAATATCCACACTCAAATAAGTTCTCAATACAATTATTCAAACACTATTTTACAGAAATAGTGAGGACTGTTAAAACATCTTTCTAGAACCATCACTACCCAAATCAGATATGTATATAAGTGTATGTGAACGATATGTGAGCGGTTTTATGTGATAATAACATTACTCAATTGTATATGAACAATTATGAAATAAAAATTATGTAAGAACTAAAATGAAATAAAAGTATGAGTACAAGGACAAAAGCATAGTTTTGTGTAAGACCCCAACTTTTATAAATAAAGATGAATTTTCTATAAATATCATTTTTGAATATTATGGAGTTAATTTGATATAATGTTATAGTTGTGGGTAATATTTATAAATTTTGCAAAGTACGCAAGTTGTTATATAATATTCGATTGGTCGGGAAATATTCGTTTTAACAGGGAATATTCGTACAACAACACAATTATTGGTGGACCCCACAACGGAATTATTGTCGGATTGAGAAAATGACAAAAATATTTTATTAAAAATAACGGTGGAAATTTTACCATTGTTACTGTTGAACTACTCGGTAGTAAAAGTACAGTAATACGTGTGGTTGCATAGTAGCACACGGTATTGATTATTAATGCTTATGTGAGAGGTAACTCAGTTTGATTCAATTATTGTCAGTTAATAATATGAATTATTTAGCGATAATGACGTTTTGTTTTATTCGTATTATTAACGTAATAAAACAGAAACATCTTTTTATATAAAACAGAATACTTTATTAAAGTTATTCTATAAATAGAATATATTATATTTTATTTAAAAGATTTTTCTTTAAATATGGACCGTCAGATTAAAGTAATCAATCTAGACCGTTCATGGATTAGTTACTATGCATTCTATTTTTCTATAAATAGCAGCTCATTCCTTCATTATTTCTTACGAATTCACCGAACTCTAGAGAGAGAAACTATAGAGAGAAACTATAGAGAGAGAGAAGAAGAGTATTCTGCTACTTAACTACTTCCTTATTTCAGCTCGTCTTTAAAACGGTAAGGGGTGTTATTCTTTCTTATTCATGAAGAGAACTGTTGTTATTCCATTTCTTATTATTCTGTTGGAATAACCTGTATACGTGGTCTACCCTATACTTGGTGACATTCTTCTATTATTCTGTTGGAGCATCCTGTCTATGTGTTTTACACCGGACCTGGTTCCGTTTTTATTATTATTCTGTTGGAACATCCTGTCTGTGTGTTTTACACCGGACCTGGTTCCGTTTTTATTATTATTCTGTTGGAACATCCTGTCTGTGTGTTTTACACCGGACCTGGTTCCGTTTTTATTATTATTCTGTCGGAATATCCTGTATGTGCGTTTACGTCGGACCTGGTTCCATTATTTATATTATTCTGTCGGAATATCCTGTCTGTGCGTTTACGCCGGACCTGGTTCCATTATTTATTATTCTGTTGGAATAACCTGTCTGTGCGGTCTATCGCATGCATGGTGATTTCTTTTGTTATTCCATTCTTTATTATACTCAGTTGGTTAAGTTTTGACTTCTATACTCCATGAAATTTGTGGAATATCCTTGACATTTGTGCTTCATCTAGTATCTATTCATGAAAATATTCTCCTGATCATTCTTGAATTTTACTCCACAAAGTAGTATCATGTTGACAATTTGGACGTTGTTAATTTTTGGATAAATTAATTCTTGAACTTGTTTTATTGAATTCTTATATCATTATCATCATCCTCATGTTTATATTCTGTTGAAAGTCATCTGTGGCCTGTAGTGCATAGATGGACTTGGTATGATTATGACCAGGGATTATTCGGTGTAATCATGACCGTAATGTTACGAATGATGTGGTAAAAGTCCTCATTGGCCCGTAGTGCGTTGATGGACAGTTGTTGGCATGATCATGACCATTAATGAATATACGAATATCCTTGGCCGTAGTGCAGGGGTGATTCGATGATGTGAATTATTTTATTAAGCTGAGTCTCAGCGATCACAGTGTTGGAAAATCTTTTAAATCATAAAAGATAGTAGAGTTTATTTTCTACTTGACTCTTTTAATGGATTGCTTGTTCCGCTGCAGTTAAACTTGATGTCTATTATATTTTATCAGTTTAACATTGTTGAAGGCTAATGATAATTTATTCTGCATTATCTTAGTCATGATATTTCTTACTGGGCTAGTTGAGCTCACCCTTTCTTTCACTGTTCTCTTCAGGAAATGAGAACGTAGCTGGGACAAGTCGGGGAACGGAGTGATGGTCCGAATGATAGTATTAGTTAGTAGCCCTCACTATTCTATGTAATGGTGTGTTAATAAATGTAATGAGGACTCCTTTTGAGTATGAATACTCTCTAGAAGATAATATTTGTATTCAAACTCACAGTTTATGTTTTGTCGTATTGTACACGACAGTTGTATTAGTAAGTTGTATTTGTATTTTGTATCTGACGACCCAAGATGGGTGATGTATACCTAATTTTGGGGGCGTCATATTTTGCCTTATATTTATATACTAGTTGTGTCCCGTGTCTCCGACACTGTATGGATGGTGGAATTTATTCTATATTTTGGACAGCCCAGATAATTTATTGAGTGAGCGAAAAATTCAAAATTATTTATATTTTATTAGATAGATTTATTAGATAGATGGAATGATATTGTTTCATTAGGTTTGGCTTTTTAATGTGCATGATTCAGCCAGCCATGAGTTGCAAGTAATTATCATTATTTTTTGGGGTTAAGTTCAGATGACCATATGGGGTTTGGGCGGTTTCTCACTTAACCACCTGTAATCAGTAAAGCTACATTTAAACACCCGACTTTTTGAGGTGAAGTGAAAACGTCACTTTTTCCGTCTAAATTAACCGTGCGTGTAAGTCAAACGCCAAAAGCGCGTGAGAAAAGAGTATAACAGTCAAAAAAGACAGTTAAATGTCTGAATTACCCTTCATCTTCCTCAAACCTCATTCCTCTCACTCATTTCTCACTCCATGCGTCCTCTCTCTCAAAACTGACGAGAACAGCGACCCCTTCTCAAACGCCGCTGATTCACCACCGCTGCACCTCCAACTGACCCCTCAAGACGCTCGTAAAATACTCGAGCCCTTCACTAATGAACAGCTCCTTGAATTCGTCGAATCTGCCATCGCCCGCGACCCGGTCACCCTCGCTTCCGTTCGCTCCATCGTCGATCGAAGATCCCTTTTCAAAAAAATTCGAAAATGAACAGAGCTACTTGAAAGACTGCCGATAATTCTAATACTTTCTTTAGAAGCTCAAGTAATTGTTGCTCAATAACAGATCGGAAAACCCTAGATTAAATGTTTGGATCTGATATGGTTATCTTTGGGGATTTTTGGCTTATTCGTTATTGCTCTATTTATTTGTTCAAATTAGATGTTTTCCTATTTAATTAGTACTAGTATAATGGTTTATGTATTTGTGTTTCTGGAATTTGGAAGTGGGAGACTTTGAAACTGAGTTGAATTTGGTGAATTTGGGTTTTGGGGATTGCCGTTAGGCTAGGGCTGGGTGGTGTTACAAAATGGTGCTGCAATGGCAGAGCCTGAGCTTGAAGAAGGCGAGGCTTGGTGTCACAAGGCGAGGCTTTCTAAGGGAGATTGTTGAATACCACTAGTTGACTATCCGAGTGCATCTATTAGACTTTTAGTTAAGAGAGATCAAGGCACTCCTTTGGAAAAAACACTCCTTTGTTTTTAATACTTGAGTTTGTATAGGTTATGAAATTTTCAGGTACAAGTGATGGCAAGCAGTGAACTGAGAAACAGGGGATCAACAATACGCATACCAAATCAAATTTCTGTTCTGATTACAATTTCTCTAGTTTTGGATTTCAACTTGTTGAATGATTTCAATTTCTCTGTTTTAGTCAATGGTTATATTCTTCGATTACAAATATATCATGTTTCTATTATATATTATATAGAAGTTCAAATCTCCATGAAAATTGAAGAATACTTGATAAATAAAGCTAAAATTATTTGAATTTTAAGCAGGTTGTGAGAAAGAGTCGGTCAAAGAATTTCCGGATTTCTGACTGCCGCAAAGTTAGTTCCGGCACTCGTATAAACGTCCTTTTTTGTTATGAATTCTTGCTGTAATTGCTTTCCAAGTTTCCCCCAATTCAATTGTTAACTGTATTTTTCTTATGGTATACTTGAATTAAATTTGGAATGGAGGAGATGAGAGAGCCTATTTTTCTTTCTTTTCTTTGGGTCGAATGAAAGGGAGCACCGGAGCAGGGGCTCTGTTTGTGAAATTAGAGGGTAAATAAGTCATTAGCCAACTCACAATTAATTTAGACGGAAAAAGTGACGTTTTTACTTCACCTCAAAAAGTCAGGTGTTTAAATGTAATTTTACTGACTACAGATGGTTAAGTGAAAAATCGTCCAAATCTCACGTTGAACTTAACCCTTATTTTTTGTCATGAGTTGTTAGATTTGATCTTTCCTTCCCCACGAAGGAAGCAATTTAATCTAAGATATTTTTTGGTCCATTGCAGTGGGGTCCTCAAACTTGACTCTCAAATCTCAATGTCTAAAAATGGAAGAAATAATTTGGAATAATGACTGAAAAAAGAATGATATGATCTAGTAGTAGTTTGAAAATGGCCCTCTACCAAGATAATGAGAGACGGCCATTATCAACAGAGACATCAGGCTTAATTTTTGTTAAAAGGATTGGGAATTGTTTGTGATATATATATATATATATATACACAACCGATCAAGTTCGGGAGTCCGGATTTTTTTAAAATCCGGACTTTTTTTTTTTGTTTTTTTTAAATAACTAAAAAAAAATATTTAATATTTTATGGAACTGAAATTTTTCCATAATACAATGTTTTGGACGTGTTATGAATACCTATACCAAAAAGTGGTGGTACAGTCTGCACAGACAATACCACCATGTTTTGTTATACGTACCCAAATCACACCCAAAATACTGTATTATGAAAAAATTTCAATTCCATAAATTTTTTTTTTGTTTCAAAAAAAAAAAAAGGTCCGTATTTTATAGAGTCCGGGATCCCGGACTGGATCCGGACTCTATATATATATATATAGCAAAGAGAGAGGATAACAATAACATAAAGACAGGTAAGAAAAAGAGTCATTTATTAATGATAATAAATAATATAACACAGTATTTTTAAATTTAATGTCACAATTTTACTATCATTACTTATAAACTACATATCGAACCATTCTATTTAGGAATAAATTTGAGAATATTCTAAAATTTCATAATGTTTGCAAATAATACTCCTTTTATTGAACGAATAACTATTCAATTAATTTAATATAGATATAAATGAATTTTATAATGACTAAAAAGAAATTCTATATTATAATATTATTAAACCTCACACTCTTCCCGGGAAAAAAAAATTAAAAAGAAAATCTTACGCTGTAGTGTATATAAAGATGACAAGACATGCCTACGAATAATAATATTTCACAAATGACAAAAACAATTAACTACCCCAATAATCCAACCGTCCAAACTTCTCTATTTACAATTCTTGGCTTTGAAGAAAAAAATCACGTAAATCTAGATAGATAGAGAGATGAAAACCATTGAATTTGGTGCACGGAATAAAGAATGAGATGGAGAGAGAAAAGAGAAAAGAGAAAAAGAAAACTTGGAATGGGTTAAACTTATGCCTACCAATAGAATAAGTATACACGTATCGGTTCAATTTTCCTGTACAATTTAGCTGTGCTTGTAAAAGGACTCCTGTCAATAGAACATCTCCACTACAAAATAAATTGAATCCTTCTGCGGCGATCCGCATTTTCCGATCGGGCGAAATTTTTTTAAATTTTTTTTTTGTTTTTAATTACGAAATAATTAATTTGATTTATTGGAACTAAATTTTTTATAAAATACAATTATTTAGGTGTCATTTGAATACATATAAAAAATAGGATTGTACAGTCTGTATGTTTTTTACATATATTCAAATGACACTTAAATCACTGTATTTTGTAAAAATTTCAGTTCCAATAAATCATATTAATTATTTGGTAGTCAAAAGCAAAAAAATAAATTAAAAAAATAGTTTAAATTTCTTCACCAACTTCTCTGATTTGATCAGATCTAATCCATTCTGAAATAGTCCCACGGCTTGTAGATCGTTCAGGTCTGTCACTTAGCCGACTGTTTCACGGAATCGCTTTACATATTGGCCCAAAGACTCATTCGAATACTGTCGAACCTGAGCCAACGAGCCAGTTGGTTTCCCCCTCCATTTGTTGCTCCCAAAGCGAGCGTGGAACTTATTGCACATGTCCGCCCAAGATAAAATCGAATCCGAAGGCAAAGTCCCCATCCACTGCCTGACATCCTTTCGGAGTGTCTTGACAAAAGTATGATACTTAGCAGCATCACTAAAGTCATAATAATCCATCAGTAGGTCGAACGCCTGACTATGGTCATAGGGATCCCCCGATCTGTCATAGCTTTCAATGTGGGGCAACTTCTTGGTGGGGTCAGCTTTTTCTTTTAGAATCTCCGCGGAAAAAGGGGATGCCTTTTTTTCCGAAGTATCTTTCGTTTTCTGTACCTCGGCAAGCTGCCTCCGAAGCTCCTTCAACTCTTTAACCAGATACTCCACGCCTTCTGGTTGGGATAATGCTTCTTTTTTCGGTGACTCCTCCCTCCTCTGAGTGGACCTGTCTCGTGCCATAGAACCCCCAACTTTCGAGGGACTTTTACAATGACGATGGTCCACAGAGCGGAATGCCCTCGGTGGACTTTCTGGTATACGACCCCTAGATCTGCTTCGTCTTTGAACTCGACTGCCGTGGTGGGAATGCGCAACAACGAGCGCCTTCTTTGTATTCTCAGGAGTACGATCCCTGGATCGACCTCTTCGTTCGCTTCGACCCTGCTCCTTAGAACCGATAGGGTGATGTGCCATCTTCAATCTTTGAGGAGTAGGGCTTCTGGATCTTTTTCTTTTTCGAGGTTGACCCCGAGACTCATGCCCTGAATGAGCATGTTCTTTTCCACTCCGATGCCCACGTTCTTCGGATTAGACATAGCTGGACGTTTCGTCCCTCAAATCTGTCATTCGGGACATCTGCTCAGCTATATTCTGTAGTTACTTCACAAGTGTCTCCATGGCCCTATCTGCTTCATCTGCCATCTTAGCCAATCGGGAGGCCTTTTCGTCTCGGTCATCCCGGTATCGAGTTCTAAGCGAGATGCCTTCTACTCGTTTCCGACCATGACTAGACCCTTTCTCTGCTGTGAAAACTAACTTTCTCTTGGCTTTGCTCACAGCCATCGGACGAGAATCTCCATGCGAACGTTTGGACGCTGTGCTGGTGATGTGATAAAAATATGTAACTGCAAGTGCACAGTGTCAAATTGAAGAACTGGCAAGTACAGGTCGAACCCACAGAGACTAGATTAATTCTTTAATATATTCTTAATTAATATTTTAGGCGAATTAGAAATAAATATGGTGGAGAAAATTTATTAACTAAATTATTCAAACTACTAATTAATAACGGAAACTATTAATGAGAAAAGATACCTAGAAATCAGAATCCACCAAATATTAACATAATAAATAATTTCTTATTTCCTAAATCAACTCCCAAATTATTCTCCCTTCCCTTTAAAAATAATGATTTATATAATTAATATGGGCAAGCATAAGTTATGAAAAATTCACAGATTAACTATAACTTATCAAAACCTCGCAATCAATATAAAAATCATATGCAATTTATGCGGAGGAAAATATGAAGGCGAAAATAATTAGGCATTAATTTTGGAACGGAAAGAAAATATTAATATGAAATACTTAGTTTCATCATAATCCTAGGTATTAGAAATTTAGCTAGCCATGGAATTAAAAACAAAAACAAATAATTTTAGTACTACAATTCGCATGAAATAAGAACAATAATTAAAAAGAGAATTTCTATTATATAAATAAAAGAAAGATACAAATACTCCCTGACAGTAGTTTCACACGTGATTGGAATAAGAGAAAAACAAACTCTAAATATGTTACTCCCTTCTACACTAGTGAAGAACTAAGAAAAAGAAAATAATAAGTGGTGCCTTTCTCTCTAAAACAAGAGTTCTATTTATTGGGAAAATAACTTGGAACCCTAATTGAACTTGGACAGTTTTGTCCCCAATCAACTTCTCAAAAAGATCTTCTAGATATACTTTTCTTCTCTTGTTGGGTTTGACTTGCACACCAAGATTGGTCCACCTCTTTCCTTCCCCTTATAGGATTCTTCTTGGATATTCCTTATATGAATAAAAGCATTAAATATCGCTTGATCACCAAGATTTTGACTTTATTGCAACAAATATTAAATCCTACAAAATAAAATAAAATATATTAATTTAATAAACTAATATAATTAAAAGGACAAAATTAGGAATAATTAAATGTATGAATTACGTGTCTATCAAATACCCCCATACCTAGCTTTTGCTCGTCCTCGAGTAAAATAAAAATAAAATAAAATAAAAATTACACTACCCCATTTTCGTAGGAAACACGATTGCACTTAGCATGTGCAACAAGCCTTTAAACCCCAAGGTTACCTAAGTGGACGAGTTGTGTCTCGTGAGGGTTTGCAGTGAATATACCCACAAAATTCAAAAATATATTTTTTGGATTCAACAAATTATGAAATTGAAAGAAAACTTCTAAATATTTATGGGCATTATACATAAGCAAGATTAAATTCAAAATCACACATTCACCTTATCAAAAATACTCGATCTTCATTTTAAACACCATCCTTCATTAAATCAATTCCATGTGATGCATGCATGTGTATATGATGTAACTCTTAGTAAGAATTTTTACCATGAAAATCAAGCAAGCTCATTTTTTTCCTTTTCTTTTCTTTCTTTCTATTTTTTTTCAATTTTGATTCTTGACTTGTGCAATGTCTCATTTTCTTAGGCTTTTCAAAGTTACCCATGTAGAACGAGCGTTGGACCAATGACTCCCAAACCAGATGGCTTTAGGGCACTAGGTGTAGAGACACCCCTAAGGGCTTACTTACTCGAGTAACAAAGGCCACAAAATTAGACTAGTCAAGCTGTTTTTATTCATCACACTTTTCAGCGTGAATATCGATGATTCCCGAAGCTTAGATACCCAGTTATTTCGTTTAATGGACATTAAAGCAGTTATTTATTTCTTCTTTTTTTTTCAACTTTTTTCAACTTCATTTTTTTCATTCTTTCTTCTTTTCTTTTCTTTTCTTTTCTTTTCTTTTTTTTGAAATTACTCGAATCATGGTTTATACCCCACAACTAAGAATTAGTGCAAACGTGAAGTGCAAAAATGCTTGTGAAATCAATTTTAATCCGGATGGTGTTTTGAACTAAGATTTCGCATCTTATCAAAAATTTAAGAGTTCTAAATCTTTCAATCTTACTCATGAGTTTTGCTTCACAAACACTTATTAGAATTAATCCAATGCATAAAAAGTCAAATAAATTTTTTTTTTTTTTTTATAATTTTTTTGTGTTTTTTACTTTCCTAAAAAGAAAAAAAAATTTTCTAATACAATAATATACAAACAAACTCCCCCCATACCTAAATCATGCATTGTCCTCAATGTATGCAAATGAAGAAAAGAGAACAAAGATGTGAAAAAAATTATACCTTGTATGCGGGCCATTTGTTCTGCAAGAAAATGTGGTGAGAAAGAAAATAAATGTACATATCTACAAATATTATGCATCCTAAAAATTATGTGACTATAAATGATCAGGGATACAAACAGACAACCTAGAGTGGATTGCGTATGATTTTCAGGTGGTCTGGGTAATTAGAAATAGTTAGAATTTGCAACATAAGAACAATTGTGAGCATACCTGACTGATTCTTTTAAAATTGAGTCAAAGAATAATAACGAAAAATGATGGTTCCTTTTGAAAAATTCTAACTTCATAAAATCTATCCAAACTTGTCATCCATATTTGTTACCATGGGGCACTAAAATATTTTCATCATTTTGAATAAATGTTAGACCAAGATGTTTAGACACCACTTGATTAACACATGCATTATCTGAAATGGGAGATATGATCTCATTATCTAAACATAGAAGATTATCATTGTCCACAACCTTTGGTTCATTTGTTAAATCACATTTAGTGTTTTTGGAAGGCGCGTCGGATGGATCCAAGGTAGACTCAAAATGATCATAAGAGGATTGAAGGTCAATTTGATTCTCGAGAAAATGCTCAAAATGTGTCAAACTTGATTCAACTATAGGTTCCAATCTAGAGTAAGATTTTTGGGCTGTGGAGTCCAACATCTCATTGACCTCATTCAAGTATTCAGTTTCATCTCAATTTTGACCAAAATGATTTAGACAAAAGTTAATAATTTCATCTTCCCCCATAAGCTCATTTCCCGACATTTGTTGAATCATGTTCACTTCAACGGACTGGTCAAACAAATCACTAGGTTGCTCTCCCACATTAAACACATTTAAGTCAATTGTCATGTTCCCAAATGTCAATTTCATTAGTCCAGTTCTACAATTGATTAACGCATTAGAAGTTGCTAGAAATGGTCTACCTAAAATGACAGGAATTTAACTCTTGGGATTGGCAACAGGCTGGGTTTCAAGGACAATAAAGTCAATAGGGAAGACAAAATCACCAACCTTAATGAGTACATCTTCAACTATTCCTTTTGGCACTTTAACAGAACGGTCAGCTAGTTGGAGTGTGACACTTGTCTTTTTCAACTCCCCTAAGCCTAAGGTTTGGTACACAGAAAATGGTAATAGGTTCACACTAGCTCCTAAATCAAGTAAAGCCTTTTCAATTAAGGTGTCACCTATGATGCATGAAATAGTAGGACAACCGGGGTCCTTATATTTCACAGGGACTTGACATGACAAGATAGAACTAACATGAGTTGTTAAAAAAGCTTTCTTAGGAACATGAGTGGTTCTTTTATGTGTGCACAAATCTTTTAGACATTTAGCATATGAGGGAACTTGTTGAATGACATCTAAAAGAGGAATGTTAATTTTTACTTGTTTGAACACTTCTAGAATTTTGTCCAACTGGGCTGACTGCTTATTTGAAATAAGTCTTTGAGGGAATGGGGCTTTAGGTTTGAAGACTTTTTCATTTGATTCAGAAGATGTGGTTTGATCATTTTTTGACACACGCTGAGTAGATAGACCTACTGACTCAGAGTTTGTGGGCTTTTCATGCTGGGCTAACTTTGAAGATGGATTATTAGATTCAACATTTAAATTTTTCTCTTCTTCATTATCAATTCTAGCATGATTGTTAAAATAATTTCCAGACCCTAAAGAAATTACAGAATTCACATGATTGACTTGGTTGTTTTCAAGTGAATTAACATGATAAGGTTTTTGAGTAGAAACTAAAAATTTTGGATTGGTCTCGGGTTGACTAGGAAGTTTACCCTTCTCTCTTTCACTAACAATAGTGGCCAATTGACTCATTTGGATCTCTAGGCGAGAAATGGATTTTATTACAGTTTCCACACTCTTCTCTAAGGTGCTCACACTTTTCTCTAAGGAGCTAAGTCTCCTCTCACTTTCATTAGAAAAACCTGGTGGATATTGAGGTGCTGGATTTGAATTTTGGTATGGACCAGAATTTGACTTTTGGTAAGGTTGAAAAGATTGATTTAGAGACTGATTGACCTGATTTGAAGAATTATTTGGGTAGGGTCCTTGGTTCCATGCAAAATTAGGATAATTTCTCCAACCAGGATTATAAGTGGGTGCAAATGGGTCATTCCTAGGTCGTTGAAACATTGCATTGACTTGTTCATATTCTTCAAATTGGGGCACGACTCTAGGACATTCCTCAATCACATGGCTTGGTGAATTACACTTTAGACACAAAGGTGGTGGTGTTGAGACTTGGTTCACGTGTGATTGTCCCCTAGTTTCTAAATCTTCAAGTCTTTTAAGTACACCAGCCAACTTAACTTCGGTAGCAATTGAATTGTCAATTGTATGAACACCCCTAGATGAACTAGGTTTATCTGTCTCTCAGGTGGTTTTCCATTGCATGGTTTTTTCTGCTAACTCTTCTAAAAACTCCCAAGCCTTTTCCTCATCATTATTCAAAAAATCCCCTTTACACATTGACTCTAACATTGTTTTAGTGGGATAGTCTAAACCTTCGTAAGTAATTTGACACAATCTCCATTTCTCAATTTCGGGGTGTGGGCATTGGGATAACAAATTTTTAAATCTATCAAAATATTTCCAAAATGACTCTTTTTCATGTTGGCAAAATTGATGAATTGCAGTCCGAATTTTAGCAGTTTTATGATTTGGAAAATATTTTTTTAGAAATGTAACAACAAATCCCTCCCAGGTTGATATGGAATTATTTGGTAGGCTATATAACCATTTTTTAGCATTATCTTTTAAAGCAAATGTTATAAATCTTAGCCTAATTGAGTCATCAGACAATTGTTGAATTTTCATTAGGGCACAAACTTCCTCAAATTTCTGAATAAATAAATATGCATCTTCTATCCCTGTGAACCTAGGTAACATATTTATAAAATGTGGCTTAAGTTCAAAATTGTTACCAGTTACCGGTGGTAGACTGATACATGAAAGTTGGGCAGAGCGGGAAGGATAACATCGATCTCTTAAAGAAACAGTTTGTGCGCCCTCCATTTTTCTTAAAGTGAGATCTTTTAAAGTGAAATCTGAAAAATCAAGTGTTCTCACTAATCGGGATGTTTCGTCCCTAATCCACACTTTTTGCATACACTACTTAACAAATAAGCAGATAAGCACAAAAAAAAATCAAAAAAAAAAAAAAAAAATAATAATAATAAAATAAAATAAAAATAAAATAAAAATAAATTTACTTCTAAGGTCAACCTAATTAAAATCTAGACAGCTCCTAACTGTTCCAAGTTACACCGCAAGGTCCACCAAATTCGAAATTAATCACACCACTAGCCAGGTAAGTGTAAGAAAGGTGGGAGTCTCTCCGTAGAAACGGTGACTAATTGATTAACCACACAATCTTTAGGCGTATACCTTTTGAACCACTTGCCTAGACACCAGTAGTTTGATTAATTTAAAATTCAGACTCCTCTTGGAGTTTCTTGTCCTAATTGAGCTCGAGAGTCCTAGGGGCCAACGTCTACTTGATTTTATTAGGTTATGATCATGCAAAATGTAAATTGGGTTGTTTGTGGGCCAAGGAAGGGTGATGAAATCCCCACCTTATCTTGTTAAGGGTTGTGCCCTTATTGTTAGATTAAAGATGAAAATGCACAAATAATAAAAAAAATTATAAACAAATAAAGTGTCCTAAAACTATGTGAATTACGAAAGAATGAGAAATTTTGACGTACCTCAATCCTCCAGCAATCACCACAGTTTATATTTGACAAAATAATAATAATAATAATAAATAAAAATAAAAACCTAACAGGATGTGCTCTACGTGAGTGAATGCATGAATGCGGCAAATAAAAAAAATATTAATAATAATAAAAACTAAACTATTTTTTTTTAAAATATGGAGATACGAAGTACCGAAGAAAGCGCAGCAACAAAATTTTTATCTTTTCGCTCCTTCGACCAACTTCAATAATCCTGAAAAAAAAAAATAGAGAGTTAAAGCTAATTCGAATAAATAAAAATTAAGGAATAAATAAAAATTAATTCTAGTCCCCAGCAGCGGCGCCAAAAATTTGATGTGATAAAAATACGTAACTGCAAGTGCACAGTGTCAAATTGAAGAACTGGCAAGTACATGTCGAACCCACAGAGACTAGATTAATTCTTTAATATATTCTTAATTAATATTTTAGGCGAATTAGAAATAAATATGGTGGAGAAAATTTATTAACTAAATTATTCAAACTACTAATTAATAACGGAAACTATTAATGAGAAAAGATACCTAAGAATCAGAATCCACCAAATATTAACATAATAAATAATTTCTTATTTCCTAAATCAACTCCCTAATTATTCTCTCTTCCCTTTAAAAATAATGATTCATATAATTAATATGGACAATCATAAGTTATGAAAAATTCACAGATTAACTATAACTTATCAAAACCTCGCAATCAATATAAAAATCATATGCAATTTATGCGGAGGAAAATATGAAGGCGAAAATAATTAGGCATTAATTTTGGAACGGAAAGAAAATATTATTATGAAATACTTAGTTTCATCATAATCCTAGGTATTAGAAATTTAGCTAGCCATGGAATTAAAAATAAAAACAAATAATATTAGTACTACAATTCGCATGAAATAAGTACAATAATTAAAAAGAGAATTTCTATTATATAAATAAAAGAAAGATACAAATACTCCCTGACAGTAGTTTCACACGTGATTGGAATAAGAGAAAAACAAACTCTAAATATGTTACTCCCTTCTACACTAGTGAAGAACTAAGAAAAAGAAAATAATAAGTGGTGCCCTTCTCTCTAAAACAAGAGGCCTATTTATAGGAAAAATAACTTGGAACCCTAATTGAACTTGGACAGTTTTGTCCCCAATCAACTTCTCAAAAAGATCTTCTAGATATACTTTTCTTCTCTTGTTGGGTTTGACTTGTACACCAAGATTGGTCCACCTCTTTCCTTCCCCTTATAGGATTCTTCTTGGATATTCCTTATATGAATAAAAGCATTAAATATCGCTTGATCACCAAGATTTTGACTTTATTGCAACAAATATTAAATCCTACAAAATAAAATAAAATATATTAATTTAATAAACTAATATAATTAAAAGGACAAAATTAGGGATAATTAAATGTATGAATTACGTGTCTATCAGCTGGCATGAACACTTAGTGCAGGTCCCAAACGATCCTTGACAGACACTCGCGGTATTGATTCACTGGCAGCCATCGGCTGCCCCTCAGGTGTAGGTGTTCTACTCTTCCCCATAAATACCGACGTAGAACGACCACAATGTGTGATTGAAAAATACTCAGGACACTAGAACTCAGCCCTCCTTCTAGCGTCAATGTTAGTGCCAAGATCTTCTCCCGCGTCCCAATCACGTAAAACGCTTTGATCCTGCACATTTCAACATGTCAACACCAAAAGCTTGACGGCCTGACCATCGGGGGATAGCTCCGGCGTGAGAGTCAGTACAGGCGATCACAAGGTTAACAATGGAGGAATATAATGTCTAGTGCTTGAGCGAGAATAATAATATGATTGTGTGTGGTGTAATATTTTGTTACCTCTATTTTTCGCTTGTGTGATCTTTGCCCTATACGTAATCAAGACCCGATTTATCGTGCCACCCACTATCTCCTAACACCTCCTCCCACTCCCGGTCATCTCAGCCGAAAGTATGTAGCTCACTTCCCTACCTGCTACCACTGTTTTCCACCGCCGGTAATCGGAGTCCCATTCTCATTAATGCCATGCAGAAAGGTGGTAGACATAACAGTCAACTACTATATTTTGTGATGATTACCGATCAAAGATATGATAAGAGACAATCTGCATAATGGACCAATCCAATGACTAAGCCCAATAACATAGTCAAATAACGGGGCCCAAATCATTTGACCCAATATGACAAAAGTAACATAGTCCAAAGGACGAGCCCATTCGGCCTGGCCCAATATGAAAAGTATTATGGCCCAACACCTGTTTTAATATCGGGTTTCAAATTCTGGTTTAGTTCTTAAATTTTTGTTATTCGGTTAACCGAATAATTGAATCAGATAATTGTAAATAGTTTGAATTGGGGAAGGTTAATGGAAAGAAGATAAACATATATTCCATTCCTCCCTTAATATAAGTCATTTTAGAGTTGTGTACAATAATTAAAAAAAAATTGTATAACATTAAATATAATATCAATTGTCTATAATACATTTAAATTTTCATAATTATCATACTCATCTCATACTCTCTCTCATCTGTAATATTTTTTCATGAGCGTCCCTTAATATAAGTAAGTATTAAGGAAATTATTGTATAACATTAAATAAAATATCAATTGACTATATTAATGTCCTTGTATTAGAAAAGAGAATGTTATTTATTGGACAAAAAAAATGAGAGAACTAAAATTATATTTAATACTTGGGGTAATATTGGAAACTAAGCAATTAATGCTTACTTGAAATTCTCAAACGACTTATATTAAAGAACAAAAATATTTTTTAAAAATGACTTATATTAAGAGACAAAGAATAATTAATTCTCATAAATTATATAATAATTTAAAACGTCATATATTATGAGACGGAAATAGTATAAGAAGTAAAGAAGATATGGTTTCATACGAGGGGCTGAAAAGCGACAAGACTGATAGATGAAATTTAAGTTGGTTGGAAAGTCGTAACAAATGCCGAGTCGTAGCAATTGTAAAAATTTCATACTTGTGGTCCCAACCGGCGTAGAAAGATGGGCGTAGACAAAATTTGATACGTATGTGGCATTGTTACAATAAGAAATTACCTAGAACTTTCACATTACCTTCCCAGGTCTCCGTCTGCAACAAATTTAGGACAGAGCCCACTAAAAAACAATAAGTGGGTGTTAAAAAAAAGTAGTAGTTGAGTTGTGAGCACTTCTTGTATGCTAGTATCGGACCATATGCTTGTGATACTGCATTGTGCTTGTGCAGAGTTTCAATCTCAAGTCTTTATTTTAGACAACTCTATAATTTGTCGGTTTCTTACTTTTTAGCTGTTTAGTTTCATATTTTTCGGCCTTCTAATTTCGCAACATTATGCAGAATTAAAACTACTTTTTCACCATTGCAATGTAGAAATCTTATTGCTACTGATCCCTCCGTTACTGAATATTAACGTTAAGATTTGTCCATGCCTTACAATCATCAAAATCACGTACAATCATGCACAGAAACCGATTCACAAAAAGAAACCCTTCTTTTCCGGTCCAGCACAGATGATTATGAGATGAAGTAATGCACCGAGGGGTGGGATATGTGAAATCAAAAATAGGTTAGCTGAGACAATCTGGTAGGATTGGTGCAAGACGACAAGGCCTATACGTACATTACATAGGTTGAGCCCAGTGGCCCCCCTCAGCATTGAATTGATTCACCCCACTCACTGCTGTCTTAGCATGTCTCACCATAATTAATAACAATAAGTCTAGGGGACCGGCAGTTTCCGATCGAGACATTGACCGGTTGAATTTTTTTTTTTAATTTTGATTATCAAATAATAAATATAATTTTTATTTTTTATATGTATTTAAATAACACATAAATTACTGTATTTTATAAAAATTTTAATTTTAATAAATCATATTAATTATTTAATAGTCAAAAGTAAAAAATAAAAATAAAAAAATCCTGTAAGTTGCAACCCCTAGAAGGATTGAATTAATTATTGAGTCCCTAAAAATTTACCTGGCTGTAGCTTAGTGTTTGACTATGACTCACCAAGCCTTTTCATTGTTGCGATCCAAAACCTTAGCTTGTTCCTTTCCTCAACTCTGTTGTACCGGAGTGGTTATCATAAAATTTATTTTAGAATAAGTTAGTCAATTGACTTATAGAATATTGACACGTAGACGAAATTATATGTATACCATTATTTTATTAACCAATTGACCAATTTATTAAAAAATAAATTTTATACTAACCGGATCCTTATTGCACCAACAAATATAGAGTCTACTTGGCAAACTACAAGTAAGGGTAAGTGGATTATTTATTTGGCTCAAAATTTGGATTCAAGTTTCATTCATAACAGATGATTGATGACAACGTTCTATACCCTACTTACACAGAATTTCGGAGTTTTGTTTGGATACAAGTGTTATGGGTGTTACTTTATTATAAACATAATATATCGTGTTAAAGAGTTTGTAATTTTTTATCCAAAAAAAAACATTTTTTTTAATTAATTATAAAACGATTTAAGTAAATAACTCTTCTTTTGATGCAATTAAATACCAAAATTGCACCCTAGCATACTTGTGTTTAAATTTTTTGCAACAATTAAGATACAAATCACTTGATTTAATACGATTTATTAAGAAAATAAATAGACAAATTACCATCCCTTCACAAAGAAGCACCAAAGGAGGATGCGAAAAGGACACGTGGTCCTAGGCCAGCACCACACGGTTCTTTGTTTGGGAATGCCTCCTTTATCACTCGTATAATGGGGACCACACCATTTCTACTGTAATCTAGAGTACACGAAAGTACGAGATATTTCTAGCTATTTAATTTAAAATATTATATTTATCTCCATACTTATTAAATATAGAAAGAGAATTAAAAAGTATGTGATATTTAATGCTACATGCATAATAAAAAAAAATATGTAAAAATTTGATTATTAAAAAAAAGTAGACATTTAACATGAGACTACCCAAAATAGTAATAAGAACTTTTATCATGGGACGGGGGGAGTACTTTGATATATTCAAATATGTGAGTCATATTAATAAAATCCTCTCCCAGTCTCTTTAACTTTAGTCATCAAATCTGTAACCTCCTTCTCACTCTTCAAATTTGTAACATCATTCTCACCCTTCAAATCTACAATTAAAGGCTAAAAATAGGTTTGATATACAACTCATTGAATTGAAGAGACTGTTGAGGCATAAAATATGAAAGTAACAAATAATGTTCTTCAAATTGTCATGTAGGTCAACAAACTTCAATTTAAAGAGTTTTTTTTACTATTACTCTTAGAGATTCTCTTACAATAACGGTATCGGCATTCATTGTTGGGCCCCTACATCACCCTATATCATAATTAGCTGAAAAATTTCGCAGTATATAAGAATAATAATTTTGATTTTTGAATTATATAATTATAAATAACACAAAATTATATAAAAAATTTGCTAGTTATAAATTATTTCAGAAAAAATTACAACAATTTTAAAATTTAAAATATCTCATATTAATTTTGAAAAACTAAACCTGATCTAATATTTTTGAATGGAGTGAGTATTTTTATACACCTTGCTTCCAAAATATAATAGTACTCTATATGAATTTTAAAATTAATTTTAATTTAAAGTATTTTTAAATTTAAAATTAAAAAATAATAAATCTTGTACTCCATTTGACCCACAGAAGATAATTGTAGTAAAAAAAATAAAAAGTGTCCTATATAAAATGTCATATTGATTGATATCTTCAAATGTTAAAATAATAACATAGAGGTAGGATCTACTCACTAGTCATGTGAGAGAGATCACATGAAAATATTAATTTTTTATATAAAACTATCAATTTCCTTTTTGTATCCTCACACAGATAGTATGAATCTGAATTTAATTAAAAATTGCCCCCAACTTAGGATATGTGATTCACTCGACTCCCTAGAAATTTGCTGAGTTTTCAATAGGAAGAGTTGCATACTTGCTTCCATCGAGGGGCATTAAATGAAAACTCGTCTATTATTAGTAATTAGAAAGTCACATTGCTATATAAAATTGCCGGGTGAATACCACTTTGACCTACCATACACAAACCATTTGCTCAGGCCAAAAGAGCTACATCAAGAAGAAGCTGCAGTATTCACCCCGCTGTTCCTAAAGAGAGAATTATTTAAAAACCATAAATACAAGGACAGCTAAAAACTTACAAGACTAGCACTATTTCACAACATTAATGCAGATAAAGCTCCATTAAGTGGGACTAACCAAACTTCATTTGCTCGAACCAACCGGTTCATCGCCTTCCTCACCCTCTTTATTCGAAATCTTTACCCTTACCACTTCACAAGGACCATAAGCCCAGCTACAAACAAGAAAATACATCAAGTTAACCACACACAAACCAGAAAGCACCCAATAGTAGTAATCATAGTGACCCTTGTTAATATTGCTCGATACCCAACTCGGACTCCCTCCTCTTTTTGAAACTTGATCGACAGTATTCATTATTAAAGTTGCTATCAAGCCACCAGCACACGTCCCGAGTCCTTGCAGCGTCGATGCTATGCTGGACATGCTTCTAGGGAACTCCGAGAAGTAGAACTCATTTTGCCCTACCGCGTTAAAAGCCTCCGCGAAGCCAATCAGGCAGTTAGGCAGTATTAGCCACATTGCTGACATGTGTATTACGGCTTGTGGGTCATCTGATACTCCTTCCTTAATTGCAATTCCCCTCCGGATATACTCGATGATTGCCGTCGCGACAATGGACAAGAAAGACAAGAATATCCCGATTCCCATACGTTGTTTAGTGGTGAGATGAACAGGTTTCCTCATGATTCTTGATGCTAGGGGGAGGATTAAGCAGTCATAAAGAGCAACCCAAAGTGTGATGGAAATAACCACAAACATACCAAAAGAGGCTGCTGGTATTTCAAACGTTGAAGTAATGTGTCGGTCCATGGACCTTGCTTGGAGTACCGGAAAAGAGGGCTGACTTACATTTACAGACATTATCACACCCGTCGACCACAATGGAATCACCTTTAGCACCGCTTTGAACTCCTCTACTTGATCTACAGTACAAAGACTCCAAGATTCCGAAAGTTTTCCATCAGCACTCAAATATTGCTGAGGATCTTTAATAATGCAAGCTGTATTCAGAAACCTAGAGCCACATATGAAGTTTAAGCAGATTAAAGTTTTATTCATAAGAGCTATAGTCAACCTAAAGACTTCATCGTCGTATAACTAGATTCTCAATGGAAAATTTTAATTTCAATATGCAATATTTAGAATGGGCTACAACAATGATAACTTAATGATACCTCAGTTTCTCGCTTGGAACAAGAAGCGCTGATCCTTTCTTATGATGGTACACGATACTTGTGCTTTCTGATAATGTGAAATGTCTGTTTTTGTAGGACGCTACAATCACTTTAACAAAACCAGTAAGAAAGCTTGTTTTATCCATTGACTTGATGTAGAAGGGAGAAGCCAAAAAGAAAGAAAGAGCTGACAGCATCATGAGTACAACCGGAACTCCAAAACCTACTTGCCACCCCAAGTGCTCTTGAATATATGCAACACAAGTAAGCGCAATAAAAAGTGCAAATGTGACAGTAGCGTAATACCAGCTGAAGTAGCTCTCCAAGGCATTCACATTATTGCCGTTGTCTCGCTTGTCCAGCTGATCTGCCCCAAAGGCTAAAGAAGATGACCTGATTCCTCCAGCACCGATGGACATGAGTCCAAATGAAAAACATAAGAAAATAAATTGGAAAATTGTAGCTGAGCTGCAGCTGCTACTAGTATCAATGCAAGGAGGAGGCCTTGCTTCTGGA
Organism: Panax notoginseng; assembly: GCA_016801055.1. Lineage (NCBI taxonomy): Eukaryota > Viridiplantae > Streptophyta > Magnoliopsida > Apiales > Araliaceae > Panax > Panax notoginseng. The sequence goes on along the minus strand of CM029020.1, from coordinate 30,770,029 downwards.
ATCATTGTTGTTGACCATAACAGAATCATGCCCTTAAACATAGAAAATTAATTCGAGTAAATATTTATGTTCACCCAGTCCACATATAGTTAAAAGGGAAAAAAAATATGTCAGGCAGGGGTTAGTACATCAGAAACAAGAAGACTAGGGAGAGAAGAATAAGTTTTACACTTGAAGGTATTAGAAATGCCAACAGGCTAATGGCACGATGCCTTAGTTATCAGTACTCTATTCCCAATAATTCAGCTCAGCTCCTTTAGAATTTATTGTCTCAAACTTTCGGAGATTACCTTATGAGTTATACACCCTCTCCAAATGTTAATAAGTAATTTTGTGCAGCATACTTTTTCTAGTTACCACAATCAGAGTCGGTACTGATAGGTGAATGGTTTACTCTAATTACGACTACGGCATTCACTAATAAATGCCTTTTTGTAATATGGTTCTAGATTCTTAGGGGTGGGAGTCATTTTTCCATTTTTTTGGTTCTTCACAGCATAAAGCTATCAGATCAGATCATATCTACATATAGACACGGCATAACGACAAAAAATTGGCAACAGACCTTGGGGAATTTTTTTTTTCATACTAAAGTTATTTGCACATGTGATAATTAGCACCAAAGGTACTCAGACCACACCAATGATTTCTTGCAGCGAAAATGTGTAACCAATTTCCAAGTTATTTGAACAATTAACATGAAACCAAGTCTATATTGTGTAACCTCTAACAGATAAGAAGACAAGAACTACAGAATAATTAAGAGATATTTCTTCAAATGCCCCTACATCTATTTCTAGCTCGCTAGAAGGCTATTAGTTTTTGAATTAGTCCAACTGTCCAACAATATGAAAACAACCCCAAGAATAATCAACTTGTAACAAAGAAAATCACAATCAGTAATCAGCATGAATTGATAGAAGCAGAATATATATATATATATATATATATATATATATATATATATATATATATATATATAGTAACTATATTATTTTTTCGACCGATAGGACATCTTTTTCCACTTGAAGACATTCTACGATTGCCATTTTAATTGTAATAATGACATAGAATATAAGCATCTCTTTGAAATTCACAAAATAAATTACTCCCTTCGTTTCACAAAAGAGTCACATTTGTCAATTGTTATTCCTCCATAAAAAGAATCCTACTTCTTTTGATGATGGTATAAAATGATACAATGTCCTTAAATTTACAATCACAATTTTAGTATCGTGTCATCAGTATTCAACTAGATTTTCAATAGATTAAGGGTAAACATGTTGGATATTCATAAAACTAAGGACTAGAGATAATGAAAGAAAGCTAATTTAGGGACTGCTGAAGGATATTTTTATTGAGCAACAAACCATTTATTTATACAACACAATGAGAACTGAATTGCAGAAAATCTGCTACATGATAAGCATAACAGTTAAGTGCCTAAGAAATAGTATAACAACCAAGTGCTTAAAAATGGTCATAATCCTAAAGAATAGCAACAACTGAAATTGATTCAGCTTCATGAGTCATTGCAGTCAACAAAACATGTAACAAAAAACAAAATATTCTTAAAGTTTGTAAATTTTGTAAATGGGATTCTTTTTTGGAATTGGGGCTGATACAATAAGACTTGGGGGGTGTTTAATAAAACTGAATGAAATAGTTCTAAATGTTTAAATAATCTGAATGAGCTGAATGAAGCATAATTCTAATACTGAATGAAAAAAGTTGTTTGATAATTAACATGTCTGAAACATCTGACTAACATATTTTTATTATTTTATCTCTCTGAAAAAATTTAAAATTGTTGTAAATTAATTTAATATTACTTAATAGAACCGTTAATATTGTTAAAAAAATTAATATAAAATACTTCATTCAGCCAAAACTATTACACTTGGCCATTCAGCCCAAAAATCTGACCGATTTAGCCATTCAAACGATTTTTATTCAAAACAAACGCACTGAATGGCAGGTCGATTCAGCCATTCAACTCCATTCAACTCTAAACAAACACCCCCTTAAACATTGCAACGTCAAAAAGTTAGTTTTAATTCTGCATAATATTTTTGAAATTAAAAGGCCGAAAAATATGAAACTAAACAGCCAAGAACCTGACAAAATTAGAGTTGTTTAGAATCAAGACTTAAGATTGAAACTCTCCATAAGCATAATAATGTATTGACAAGAGTGTCGATATGAACAAGACACTTGCGAAGGTGATAAGGAGTTATTCACAAAATAAGAAACAAGTGAGCCTGGAATTCAATTGAAGGACATATGTCCAACTTTTACAACATTTGCTTGATAGAATATTCCAACACTATTTTATGGTGCTTATGCTCAAAATAGTAGGTATTCATGAACTAATTATTTTTACAACAAAAACTCTAAACCACGGAGAAAATAAAATTAAGATTAAATGAGTGTCACTTACTCACTTGTTAAAAAGTCAAAATATTAAAATATCTTAATTTACAAAACTATTCCTTTCCTTTTCTACTTACTCCTACTGTCCTACAAAACAAATCACAAGAAAACAAAATAATATTTGACGGAGTATCTTCCTTCATAAATGGATTAAAGAAGAATGTTTATTATTTGAAGTAGCTTCAGAAAACTTTGAAGTTGTCAAAGTAATACGCATCATTTTTTCAAAAATCAGGTAATAAATGAATTAAGAAATAGTACAATAAACAATAGTATATTAAAAATCCTCCTTCATAAATGAATTAAAAAAAGAAGAAGAAACTATATTTACTCCATTACATAATTTATTAAATAAACAGTAGTATATGTGAGGTCATTTTTGCCTTTTTGGAGCTGGAATGTAACAACCCGATCCAACTCGAGTATAGATATTGGTATTCTTGATAATAATTTTAAGTCTTATGTATAGTATGTCCCATATGTTTCACTGTGAAATTGAAATATCACATTTTTTTTTGTTAAAAGTCGCCTCGTAGTTTGATGTAGAACAACAATATTATCGCCTAAATCGAATGGTTAACAACTCTTTCCGTAAGACTATATTCGTCCCTTACTTTTGCTACACAAGGTTACTACGAATTAGTCTCCCAAGATAAGGCAGGTCCAGATTTTACTTTGTACTGAATTTGATGTGTAGAAACAAATCTAATATAAAACTATAAAAGAGAAGAAAATTATAACAAGAAAAAATATTAGAATGATATTTTTTCTAGGAACTTGAGAAGGATTTGTAATTTTTTGAATTTATAATCTATTTATAGGTTTCTAAGTACCATTTTGAAGAAATACATATCCTTTTGAAGAGATACATCCATTTGAAAATGTAACTTAAATATTAGAGATATATTTCTTTAAAAAGATATGTTGAACCATTGTAATGATTCATCCAATGGTCTTATCAATTTGAACCATTACATCGATTCAATTGTTTCATCAAGAACCATTGCATCGTTCAATTGCTTCTTAGCCCGAATCAATACATCTCTTGTCCGAATAGATCCCTCTTGTTCAAAGAGTTATAATCTTTCAAACCAAACAAATTGGACCAACACATCTATTGATTTTAATTGCAGCATATAATATATTTATTATATACTTTTCAAATTTGAAAAATCTAACATTTTTCCTACTTAAGTTGTTGACGTCTTTGTCAAGGATCTCTCAAATTTCTCCCCACCAAACTAGATTATAACATGGTCCTATACAAGTATAGGAGAAGTGGTCTTATAAAAGTACTTTTTCTATAACCACTTATTTCTTTTAGTGGGCTATGTCCTAAATTTCAGTTACCATTTACAAGTCGATAAACAAGAAAATAAAGCAAGGTTTACACTATATTTGTGAGTTTTAAAAAGGGGGAAAAGAAAAAAGGAATGTTTTTAGGAGAGAAAAGAAAAGATAAATAGATAAATTTTAGACAAATTTCCTCCCATAAATTTTCTTCTAAATTTGTTAGAATATATATTTTGTCCCACATCGAATACGTTGAAAAAATATGTCTAGTATATAATGAGTTGTGTCAACTCTTCTTATTGTCAATTGGTTTTGAGTTAAAGAGTTTGATATCATTATATACTTGGCCCATGTCACTACATATATTTGCTATGCCAACATAACTATATGAATGACCCTTTATAAGATATCAGATAAAAATATCATCTTTTTTAAAACTTAAAATTTCCTTTTAAAACTGACAAACGGGGAAATTAGTGAACAACAAAGCTCAAATAAGTAAAAAAATGAAACTGGTGAGATTAGTGAACAACAAAGCTCAAATAAGTAAAAAAATGAAACTGGTGAGAATGGAAATATATGTACCATAAGGCTAAAGATGGATCCAATTCCGATCATCGGGTACCGACCCACAAAAGAATCCGCAATAAAAGCCCCAAGTACCGGTAAGAAATTGGTGGCCGACGACCAGAGATTCAGTAGGCTGTTTCCGGTGACCATATCCATATGATAATTATTCATCAAATACAATATCATATTTGGGGTTAACCCAAAACTTGCCACCCTCTCAAATGCTTCATTTGCTGCACCAAAGAGACCCAAATTTCATACTCATAATTAAAATAAATAAATAAATTTAGCAATCAAATGAGACACTAATTTTGGGGCAAAGGATAAAAGATGGGTGTGTACCTATGATGATTTCATACTCTAAAAAAAAATAAAAAAGTTTATAAATCAAACGAGCCTATAATTTTTTTGGGACAGAGGAGAAAAGATGGGTGTGTACCTATGATGAATGGCAAGGTTCTGAAGCCACCCTTTTGTTGGGTAGTCTCTAAGAGAGGCTTTTTGATCATCAGAGCAGTTTCAGTTTCACATGAATCAGTATCCATTTGTGTTTTTGTTCTGTAGTTTAGTTTGTACTGGAGATATTAATAGTCATATATGAGAACATAACAGAGAGCGTAAGCACTACTAAGCAGGGACCATGGGAGTTTTTTGAGTGGTGGAGGAGCATCTGCGAAAAATGCATGGGTCTAGTGCATTTTAAGAAAGGAGGCAGATTTACTATTTTTACCCTATAATGGTGGTCTTTAATCTTGATTGAGTAGTGTAAACGGTGAAGTATGTTGCTACATTTATAACTTTATATATATATATATATATATATATAGAAAGGATCGTATTTACAAAAATGCCACCGCGTCTTATCAAAACTACATCGTTTTGATACAATTCTATTATTTAAGGGAGTTCTATTACTTAAGAGTTCTTCTACTCTTGATCCTTTCTCTCTCTCTCTCTCTCTCTCTCTCTATATATATATATATATATATATATATATATATATATATATGTGTGCACAGTTATGTATTACAAAATCGACTATGTCGACGAATTTTTGGGCTATAGTCACGGTTTCACCTGTCGCCATAGCTATTCTGGGCTACGGTGACGGGTGAACTGTCGCCATAGCCCAAAAATTCGTCGTCATAACCCGACTATGTAATACACAGTTGTGTATATATATATAGCCCATATATATATATATATATATATATATATATATATATATATATATATCTTTGTGATGCATACCCCTTTATTTAATTTATCCTGCTCACCACCTTTAGCGACGGACCGGGCGACGGTTTGGTCTGTTGCTATAGAATAAATAAACATTTTATATGTAATGGCGAAGGTTTGATATGTCACTAAAAACTAAGACGACGGTTCTCTGATATACGCAACGGACCGAACTGTCGTCTGGTCCATCGCTAAAGGTGGTGTGCAAGGTTTGTTAAATAAAGGGATATTTGTGACGCCCCCAAAATAGATCCACATAACCCATTTTGAGTCACCAAAATACATACTACAAAATTCAAATACAAACTTTTCTACAACTATTAAACTGTCGTACAAAATACGACCACACATACTGTGAGTTTTAATACAAATATTGCACCGTACATAATACAACAATATTCAAACTCAAATTAAGTTCTCATTACAGTTATTATCACATTATTTTACTACATAGTGAATACTTCTATAATAGCTATCTCGGACCATTACTACACTCTCTGACTAGTCTCAGCTACACTTTTATTTTCTGAGAAGGATAATGAAACAAAAAAGAAAAAGGTGAGCTCAAATAGCCTAGTAAAGATTATTATGACTAAGATAATGAGGAATAAATTATCTTTAGCCTTCAACAATGATAAATCAGATAAAATATAATGGACAACAAGTTTTATATTAACAACTGCAGCGGAACAAACAATCCATTAGAAAAGTCAAGTAGAGAATGATGTCTACTATCTTCTATGATTTAAGGGTCCATCATCAATATTTTATCCTTGTAACACCAATCAATAATTATGCAAATCAACATTTTATCTTTGCACTACGGGCTAAAGATATTCATTTGTGTCACCAATGATCATGATCATGCCATCAACAGTCCATCTTTGTACTTCGGACCACAGATAACTTTCACCACAAGTCTTTGCCTATAACATTAAATGTCATGATTATACCAATACATAATTTCTGGTCATAATCATATCAATCATAACAATCAACAGTTCATCTTTGCACTACAGGCCAAAAATAACTTTTCATCACAATTTAAGTTTGAGGATGATGACAATGATATAAAGGATGAATAAAACTGAGATCAATGATAAATATTAAAGATTTATAATTTAATTTATTCAGAGTTCAAGAATATTCAAATTGTCAACATGATAACGAAAACATGGATTCAAAGTCAAAAATGATATTTAATATACATATTTCAAAGAAAATTTAGACAATGAAAAGAAAACTAATTTCCATCATGAATAATACTATGGCGTGAATAATACTCCGGGATGAATAATATCCCAGATGAATAGTACCCTGACATAAATAGTACTCCGACATGAAAAGATTAAAATTTAATAAGAAAGTTCAGACCAATATTTTAGTGAAATGATATTAGATGAAGAGCAAAACTCAATAAATTTTTAATCATTTTAGGAATTATAGAAGCAATACTTATCATAGTAAATGTAGATTTAGGAATATAAAATGAAATAATATCACTTACATACTATGGAGTATGGAAGAAAATAATACTCTTTACAAATATTGAAAGAAAATAATATCGCTTACCTTAGTAGTGGACTAAATTTGACTGGTATAACGAAGATTATCTTGAGAAAATATTGCACTATTAGCTACACTCAAAGTATCCTTATACTCAAAAGAAATACGCACAATATTATAGAAGAATAATTTTGTGATTTTGGTGTAATTTTCATTTCTTAACTAAGCAACCTATTTATAGGAGAATGACAGAGCACTATTTAAAAGAAAATCACGGACGAACAGTTGAAAGTTTCATGGATGAAAATATGATTTTTACTATGCAACACTGCAATAAAATATTCTAATAAAATAAAACCTTTATATATAATATAATATACTCTAATTATATTCTAATAAAATAAATAACTTTATATATATTATAAAAAATTTTCTGCTTTATATAAAAAGTTTTCTGTTTTATTACTATTATAATAATAATAAAATAAAATTGAGAAAATTTTTTGCCGACGGTTTGACAAATTAGCATGTACCCCCATGGAATAATAAGTCAAACTTACAACAAACGTCTCATGACAAACTCTTTTATTTATATCAAAAATTGAATAAATTTCTACCACAAATAATTTATCTTCAATCAACATATTTTTATTCTTTCAACAATTATTCCCAATTAATATTATAGATTCAAAATATTGACAACCAGATCGTTCCTAGAAAAGAGTGTGCTTTCCGATAAGGATTTTTTCTTATTGGCGCACAATTAGATAATCAAACCCCTTTCCTTGACAAAATTTTTTAGACATTGTCAATAATGCTAACTAATAATATTATTTCATATTAAATAATATGAGTAACTATATCGTGATAATTATTGATTTAATAATATAAAATATTGTGTAGATGTTATGGTAATAATTATTGAATCAATAATATGAGATACTATACAGCAACTATTGTGACAAATATTGAATGAAATATTGAGTGACTTCTTACGCAAGAATCAATAATTAGATATATTGTGTAATACTGTGTGTTACTGTGCAATACCGCGTACTACTGTGGAACAACGCGTATTACTGTACTTTTATCATCAAGTATTTTAACAGTTAACGGTAAAAATTTTGTCGTTAATTTTAAAAAAGGTTTGTCGACGCCGGAAAGATTTTTATCTCCCTCTTCCTAATGTGTTTCTTACCCTTTATATTTTCTTTGTGGATTTGTTTGATTTGAAGGGTGAGATTTTTAGGAAAAAGACCGACATATAATGTCGGCGATTTGAAAAGATTTGATTTTATTGATCTGAATTAGACAGAGCTGCCAGTTAATATGATTTAAATGATTGTATAAACTCAAACCGAATTTTGAAAGGTTTTGCAATATGGCCCAATATTGGACTCTGTTTAATTGGTCTTGGAAACGGAGATTCATAGAGTTCGAGGACTTGATTAAGCGGGGGGAAGCTGTTAGGCACCCCCCGACTTCTGTGAAATACGATTACCGCGCTTTTTGTTCCCTAATTTTTGTGTATGTGTGTGTGCATTGCAGTTAATTGGGCTTAAGTGCTTTATTTAGAGTAGTGGTATGCCTCTTTTACACCTATGTACAAAGGGTTTGACTTGTATAAAAGTTTAATTTTAATATAAGACATATAAAATGATGTTTTAAAAATAGGTTTTTAAACCCTTATGCTCACATAGTAATTGAGGCCTTTGATACTTTCATTTTATTCCATATTCGGCTTATTCTAATTTTATTCTCAAGATGCAAAACATCTTTGACAAAATAATATATATATAAGTGTCGGGCTCCTTATGGGCATGACAGCCATCAAAGTATGCCTGAGCACCACACATATGATTTTCACTATTACGGGGACCTTAAATCTGGATAACCATTTTAAGGTCCTATATTTACAATTATAAATTTTGCAAGCTAGCTGTACAACTGAAAAGGGTCCATCATGAGAACCAAATCTAGATCCGTAAGCTAGATCTTAGACCCCACGGCTCCTAAGCTCACATAATATCACATAAATAGCCTGCATAGCAAATATACTGAAACCAAGCAGTTATATTTACTCTAAAACGTCGTAAAACAAAGGATCCATCAGTCAAATCCTTGCATGCGCGTAACCAAAGCTTCCAGCACCATCTAGATACAGATTTAGGGTCGCGTGGTTGCTAAATATTTATAAAAACTAAAAAGAAAACTGGATCTGTACATATCTTAACCATTCTACTTTTTAAGTTCAAGTTTTATAACTTTTAAACCTGTTAAAAGCTAGATCTGGCTAGATCCAGTACAAATTTAGTCAATACAGCTCAAATATTGACTATTTACAAGAAATGAATGGTTAAAACTTCAGCTCTAACGAATATCAACTGTTAAAAGCTATATAAAACACTTATATAAGTATTAGAGCAAGCGAAGAAGCCAGATATGGAAAAATCTTACAGTTAGGCACGAGAATGGCTATCGAACGACTTTAAACGCCTTTAGGAACGATTTCCACCTGTTAAAACTTGATATTTTGTAGTATATATGTATATGAGTGTTTACAAATAAGTTTTACTGAAATCAGAGCACGATTTGAGCTCCATTTAGCTATTCTAGCCTCTATTTCTCTCGCTTGGGCCCTCTTATTTCCTAATCTTCTTTTGGAAGCCAAAGGGGGGAGGGGATATATATAGACCCGATCAGCCATGGGTCTACCTATGGCAGCTGTGGGTCTACCTGAGACTATCCCTGGTGGGTCTCGTCGTCTCGAAGTACGTGCACTCTAACCAACGCGCTGTCTACTTGAACTTTCATAACTTTCAATATGGGAATCCGATGGAGGCGTGCTATTCCTTTTCGGAAAGCCCTTTCTGAGAGCTACACAATGACATGGGATTTGACCTTTTCTGAATCCGGGAAGATGGTTCCATGACCAGATCTTTGAGTCTTTGCAGTTTGTCCGTTGAGCTGTCTTATGTTGTTTTCACTCAGGATCGCTGTTATGGTCCTGCATGGCCTTCTTCGTGGTAATTTGATCAGTTTTGATTTTGAGTTGGCAAAATTACTCTTTTGCCCTTCCGGGTTAATTTCCAGGCTTGATGTTGTAGCTGTCTTTCCTCAAGGTTGTCTTCAGGGTTTGACGACTATTGACTTCAATCTGTCCTTAGGGTTGTCTCTGAAGTTGATTTGATTTCCCAGGACTATCTCTGGGGTTCTAGTTTGATGATTTTATAGGACTGTCTTCGGGGGACTGGTTTTATGATCTCCCGGGGTTGTCTCCGAGGAACTGGTTTGATGATCTCATGAGGTTGTTTTCGGGGAATTAGTTTGATGATCTCCCGGGGTTGTCTCCCGGAGACTGATTTGATGATCTCCCGGGGTTGTCTCCGGGGGACTGGTTTGATGATCTCTCGGGGTTGTCTCTGTAAGACCCCAACTTTCATAAATAAAGATTAATTTTTCTCGAATTATATTTTTGAATATTATGGTGTGAATTTGATATAATGTTATAGTTGTGGGTAATATTTATAAATTTTGCAAAGTATGCAAGTTGTTATAAAATATTCGATTGGTCGGGAATTATTCGTTTTATCAGGATATATTCGTACGACGGCACAATCATTGGTGGACCCCACAACAAAATTATTATCGGAGTTAGAAAACGACAGAAATATCTTTTATTAAAAATAACGGTGAAAGTTTTAACGTTAACTGTTGAAATACCCGGTGTTAAAAGTACAGTAATACGCGTGGTTGCATAGTAGCGCACTGTATTGATTATTGATGCTTACGTGAGAAGTTACTCAGTTTTATTCAATTATTGCTACAATAATTGCTGCATAGTATCTCACGTTATTTAATTCAATTATTGTCAATATTTTATATTATTAAATCAATAATTGAGATGACAAGTTATTCAAATTATTATCTGCATAATTAACAATGTCTAGAAAGTTCTGTCGAGGAAAGAGGTTTGGTCACCTAATTGTACGCCAATAGGGAGAAATCTTTATCGGAAAGCCCCCTCTTTCCTGAGAACGATCTGGTTGTTAATATTGCGAGTTATAATAATGATGAATAAATGTTGTTAAAAATATTGAGGGGATTTTTATGAAGTGTTTGTTGAAAATTTTACTTATTATTTGGACCCCCGTTTACCCATTTTTCAAAATAATCGGTAGAAAGTTATTCGGTATATATATATAATATTGGTCGGGGCCACGTGTGGGGCCCACATGTGGGAAATAAAGACTTTTGGGGGAGGGAAATCTGATAAAATTCACGGGAGGGAGTATTATTAGTGTTATATATATATATATATATATATTATAATAAGTTTTATTTTTTTATGAAAAATAGAATATATTATATTTTATTGTGCATAGTGTTTGCATAGTAAAAATCAGAAAATTTTCTAAATTTTTTTTTGCGTCCGTGAATCAACACTGTGCAATCCGTTTTTAAATAGTATCCTTCCATTCTCCTATAAATAGGATGTTTAGTTAGAATTGAAAATCACACCAGAATCAGAGAATTCTTCTTCTATAATATTGAGCGTATTTCTTTAGAGTTTAAGGAAGCTTTGAGTGTAGAAAATAGTTTAAGTTTTCTTAAAGAATATTCCCGCTATACCGGTTGGAATACTCTCATTTTTAAGGTAAGGGATATTATTTTTGTTCAATATTCATAAGAAATAATATTTTCTTCCATACTCTATAGTATGTAAGTAATATTATTTCGTTTCAGATTCTGAATTCTACACTCATTTTGTTAAGTTTTGGCTTCTATACTCCATGAAATTAGTAGAATATCCTTAAAATTTGTGGTTCATCCAGTATCTTTTCATGGAAATATTATTTTGAACATTCTTCATAAGTTTTAACTTTTTCATGCTGGAGTACTATTCACGAAAAACTATTTCCGAAGTACTATTCACGGAGTACTATTCACTTGGGTACTATTCATCCATGGTACTATTCATGATAAAAATTGAGTTCTTTTCGGTCAAAATCATTTTTTATACAATATTATTCTTAAATTTTACTCCACAAAGTAATATTATGTTGACAATTTGGACATTATTGAATTCTAGATATTTAAATTATAAATCTTTAAAAATTTATCCCTTGCTTTCTTTTAATTGAATTCTTATATTATTGTCATCATCCTTATGCTTATATTTATGAAAGTCATCTTTGGCCCGTAGTGTATAGATGGACTGTTGATCGGTATGATTATGACCAGGGATCATTCAGTATAATCATGACCTGTAATGTTACAAATGATATGGTAAAAGTCCTCATTGGTCCGTAGTGCATTGATGGATAGTTTTTGGCATGATCATGACCATTGGTGATTACACGAATATCCTTGGCCCGTAGTGCATGGATAATTCGTGGACGTGATACTAATGAATATCCTTGGCCTGTAGTGCAAGGATAATTCAGTGATGTGGATTATTTATTAAGCTGAGTCTCAGCGATAAAATTGATGATAAATTTATTAAATCATAGAAGATAGTAGATATCACGCTCTACCTGACTCTTCTAATGGATTACTTGTTCCGGTGCAATTAAACTTGATGTTTATTGTATTTTAACAATAATTTATTCTGCATTATCTTAGTCATAATATTTCTTACTGGGCTAGTTGAGCTCACCCTTTTGCTTTCATTGTTCTCTTTAGGAAATGAGAACGTAGTCGGGACTAGTCGGGGAATGGAGTGACGGTCCGAAATGGTTGTTTTAGTAGTCTTCACTATTTAGTGTGATAATAAATGTAATGAGAGTTGAATTTGAGTTTGGATATTGTCTATGAGATAATATTCGTGTAAAAACTCTCAGCTCATGTTGTATAATTAAATTTGTATTTGTATTCAGTACCATGTATTTGGCGACTCAAGATGGGTGATGTATACCTATTTTGGGGGTGTTACAGTCTCCGGGGGTTTGGTTTAATGATTCCCGGGGTTATCTCCGGGGAACTAGTTTGATGATCTCCCGGGGTTGTCTCCGAAAGACGATTTTTCCCTCTTGCATAGTTAGTAACAGGAATGCAGAATTTTGAGTTTCTATATAGATGCCCCTCTTTATCATGTTTATGCAATGAAATGAAATGAACAAGATAAAGATTGCTAGACACTAAAAATATGATAAATGCAAATGCCATGCAATGCATGGTATGATATGCTGTGAATGCTACATGTCTATGTGGGGTTAGCTGTCACAAGTTGTATCAATGACTATCCCTATTTTCTGTTGGGGATGATTTTCATGGTATACCATTGGACCTTTCTGAATTCAACGTTGGGTTTGTCACCAACGCTATTTGTCTTCAAATATATTTCCTGACTTTATCTTCAATGGGGATATTCCTCTTTTTCTGAGTGACCTCATTGGGGATTCTCGATGCTGATCTTGATGATAGCTTGCACCGGTTTACATCATCGGATCTTTCCCGATGCTACGCCGGGGTTGTCTCCAACTGTTTGGATTTCTATCCAGTCGATGTTGTTGTCGGGGATAGAGCTTACAATGATTACTATCATAACATCCTCTCAATGCCTACTCGAACGGTAGTTTACAAGGCTGACCATCATCGAACTTCCTCGATGCCTACTCGAATGGTAGTTTAAAAAGGTTGAACATCACTGATCCTTCTCGGTGCCTACCTGAACGGTAGTTCGCAAAGACTAATTGTCACTGATCCTTCTCGGTGCCTACTCAAACGGTAGTTTACATTAAAGGTTGAACATCACCAATCCTTCTCAGTGCCTACTCGAACGGTAGTTTGCAAAGTTTGACCATCACCGAACTTCCTCGGTGCCTACTCAAACGGTAGTTTGCAAAGGCCTCAACGTCATCGAACCTTCTCGATGACTACTCGAACGGTAGTTTGCAAAAGTTGATCATCATCGATCCTTCTCGGTGCCTACTCGTTTGCAAAGATATCAACGTCACCGAACCTTCTCGGTGCCTACTCGAATGATAGTTTGCAAAGGTTGATTATCACTGATCCTTCTCGAACGGTAGTTTGCAAAGAACTTAATATCACCGAACCTTCTTGATGTCTCAGCTGGAGATTTCTTTTATAACAGATTCCATCATCGGTCTTTTTCGATTCTACGCTGGAGTTATCGCCAATGGTTTGCAGTATCAGATACTCTAATCTTCGCCGAAGTAGTTTTCAACAGCTTTCATAATCGGACATTTCCCAATGCTACGCTGGGTTGATGCCAACATTTACACTGTCAGAAAATTAGACCTTCATTCAAGAATTTAATGGCTTTCATCATCGGACCCTTCCCCGATGCTACGCCAGAGATGTAACCAACAGTTTAAATCACTGGATCCTTCCCTGATGCTACACTAGAGCTGTCACCAATGGTTCGCAGGAGATTTTTATATTTTGAAAGTTGAGGCCCCGTTTCAGGGTTTCAGACCCTTTTTGCTCAATCGCGTAGAACCTTTTTTCTTGATTAGACTTTTCAGCTTTAGGGACCTCCACTATAACTCAAATTTGATCGAGCCAGAGGAGGTGGGGCCCACCCTAGGTTGCCACAGGTCTACCTGTGGCTGCCGCATGTAGAGTCGTGACAGACCGCGAGTAGATTTAAACTCCCCCTGGCCTTTCAAAAGTTATTTTCAACTTGAACATACTAAAAAACCCAAAAATTCTCTCCCAGACCTACTCAATTCGGGCTGCTTTTTGCGAAATTCGTCACTATACAAACGTTCTGCACAACTCTGGTAACGTTTACATCTATTCCTTTCAAGTTTTGACTGCTAAAATGTTAGATTCCATGTAGTATTGGTTTAAACACAATGTATCAAATATGTATGCACATATGACTTGATAATAATGAATGAGCCTAGTAAATGTTTGTATTTTACAATACTGAACATTCTGATGTAAAAAAAAATTAATTTCTGAGACAGTCATTTTACATCATTTTTGGCTATTTTATTTATCCTATTTGAGGACAAATGAGCATAGCTTTTCAAGTAAAATACATATGGTGATTTGGCTGCCATGGTGAGTTTAATCCTAATATTTTTCATACATATAAAATGTTATGATTTTGGGTTGGTGTGCTACTCAATGGCCACCTAGTCATACCTATGTGCATGCGGATAGTCCGTTTTACAAAGGAGACTATGGCAAAAATTTTTCAAGTCTGGGCATTTAATATGCATGCAATTTTAACTCTACTGGGGAAGTATGTTAAAGTAAGGCATGTTTTCACATAGGATATGCATGATGCAATGACTTGAATTAATTACTTTAATTTCGAAGCATACCTCACCCTTTCTGAGGTGATTTGGAGGTTTCATTCAGGACATGGATTTAGACAGGCCAAGTAGTTCTCGTCGGGTTTCCTCAGGCGTGAGGAAGAGAGCTTTTGATGTCCCTATGCCTCGTCCGGCCCGACAGCCCCTCCGGTTGACCGAGTCAGTGATTCATCCCATTCAGGTGGAGAGGATGGAGGCTATAGATGAGGAGAATGATGTTCCTCTCGAGGACCCATCTTCCTCTGCTTCTATTTCTCGTCGGAAGCTTCGAACTATTAACGTGATGATTCCATATCTTCTAGATGATTTGAGATGTCATCCATAGATCTATCTTCATGCGAACGAGGTAATAGTTGTTTTCATTATTTCCTTTATTCTTTTCCCACTTTCAAGACAAAAGGTTTGATCTTAATTTTGAACTTGATGTAGGTTCTCGACTTCACTCGGCCCAGGGGGAACTGGTTTAGCGTTCATTCTTCTTACTAGACTCTTCATCCGGAGTACCAGGTCATTGTTCATTCTTGGGGCTTTGAGGTCTTCTTTTCCATTCCTCCCCATCGCTGACCCTGGGTTACCTAAGGGCTTTATCTAAGCGATGGTTCCACCATACTCAGTCTCTCCATTTATTGGACTATGATGTAATAATGACATCAATGGATTGGCGGTTCATCACGGGGATGGAGTTTACATGAGAGTCGGTGCCTTTGGTGGCTAATATTTCCCCCGCTGTAGTTTGATCCCTCTTGGGAGTTCTTTCTTCGATCCTCAAGGGTCGGGTTGTCCTTTCTGGCCCTTTGAGCATTGATCCTGTGAATGGCGCTTTGTCCAAGCCTCTATCTGCTGATTAGAGGGATAGAGATCGCATTCTGTAATGACTATTTTTGGTCATCATCAGGGGTTGTTTCCTAGCGGACAACTTCTCGACGATCTCTTTTGCTTTGGTTAGTGCCACTCGTGATGTGGACCGCATCAGAGATTTTGATTGGGGCTCATTCACCTTTGCCTATTTCCTTCAAGGGATGCGCCTGTGCTCAGAGAGCATGACAGAGACTTGGCTAGGCTTTTACCCATTTCTGCTGGTGAGTAATTTCTCTTTATCTTTCATTTTCCCTCTCTTGGGTGTCAATCTTTATGACTGAGGATATTTGATCTCTGCATTTACAGTTTTGGGAATATGAAAGGCTCTCTTGCCTACGCCCAGCTACTACTTTAGGTTTGAAGACCTATCCACAGGGACAACACTGGCATTATTCCACCTTGGCCAAGGTTAGAGTTGTTGATCGCCTATGTCGTCACATGGGTTCCTTATACCCCTGATCATCTGATCGTTGGCTTTGAGGATGGTTTTCTGATCGGGTTAGAGTATATATTATCCACTCGTTGGATCCCTTTCTTAACTGAGGGAGGCTGGGAACTCTACTTGGGAGAGCGTACTATTAAGAATACATGGGAGATTTGCATTCCATACTTTCCTCTTGATAGACACTAGTCTTTATCTCAGACAGTCACCAAGATTCCCCTGGTGGGCTTAGATGGATCTACTTTATCAGAGAGCCATTACACTCAAGATGCCTTCTATCGCTGGTGGAGTCCTCGCACCATTGGAGCTCAAATGCGTGCCATTTAGTTCATGAGGGATATGGTTCCTGGGTCTGTGATGATGACAGACTGGATCGCCTGTGTCAAAGAACCCACTCATTTGGAGTAGATTACTAGCTTGACCCAGAGGTTGGACCGGACACATTTTTATATTCGGCATCTGGGCAGAGATCCATCGGAGGTAGATTATTTTGATCCTTCTTGCTCTGGTGCTAGCCTATCAGGTGGCCCATATTATGATAATTTCACTGGAGTAGATCCCCCTCTGTACCGACCCGATGTTTCATCTGACAGAGATACAATGACTCAGGCGGAGTTACAGCAGGTTGATCGATTGGATGATGTAGACATCATATATTTCTTTGGATATGCTTGTTATCTCTTGTGATAGGCCTCTGTTAGATATTGGGCGGTTGTGCCCCATTTCCCTGTACTTTTTATTTTTAGTTGTAAACAGAGATGATGTATTGAATCTTTATTTAGATGATGATGTATTTAGGAATGTATGTATAATGCTTTTCTATTCCTCGCATCATATTGCCATTTATCATGATGCATGCACTATATGTCATGCATATGCACTTGATGAGTTTAGCATTGACCTCTAGATGGTCTCATGATACGGTTTTACAAATGTCTTCATTCATAGTTACCCGCATTAGGCATAGCCTGCCCACCTTGATAGCCTCATCTTTGAGCTCTTGGTATAAGAGTTTGCCTCATTCAGATCGGATGACCGTTGATCACATGTTGAGACATTCCATATCCCTCCTGCCCTTCCAGGTTCCGGTGGGTTTTGTAGAGGGGTTGCTATTTAGCTAGATTCCTGAGAGGTAGGTCTTCAGATTTGGGACCCATGAGTTGACTCCTACATTGGAGGAGTATGAGCTTATTACGGATTTTTTGCTGAACAGGCCTTGCGCTAGAGTGGATGTTGGTGTGTTCAGACGACGGTTCATGACATTGACATGTTTACGCCGTACAGTCGTCTTGGACGAGATCATCTCAGGACATGTTGTGTCTCTAGATTTCTTGATTGATCATTTCGGGTCGACAGATAGCTACTCAGTATACTCAGTAAATTTACCACTTCTGAGGATGAGTGGGGGGTTGCCCGAGATGACACTTTGTTGATGTGCATTGTAGCCTATCTGTACCTACCGCTCTACATGGATCACTTGGACATTGGCTTGATCACTTTAGTGAGGGCTCTGAGGGTGGGTCGTACTATCCTTCCTATGATCTTAGCATAGATTCTGATGTTGGCCACACTCTGTTATACCCATCCTACTGATTTTTTCAGAGGCAATGTTGTATTGTTAGACATTTGGTTTATGATGCATCTAAGACCGATAGGCATTTTCAGACATCACGGGTACTACTTTACACATGAGATATCTGCGTCTCATTCTTTCTGACCGGCTGATTATGTAGATGCAACATCTTGTCATCTTGTCTTGCTCAGGTTTTAATTCCCCATACTGCTTTATTACTCATGCCGTGGGTATGGACTTTTTGCCATTGGTTGGCTTATAAGAAGTGACTACATATCATCCTTTGGCTATCACAAGACAGTTTGACCAGTACTAGGATGTCCATGCTTTTGATGGAGCCTTAGGTCAGCGGTCATCAGCCTCATCTTCGTCAGAGGATAGCCTAGCCAGAGTTTATGATTATTGGACCCATCGGGAGATGACTGATTTTCATTGAGTCATCTAGGTCGTTCTTCGGAATATTCTGCATGGATAGAGGCAAACATTGCATCATCTATGGTTGTTTATTCAGAGTCTAGCACTTATTCGGATGATAAGGAGCCTATAGAGGATCTTGTCTCTCCCATAGAGGATGAGCTATTTGCTGGTTTGACAACAACTTTAGTCCGTGACATTCCTAGCTCTTTGGCTACTATTACCCCACTTTCTGTAGATTCTTTAGAGCAGATGATACGACTTTTGACTTTTCAGAGGGATCAGGCGAGGGCATTGATGTTGACGATCCTATCTGACCAGGATACTGCGTTTGTTGATAAAGATGAGGCCCAAGCTACCAGGGATGCTGCTGTAGCTGATAGTAGTGCTCTCAGATCCTATGTGGAGGTCATTGTCGCAGATATGAGCGCATTTATGGATGATCATAGTCGTACTCTGCAGGATGCTGTAGATCTTTTAGCTCTTATTGAGACTGCAGGCCAGGAGCTCAGAGATGTACCTCCATCTTTAGAGAAGGATGAGATGTTGGATTTGTTATCCCGTTTTACCGCATGTTTATAGACCAGCTTTTATTTTCTTGCACAAACTAGGTTAGCCACTTTTGTCATGTATAGGATACATTGTATATATATAAAAATATTCTATGGTAAGGAAGTATATTTTGATTCACTTCCCTTTTGCATATGTTTTGATCTTGGCTCGATGATAACCATTTTCTTTGTGACCAGTTGTCTTGATGTATCACGAGCTTCTTCTTGATGGACTGACATTGGGATGTCAGAAGGTCTCTCAGAATGGCTCGTAGGTCCTGGAGGCTTTATAGGATTTGAGTTTTATGTATGGTTTGGTGTCTTGAGACATGTATTTAATTGGGTTTTTGAGTGAAAGTAAAGATATGACCTTTTCTTTTGAAGGTTAGACCGCACTATAGATGGATACATACATACTCCTGTAGAGAAGAGATCAAGTCTTACGTAGTTTAGGCTTTGTAGTGAAAACTTGAATTGACTTGATTGATTTTTTTCCTCTGAACCAAGATGTTGGTTTACAGGTAATTTAGACATAGTAACTTTTCACTGTATCTGAATTGATGAGCTGGGGGAATTCTCCCTCATCCATTTCTTGCAGTTGGAGGACTCTTCCTGTCAACACTTCTTTGACAATTAAAGGGCCTTCCCAGTTTGGGGAGAATTTTCCTTTGGCTTCATCTTGATTAGTGGGGATTTTCTTCAGCACCAAATCATTTTCTTTGAATTGCCTAACCCATACTTTCTTGTTATAGGACCTAGCAATCCTTTGTTGACATAGCTGACCATGAAAGATGGTTGTCGCCCTTTTCTCGTCTATCAGAGATAGCTGGTGGTACTGCTCTTGCATCCATTGATCTTCTTCCATTTGAGCATCTATCAACACTCTTAATGATTCCATTTCCACTTCTATGGGGAGTAATGCTTCCATGCCATAGACCAATGAGTAGGGGGTAGTCCCAATGGAAGTGCGCATATACGTTCTGTCAACTAACAGAGTCAGAGGTAATAAGTCAGGCCACCCTTTGTGATTTGCTGACATCTTTTGCATGATCTTTTTGATATTCTTGTTGGCTACTTCAATAACACCATTCATCTTGGGACGATAAATGATGGAATTAAGATGTTTAATGTGGAATTTGCTGCATAATTCCTTCATTATCTGGTTATTCAGATTTTTGATATCGTCTGATATGATCATCTCCGGTTGTCCATATCGACAAATTACATTGTTTCTGATGAAACCAATAATTACCTCCTTAGTAACCTTGGGAAAAGATGCAGCTTCAACCCATTTGGTGAAGTAGTTGATCATGATGAAGATAAACCGATGACCATTGCTGGCTTTGAGCCTGATTAGCCCGATCACGTCCATTCCCCACATGGAAAAGGGCTGTGGTGTACTCATGTGCAATTCATTTGGAGGAGCGTGGATGGCATTTTCATGGATTTGGCATTGATAACATATTCTGACATGATCATCACAGTCAGCTTTGAGAGATATCTAATAATACCTTGTTCTTAGTATTTTCTTTACAAGTAAAGGACCGCTCATGTGAGGACCACATAGTCCACCATGGACTTCATCCATAAGTCTTTGGGCTTGGTTTTTGTCTAGGCATCTCAACAAGCCTACTCCAACATCTTTTTTATAGAGTGCATCTCTGCTTAGATAGAATTTCATAGTCATTCTATAGATTTACTTTCTTTCAGTTTGGCTTGCCCCAGCGGGAGTAGATCTTTCTCAGAGATATTCTTTTATATCCTGATACCAAGGCTCTCTGATGGGAGGAAGTTTATCTGATACTTCTCCAATATAATTCCCATAGGCTGGTGCCTTTTGGATTACAAATTTGGTATCAGGAATTTTTCTCCTATTTGATACGTGGATCAAGGAAGCCAGTGTTGCTAATGCATCCGCGAAATCATTTCTATTTTGAGGGATGTGGATGAAGGCTTTTTCTTCAAACTCTATAGCCATCTTGATGACTTGCCGATTGTAGGGGCAGAAAATGCAATTCTTTGGTGTGATATGCCATGGTGGTTTGTTTGATGACCAACTTGAAATCTCCAAAAACTGTTAACCGTTGGATACCCATATATTGGGCTATTTTTAATCCCATTATGCAACCTTCATACTTGGATGTGTTGTTGGTGTTAACAAACTGCAGTTTGATGGATATGGGATACTATTCTCCCATGATAGATATATACAAGAACTGCTTCTACTCCCGCACCTTCCATGTTTACATCCCCGTCGAAGTACAGTTTCCAGAATTGGCATGTATCTTCTCGATGGTTTTGCTAAATTGTCATTATCCCATCATCTGGGAAATAAGTTTCCAAGGGTTCGAAACTCCCTTACGGTGCTTCGGCCAATTGATCTGCAATTCCTTGACCTTTGATGGACTTTTGCGTCATATAGATGGTGTCAAATTGTTGAAGGATCAATTTCCATTTCAAAAATTGACAATTTAACATGAGCTTGCTGAATATGTACTTCAGAGGATCCATGTGGGATATGAGATAAGTTGTTTGACCATGGAGATAATGTTGTAATCTCATGGCGGCCCACATTAAAGCACAACAGGTCTTTTCAATCAAGGTGTACTTCTGTTCAGCGCTGCTAAATATCTTGCTGAGGTAATAGATAGATAACTCTTTCCCTGCCTCTATCATCTTTCTGTCCCAGCATATAGCCCATAGCATTGGCATTGACTGATATCTACATGAAGAAGGGAACTTTGTCTCTTGGTGGCACCAAAATAGGAGCTTCCACTAGTTGCTTCTTAATTGAGAGGAAGGCCTTTTGACATTCTTCACTCCATTTTCTGGAAGCATTTTTCCTCAATAACTTGAAGATGGGCTCACAAGTTGCAGTGAGTTGGGAGATTAATTTGCTTATGAAGTTGAATCTCCCAAGGAATCCCCATATCTCTTTTTCTGTTTGGGGTATTGGCATTTCAGTGATGGCTTTAATCTTGGTGGGATCCAGCTTAATGCCCCTATTGCTTACTAGGAATCCCAATAATTTGTCAGATTTGACACCGAAGGCACACTTGGCTTCAAGTTATATTTGCGAAGCCAATTGAATAGCTTTCTGAGATAGTCGGTTTGATCATCTTCCTTTCTGGACTTAATGATGATATCATCCATATGAACCTCTATCTCCTTGTGCATTATATCATGGAAAAAGGCCATCATGGCTCGTTGATATGTAGTACCATCATTGATAAGGCTGAAAGACAAATGCCTATAGCAGAATGTTCTCCAGGGGATGATAAAGGCTATTTTTCTCTATCTTCTTCGATAACCACGATTTGGTGATACTCGGCAAAACAGTCGACAAAAGAGTACATGCCATACTGCGCCGTGTTGTCTATCAGTATGTGGATGAAAGGTACTGGGAAGTTGTCTTTGAGACAAGCCTTGTTCAAATCCCGGTAATCTACGCATACTCGTAACTTCCCTTTGGGCTTAGGCACATGAACTATATTGGACAGTCATTCAGGGTAGGTTGATACCATAATAATCCCTGCTTTGAGTTGCTTGATAACTTCTTCTTTGAACTTTAGACTCCATTCAGGTTTCTCCTGAGTTTCTGTTTGATAGGCTTGCATCCCTCTTTAATGGGCAGTCGGTGAATGACAATGTCAGTAGACAGGCCGACCATGTCTTCATGTGACCATGCAAATACATCCTAGAATTGAGTTAGGAGTTCAATCAGGTCGATTCTTTGGTTTGGGGTAAGTTCGTTGCCTATCTGAATTTTTTTATGATTTTTTGAGGTTCCGATATTGATAGTGGTGGTTTGATCAAGGTTTGTTTTAGGTTTGTCTTCAACCCATTCTTTGATCTCCTCAGGCACCTCATAGTCCTCTGTATCCTCTTGATCGATCCCTATCAAGTCCGAGTCTAGCTCTACATCAAAGTTGTAGTCACTGATGATACTTAGCATTTCATCAGCCAGGCTAAACAAATCCAAACTTGGAGTCCTGAAAATAAAATGCTTTCACTTAATATATGAAACTGTTTAATCATACAAAACATTAATGAAAGTATGACAAAAGTAACTGCTAGTACTATGCAACAAAAGTAAGCAGTATATAATATCTACACTTCAGGGCATATGGACTTCCTGCTCTTTTACCCTGTACAACAGATGCAAGGAGTATTGCTCTAGTTCTCCAAGGTCAGGTCTTTGTTGATAGCTGTAATGAAGGGGTGGTTGACACCATCTTCCTCTTTAATGATGACCATGACTGAACTCACATCATAGTTAGTACTTTTCTTTTAACGGTTCTCCTTAGCTATATTTATGCGAGGGATTAGGATTTGATCTTCTGAATGGTCATTATCTGGGATATCCTTGTTCAGACCCTCAGTATGTGCCAGAAAATGCATCTTTGCAAATCGATCTTGCACTTCTTGTAGGAACCCTTCATTTCTTTTCTTGCTTTCCTTAATAGGAGACTGGATTTCCTTTTCACTGACTGGATTAACCTTAGGAATCAGCATTCCTGATACAGCCACATGGATTTTCCTTGTTGGCTTCACGAATCCTATATCCGTGAGATCTGGTAGTAAATGGTAGATGCCTGAACCAACTGATGTTTGTGTGGATTCTTGTGATTGGATCCATAGCCTAATCTAACCTTTCCTGTCTGACTCGGTATTTGAATTGGATATTTGATCCCTTGATGGTTTTTCTCCAACCCTTTGCCAGGACAGAAACTAAAGACATCATTTCTTTACCAACGTATGTAAGACCCCAACTTTTATGAATAAAGATGAATTTTCTATAAATATCATTTTTGAATATTATGGAGTGAATTTGATATAATGTTATAGTTGTGCGTAATATTTATAAATTTTGCAAAGTACGCAAGTTGATATATAATATTCGATTGGTCGAGGAATATTCGTTTTAACAGGGAATATTCGTACGACGACACAATCATTGATGGACCCCACAACGGAATTATTGTCGGATTGAGAAAACGACAAAAATATCTTTTTATAAAATAACTGCGAAAGTTTTACCATTAACTATTGGAATACCTGGTGGTTAAAATACAGTAATACGCGTTGTTGCACAGTAGCACACGGTATTGCACCGTATTTTTGAATTATTGATTTTTACGTAAGAAGGCACTACTCAATAATTGTTACAGTAATTACTGTTCAATTTTTTTTATTTTATTGGTTCAATAATTGCTATATTGATATTTTATATTATTGTAAGACCCCAACTTATTAATGAATAAAATCAAATTTTCTCTAAATATTATTGTGAATAATAAGGGGCTAATTTGATATAATACTTTGGTTATGGGTGAAATGTGCAAATTTTGCAAAATAAACAAGTGGTTATAAAATATTCATTTTGTCGGGGAATATTCGTTTGGTCGTGGAATATTCTTGCTGTCGGGGAATATTCGTACGACGGGGCAGCCTTGTGTGGGCCCCATAATGGAAAACGATTGGATGAAGAAAATGACAAGTATAAGTTATTTATAAATAACGGCGTAGTTGTTACCGTTAATACTGTTAGAATACCCGGTGGTTAAAATACAGTAGCACGCGGTATTGCACCAATTATTGATTCTTACGTAAGAAGGCACTACTCAATAATTGTTACAGTAGTTATTGTTCAATATTTTATTTTATTGTTTCAATAATTGTTGCTGCACAGTATTTTCCATTATCAGATCAATAATTCATATTATTTGAATAATATTATTAGATAACATTATTGGCAATGTCTAGAAAGTTCTGTCTAAGGAGAGGTTTGGCCATCTAATTGCGCGCCAGTAAGGAGAAATCCTTATTGGAAAGCACCCTCTTTCCTGGGAACGGTCTGGTTGTCATAAATGTGATTCTGTAATATTATTTGTGAATAATTAATTATTGATTCATATGATAAGGAAATATTTATTTTTGTGGATATAAATGAGGGATATATTTTTGTGGTTAAAAATGAAGAAGTTAATGTTGAGATTTTTATCAGTATTTTTGTCGGAATGGAGGTATTAAAAATCAGGGTTTTTGAGATATTTTGCGGGGGTTATAATTTTTAATCCGACCGTTGGATCGTGGTAATTTTTGGATATGTTATACATATATAAGTTGAGTATATGTCCACAAATTTTGAACCGTTAAAAATGAATGTATGATTTATTACGAATTTTACAAGATGACTGGTTCAGAAATTATTGAATTTTCGGAGTTTATCATTTTGATGAAAAATTCTAGAATTGGTGGGCCCCACTTGTGGTTGGTGAAGAAATGTGCTGAATTATATTTCAAGTGTGGTGGGTGGGAATAGTAGCAGGTAAAGCCATCAGGTTGCAGGTCAAACCTACTAAAATTTTCCTATAAATAGAGGGCTAAGTTAGAATTAAAAATCACACCAGAAACAAGTTTTCTCTCTTTCTCTCTCTAGATTATTGAGTGTATTTTGTAAGTATTTAGATACTTTGAGAGTTTCTATTCATCAGAGCAAGTTTCTTTCAGCCTTATACCAGTATTCCGACCAGAAGTACTGATATCTTGAGGTAAGGGATATTATTTTCTTCTTAAATGATATTATTTTCTTCAATATCATTATGCTGAAATATTGATATGAGTTTTTATCAAATTTGGAACTTTTTGTGTCGGGGTTACTATTCACGTATACGTTACTATTCACGTATACGGTTCTATTCACGAATACGACACTATTCACCGAAAAATAAAATTTTTCCTTTTTGTCCAAGATGTCTATATGGTTACTATCTTTGATTGTATCCATGTTTTGATCTTTATTTTTGAATTCTGCTTCACAATTGATTATTATGAAGTATTATTGATCTTGGATAAACTGTTATACGAATCCCTACTATTTGTCCTTCTGTCCCATTGGATTCGTTCTCTTTAAGATATTTTTCATCATCCTCAGTCCTAAATGATGATATTACTGAATATCTTTGGCCTGTAGTGCAAAGATGTATGATTACTTGATGAATATCTTTGGCCTGTAGTGCAAAGATGAACAGGTGTTGAGATGAACATGACTGACAGGTGATACAAATGAATATCTTTGGCCTGTAGTGCAAAGATGAATATTTGGATAAAGATGATTATTAATTGATGTTACAGGGATAAAATATTGATGATGGACTTTTAAATCTTAGAAGATAGTAGAATTCTTTCTCTACTTGACTCTTCTAATGGTTTGCTGTTTTCGCTGCAGTTGTTGATCTAAAACTTGTTGTCGATTATATTCTATCAGATTTTTCCCTGTTGAAGACTAACGATAATTTGTTTGTATATTATCTTAGTCATAATATTCTTTACTGGGCTAGTTGAGCTCACCCTTTTCCTTTTTGTTCCATTTTTCTTCTCAGGAGGTGAGAACATAGCAGGATCTAGTCGGGGTATGGAGTGATGGTTCTAGAAAGATATTTTAGCAGTCCTCACTATTTCTGTAAAATAGTGTTTGAATAATTGTAATGAGGATTTATTTGAGTGTGGATATTGTCTAGAAGAAAATATTTGTATTTAAACTCACAGTATGTGTTGTCGTATTTTGCACGATAATTGTATTATTGAAGTTGTAGTTTGCTTTCTGTACCATGTATTTGGCGACTCAGAATGGGTGTTGTATACCTATTTTGGGGGCGTCACAGGTGGTATCAGGGCCATAAGTAAAGAGCCCCGAGCCTCTCGCTGGTGACTTCCTGTTGATGGGGGATGCACCGAAGCCAGACTCTCCGTAGGGGACGCCGTTCTGCGGTGGCAAACTGATAGGTACCATTGTGAGGTGCTGTGGTTGAAGCACCATTAGAGTCACAGTTGGTATCAGAGCTTAGGGATATGATCCCTGGCTGAGATGTGAGATAAGAACTAGGAGGGGAGAGACGGGGAATTCCTTCGCTAGTATGACCTGACTAAGTTTATTTGGTGTTTATTTGGTCGGTCAGAGTATAGGGATAATATATGACATGACTATTAACCCTTGTTTTATGGCAGTATTTAAGAATGGCAGCTGAGAACGTTAATAATGGAGTAAATCAGACCGTGGAGACACCTTTGATCACCACCCAGGGGAACGTGCAACAGGAAGGCAATATTCCTCCTGTAAACAACGTTACCGAGCAAACGATGAATGATAGAATGTTTAGGAGCTTTTTGCAGTTCATGCAAAGTCAGATAAGGGAGACTCGTGTGCAGAATACGGGTGGAAATGATAACAACGCGCGGTTTGTCACAGCTAAGCAGTTCAAAGAATTGGGACCACCAGAATTTAAGGGAAAGCCGGATCCGATCATGGCGGAAACGTGGGTCAAGCAAATTACCAAGATATTCGATGTCTTGGGATGCACGGAGGAACAAAAGGTTCCATTCGCCACCTTTATGTTCCGCGGTGAGGCAGACTACTGGTGGGAGTCTGTGAAGCGTACCCAGCCTGACGCACTCAACATGTCCTGGGAAACATTTCAAAAACTGTTCAATGACAAGTACTTTCCTGAAAGTATTCGTCATATGAAGGAGGTAGAGTTTATCAGACTGGAACAAAACAACATGACGGTGTCCCAGTACGAGGCAAAGTTTGCAGAGTTATCCAGGTTTGCACCTCATTTGGTCGAAAATGAGGAACGAATGACAAGGATGTTTCTGAGAGGTCTAAAACCCGAGATTCGACAATATCTTATCTCTCATAAATTTTCTTTATATTCAGATGTTGTAAACAGGGCTCAATTATTAGAGCGAGATAATGAGTATGTGCAACCGAGGGACCACAACCAGGGTCATACTGGTGACAGCAGTCATCGGAGCGATGAGAACCAGCGTGGAGGGAAACATACAGACAAAAGCGGTAACCACTCTGGTGGTAATCGTGGTCGTGATAATAGAAGGAGCGAGTCGGGAGGAGATTTCAAGAAGAGAAGGTACAACAATGATAACGTGAAGACGTCAGCACAAACAGCAACTGTTTCTAGGGGAGGTGAACGACCACCGGTAGTATGTTACAAATGTGGGAAAGAGAGACATATCAGCCCAAACTGCCCACAACAATCTAAGGTATGTTATAACTGTGGAAAGGAGGGTCATATAGCTCGAGAGTGTTCTGTAGCAAAACCAAGTTCAGCGGGGATGGTGACTCCAAAAGTTGTCCCGGATAAGTCGAAATCAGCGGTTCCTGGAAGGACGTTTGTCGTGACTGGCCAAAACGCGAGGAACCCGAACGAAGGTATAACGGGTTAGTTAATTATAAATTCTTGCGAAGTTTATACCTTATTAGATACCGGTTCTACCCATTCATTTATTTCTCCTGCTTGTGCTCAACGTTTAAACTTGACTCCGGAGAAATTAGACTTTGATTTATCTGTTGAAACTCCATTAGGAGAAACTTTCGTTACATCCACTGTTTATAAATCTTGTTTGATCCAAGTTGGCACAATCACATTACCTGTTGACCTTATCTCTTTAAAGATACTTGCTTTTGATGTGATTTTAGGAATTGATTGGTTAACTACTCATCATGCCAAAATTGATTGCTTTCGTAAGGTTGTTAGTTTTCATATTCCTAAGCAACCTGTTATTCAAATTCAAGCAACCAAACCATTGAAGTCAAACTTTTTCATATCAAGCCGTAAAGTCATTCGTTTATTGAAAAAACGGATGTCAAGCTTTCTTAGCTATGTCATGGACTTGAACAAAAATACGTCAGATTTGAGTGATATTTCTGTTGTTTGTTTCCTGACGTATTTCCTGAAAAATTTCTTGGCTTACTCCCAAAGTGTGATATTGAATTTTGTATCGACTTTGAACCCGGTACAAAACTCATTTCTAAAATCTCATATTGAATAGCTCCTATTGAACTTCAGGAGTTAAAAACCCAACTATAGAAGTTGGTACCTGAGCCTATATCTGGTGACTTCCTTTGCGGAATGCACTGAAGCCAAACTCTCCGTAGGGGACGCCATATTCGTACGATAGTAAACTGATAGGTGTCATTGTGACGTGCTATCCAAGGTTGGGATATGAGTCACAGTTGAGAGCAATCTAAGTCAGTAATCGAAGTATGTAGCTTTCTGGGCTTAGCTGGTTATTATCGGAGATTTGTGAAAGGATTTTCTCGAATCGCTACTCCGTTAACTCAGCTGACTTGGAAAGATACAAAATTCGTATGGAGTGAGGAATGTGAGAAGAGTTTCCAAAAACTCAAGAGGAGACTCATTTCGGCACCTGTTCTGACAATACCATCTGGTTCGGATGGATTTGTTATCTACAGCGATGCTTCAGGCAAAGGGTTAGGATGTGTTCTCATGCAACATGGGAAAGTCATAGCCTATGCCTCGCGACAACTCAAAGAATATGAGAGAAATTATCTTACTCATGATTTAGAGTTGGCAGCAGTCGTTTTTGCGTTGAAGATCTGGAGACACTACCTGTATGGGGAGAAAGTGGAGATCTATACAGATCATAAAAGCCTCAAATATTTCTTCACCCAAAAGGAACTCAACATGCGGCAGCGACGTTGGCTCGAGCTGTTGAAAGATTACGATCATATCATCCAATATCATCCTGGAAAAGCAAACATAGTAGCTGACGCATTGAGTAGAAGATCATATGCGGGTACAAGTGCAATATTGTTAACACAAAGGCCCATTTTGTATGACTTACAAAGGATGGAGATAGAGATGAAGGCTCCAAGTACCCACATGATGATATCAAATATACGAGTAGAACCGACTTTAATCGATAAAGTTAAAGCTGCTCAAGCTACGGACATGGAGCTGATGCGTATGAAGAAGAAAGTGCAAGAAGGTGCTATTCCAGAAGAAAGAATCGATGAAGAAGGAATACTTCGAGTCAACTCCAGACTTTGTGTTCCTAACGATTTTAACTTGAAGCATAGAATAATGATGGAGGCACACAACACACCGTTTGCAATCCATCCTGGGAGTACCAAAATGTTTCACGATCTTCGACATACATTTTGGTGGAGCAATATGAAAAGAGAGATCGCGGAGTTTATCTCGAGATGTTTAACTTGTCAACGTGTAAAAGCGGAGCATCAAGTACCAAAGGGTCCATTGCAACCACTTGAGATTTCGAAATGGAAGTGGGAACACATTACTATGGATTTTGTTACGGGTCTTCCCAAGGTTTCTCAAGGCATAGATGCGATTTGGGTTATTGTTGATAGATTAACCAAGTCCGCTCATTTCTTGCCGATACGTGAGACTTATTCCCTTGAACGTCTTGCTAGTATGTACGTGAACGAGATTGTGAGATTGCATGGCATGCCAGTATCCATAGTTTTGGATCGTGACCCAAGATTCACTTCACGATTTTGGGTTAGCTTGCAGAAAGCTATGGGCACGGATTTACGATTCAGTTCGGCATACCATCCTCAAACGGACGGACAATCAGAGAGGACTATTCAAACTCTTGAAGATCTATTAAGACTTTGTGTCCTAGATCTCAAAGGGAGTTGGGATAAGTACCTACCATTGGTGGAATTCTCTAACAACAACAGTTATCAGGCGAGCATAGGTGTGGCTCCATTCGAGGCGTTGTATGGAAGAAAATGTCGTTCTCCAGTATGCTGGGACGAGGTGGGTGAAGCAACATTGTTGGGACCAGAGTTGGTACGCGTTACTACAGAGAAGATCCAAACGATTCGACAACGTATACAAACGGCACAGGATCGACAAAAGAGTTATGCGGATCTCCATCGGAAGGACGTGGAATTTAATATTGGGGATCATGTATTATTACGTGTTACACCATGGAAGGGAGTTACAAGATTTGGGAAGAGAGGAAAGCTCAATCCAAGATTTGTTGGTCCATTTGAGATTCTTGAGCGAATAGGAAATGTGGCATATAGACTCGCATTACCTCCAAGTATGTCTCATGTTCATAATGTTTTTCACATATCTATGCTTCGTAAATATGTTAAAGACCCGAACCACATTATTGAGTTAGAACCAGACGAGATAGCTGAAGATTTAACATACGAGGAGGTACCTGTTAAGATCTTGGATAGGAAAGAGCATGTCCTACGCACGAAGGTTATACCACAAGTTAAGGTTTTGTGGAGAAACCATGCTATTGAAGAAATGACCTGGGAGTTGGAATCAGAAATGAAAGCGAGGTATCCTCACCTTTTTGAAACATCAGGTACGTACGTCAATTTCGAGGACGAAATTTCATAAGGAGGGGAGGTTGTAAGACCCCAACTTATTAATGAATAAAATCAAATTTTCTCTAAATATTATTGTGAATAATAAGGGGCTAATTTGATATAATACTTTGGTTATGGGTGAAATGTGTAAATTTTGCAAAATAAGCAAGTGGTTATAAAATATTCATTTTGTCGGGGAATATTCGTTTGGTCGTGGAATATTCTTGCTGTCGGGGAATATTCGTACGACGGGGCAGCCTTGTGTGGGCCCCATAATGGAAAGCGATTGGATAAAGAAAATGACAAGTATAAGTTATTTATAAATAACGGCGTAGTTGTTACCGTTAATACTGTTAGAATACCCGGTGGTTAAAATACAGTAGCACGCGGTATTGCACCAATTATTGATTCTTACGTAAGAAGGCACTACTCAATAATTGTTACAGTAGTTATTGTTCAATATTTTATTTTATTGTTTCAATAATTGTTGCTGCACAGTATTTTTCATTATCAGATCAATAATTCATATTATTTGAATAATATTATTAGATAACATTATTGGCAATGTCTAGAAAGTTCTGTCTAAGGAGAGGTTTGGTCATCTAATTGCGCGCCAGTAAGGAGAAATCCTTATTGGAAAGCCCCCTCTTTCCTGGGAACGGTCTGGTTGTCATAAATGTGATTCTGTAATATTATTTGTGAATAATTAATTATTGATTCATATGATAAGGAAATATTTATTTTTGTGGATATAAATGAGGGATATATTTTTGTGGTTAAAAATGAAGAAGTTAATGTTGAGATTTTTATCAGTATTTTTGTCGGAATGGAGGTATTAAAAATCAGGGTTTTTGAGATATTTTGCGGGGGTTATAATTTTTAATCCGAC
Source organism: Panax notoginseng (assembly GCA_016801055.1). Lineage (NCBI taxonomy): Eukaryota > Viridiplantae > Streptophyta > Magnoliopsida > Apiales > Araliaceae > Panax > Panax notoginseng. Next base: position 30,737,795 of record CM029020.1, on the reverse strand, counting down.
CGTTGGATCGTGGTAATTTTTGGATATGTTATACATATATAAGTTGAGTATATGTCCACAAATTTTGAACCGTTAAAAATGAATGTATGATTTATTACGAATTTTACAAGATGACTGGTTCAGAAATTATTGAATTTTCGGAGTTTATCATTTTGATGGAAAATTCTAGAATTGGTGGGCCCCACTTGTGGTTGGTGAAGAAATGTGCTGAATTATATTTCAAATGTGGTGGGTGGGAATAGTAGCAGGTAAAGCCATCAGGTTGCAGGTCAAACCTACTAAAATTTTCCTATAAATAGAGGGCTAAGTTAGAATTAAAAATCACACCAGAAACAAGTTTTCTCTCTTTCTCTCTCTAGATTATTGAGTGTATTTTGTGAGTATTTAGATACTTTGAGAGTTTCTATTCATCAGAGCAAGTTTCTTTCAGCCTTATACCGGTATTCCGACCAGAAGTACTGATATCTTGAGGTAAGGGATATTATTTTCTTCTTAAATGATATTATTTTCTTCAATATCATTATGCTGAAATATTGATATGAGTTTTTATCAAATTTGGAACTTTTTGTGTCGGGGTTACTATTCACGTATACGTTACTATTCACGTATACGGTTCTATTCACGAATACGGCACTATTCACCGAAAAATAAAATTTTTCCTTTTTGTCCAAGATGTCTATATGGTTACTATCTTTGATTGTATCCATGTTTTGATCTTTATTTTTGAATTCTGCTTCACAATTGATTATTATGAAGTATTATTGATCTTGGATAAACTGTTATACGAATCCCTACTATTTGTCCTTCTGTCCCATTGGATTCGTTCTCTTTAAGATATTTTTCATCATCCTCAGTCCTAAATGATGATATTACTGAATATCTTTGGCCTGTAGTGCAAAGATGTATGATTACTTGATGAATATCTTTGGCCTGTAGTGCAAAGATGAACAGGTATTGAGATGAACATGACTGACAGGTGATACAAATGAATATCTTTGGCCTGTAGTGCAAAGATGAATATTTAGATAAAGATGATTATTAATTGATGTTACAGGGATAAAATATTGATGATGGACTTTTAAATCTTAGAAGATAGTAGAATTCTTTCTCTACTTGACTCTTCTAATGGTTTGCTGTTTTCGCTGCAGTTGTTGATCTAAAACTTGTTGTCGATTATATTCTATTAGATTTTTCCCTGTTGAAGACTAACGATAATTTGTTTGTATATTATCTTAGTCATAATATTCTTTACTGGGCTAGTTGAGCTCACCCTTTTCTTTTTTGTTCCATTTTTCTTCTCAGGAGGTGAGAACATAGCAGGATCTAGTCGGGGTATGGAGTGATGGTTCTAGAAAGATGTTTTAGCAGTCCTCACTATTTCTGTAAAATAGTGTTTGAATAATTGTAATGAGGATTTATTTGAGTGTAGATATTGTCTAGAAGACAATATTTGTATTTAAACTCACAGTATGTGTTGTCGTATTTTGCACGATAATTGTATTATTGAAGTTGTAGTTTGCTTTCTGTACCATGTATTTGGCGACTCAGAATGGGTGTTGTATACCTATTTTGGGGGCGTCACAATTATTGTTGTTCAATAATTGTCACTGGACAGTATTTTTCATTATCAGATCAATAATTCATATTATTTGAATAATATTATTAGATAGCATTATTGGCAATGCCTAGAAAGTTCTGTCAAGGAGAGGTTTGGTCACCTAATTGCGCGCCAGTAAGGAGAAATCCTTATCGGAAAGCCCCCTCTTTCCTGGGAACGGCCTGGTTGTCATTATTGTGATTTTATAATATTATTTGTGAATAATTAATTAGTAATTTATATGATAAGAAAATATTTATTTTATGTGTTTATAAATGAAGGAATTAATGTTGAGGTATTTTATCAGTATTTTTATCAGAATAGAAGTATTAAAAGATTAAATCGGTGTTCTTAAAGCTCTATTGCGTGAGTTATAATTTTAATCCAACCGTTGGATCGTTGTGATTTTTGAATATGTTATGCATATATAAGTTGAGTATATATCCACAAATTTTGAACCGTTAAAAATTAACGTATGATTTGTTATGAATTTTATGAGGTATTGAAAATCATCCGTTTGTGGATTTCGGATATTTTTTGTTTGGAATTTGGAAAAACTTAAAGCTACAAAGTTGTAGAGAATTCGATTTCGTGTGGAATGGACATAAAATTCATTATTTTCTGATAAAAGGGCTATTTATTATGAATTGTTGAAGTTTCGAAAATTAAAATATTTTTATTAAAATTATGGGTAGGACCCACTTTTGTTTTGGTGGAAAAATATGCTGAATTTTTGGTTCAAGAATGGAGTGCTTGAATTGGTCTAATATATGTGCGTAGGAAAAGAAAAATAATATTATTATTTTATTATTTTAGTCTCCTATGGCGTTCTAGTATTTTCCTATAAATAGGCGCTCAGGTTAGAATTGAAAATCACACCAGAATCAGAGAATTCTTCTTCTATAATCTTGAGCGTATTTCTTTCGAGTGTTAGAAAGCTTTGAGCGTAGAAAATAGTGAAAGTTTTCTTCAAGAATATCCCCACTATACAAGTTGGAATACTCCTCTTTTCAAGGTAAGAGATATTATTTTTGTTCAATATTCGCTTTAAATAATATTTTTTCCATACTCTGTAGTATGTAAGTAATATTATTTCGTTTCAGATTCTGAATTCTATAATCGTTTTATTAAAATTTTGGCTTCTATACTCCATGAAATTAGTAGAATATCCTTGATATTTGCGCTTCATCCAGTATCTTTTTATGAAAATATTATTCTGAGCATTTTTGATAAGTTTTAACTTTTTCATGTTAGGTTACTATTCACGGGGTTACTAGTCTCGAAGTTACTATTCACGAGTACTATTCACTCAGTTACTATTCACCCGGGGTACTGTTCATGATAATAATTGATTTCTTTTAGTTCCTAATAATTTTTGATATAATATTATTCTTGAATTTTACTCCACAAAGCAGTATCATGTTGACAATTTGGACGTTATTGATTTCAGGATAAATTAAATTATAAATCTTTAAAAATTTATCCTTGAACTTGTTTTATTGAATTCTTATATCATTCTCATCATCCTCATGATTATATTATGTTGAAAGTCATCTGTGGCGTGTAGTGCATAGATGGACTTGGTATGATTATGACCATGGATTATTCGGTATAATCATGACCGTAATGTTACAAATGATGTGGTAAAAGTCCTCATTGGCCCGTAGTGCATTGATGGACAATTGTTGGCATGATCATGACCATTGATGAATACACGAATATCCTTGTCCCGTAGTGCATGGATAATTTGTGGTCATGATACTGATGAATATCCTTGGCCATAGTGCAGGGATGATGTGGATTATTTATTAAGATGAGTCTCAGTGATAAAAGTGATGAAAAACCTTTTAAATAATAGAAGATAGTAGATTTTATTCTCTACTTGACTCTTCTAATGGATTGCTTGTTCCGCTGCAGTTAAACTTGATGTTTGTTATATTTTATCAGTTTAGCACTGTTGAAGGCTAACGATAATTATTCTGCATTATCTTAGTCATAATATTTCTTACTGGGCTAGTTGAGCTCACCCTTTTGCTTTCATTGTTATCTTCAAAAAATGAGAACGTAGCAGGGACTAGTCGGGGAACGGAGTGACGGTCCAGATGATAACATTAGTAGTCCTCACTATTCTATGAAATAGTATGATAATAAATGTATTGAGGACTTATTTTGAGTTTTAATACTGTCTAGACGACAATATTTGTATTGAAACTCACAACTCATGTTGTATATTTAAGTTTGTATTTGTATTCTGTACCATATATTTAGCGACTCAGAATGGGTGATGTATACCTATTTTGGGGGCGTCACAGTTGGTATCAAAGCTTAGGGATATGATCCCTGGCTAAGATGTGAGACTAGAACTAGGAGGGGAGAGACGGGGAATTCCTTCGCTAGTATGACCTACCTAAGTTTATTTGGTATTTAATTGGTCGGTCAGAGTATAGAGATAATATGTTGCATGTCAATTAACTCTTATTTTGTGGCAGTATTTGAAAATGACATCCGAGAATATTGAGAATAGCAATGGAGCACAAGAGACCGTTGAGTCACCACAGATCAATACCCAGGATAATGTGCAACAGGAAGACAATAATCATCATGCAAACAACAACACTGACCAAAAGATGAACGATGGAATGTTTAGAGGCTTTCTGTAATTCATGCAACATCAGGCAAGAGAGACTCCTGTCTGAAATGCAGGTGAAAACACTGGAAACTCTCAGACAGCCGCCGCTAAACAGTTCAAGGAACTGGGACCACCGGAGTTTTTTGGAGAGCCAAAACCACTTAAGGCGGAGACGTGGATAAAGCAGATCAACAAGATATTTGATGTCTTAGGATGCTCCGAGGAGCAAAAGGTTCTCTTTGCCACCTTCATGTTGCGAACAGAGGCAGATTACTGGTGGGAATCTGTAAAGCGTACTCAACCTGCCGCACTGAAGATGTCTTGGGAGGAGTTCCAAGAACTGTTCAACGACAAGTACTTTCTCGAAAGTATTCGTCACATGAAAGAGGTAGAGTTCATTAAACTGGAGCAAAATAACATGACCGTGTCACAGTACGAAGCCAAGTTTGCTGAGTTGTCCCGGTTTGCGTCCCACTTAGTTGATAACGAGGAGAGAATGACACGGATATTTCTAAGAGGTTTGAAACCTGAGATACGCCAATACTTAATTTCACACAAACTGTGTTTGTAATTAGATGTTGTAAATATGGCTCAGTTATTGGAGTGCGATAACGAGTCAATCCAACCAAGAGAGAGCAGCCGACAAAATGATAATACTAGTGGTAGCAGTCATCGAAGCGGTGACAACAAACGTGGAGGGAATCAACATGCCAGAAATGGTAACCACTTCGGTGGTAATCATGGTCAAGACAATAAAATTGGATATTTCAAGAAGAGGAGATTCATCAATGTTGGAAAGATGTCAGCACCAGCACCCGTTGTTATGGAAGGAGAACGACCACCTATCATATGCTTCAAATGCGGAGGGGAGGGACACATCAGTCCAAACTGCGCGATGCAGTCCAAAGCGTGTTATAATTATGGAAGAGAAGGTCACCTAGCCTGATTTTGTTGTGCACCGAAGACAAGTCCAGCTGGGATGGAGACACCAAAGGCCGTCCCAGAAAAGTTAAAACCAGTAGTTCAAGGGAGAGCGTTTGTCGTGACCTCCCAGAAAGCAAGGAACCCGAACGAGCTCATTACGGGTAAGCTTATCATAAACTCTAGCGAAGTCTATACCTTATTTGATACTGGTTCTACCCATTCTTTTATTTCTCCTACTTGCGCTCAACGTTTAAATTTGACTCCGGAGAAATTAGACTTTGACTTATCTGTTGAAACTCCGTTGGGAGAAACCTTCATTACATCTACTGTTTATAAGTCTTGTTTGGTTCAAATCGGTACCCTCACATTACCTGTCGATCTTATTTCATTGAAAATACTTGCATTTGACGTGATTCTAGGGATTGATTGGTTAACTACACATCATGCAACAATTGATTATTTTCGTAAGGTTGTTAGCTTTCATATTCCTAACCAACCTATTATGCGAATTTAAGCAACCAAACCATTAAAATCAATCACTGTCATCTCAAGCCATAAAGCTATTCATTTATTGAAAAACGAATGTCAAGCTTTCTTAGCTCATGTCACAGATTTAAACAAAAATACGTCAGTTTTGAATGATATTTCTATTGTTAATAAATTTCCTGACGTATTCCATGAAGAACTTCATGGCCTACCCCCAGAGTGTGAAATTGAATTTTGTATCGACCTTGAACCTGGTACAAAACCCATTTCCAAAGCCCCATATCGAATGACTCCTATTGAACTTCAGGAGTTAAAGACCCAATTACAGGAATTGTTAGACATCGGTTTCATTCGTCCTAGTACGTCTCCTTGGGGTGCCCCTGTTCTATTCGTGAAGAAGAAAGATGGGAGTATGCGACTTTGTATTGATTATCGGGAGTTGAATCATGTCACCATCAAGAATAGGTACCCATTACCACGTATTGATGACCTGTTTGACCAGTTGCAAGGCGCCAAATTCTTTTCAAAGATCGATCTTCATTCTGGATATCATCAGTTAAAGGTTAGAACCGATGACATTCCAAAGACGGCTTTCAGAACTCGGTACGGGCATTATAAATTCCTAGTCATGTCTTTTGGATTGACTAATGCTCCTGCTGCCTTCATGGATATGATGAACTGAGTATTCAAAGAATATTTGGATCACTTTGTGGTCGTCTTTATTGATGACATCCTCATATATTCCAAAAGTCGTGAAGATCATGAGCAACACTTGAGGCTGATACTCCAAAAGCTTCGTGAAAACAAGCTTTATGCCAAGTTGAAGAAATGCGAGTTCTGGCTTGAGGAAGTAGCATTCCTTGGGCACGTAGTATCAAGTCATGGAATATCTGTTGACCCGACAAAGATTGAAGCTATTCAAAGTTGGGAGCAACCTAAAATAGTGACCGAAGTACGTAGCTTTCTCGGTTTAGCTAGTTATTATCAGAGATTCGTAGAAGGATTTTCTCGAATCGCTACTCCATTAATTCAGCTGACTTGGAAAGATACAAAATTCGGTTGGAGCGTGGAATGTGAGAAGAGTTTTCAAGAACTCAAGAGGAGACTCATTTCAGCACCTGTTCTGACAATACCACCTGGCTCGGAGGGATTTGTCATCTACAGTGATGCTTCGGGCAAAGGGTTAGGATGTGTTCTCATGCAACATGGGAAAGTCATAGCCTATGCCTCTCGGCAACTCAAAGAATATAATAAAAAATTATCCTTCTCATGATCTAGAGTTGTCAGCTGTTGTCTTCGTACTTAAAATTTGGAGGCATTACTTGTATAGGGAGAAAGTGGAGATATTTACGGATCATAAAAGCCTCAAATATTTCTTCACTCAAAAGGAACTCAACATGCGACAACGACGTTGGCTCAAACTGTTGAAAGATTATGATCATACAATTCAATACCATCCTGAAAAAGTGAACGTAGTAGCTGACGCATTAAGTAGAAGATTATATGCGGGTACAAGTGCGACATTGTCAACGTAAAGGCCCATTTTATATGACTTGCAAAGGATGGAGATAGAGTTAAAGACTGTAGGGACCCATGTGATGATAGCAAATATACGAGTAGAACCGACTTTAATCAATAAAGTTAAAGCTGCTCAAGCTACAGACCTGGAGCTGATGCGTATTAGGAAGAAAGTGCAAGAGGGTACTATGCTAGAAGCAATAATCGATGAAGAAGGAATACTTTGAGTCAACTCCAGACTTTATGTTCCTAACGACCCTAAATTAAAGTATAAAATCATGATGGAGGCGCACAACACACCATTTGCAATCCATCTTGAGAGTACCAAAATATATCATGATCTTCGACATACATTTTGGTGGAGCAATATGAAGAGAGAGATCGCGGAGTTTATCTCAAGGTGTTTAACTTGTCAACGAGTCAAGGCGGATCATCAAGTACCAAAAGGTCCATTGCAACCACTTGAAATTCTAGAATGGAAATGGGAACACATTACCATAGATTTCGTTACCGGTCTTCCCAAGGTTTCTCAAGGCATAGATGCGATTTAGGTCATTATTGATAGATTAAACAAGTCGACTCATTTCTTACCTATACGAGAAACTTATACACTTGAACGTCTTGCTTGTATATACATAAACGAGATTGTAAGATTGCATAGTATGCCAGTATCCATAGTTTTTGATCGAGACCCAAGATTCACTTCAAGATTTTGGGTTAGTTTGCAAAAAGTTATGGGCACGGATTTACGATTTAGTTCGGCTTATCATCCTCAAACGGACGGGCAGTCAGAGAGGACTATTCAAACTCTTGAAGATCTATTAAGACTCTGTGTCCTTGACTTCAAGGGAAGTTGGGACAAGTTCTTACCATTGGTGGAGTTTTTCTACAACAATAGTTATCAAGCAAGTATTGGTATGGCTCCATTTGAGGCGTTGTATGGAAGAAAGTGTCGTTTTCCAGTATGCTGGGATGAGGTGGGTGAAGCAACGTTGTTGGGACCGGAGTTAGTACGTATGACTACGGAAAAGATTCAAACGATCCGACAACGTATAAAAACCTCACAAGATCGACAAAAGAGTTATGCTGATCTTCATCGAAAGGACGTAGAATTCAATATTGGAGAACATGTGTTGTTACGTGTTGCTCCATGGAAAGGAGTTACGAGATTTGAAAAGAGAGGAAAGCTCAATCCTCGATTCATTGACCCATTTTTAATCCTCGAATGAGTAGGAACTGTGGCCTATAGACTCGCCTTACCCCCAAGTATGTCTCGTGTTCATAACGTTTTTCACATATCCATGTTACGTAAATATGTGGAAGACCCGAACCACATTATTGAGTTAGAACCAGACGAAATAGCGAAAGATTTAACGTATGAAGAGGTTCCTGTTAAAATCTTGGATAAGAAGGAACATATTCTACGCTCCAAGGTTATACCTCAAGTCAAAGTTTTGTGGAGAAACCACGATGTTGAGGAAATGACCTAGGAGTTAGAATCTGAAATGAAATCAAGGTATCCTTACCTCTTTGACATACCAGGTACGTACCCTAATTTCAAGGGCGAAATTTCATAAGGAGGGGAGGTTGTAAGACCCCAACTTTTATGAATAAAGATGAATTTTCTATAAATATCATTTTTGAATATTATGGAGTGAATTTGATATAATGTTATAGTTGTGGGTAATATTTATAAATTTTGTAAAGTACGCAAGTTGATATATAATATTCGATTGGTCGGGGAATATTCGTTTTACTAGGGAATATTCGTACGACGGCACAATCATTAGTGGACCCCACAATGAAATTATTGTCGGATTAAGAAAACGACAAAAATATCTTTTTATAAAATAACGACGAAAGTTTTACCGTTAACTGTTGGAATACTTGGTGGTTAAAATATATTAATACGCGTTGTTGCACAGTAGCACACGGTATTGCACAGTATTTTTGAATTATTGATTCTTACGTAAGAAGGCACTACTCAATAATTGTTACAATAATTACTGTTCAATATTTTATTTTATTGGTTCAATAATTACTACGTTGATATTTTATATTATTATTATTCAATAATTGTCACTGCACAGTATTTCCCATTATCAGATCAATAATTCATATTATTTGAATAATATTATTAGATAACATTATTGGCAATGTCTAGAAAGTTCTGTCAAGGAGAGGTTTGGTCACCTAATTGCGCGCCAGTAAGGAGAAATCCTTATCGGAAAGCCCCTTCTTTCCTGGGAACAGCCTGGTTGTCATTATTGTGATTCTGCAATATTATTTGTGAATAATTAATTATTGATTTATATGATAAGAAAATATTTATTTTATGTGATTATAAATGAAGGAATTAATGTTGAGGATTTTTATCAGTATTTTTGTTGGAATGGTAGTATTAAAAGAATAAATCGGTGTTCTTAAAGCTCTATTGCGTGAGTTATAATTTTAATCCGACCGTTGGATCGTTGTAATGTTTGAATAAATTATGCATATATAAGTTGAGTATATGTCCACAAATTTTGAACCGTTAAAAATTAACGTATGATTTGTTATGAATTTTATGAGGTATTAAAAATTATCCGTTTGTGGATTTCGGATATTTTTTGTTTGGAATTTGGAAAAACTTAAAGCTACAAAGTTGTAGAGAATTTAATTTCGTGTGGAATGGACATAAAATTCGTATTTTTCTGATAAAAGTGCTATTTATTATGAATTGTTAAAGTTTTGGAAATTAATATATTTTTATTAAAATTATGGGTGGGACCCACTTTTGTTTTGGTGGAAAAATATGCTGAATTTTTGGTTCAAGAATGGAGTGCTTGAATTGGTCTAATACACGTTGTGACGCCCCCAAAATAGGTCCAATCCATCCAACCCATTCTGAGTCGCCAAATACATGGTACAGAAAGCAAACTACTACTTCAATAATACAATTGTCGTGCAAAATACGACAACACATACTGTGAGTTTAAATACAAATATTGTCTTCTGGATAATATCTACACTCAAATAAATTCTCATTATAATTATTCAAACACTATTTTACAGAAATAGTGAGGACTGCTAAAACATCTTTCTAGAACCATCACTCCATACCCCGACTAGATCCTGCTATGTTCTCACCTCCTGAGAAGAAAAATGGAACAAAAAGGAAAAGGGTGAGCTCAACTAGCCCAGTAAAGAATATTATGACTAAGATAATATACAACAAATTATCGTTAGTCTTCAACAGGGAAAAATCTGATAGAATATAATCGACAACAAGTTTTAGATCAACAACTGCAGCGGAAACAACAAACCATTAGAAGAGTCAAGTAGAGTATGAATTCTACTATCTTCTAAGATTTAAAAGTCCATCATCAATATTTTATCCCTGCAACATCAATTAATAATCATCTTTAACCAAATATTCATCTTTGCATTACAGGCCAAAGATATTCATTTGTATCACCAGTCGGTCATGTTCATCTCAACACCTGTTCATCTTTGCACTACAGGCCAAAGATATTCATCAAGTAATCATACATCTTTGTACTACAGGCCAAAGATATTCAGTAATATCATCATTTAGGACTGAGGATGATGAAAAATATCTTAAAGAGAACGAATCCAGTGAGACAGAAGGACAAATAGTAGTGATTCGTATAACAGTTTATCCAAGATCAATAATACTTCATAATAATCAATTGTGAAGCAGAATTCAAAAATAAAGATCAAAACATGGATACAATCAAAGATAGTAACCATAATAGACATCTTGGACAAAAAGGGAAAATTTTTATTTTTCGGTGAATAGTGCTGTATTCGTGAATAGTACCGTATATGTGAATAGTGCCGTATACGTGAATAGTAACCCCGACACAAAAAGTTCTAAATTTGATAAAAACTCATATCAATATTTCAGCATAATGATATTGAAGAAAATAATATCATTAAGAAGAAAATAATATCTCTTACCTCAAAATATCAGTACTTCTGGTCGGAATACCGGTATAAGGCTGAAAGAAACTTGCTCTGATAAATAGAAACTCTCAAAGTATCTAAATACTCACAAAATACACTCAATAATCTAGAGAGAGAAATAGAAAAAACTTGTTTCTGGTGTGATTTTCAATTCTAACTTAGCCCTCTATTTATAGGAAAATGTTAGCACGCCGAAGCAGACTTAACCTGTAACCTGATGGCTTTACCTGCTAGTATTCCCACCCACCACATTTGAATAAAAATCTCAGCACATTTCTTCACCAACCAAGAGTGGGGCCCACATATTCTAGAATTTTCCACCAAAATGATAAACTCCGAAAATTCAATAATTTCTGAACCAGTCATCTCGTAAAATTCATAATAAATCATACGTTCATTTTTAACGGTTCAAAATTTGTGGACATATACTCAACTTATATATGTATAACATATCCAAAAATTACCACGATCCAACGGTCGGATTAAAAATTATAACCCCCGCAAAATATCTCAAAAATCCTGATTTTTACTACCTCCATTCCGACAAAAATACTGATAAAAACCTCAACATTAACTCCTTCATTTTTAACCACAAAAATATATCCCTCATTTATATCCACATAAAATAAATATTTCCTTATCATATGAATCAATAATTAATTATTCACAAATAATATTACAGAATCACATTTATGACAACCAGGCCGTTCCCAGGAAAGAGGGGGCTTTCCAATAAGGATTTCTCCTTACTGGCGCGTAATTAGATGACCAAACCTCTCCTTAGACAGAACTTTCTAGACATTGCCAATAATGTTATCTAATAATATTATTCAAATAATATGAATTATTGATCTGATAATGAAAAATACTGTGCAGCAACAATTATTGAAACAATAAAATAAAATATTGAACAATAACTACTGTAACAATTATTGAGTAGTGCCTTCTTACGTAAGAATCAATAATTGGTGCAATACCGCGTGCTATTGTATTTTAACCACCGGGTATTCTAACAGTATTAACGGTAACAACTACGCCGTTATTTATAAATAACTTATACTTGTCATTTTCTTCATCCAATCGCTTTCCATTATGGGGCCCACACAAGGCTGTCCCGTCGTACGAATATTCCCCGACAGCAAGAATATTCCACGACCAAACGAATATTCCCCGACAAAATGAATATTTTATAACCACTTGCTTATTTTGCAAAATTTACACATTTCACCCATAACCAAAGTATTATATCAAATTAGCCCCTTATTATTCACAATAATATTTAGAGAAAATTTAATTTTATTCATTAATAAGTTGGGGTCTTACAACCTCCCCTCCTTATGAAATTTCGTCCTCGAAATTGACGTACGTACCTGATGTTTCAAAAAGGTGAGGATACCTCGCTTTCATTTCTGATTCCAACTCCCAGGTCATTTCTTCAATAGCATGGTTTCTCCACAAAACCTTAACTTGTGGTATAACCTTCGTGCGTAGGACATGCTCTTTCCTATCCAAGATCTTAACAGGTACCTCCTCGTATGTTAAATCTTCAGCTATCTCGTCTGGTTCTAACTCAATAATGTGGTTCGGGTCTTTAACATATTTACGAAGCATAGATATGTGAAAAACATTATGAACATGAGACATACTTGGAGGTAATGCGAGTCTATATGCCACATTTCCTATTCGCTCAAGAATCTCAAATGGACCAACAAATCTTGGATTGAGCTTTCCTCTCTTCCCAAATCTTGTAACTCCCTTCCATGGTGCAACACGTAATAATACATGATCCCCAATATTAAATTTCACGTCCTTCCGATGAAGATCCGCATAACTCTTTTGTCGATCCTGTGCCGTTTTTATACGTTGTCGAATCGTTTGGATCTTCTCTGTAGTAATGCGTACCAACTCTGGTCCCAACAATGTTGCTTCACCCACCTCGTCCCAGCATACTGGAGAACGACATTTTCTTCCATACAACGCCTCGAATGGAGCCACACCTATGCTTGCCTGATAACTGTTGTTGTAGGAGAATTCCACCAATGGTAGGTACTTATCCCAACTCCCTTTGAGATCTAGGACACAAAGTCTTAATAGATCTTCAAGAGTTTGAATAGTCCTCTCTGATTGTCCGTCCGTTTGAGGATGGTATGCCGAACTGAATCGTAAATCCGTGCCCAGAGCTTTCTGCAAGCTAACCCAAAATCGTGAAGTGAATCTTGGGTCACGATCCGAAACTATGGATACTGGCATGCCATACAATCTCACAATCTCGTTCACGTACATACTAGCAAGACGTTCAAGGGAATAAGTCTTACGTATCGGCAAGAAATGAGCGGACTTGGTTAATCTATCAACAATAACCCAAATCGCATCTATGCCTTGAGAAACCTTGGGAAGACCCGTAACAAAATCCATAGTAATGTGTTCCCACTTCCATTTCAGAATCTCAAGTGGTTACAATGGACCCTTTGGTACTTGATGCTCCGCCTTTACACGTTGACAAGTTAAACACCTCGAGATAAACTCCGCGATCTCTCTTTTTATATTGCTCCACCAAAATGTCTGTCGAAGATCGCGATACATTTTGGTACTCCCAGGATGGATTGCAAACGGTGTGTTGTGTGCCTCCATCATTATTCTATGCTTCAAGTCAAAATCGTTAGGAACACAAAGTCTGGAGTTAACTCGAAGTATTCCTTCTTCATCGATTCTTGCTTTTGGAATAACACCTTCTTGCACTTTCTTCTTCATACGTATCAGCTCCATGTCCGTAGCTTGAGCAACTTTAACTTTATCGATTAAAGTCGGTTCTACTCGTATATCATCACGTGAGTCCCTAGAGTCTTTAACTCTATATCTATCATTTGTAAGTTATATGAAATGGGTCTTTGACAATATCGCACTCGTACTCGTATACGATCTTTTACTCAACACGTCAGCTACCAAGTTCACTTTTCCAGGATCGTATGGTCAGAACATGTGCCGAAATGAGTCTCCTCTTGAGTTCTTCGAAGCTCATCCCACATTTCTTGCTCCATTCGAATTTTGTATTTCTACGAGTCAGTTGCGTTAATGGAATAGCGATTCAAGAATATCCTTCAACGAATCTCCGATAATAACCAACTAAGCCTAGAAAGCTACGTACTTTGGTCACCGACTTCGGTTGCTCTCAATTGTGATTCATATCCCAATCTTGGATAGCACGTCACAACGGCACCTATTGTTTTACCACCACACAAATATAGTGTCCCTTGCAGAGAGTCTGGCTTTGGTGCATTCCACAAAGGAAGTCACCAGATAGAGGCTCGGTTATCAACTTCTATAGTTGGATTTTTAACTCCTGAAGTTCAATAGGAGCCATTCGATATGAGATTTTAGAAATGAATTTTGTACCGGGTTCAAAGTCGATACAAAATTCAATATCACGCTCTGGGAGTAGGCCAGGAAATTTTCAGGAAATACGTCAGGAAATTTACTAACAACAGAAATATCATTCAAATCTGACGTATTTTTGTTCAAGTCCATAACATGGCTAAGAAAGCTTGACATCCGTTTTTCAATAAACGAATGGCTTTATGGCTTGATATGACAATGATTGACTTTAGTGATTTGGTTGCTTGAATTCGAATAACAGGTTGCTTAGGAATATGAAAACTAACAACCTTACGAAAGCAATCAATTTTGGCATGATGAGTAGTTAATCAATCAATCCCCAAAATCACATCAAAAGTAAGTATCCTTAAAGGAATAAGGTCAACAGGTAATGTGATGGTGCCAACTTGGATCAAACAAAATTTATAAACAGTGGATGTAACGAAAGTTTCTCCTAACGGAGTTTCCACAAATAAGTTAAAGTCTAATTTTCTCCAGAGTCAAGTTTAAACGTTGAGTATAAGCAGGAGAGATAAATGAATGGGTAGAGCCGGTATCTAATAAGATATAAACTTCGCAAGAGTTTATAATTAACTAACCCGTGCTAACGTCGTCCGGGTTCCTCACATTCTGACAGGTCACGACAAACGCTCTTCCAAGAATCGTTGATTTTGACTTTTCTGGGACAGCCTTTTGAATCACCATCCCCGCTGGACTTGATTTCGCTACAGTGCAATCTCGAGCGATATGTCCTTCCTTTCCACAGTTATAACATACCTTAAACTGTTGTGGGCAGTTTGGGCTGATATGTCCTTCTTTTCCGCACTTATAGCATATGACCGGTGGTTGTTCTCCTCCCTTGGAACCAGTTGCTGCTGGTGCTAACGTTTTCGTATTGTCATTGTTGAATCTCCTCTTTTTAAAATCTCCTCCTGACTCGCTTCTTCTATTCTCATGACCACGATTACCACCAGAGTGGTTACCGCTTTTGTTCGAATGCTTTCCTTCCCTCTGGTTGTCATTGCTCCGATGATCGCTGCCACCGGTATGACCCTAGTTGTGGTCCCTCGGTTGAACATACTCATTATCTCGCTCTAATAATTGAGCCCTGTTTACAACATCTGAATATAAAAAAAATTTATGAGAGATAAGATATTGCCGAATCTCGGGTTTTAGACCTCTCAGAAACATCCTTGTCATTCGTTCCTCATTTTCGACCAAATGAGGTGCAAACCTGGATAACTCTGCAAACTTTACCTCGTACTGGGACACTATCATGTTGTTTTGTTCCAGTCTGATAAACTCCACCTCCTTCATATGACGAATACTTTCAGGAAAGTACTTGTCATTGAACAGTTTTTGAAATATTTCCCAGGACATGTTGAGTGCGTCAGGCTAGGTACGCTTCACAGACTCCCACCAGTAGTCTGCCTCATCGCGGAACATAAAGGTGGCGAATGGAACCTTATGTTCCTCCGTGCATCCCAAGACATCGAATATCTTGGTAATTTGCTTGACCCACGTTTCCGCCATGATCGGATCCGGCTTTCCCTTAAATTCTGGTGGTCCCAATTCTTTGAACTGCTTAGCTGTGACAAACAGCGCGTTGTTATCATTTCCACCCATATTCTGCACACGAGTCTCCCTCGTCTGATTTTGCATGAACTACAAAAAGCTCCTAAACATTCCATCATTCATCGTTTGCTCAGTAACGTTGTTTACAGGAGGAATATTGCCTTCCTGTTGCACGTTCCCCTGGGTGGTGATCAAAGGTGTCTCCACGGTCTGATTTACTCTATTATTAACGTTCTCAGCTGCCATTCTTAAATACTGCCATAAAATAAGGGTTAATAGTCATGTCATATATTATCCCTATACTCTGACCGACCAAATAAATACTAAATAAACTTAGTCAGGTCATACTAGCGAAGGAATTCTCCGTCTCTCCCCTCCTAGTTCTTGTCTCACATCTCAGCCAGGGATCATATCCCTAAGCTCTGATACCAACTGTGACGCCCCCAAAATAGGTCCAATCCATCCAATCCATTCTGAGTCGCCAAATACATGGTACAGAAAGTAAACTACAACTTCAATAATACAATTGTCGTGCAAAATACGACAACACATACTGTGAGTTTAAATACAAATATTGTCTTCTGGATAATATCTACACTCAAATAAATCTTCATTACAATTATTCAAACACTATTTTACATAAATAGTGAGGACTGCTAAAACATCTTTCTAGAACCATCACTCCATACCCCGACTAGATCTTGCTATGTTCTCACCTCCTGAGAAGAAAAATGGAACAAAAAAGAAAAGAGTGAGCTCAACTAGCCCAGTAAAGAATATTATGACTAAGATAATATACAACAAATTATCGTTAGTCTTCAACAGGGAAAAATCTGATAGAATATAATCGACAACAAGTTTTAGATCAACAACTGCAGCGGAAATAGCAAACCATTAGAAGAGTCAAGTAGAGAATGAATTCTACTATCTTCTAAGATTTAAAAGTCCATCATCAATATTTTATCCCTGTAACATCAATTAATAATCATCTTTAACCAAATATTCATCTTTGCACTACAGGCCAAAGATATTCATTTGTATCACCAGTCGGTCATGTTCATCTCAACACCTGTTCATCTTTGCACTACAGGCCAAAGATATTCATCAAGTAATCATACATCTTTATACTACAGGCCAAAGATATTCAGTAATATCATCATTTAGGACTGAGGATGATGAAAAATATCTTAAAGAGAACGAATCCAGTGAGACAGAAGGACAAATAGTAGTGATTCGTATAACAGTTTATCCAAGATCAATAATACTTCATAATAATCAATTGTGAAGCAGAATTCAAAAATAAAGATCAAAACATGGATACAATCAAAGATTGTAACTATAATAGACATCTTGGACAAAAAGGGAAAATTTTTATTTTTCGGTGAATAGTGTTGTATTCGTGAATAGTACCGTATACGTGAATAGTGACGTATGCGTGAATAGTAACCCCGACACAAAAAGTTCTAAATTTGATAAAAACTCATATCAATATTTCAGCACAATGATATTGAAGAAATAATATCATTAAGAAGAAAATAATATCCCTTACCTCAAAATATCAGTACTTCTGGTCGGAATACCGGTATAAGGCTGAAAGAAACTTGCTCTGATGAATAGAAACTCTCAAAGTATCTAAATACTCACAAAATACACTCAATAATCTAGAGAGAGAAAGAGAGAAAACTTATTTCTGGTGTGATTTTCAATTCTAACTTAGCCCTCTATTTATAGGAAAATGTTAGCACGCCGAAGCAGACTTAACCTGCAACCTGATGGCTTTACCTGCTACTATTCCCACCCTCCACATTTGAATAAAAATCTCAGCACATTTCTTCACCAACCAAGAGTGGGGCCCACCAATTCTAGAATTTTCTACCAAAATGATAAACTCCGAAAATTTAATAATTTCTAAACCAGTCATCTCGTAAAATTCATAATAAATCATACGTTCATTTTTAACGGTTCGAAATTTGTGGACATATACTCAACTTATATATGTATAACATATCCAAAAATTACCACGATCCAACGGTCGGATTAAAAATTATAACCCCCGCAAAATATCTCAAAAACCCTGATTTTTACTACCTCCATTCCGACAAAAATACTGATAAAAACCTCAACATTAACTCCTTCATTTTTAACCACAAAAATATATCCCTCATTTATATCCACATAAAATAAATATTTCCTTATCATATGAATTAATAATTAATTATTCACAAATAATATTACAGAATCACATTTATGACAACCAGGCCGTTCCCAGGAAAGATGGGGCTTTCCAATAAGGATTTCTCCTTACTGGCGCGTAATTAGATGACCAAACCTCTCCTTAGACAGAACTTTCTAGACATTGCCAATAATGTTATCTAATAATATTATTCAAATAATATGAATTATTGATCTGATAATGGAAAATACTGTGCAGCAACAATTATTGAAACAACAATAATATAAAATATCAACGCAATAATTATTGAATCAATAAAATAAAATATTGAACAATAACTACTGTAATAATTATTGACTAGTGCCTTTTTACGTAAGAATCAATAATTGGTGCAATACCGTGTGCTACTGTATTTTAAACACCGGGTATTCCAACAGTATTAACGGTAACAACTACGCCGTTATTTATAAATAACTTATACTTGTCGTTTTTTTCATCCAATCGCTTTCCGTTATGGGGCCCACACAAGGCTGCGCCGTCGTACGAATATTTCCCGACAGCAAGAATATTCCACGACCAAACGAATATTCCCCGACAAAATGAATATTTTATAACCACTTGCTTATTTTGCAAAATTTACACATTTCACCCATAACCAAAGTATTATATCAAATTAACCCCTTATTATTCACAATAATATTTAGAGAAAATTTAATTTTATTCATTAATAAGCTGGGGTCTTACACAAGCGCGTAGGAAAAGAATTATAATATTATTATTTTATTATTTTAGTCTCCTATGACGTTCTAGCATTTTCCTATAAATAGGCGCTTAGGTTAGAATTGAAAATCACACCAGAATCAGAGAATTCTTCTTCTATAATCTTGAGCGTATTTCTTTCGAGTGTTAGAAAGCTTTGAGCGTAGAAAATAGTGAAAGTTTTCTTCAAGAATATCCCCGCTATACAAGTTAGAATACTTTTCTTTTCAAGGTAAGAGATATTATTTTTGTTCAATATTCGCTTGAAATAATATTTTCTTCCACTCTGTAGTATGTAAGTAATATTATTTCGTTTCAGATTTTGAATTCTATACTCGTTTTATTAAAATTTTGGCTTTTATACTCCATAAAATTAGTATAATTTTCTTGATATTTGCGCTTCATCTAGTATCTTTTTATGAAAATATTATTCTGAGCATTCTTGATAAGTTTTAACTTTTTCATACCGGGTTACTATTCACGGGGTTACTATTCTCAAAGTTACTATTTACGGATACTATTCACTCGGTTACTATTCACCCGAAGTACTGTTCATGATAAAAATTGATTTCTTTTCGGTCCTAATCATTTTTGATATAATATTATTCTTGAATTTTACTCCATAAAGCAGTATCATGTTGACAATTTGGACGTTATTGATTTCAGGATAAATTAAATTATAAATCTTTAAAAATTTATCCTTGAACTTGTTTTATTGAATTCTTATATCATTCTCATCATCCTCATGTTTATATTATGTTGAAAGTCATATGTGACCTGTATCGCATAGATGGACTTGGTATGATTATGACTAGGGATTATTCGGTATAATTATGACCTTAATGTTACAAATGATGTGGTAAAAGTCCTCATTGGCTCGTAGTGTATTGATGAACAGTTGTTGGCATGATCATGACCATTGATGAATACACGAATATTCTTGGCCCGTAGTGCATGAATAATTTGTGGTCGTGATACTAATGAATATCATTGGCCGTAGTGCAGGGATGATGTGGATTATTTATTAAGCTGAGTCTCAGCGATAAAAGTGATTAAAAACCTTTTAAATCATAGAAGATAGTAGATTTTATTCTCTACTTGACTCTTCTAATGGATTGCTTGTTCCGCTGCAGTTAAACTTGATGTTTGTTATATTTTATCAGTTTAGCACTGTTGAAGGCTAACGATAATTATTCTGCATTATCTTAGTCATAATATTTCTTACTGGGCTAGTTGAGCTCACCCTTTTGCTTTCTTTGTTCTCTTCAGGAAATGAGAACGTAGCAGGGACTAGTCGAAAAACGGAGTGACGGTCCAGATGATAGCATTAGTAGTCCTCACTATTCTATGAAATAGTGTGATAATAAATGTATTGAGGACTTATTTTGAGTTTTAATACTGTCTAGACGACAATATTTGTATTGAAACTCACAGCTCATGTTTTATATTTAAGTTTGTATTTGTATTCTGTACCATGTATTTGGCGACTCAGAATGGGTGATGTATACCTATTTTGGGGGCGTCACAACGTACATCACTTCGGAAGAAATCTTTGGCTTCAAGGCTGGAGCCCCAATAGGTTGATAGCTAGTGTTGCACACTTCAAAGTCTTGAAAACTGGCTGGCTCAACTCATTCGTTGAGGTTGATCAAAGGCATGTCACCTTGTATACAGACATAATATTCTGGTTCGGCCTTGACAGTGACCAGATTGCCATTGATGATGTATTTGACTTGTTGGTGGAGGGTGGATGGGATTGCTCCTACCATATGAATCCACGGTCTTCCCAACAACATATTATATCATGTGGTGATGTTTAACACTTGAAAGGATATGTAGAGGGTATGTGGACCGATCTCAAGTGGAAGTTCGATTTCTCCTACAGTATTTCGTCGAGACCCGTCAAAGGCTCTTATGACTATGTGACTGCTTTGAATTTGATTTAGACTGATTTTCATTCTTTCCAAAGTGTCGTAAGGACATATGTTTAAGGAAGATCCTCCATCTACTAATACTCTTCCTATCACATATCTAGAGGATATCACTGTTATATGCAATGACTTGCAATGACCAGTTCCTTCCATTGGTATGTCCTCATCAGTGAAAGATATTACATTGTTGTTGAAAATGTGATGTATCAAGTGACAGTACTTTTCTGTATCCACAACATTAGGCAGATGTGCTTCTTCCAGCACTTGTGTTAAGATTTTGTGATGATCTTCGAAAGATAATACCAAGTCCAGAATGGATATCTATTCGGGTGCCTCCCTTAATCTATGCACTATCTTGGCTTCATTATGCCCCATTTTACTGAGGAATTCTTCAATTTTCTCCTAGGGCACTTTCCCCTTGCTTTTAGTGACTGACATTATCACTCGTTGAGGTAGATACATCGAATTTTCCTTTGATACAGCTGCCGTATGATTTGAGGTTGATCCCTCATTCTCCCCATAGTTCCATAGGACTCTTTTCAGGCTGATAAAGGGATACTGCGGCCTGAATGGCAACATCAAGGGTTCTGGTGTAACTACTTTCAAAGGATTCTTTCCTCTTTTGTCCTCCATTCCCTGAATTGTCAGAGGTGTTGCAGGTAAGCCCTCTTTAAAGGATATGACCGCTATAACTTCCCTTCATCTCTGTGTTCTAGGCAGAAATATATCCTCTTCTTCAGGTAAGGTATTACTGTTATTTACCATTTGCAGGTCACTGCTGTCAATCATATCCAGGATCAGGTGACGAAGTGCCCAACAACTTTCTGTGTCATGACCAGGAGTGTTGGAATGGTATTGACATATCTCGGTAGCATCAAACCTCTTGGAACGGGGATTGATTGGTGGTAAGAGTTCTGTGATCTTCCTTTCATTGATTAACACCGACAAGATCTCCTCCATCGGTTGACCCAAAGGAGTGAACTTCTTTTATCCGCATATTCTCGACGAGCCTGGGATCTAGCTTTTGAAAGTTTTTCTTCCCAAGTTTCATTCTCTTGGAATCATTTTTAACCCCTTATTACAATGGAGAGGAGATTTGCTTGCCCCTGACTGATCAGTTGTCGAGTGACTTGGTGCTGATGTACCATTAGTTTGGACAGTTGACCAATCTGTTCCTTGATAAACTTCATTTCATGCCTGATTGAAGACCGTCCTTCGGAATAACCCAACTCTTCCGGGATACACTCATTTGCTTGTGATGTTTCCCTAATGTATTGAAGGTATTTGGAAGTTTTCCCTCCTCCAATATCGATCATGTTTACTTCATCCTCATTGTGTTGAGGCAAAAGGTTATCCTGAACATGTGGTTGCTGTGACGCCCCCAAAATAGGTATACACAACCTATTCTGAGTCGCCAAATACATGGTACATAACTCAAATACAAACTTAATTATACAATTATCGTGTAACATACGACTAAACATAAGCTGAGAGTTTAACATGAATATTGCCTCGTAGACAATATCCAAACTCAAATGGAGTCCTCATTATAATTATTATCACACTATTTTATAAAATAGTGAGAACTACTACATCCACCATCTCGGACCGTCACTCAATTCCCCGACTAGTCCCAGCTATATTCTCATTTCCTGAAGAGAACAATGAAAGAAAAGGGTGAGCTCAACTAGCCTAGTAAAGAATATTATGACTAAGATAATGCAGAATAAATTATCGTTAGCCTTCAACAGTGTAAAACTGATAGAATATAATAGACAACAAGTCTAACTGCAGCGGAATAAGCAATCCATTAGAAGAGTCAAATAGAGCATAATATCTACTATCTTCTATTATTTAAAAGTTCATCATCAATATTTTATCGCTGTAACATAGCTCAATAAATAATCTACGTCATCGAATTATCTACGTACTACGGGCCAAGGATATTCGTTAGTATCACCAGTGGTCATGATCATGACAACAACTGTCCATCAATGCAGTACGGGCCAATGAGAACTTTTATCATATCATTTATAACATTATAGGTGATGATTATACCGCTTCATAATTCATGGTCATAATCATACCAATCAACAGTCCATCTATGTACTACGGGCCAAAAATGACTTTCATCACAATATAAGCATGAGAATGATGACAATGATATAAGAATTTAATTAAGTGAAAGCAATGATAAATTTTAAGGATTTATAATTCAATTTATCCAGAGATCAAGAATGTTCAAATTGTCAACATGATAACTGCTTTGTGGAGTAAAATTCAAGAATAATATTGTATCACAAATAATTTGGACAGAAAAAAAATTAATTTTTATCATGAATAGTACCCCGGGTGAATAGTACCTGAGTGAATAGTACCCCGACATGAAAAGATTAAAATTTAACAAGAATATTCAAAAAAATATTATTGTGAAACGATACTAGATGAAGCGCAAATTTTAAGGATATTCTACTAATTTCAAGGAGTATAGAAGCAATACTTAACAAAATGAGTGTAGAATTCGGAATCTGAAACGAAATAATATTATTTACATACTACAGAGTATGGAAGAAAATATTATTTCTTACGAATATTGAATAAAAATAATATCCCTTACGACTGTTAAACGAAAATAATATTCCTTACGAATATTGAACGAAGATAATATTACTTACAAATATTGAACGAAAATAATATTCCTTACGAATATTGAACGAAAATAAAATTCTTTACGAATACGAAAAATAATATCGTAAGCGAATATGAAATAAATAATACCCTTTATCTCAAAAGAAGAGTAATTTCGACTGGTATAGCGGAGATATTCTTGAAGAAAACTTGCACTGTTTTCTACACTCAAAACTTCCTTAAACTTTAAAGAAATACGCTCAATATTATAGAAGAAGAATTCTCTGAATCTGATGTTATTTTCATTTCTAAATTGAGCATCTTATTTATAGGAGAATGTCATGATACTATTTGAAATTTAATCATGGACACACAGAACGAATTCAAGGACGAATTCGTTCGGCTGAAACTTTTAAAAAAATTTAACTTTACTATGCTGCACTGTGTAGCACTATATAAATACTATGCAGTACTATACAAATAATAAAATATAATATATTCTATTTTACATATAAAAAAACTTATATATATATATATATATATATATATATATATAATTAGTCACCGGGGGGGAACCAAGAGTCACGGGGGGGATTATTATTATTATTATATATATATATATATATATATATATATATATATATATATATATATATATATAACAAAAATTGAGATAACTTTCTACCGATAATTTTGAAAAATGAGTAAATGGGGGTCCATATAATAAGCTAAATTTACAACAAATATTGCATAAAATAACCCTCTATTTATCTCAATTCACTTGGCATCTCAAAACACATTTTTAATAACATTTATTCATCATTAATATCATAACTTGTAATATTAACAACCAGATCATTCCCAAGAAAGAGGGGAGGTTGTAAGACCCCAACTTATTAATAAATAAAATTAAATTTCCTCTATTTATTATTTTGAAATAGAAAGGATTGATTTGATTAATGTGGTTAATTATGGCTAAAATGCGCAAATATTTCAAATAAGCAAGTGGTTATAAAATATTCATTTTTGGTCGGTGAATATTCGTTTGGTCATGTAATATTCTTACTGTCGGGGAATATTTGTACGACGGCGCAGCCTTGTGTGGGCCCCATAACGGAAAGCGATTGGATGAAAAAAACGACAAGTATAAGTTGTTTATAATTAACGGCGTAGTTGTTACTGTTAATACTGTTGGAATACTTGGTGGTTAAAATATAGTAGCACACGGATTGCACAGTATTTTTGAATTATTGATTCTTACGAAGGAAGACACTACTCAATAATTGTTACAGTAGTTACTGTTCAATATTTTATTTTATTGATTCAATAATTGCTGCATTGATATTTTATATTATTGTTGTTTCAATAATTGTCACTGCACAGTATTTCTCATTATCAGATCAATAATTCATATTATTTGAATAATATTATTAGATAGCATTATTGGCAATGTCTAGAAAGTTCTGTCTAAGGAGAGGTTTGGTTATCTAATTATGCGCTAGTAAGGAGAAATCCTTATTGGAAAGCCCCCTCTTTCTTGGAAACGGTCTGGTTATCATAAATGTGATTCTGTAATATTATTTGTGAATAATTAATTATTGATTCATATGATAAGAAAATATTTATTCTATGTGGATATAAATGTTGGATATATTTATTGTGGTTAAAAATGAAGGAGTTAATGTTGAGGTATTTTATCAGTATTTTTAACGGAATGGAGGTATTAAAAATCAAATCAGGGTTTTTGAGAAATATTGCGGGGGTTATAATTTTTAATCCGACCGTTGGATCGTGATAATTTTTGGATATATTATTCATATATAAGTTGGGTATATGTCCACAAATTTTGAACCGTTAAAATTGAACGTATGATTTGTTATGAATTTTACGAGATGACTGGTTCAGAAATTGTAGAAGTTACGGAATTTGTCATTTTGGTGGAAAATTCTAGAATTGGTGGGCCCCACTTTTGGTTAGTGAAAATGTACTGAGATTTTTATTCAAATATTGTGGGTGGGAATAGTAGCAGGTAAAGCCATCAGGTTGCAGGTTAAGTCTCCTTCGACGTGTGCTAACATTTTTCTATAAATAGAGGGCTAAGTTAGAATTAAAAATCACACCAGAAATAAGTTTTCTCTCTTTCTCTCTCTAAATTATTGAGTGTATTTTGGGAGTATTTAGATACTTTGTGAGTTTCTATTTATCAGTGCAAGTTTTCTTCAGCCTTATACCGATATTCCGATCAGAAGTACTGATATTTTGAGGTAAGGGGTGTTATATTCTTCTTAAAATGATATTTTCTTCAATATCATTATACCAAAATATTGGTATGAACTTTTTATCAAATTAAAACTTTTTGTGTCGGGGTTACTATTTACGTATACGTTACTGTTCACGTATACGGCACTATTCACGAATACGACACTATTCACCGAAAAATGAAATTTTCTTATTTTTGTCCAAGTTGTCTATTAGGGTTACTATCTTTGATTGTATCCATGTTTTGATCTTTATTTTTAAATTCTGCTTCACAATTGATTATTATGAAGTATTATTGATCTTGGATAAACTATTATACGAATCCCTACTATTTGTCCTTCTGGCTCATTAGATTCGTTTTCTTTAAGATATTTTTCATCATCCTCAGTCCTAAATAATGATATTACTGAATATCTTTGGCCTGTAGTGTGACGACCCCAAAATAGGTTCATTCCACCCAACCCATTCTGAGTCGTCAAATACATGGTACAGAAAATAACTACAACTTTATTACAACAATTGTCGTGCAAAATACAACAACACATATGCTGTGAGTTTGGATACAAATATATACCAAATGTGACTCATGTTCCAACCGCGGACATCACCTCACAATAACACCTTACATAAAGGTATAGTCAAAAACTGTTTTAGAAATTAGAATCTTTGGGAAGTGCTCAAGGAAACCTTCGTACATGGGAGGCCACGCGTCTAGGTTATGATAGATATCATATGGCCACAAAATTATCCTTGGTTGACCCAATAGACCCCAAAGAAAAACGAGAAGATTACTATCATATTCTTCCCAATGGTGAGTCTTCTCTTGACTTATCATTATCTCCACTGTCTCTAATTGAGAATTATACTTCAAACAAACACCAAGATTATATAGGTAGTGCCCATAGATATACTCAGCAAGTGGATGAGCACAACCCTGTCTTATGATGACACGAGGTTGTATGTCATTAGACATCTTGTATGATAGTGACAAAACACCCTTCCAACGTTGGGTTCGCCTCACCCTATTTTCTTCACCAAATATAACTACTAAATGATGACCACCGTTCTATTCCCTTGTTACCCCCGCTCGACCCAGCTACACTCTTATTACCTGAAAGGAATTGTGAAGCAAAAGGGTGAGCACAACTAGCTCAGTAAAGAATATCATGACTAAAGATAATTAAATTATCAATAGCCTTCATCAATAATAAATCAGAGATTTAGAACATATGGTAAATGATAAAAATTTCAACCATAGTTGCAGCGGAAGGAGCAATCCATTAGAAGAGTCAAATAGACTATAAAGTCTATTATTTTCTCCATGTTAAAAATCCACCAACAATGTTTTATCCCTGTAACATCAATCAACAATTCTGGTCCACAATCATATGAATAACTCATAATCATAACTGTAGTTCTAAATTCCTCTTCTCATCTAGGACGAAGATAATTTTCATCACCTGAAACATCAAACATTATGGTTATACCAAATCACAGTTCCTGTTCATAATCATACTAATAACTTCATCTTTGCACTACGGGGCAAAGATATTCATCAACAAGTCATCTTTGCACTACAGGCCAAAGATATTCGTCAACAGTTCATCTTTGCATTACTGGCCAAAGATATTCAACAACGGGTCATCTTTGCACTACGGGCCAAAGATATTCATCAACAGACCATCTTTGTACTACAGGCCAAAGATATTCATCTACAATTCATCTTTGCACTACAGGCCAAATATATTCCTCAACAATTCATATTTGCACTACATGCCAAATATATTAATACCTCAAAGAATATATAATCATTTAAGAATTTATATAAACAATAATTATAACCATGTTGATCATTTCACCTTTGCACTTAAGCTAAAGATATTCAATTATAAATTCAATGGTCATGATCATACCAGTCAACAATTCAACTTTGCACTACAGGCCAAAGAGAACCCTAGTCATGATCATACCAATAATCTACCCATCTTTACACTCCAGTGAAAGAGAATTTCAACATCAGGGTTATAAAAATGTTATATATGATGATAAAAATAATATGATCAACATATAGTTTTAATCTCAAGAGTAATATTCGTAATTCATGAATAGTAAATCGTGAATAGTAACTCATGAATAGTAACCCCAACACAAAAGATAGAAATTCCACAATAAAATCCATACCAGTATTTCGGTATAATGATATTGAAAGAATAATATTTCTTAAGCTTATAAACAATTTATTTAAATTGTTTACACTTTACTAATTAATGCATTTAATCATCATAAAATGCCAACTCTTAAGATTTCATCATCAATAACCAAAACCCTCATCAAAAATCTGCATATACCTCATATATAGGATTCTCAAGCCATAAAATCCTATTTTCCAATTTTCTTACTTCACATAACATATTTAATTCATTTTCTCATAACTAGACTATTTTCATGAAAAATACCAAATCAGTTCCAAAAATATTTCTTTTCTGGAATTTAGCATAATATAGTCCCATAGTGAACATATATTTTTCTCAGAATTTTTAAAAGTCATTTACTATTTTTCATATGGCCAAAATAGCCGAATATTTAGACATTTATCAAAAATTGTACTTTTGTCTAAAAATTCTGAAATTTACAGAGTATACTTCTATCATATACATGTACTCCCAATAAAAATTTCATCAATTTTGGAGTTAACCACAAGGAATTATAAGCTGTTACTTCTAAAAAAGTCTTTTCTCATAAAATTCATAACTCTCAATCTATACATCCAAAAATCACAATTTTGGACACAATCAAGAAAACTCATCAAAATATCATTTCAAATTTTTTTAGAATTTTTGAAGATCAGAAAAATTACGAAACTGAAAATCATAACAACCCTTAAAATCCCTTAATATCCCTTACCTCAGAAGAGCAGTACTTCTGATCGGTATAAGGCTGAAGGAAATTTGCACTGATGAATAGAAACTCACAGAGTATCTAAATACTCACAAAATATACTCAATAATCTAGAGAGAGAAAGAGAGAAAACTTATGTTTCTGGTGTGATCTTCAATTCTAACTTAGCCCTCTATTTATAGGAAAATTTTGGTAGGTTTGACCTGCAACCTGATGGCTTTACCTGCTACTATTCCCACCCACCACATTTGAAATATAATTCAGCACATTTCTTCACCAACCACAAGTGGGGCCCACCAATTCTAGAATTTTCCACCAAAATGATAAACTCCGAAATTCAACAATTTCTGAACCAGTCATCTCGTGAAATTCATAATAAATCATACGTTCATTTTTAACGGTTCAAAATTTGTGGACATATACTCAACTTATATATGTATAACATATCCAAAATTTACCACGATCCAACGGTCGGATTAAAAATTATAATCCCCGCAAAATATCTCAAAAACCCTGATTTTTAATACCTTCATTCCGACAAAAATACGGATAAAAACCTCAACATTAACTCCTTCATTTTTAACCACAAAAATATATCCCTCGTTTATATCCACATAAAATAAATATTTCCTTATCATATGAATTAATAATTAATTATTCACAAATAATATTACAGAATCACATTTATGACAACCAGGCCGTTCCCAGGAAAGAGGGGGCTTTCCAATAAGGATTTCTCCTTACTGGCGCGCAATTAGATGACCAAACCTCTCCTTAGACAGAACTTTTTAGACATTACCAATAATGCTATCTAATAATACTATTCAAATAATATGAATTATTGATCTGATAATGGGAAATACTGTGCAGCAACAATTATTGAACAACAATAATATAAAATTTCAACGTAGCAATTATTGAATCAATAAAATAAAATATTGAACAGTAATTACTGTAACAATTATTGAGTAGTGCCTTCTTACGTAAGAATCAATAATTTCAAAAATACTATGCAATACCGTGTGCTACTGTGCAATAACGCGTATTACTGTATTTTAACCACCGGGTATTCCAACAGTGTTAACGGTAACAACTACGCCGTTATTTGTAAAAACTCAAATTTGTCGTTTTCTTCACCCGACAGTTATTCGTTATGGGGCCCACAAATAGCTGCGCCGTCGTACGAATATTCCCCGACAGAAAAAATATTCCACGACCAAACGAATATTCCCCGACAACAATGATTATTTTATAACCACTTGCTTATTTTGAAAAAAATTCATATTTCACCCTTAACTTTAAAATTTATCAATTTAACCATTTACTGAATAGTAATTATAAGAAAAATTGAATACTTTTATTTCATAAAATTCGGGGTCTTACAATCTTCCCTCCTTATGAAATTTCGTCCCCGAAATTTACGTACCTGGTATTTCAAAGAGTTGAGAATACCTTGCTTTCATTTCAGATTCCATCTTTCTTGTGATCATGATTTTTCCATTGCTCATCTCCTGTATTTCAGATATCATTCTAGAATACAGCTTCAAAACAAGGGTTAATTTAACAAATTAACATATCACATAATATCCCGATATTATGACTGACCAACAAATAAGCTTAGGTAGGACACACTAGCGAAGGATTTACTCATCTCTCCCCTCCTAGTTATATTCCCCGATCTCCGCCAGAGATCATATCCCTAAGCTCTGATACCACCTGTGACGACCCCAAAATAGGTTCATTCCACCCAACCCATTCTGAGTCGTCAAATACATGGTACAGAAAATAACTACAACTTTATTACAACAATTGTCGTGCAAAATACAACAACACATATGCTGTGAGTTTGGATACAAATATATACCAAATGTGACTCATGTTCCAACCGTGGACATCACCTCACAATAACACCTTACATAAAGGTATAGTCAAAAACTGTTTTAGAAATTAGAATCTTTGGGAAGTGCTCAAGGAAACCTTCGTACATGGGAGGCCACGCGTCTAGGTTATGATAGATATCATATGGCCACAGAATTATCCTTGGTTGACCCAATAGACCCCAAAGAAAAACGAGAAGATTACTATCATATTCTTCCCAATGGTGAGTCTTCTCTTGACTTATCATTATCTCCACTGTCTCTAATTGAGAATTATACTTCAAACAAACACCAAGATTATATAGGTAGTGCCCATAGATATACTCAGCAAGTGGATGAGCACAACCCTGTCTTATGATGACACGAGGTTGTATGTCATTAGACATCTTGTATGATAGTGACAAAACACCCTTCCAACGTTGGGTTCGCCTCACCCTATTTTCTTCACCAAATATAACTACTAAATGATGACCACCGTTCTATTCCCTTGTTACCCCCGCTCGACCCAGCTACACTCTTATTACCTGAAAGGAATTGTGAAGCAAAAGGGTGAGCACAACTAGCTCAGTAAAGAATATCATGACTAAAGATAATTAAATTATCAATAGCCTTCATCAATAATAAATCAGAGATTTAGAACATATGGTAAATGATAAAAATTTCAACCATAGTTGCAGCGGAACGAGCAATCCATTAGAAGAGTCAAATAGACTATAAAGTCTATTATCTTCTCCATGTTAAAAATCCACCAACAATGTTTTATCCCTGTAACATCAATCAACAATTCTGGTCCACAATCATATGAATAACTCATAATCATAACTGTAGTTCTAAATTCCTCTTCTCATCCAGGACGAAGATAATTTTCATCACCTGAAACATCAAAGATCATGGTTATACCAAATCACAGTTCCTGTTCATAATCATACTAATAACTTCATCTTTGCACTACGGGGCAAAGATATTCATCAACAAGTCATCTTTGCACTACAGGCCAAAGATATTCGTCAACAGTTCATCTTTGCACTACTGGCCAAAGATATTCAACAACAGGTCATCTTTGCACTACGGGCCAAAGATATTCATCAACAGACCATCTTTGCACTACAGGCCAAAGATATTCATCAACAATTCATCTTTGCACTACAGGCCAAAGATATTCCTCAACAATTCATATTTGCACTACATGCCAAATATATTAATATCTCAAAGAATATATAATCATTTCAGAATTTATATAAACAATAATTATAACCATGTTGATCAATTCACCTTTGCACTTAAGCTAAAGATATTCA
Source organism: Panax notoginseng (assembly GCA_016801055.1). Lineage (NCBI taxonomy): Eukaryota > Viridiplantae > Streptophyta > Magnoliopsida > Apiales > Araliaceae > Panax > Panax notoginseng. The sequence goes on along the minus strand of CM029020.1, from coordinate 30,705,902 downwards.
ATTATAAATTCAATGGTCATGATCATACCAGTCACAATTCAACTTTGCACTACAGGCCAAAGAGAACCCTAGTCATGATCATACCAATAATCTACCCATCTTTACACTCCAGTGAAAGAGAATTTCAACATCAGGGTTATAAAAATATTATATATGATGATAAAAATAATATGATCAACATATAGTTTTAATCTCAAGAGTAATATTCGTAATTCATGAATAGTAAATCGTGAATAGTAACTCATGAATAGTAACCCCAACACAAAAGATAGAAATTCCACAATAAAATCTATACCAATATTTCGGTATAATGATATTGAAAGAATAACATTTCTTAAACTTATAAACAATTTATTTAAATTGTTTACACTTTACTAATTAATGCATTTAATCATCATAAAATGCCAACTCTTAAGATTTCATCATCAATAACCAAAACCCTCATCAAAAATCTGCATATACCTCATATAGGATTCTCAAGCCATAAAATCCTATTTTTCAATTTTCTTACTTCACATAACATATTTAATTCATTTACTCATAACTAGACTATTTTCATGAAAAATACCAAATCAGTTCCAAAAATATTTCTTTTCTGGAATTTAGCATAATATAGTCCCATAGTGAACATATATTTTTCTCAGAATTTTTAAAAGTCATTTACTATTTTTCATATGGCCAAAATAGCCGAATATTTAGACATTTATCAAAAATTGTACTTTTGTCTAAAAATTCTGAAATTTACAGAGTATACTTCTATCATATACATGTACTCCCAATAAAAATTTCATCAATTTTGGAGTTAACCACAAGGAATTATAAGCTGTTACTTTTAAAATAGTCTTTTCTCATAAAATTCATAACTCTCAATCTATACATCCAAAAATCACCATTTTTGGACACAATCAAGAAAACTCATCAAAATATCATTTCAAATTTTTCCAGAATTTTTGAAGATCAGAAAAATTACGAAACTGAAAATCATAACAACCCTTAAAATCCCTTAATATCCCTTACCTCAAAAGAGCAGTACTTCTGATCGGTATAAGGCTGAAGGAAACTTGCACTGATGAATAGAAACTCACAAGTATCTAAATACTCACAAAATATGCTCAATAATATAGAGAGAGAAAGAGAGAAAACTTATGTTTCTGGTGTGATTTTCAATTCTAACTTAGCCCTCTATTTATAGGAAAATTTTGGTAGGTTTGACCTGCAACCTGATGGCTTTACCTGCTACTATTCCCACCCACCACATTTGAAATATAATTCAGCACATTTCTTCACCAACCACAAGTGGGGCCCACCAATTCTAGAATTTTCCACCAAAATGATAAACTCCGAAAATTCAACAATTTCTGAACCAGTCATCTCGTAAAATTCATAATAAATCATACGTTCATTTTTAACGGTTCAAAATTTGTGGACATATACTCAACTTATATATGTATAACATATCCAAAAATTACCACGATCCAACGGTCGGATTAAAAATTATAACCCCCGCAAAATATCTCAAAAACCCTGATTTTTAATACCTCCATTCCGACAAAAATACGGATAAAAACCTCAACATTAACTCCTTCATTTTTAACCACAAAAATATATCCCTCATTTATATCCACATAAAATAAATATTTCCTTATCATATGAATCAATAATTAATTATTCACAAATAATATTACAGAATCACATTTATGACAACCAGGCCGTTCCCAGGAAAGAGGGGGCTTTCCAATAAGGATTTCTCCTTACTGGCGCGCAATTAGATGACCAAACCTCTCCTTAGACAGAACTTTCTAGACATTGCCAATAATGCTATCTAATAATACTATTCAAATAATATGAATTATTGATCTGATAATGGGAAATACTGTGCAGCAACAATTATTGAACAACAATAATATAAAATTTCAACGTAGCAATTATTGAATCAATAAAATAAAATATTGAACAGTAATTACTGTAACAATTATTGAGTAGTGTCTTCTTACGTAAGAATCAATAATTTCAAAAATACTATGCAATACCGTGTGCTACTGTGCAATAACGCGTATTACTGTATTTTAACCACCGGGTATTCCAACAGTGTTAACGGTAACAACTACGCCGTTATTTGTAAAAACTCAAATTTGTCGTTTTCTTCACCCGACAGTTATTCGTTATGGGGCCCACAAATAGCTGCGCCGTCGTACGAATATTCCCCGACAGAAAAAATATTCCACGACCTAAACGAATATTCCCCGACAACAATGATTATTTTATAACCACTTGCTTATTTTGAAAAAAATTCATATTTCACCCTTAACTTTAAAATTTATCAATTTAACCATTTACTGAATAGTAATTATAAGAAAAATTGAATACTTTTATTTCATAAAATTCGGGGTCTTACAATCTTCCCTCCTTATGAAATTTCGTCCCCGAAATTTACGTACCTGGTATTTCAAAGAGTTGAGAATACCTTGCTTTCATTTCAGATTCCATCTTTCCTGTCATCATGATTTTTCCATTGCTCATCTCCTGTATTTCAGATATCATTCTAGAATACAGCTTCAAAAACAAGGGTTAATTTAACAAATTAACATATCACATAATATCCCGATATTATGACTGACCAACAAATAAGCTTAGGTATGACACACTAGCGAAGGATTTACTCATCTCTCCCCTCCTAGTTATATTCCCCGATCTCCGCCAGAGATCATATCCCTAAGCTCTGATACCACCTGTGACGACCCCAAAATAGGTTCATTCCACCCAACCCATTCTGAGTCGTCAAATACATGGTACAGAAAATAACTACAACTTTATTACAACAATTGTCGTGTAAAATACAACAACACATATGCTGTGAGTTTGGATACAAATATATACCAAATGTGACTCATGTTCCAACCGTGGACATCACCTCACAATAACACCTTACATAAAGGTATAGTCAAAAACTGTTTTAGAAATTAGAATCTTTGGAAAGTGCTCAAGGAAACCTTCGTACATGGGAGGCCACGCGTCTAGGTTATGATAGATATCATATGGCCACAGAATTATCCTTGGTTAACCCAATAGACCCCAAAAAAAAACGAGAAGATTACTATCATATTCTTCCCAATGGTGAGTCTTCTCTTGACTTATCATTATCTCCACTGTCTCTAATTGAGAATTATACTTCAAACAAACACCAAGATTATATAGGTAGTGCCCATAGATATACTCAGCAAGTGGATGAGCACAACCCTGTCTTATGATGACACGAGGTTGTATGTCATTAGACATCTTGTATGATAGTGACAAAACACCCTTCCAACGTTGGGTTCGCCTCACCCTATTTTCTTCACCAAATATAACTACTAAATGATGACCACCGTTCTATTTCCTTGTTACCCCCGCTCGACCCAGCTACAGTCTTATTACCTGAAAGGAATTGTGAAGCAAAAGGGTGAGCACAACTAGCTCAGTAAAGAATATCATGACTAAAGATAATTAAATTATCAATAGCCTTCATCAATAATAAATCAGAGATTTAGAACATATGGTAAATGATAAAAATTTCAACCATAGTTGCAGCGGAACGAGCAATCCATTAGAAGAGTCAAATAGACTATAAAGTCTATTATTTTCTCCATGTTAAAAATCCACCAACAATGTTTTATCCCTGTAACATCAATCAACAATTCTGGTCCACAATCATATGAATAACTCATAATCATAACTGTGGTTCTAAATTCCTCTTCTCATCTAGGACGAAGATAATTTTCATCACCTGAAACATCAAACATTATGGTTATACCAAATCACAGTTCCTGTTCATAATCATACTAATAACTTCATCTTTGCACTACGGGGCAAAGATATTCATCAACAAGTCATCTTTGCACTACAGGCCAAAGATATTCGTCAACAGTTCATCTTTGCATTACTGGCCAAAGATATTCAACAACAGGTCATCTTTGCACTACGGGCCAAAGATATTCATCAACAGACCATCTTTGCACTACAGGCCAAAGATATTCATCTACAATTCATCTTTGCACTACAGGCCAAATATATTCCTCAACAATTCATATTTGCACTACATGCCAAATATATTAATACCTCAAAGAATATATAATCATTTAAGAATTTATATAAACAATAATTATAACCATGTTGATCATTTCACCTTTGCACTTAAGCTAAAGATATTCAATTATAAATTCAATGGTCATGATCATACCAGTCAACAATTCAACTTTGCACTACAGGCCAAAGAGAACCCTAGTCATGATCATACCAATAATCTACCCATCTTTACACTCCAGTGAAAGAGAATTTCAACATCAGGGTTATAAAAATGTTATATATGATGATAAAAATAATATGATCAACATATAGTTTTAATCTCAAGAGTAATATTCGTAATTCATGAATAGTAAATCGTGAATAGTAACTCATGAATAGTAACCCCAACACAAAAGATAGAAATTCCACAATAAAATCCATACCAGTATTTCGGTATAATGATATTGAAAGAATAATATTTCTTAAGCTTATAAACAATTTATTTAAATTGTTTACACTTTACTAATTAATGCATTTAATCATCATAAAATGCCAACTCTTAAGATTTCATCATCAATAACCAAAACCCTCATCAAAAATCTGCATATACCTCATATATAGGATTCTCAAGTCATAAAATCCTATTTTCAATTTTCTTACTTCACATAACATATTTAATTCATTTTCTCATAACTAGACTATTTTCATGAAAAATACCAAATCAGTTCCAAAAATATTTCTTTTCTGGAATTTAGCATAATATAGTCCCATAGTGAACATATATTTTTCTCAGAATTTTTAAAAGTCATTTACTATTTTTCATATGGCCAAAATAGCCGAATATTTAGACATTTATCAAAAATTGTACTTTTGTCTAAAAATTCTGAAATTTACAGAGTATACTTCTATCATATACATGTACTCCCAATAAAAATTTTATCAATTTTGGAGTTAACCACAAGGAATTATAAGCTGTTACTTTTAAAATAGTCTTTTCTCATAAAATTCATAACTCTCAATCTATACATCCAAAAATCACCATTTTTGGACACAATCAAGAAAACTCATCAAAATATCATTTCAAATTTTTCCAGAATTTTTGAAGATCAGAAAAATTACGAAACTGAAAATCATAACAACCCTTAAAATCCCTTAATATCCCTTACCTCAAAAGAGCAGTACTTCTGATCGGTATAAGGCTGAAGGAAACTTGCACTGATGAATAGAAACTCACAGAGTATCTAAATACTCACAAAATATACTCAATAATCTAGAGAGAGAAAGAGAGAAAACTTATGTTTCTGGTGTGATTTTCAATTCTAACTTAGCCCTCTATTTATAGGAAAATTTTGGTAGGTTTGACCTGCAACCTGATGGCTTTACCTGCTACTATTCCCACCCACCACATTTGAAATATAATTCAGCACATTTCTTCACCAACCACAAGTGGGGCCCACCAATTCTAGAATTTTCCACCAAAATGATAAACTCCGAAATTCAACAATTTCTGAACCAGTCATCTCGTGAAATTCATAATAAATCATACGTTCATTTTTAACGGTTCAAAATTTGTGGACATATACTCAACTTATATATGTATAACATATCCAAAATTTACCACGATCCAACGGTCGGATTAAAAATTATAATCCCCGCAAAATATCTCAAAAACCCTGATTTTTAATACCTTCATTCCGACAAAAATACGGATAAAAACCTCAACATTAACTCCTTCATTTTTAACCACAAAAATATATCCCTCGTTTATATCCACATAAAATAAATATTTCCTTATCATATGAATTAATAATTAATTATTCACAAATAATATTACAGAATCACATTTATGACAACCAGGCCGTTCCCAGGAAAGAGGGGGCTTTCCAATAAGGATTTCTCCTTACTGGCGCGCAATTAGATGACCAAACCTCTCCTTAGACAGAACTTTCTAGACATTGCCAATAATACTATCTAATAATACTATTCAAATAATATGAATTATTGATCTGATAATGGGAAATACTGTGCAGGAACAATTATTGAACAACAATAATATAAAATTTCAACATAGCAATTATTGAATCAATAAAATAAAATATTGAACAGTAATTACTGTAACAAATATTGAGTAGTGTCTTCTTACGTAAGAATCAATAATTTCAAAAATACTATGCAATACCGTGTGCTACTGTGCAATAACGCGTATTACTGTATTTTAACCACCGGGTATTCCAACAGTGTTAACGGTAACAACTACGCCGTTATTTATAAAAACTCAAATTTGTCGTTTTCTTCACCCGACAGTTATTCGTTATGGGGCCCACAAATAGCTGCGCCGTCGTACGAATATTCCCCGACAAAAAAAATATTCCACGACCTAAACGAATATTCCCCGACAACAATGATTATTTTATAACCACTTGCTTATTTTGAAAAAAATTCATATTTCACCCTTAACTTTAAAATTTATCAATTTAACCATTTACTGAATAGTAATTATAAGAAAAATTGAATACTTTTATTTCATAAAATTCGGGGCCTTACATGTAGTGCAAAGATGTATGATTACCTGATGATATCTTTGGCCTGTAGTGCAAAGATGAACAGGTGTTGAGATGAACATGACTGACTGGTGATACAAATGAATATCTTTGGCCTGTAGTGCAAAGATGAATATTTGGTTAAAGATGATTATTAATTGATGTTACAGGGATAAAATATTGATGATGGACTTTTAAATCTTAGAAGATAGTAGAATTCATTTTCTACTTGACTCTTCTAATGGTTTGCTGTTTCCACTGCAGTTGTTGATCTAAAATTTGTTGTCGATTATAATCTATCAGATTTTTTCCTATTTAAATACTAATGATAATTTGTTGTATATTATCTTAGTTATAATATTCTTTACTGGGCTAGTTGAGCTCACCCTTTTCCTTTTTGTTCCATTTTTCCTCTCAGGAGGTGAGAACATAGCAGGATCTAGTCGGGGTATGGAGTGATGGTTCTAGAAAGATGTTTTAGCAGTCCTCACTATTTCTGTAAAATAGTGTTTGAATAATTGTAATGAAGATTTATTTGAGTGTAGATATTGTCCAGAAGACAATATTTGTATTTAAACTCACAGTATGTGTTGTCGTATTTTGCACGACAATTGTATTATTGAAGTTGTAGTTTACTTTCTGTACCATGTATTTGGCGACTCAGAATGGGTGTTGTATACCTATTCTGGGGGCGTCACAGTTGGTATCAGAGCTTAGGGATATGATCCCTGGCTGAGATGTGAGATAAGAACTAGGAGGGATTAGACGGGAAATTCATTCGCTAGTATGACCTGACTAAGTTTATTTGGTCGGTCAGAGTATAGAGATAATATATGACATGACTTTTAACCCTTGTTTTATGGCAGTATTTTAGAATGGTAGCTGAGAACGTTAATAATGGAGTGAATCAGACCGTGGAGACACATTTGATCACTACCCAGGGGAACGTTCAATAGGAAGGCAATATTCCTCCTGTAAACAACGTTACCGAGCAAACGATGAATAATGGAATGTTTAGGAGCTTTTTACAGTTCATGCAAAATCAGACGAGGGAGACTCGTGTGCAGAATACGGGTGGAAATGATAACAACGCGCAGTTTATCACAGCCAAGCAGTTCAAAGAATTGGGACCACCAGAATTTAAGGGAAAACCGGATCCGATCATGGTGGAAACGTGGGTCAAGCAAATTACCAAGATATTCGATGTCTTGGGATGAACGGAGGAACAGAAGGTTCCATTTGCCACCTTTATGTTTCGCGGTGAGGCAGACTACTGGTGGGAGTCTGTGAAGCGTACCCAGCCTGAAGCACTCAACATGTCCTGGGAAACGTTTTAGAAACTGTTTAATGACAAGTACTTTCTTGAAAGTATTCGTCATATGAAGGAGGTAGAGTTTATTAGACTAGAACAAAATAACATGACGATGTTCCAGTACGAGGCGAAATTTTCAGAGTTATCAAGGTATGTACCTCATTTGGTAGAGAATGAGGAGCGAATGACAAGGATGTTTCTGAGAGGTTTAAAACCCGAGATTCGGCAATATCTTATCTCTCATAAATTTTCTTTATATTCAGATGTTGTAAACAGGGCTCAATTATTAGAGCGAGATAATGAGTATGTTCAACCGAGGGAACACAACCAGGGTCATACCGGTGGCGGCGGTCATCGGAGCAATGACAACCAAAGAGAAGGAAAGCATTCGGACAAAAGCGGTAACCACTCTGGTGGTAATCGTGGCCGTGATAATAGAAGGAGCGAGTCGAGAGGAGATTTCAAAAGGAGAAGGTACAACAATAAAAGCTTGAAGACGTCAGCACCAACATCAACTGTTTCTAGGGGAGGAGAACGACCACCGGTCGTATGTTACAAATACGAGAAAGAGGGACACATCAGCCCAAACTACCCACAACAGTTCAAGGTATGTTATAACTGTGGAAAGGAAGGTCATATAGCTAAAGATTGCCTTGTTGCAAAACCAAGTTCAACGGGGATAGTGACTTCGAAGGCTGTTCCGGACAAGTCAAAGTCGGTGGTTTCAGGAAGAGCGTTTTTCATGACTTCTCAAAGAGCGAGTAACCCGAACGAAGTTAACACGGGTTAGTTAATTATAAATTTTTTTGAAGTCTATACCTTATTAGATACCAGTTCTATCCACTCTTTTTTTTTCTTCTGTTTATGCTCAACGTTTAAACTTGACTCCGGAGAAATTGGAATTTGACTTATCTGTAAAAACTCCGTTAGGAGAAACTTTTATCATATCCACTATTTATAAATCTTATTTGATCCAAGTGGGCACAATCACATTACCTGTTGATCTTATCTCTTTAAAGATACTTGCTTTTGATGTGATTTTAGGGATTGATTGGTTAACCACTAATTATGCAAAAAATGATTATTTTCGTAAGGTTGTTAGTTTTCATATTCCTAACCAACCTGTCATGCGAATTCAGGCAACCAAACCATTGAAGTCAAACACTTTCATATCAAGCCATTAAGCCATTCGTTTATTGAAAAACGGATGTCAAGCTTTCTTAGCCCATTTTATGGATTTAAACAAAAAATACATCAGATTTGAATGATATTTATGTTGTTAGTGATTTTCCTGACGTATTCCTGAAGGACTTCTTAGCCTACCCCTTGAGCGTGAAATCAAATTTTGTATTGACCCCAGTACAAAACCCATTTCTAAAACCCTTAAATATTTCTTCAACCAAAACAAACGTATAATGCGCCAAAGACGTTGGCTCGAGCTGTTAAAGATTACGATTGTACCATTCAATACCATCGTGGGAAAGCGAACGTGGTAGCTGACGCGTTGAGTTTAAGATTGTATGCATTTACGAGTGCGATGTTGTTAACACAAAAACCCATTTCGTATAACTTACAAATGATGAAGATAGAGTTTAAGACACTAGGGACCCACGTGACGATAACGAGTAGAATCGACTTTAATCGATAAAGTTAAAGCTGCTCAAGCTACGGACATGGAGCTGATGCGTATGAAGAAGAAAGTGCAAGAATGTGCTATTCCAGAAGCAAGAATCGATGAAGAAGGAATACTTCGAATCAACTCTAGACTTTGTGTTCCTAACGATTTTGACTGGAAGCATAGAATAATGATGGAGGCACACAACACGTCGTTTGCAATCCATCCTGGGAGTACCAAAATGTATCACGATCTTCGACATACATTTTGGGGGAGAAATATGAAAAGAGAGATCGCGGAGTTTATCTCGAGGTGTTTAACTTGTCAACGTGTAAAGGCAGAGCATCAAATGCCACAGGGTCCATTACAACCACTTGAGATTTCAAAATGGAAGTGAGAACACATTACTATAGATTTTGTTACGGGTCTTCCCAAGGTTTCTCAAGGCATAGATGCGATTTGGGTTATTGTTGATAGATTAACCAAGTCTGCCCATTTCTTGCCCATACGTGAGACTTATTCCCTTGAACGTCTTGCTCGTATGTACGTGAACGAGATTGTGAGATTGCACGGCATGCTAGTATCCATAGTTTCGGATCGTGACCCAAGATTCACTTCACGATTTTGGGTTAGCTTACAGAAAGCTATGGGCACGAATTTACGATTCAGTTCGGCATACCATCCTCAAACGGACGGACAATCAGAGAGGACTATTTAAACTCTTAAAGATCTATTAAGACTCTGTGTCCTAGATCTCAAAGGGAGTTGGGATAAGTACCTACCATTGGTAGAATTCTTCTACAACAACAGTTATCAGGCGAGCATAGGTGTGGCTCCATTCGAGGAGTTGTATGGAAGAAAATGTCATTCTCCAGTATACTAGGACGAGGTGGGTGAAACAACATTGTTGGGACCAGAGTTGGTACGCATGACTACAAAGAAGATCTAAACGATTCGACAACGTATACAAATGGCACAGGATCGACAAAAGAGTTATGCGGATCTTCATCGAAAGGATATAGAATTTAGTATTGGGGATCATGTATTGTTACGTGTTGCACCATGAAAAGGAGTTACAAGATTTGGGAAGAGAGAAAAGCTCAATCCACGATTTGTTGGTCCATTTAAAATTCTTGACCGAATAGGAAATGTGGCATATCGACTAGCATTACCTCCAAGCATGTCTCTTGTTCATAATGTTTTTCACATATCTGTGCTTCGTAAATATGTGAAAGACCCGAACCACATAATTGAGTTAGAACCAGACGAGATAGCCGAAGATTTAACGTACGAGGAGGTACCTGTTAAAATCTTGGATAGGAAAAAGCATGTTCTACGCACGAAGGTTATACCACAAGTTAAGGTTTTGTGGAGAAACCATGCTATTGAAGAAATGACCTGGGAGTTGGAATCAGAAATGAAAGTGAGGTATCCTCACCTTTTCGAAATACCAGGTACGTACGTCAATTTTGAGGATAAAATTTCATAAAGAGGGGAGGTTGTAAGACCCCAACTTATTAATAAATGAAATTAAATTTCCTCTATTTATTATTTTGAAATAGAAATGGTTGATTTGATTAATGTGGTTAGTTATGGGTAAAATACACAAATATTTCAAATAAGCAAGTGGTTATAAAATATTCATTTTTGGTCGGTGAATTTTTGTTTGGTCGTGGAATATTCTTGCTGTTAGGGAATATTCGTACGACGGTGCAGCCTTGTGTGGGCCCCATAACGAAAAGCGATTGGATGAAGAAAACGATAAGTATAAGTTGTTTATAATTAACGGCGTAGTTGTTACCGTTAATACTGTTGGAATACATGGTGGTTAAAATACAGTAGCACACGGATTGCACAGTATTTTTGAATTATTGATTCTTACGAAGGAAGACACTACTCAATAATTGTTACAGTAGTTACTATTTAATATTTTATTTTATTGATTCAATAATTGTTGCATTAATATTTTATATTAATGTTGTTTCAATAATTGTCATTGCACAGTATTTTCCATTATCAGATCAATAATTCATATTATTTGAATAATATTATTAGATAGCATTATTGACAATGTCTAAAAAGTTCTGTCTAAGGAGAAGTTTGGTCATCTAATTGCGCGCTAGTAAGGAGAAATTCTTATTGGAAAGCCCCCTCTTTCCTGGGAACGGCCTGATTGTCATAAATGTGATTCTGTAATATTATTTGTGAATAATTAATTATTGATTCATATGATAAGAAAATATTTATTCTACGTGGATATAAATGTTGGATATATTTATTGTGGTTAAAAATGAAGGAGTTAATGTTGAGGTGTTTTATCAGTTTTTTTATCGGAATGGAGGTATTAAAAATCAAATCAGGGTTTTTGAGAAATATTGCGGGGGTTATAATTTTTAATCCGACCGTTGGATCGTGGTAATTTTTGGATATGTTATTCATATATAGGTTGAGTATATGTCCACAAATTTTGAACCGTTAAAAATAAACGTATGATTTGTTATGAATTTTACGAGATGACTGGTTCAGAAATTGTAGAAGTTGCGAAATTTGTCATTTTGGTGGAAAATTCTATAATTGGTGGGCCCCACTTTTGGTTCGTGAAAATATGCTAAGATTTTTATTCAAATGTGGTGGATGGGAATAGTAGCAGGTAAAGCCATCAGGTTGCAGGTTAAGTCTGCTTCGGCGTGCTAACATTTTCCTATAAATAGAGGGCTAAGTTAAAATTAAAAATCACACCAGAAACAAGTTTTCTCTCTTTTTCTCTCTAGATTATTGAGTGTATTTTGGGAGTATTTAGATACTTTGTGAGTTTCTATTCATCAGTGTAAGTTTTTTTCTGCCTTATACAGATATTCCGATCAGAAGTACTGATATTTTGAGGTAAGGGGTGTTATATTCTTCTTAAAATGATATTTTCTTCAATATCATTATACCAAAATATTGGTATGAACTTTTTATCAAATTTAAAATTTTTTGTGTCGGAGTTACTATTCACATATACGTTACTATTCACGAATACGACACTATTCACCGAAAAATAAAATTTTCTTCTTTTTGTCCAAGTTGTCTATTATGGTTACTATCTTTGATTGTATCCATGTTTTGATCTTTATTTTTAAATTCTGCTTCACAATTAATTATTATGAAGTATTATTGATCTTGGATAAACTGTTATACGAATCACTACTCTTTGTCCTTCTGTCTCACTGGATTCGTTTTCTTTAAGATATTTTTCATCATCCTCAGTCCTAAATGATGATATTATTGAATATCTTTGGCCTGTAGTGCAAAGATGTATGATTACCTGATGATATCTTTGGTCTGTAGTGCAAAGATGAATAGGTGTTGAGATGAACATGGCTGACTAGTGATACAAATGAATATCTTTGGCCTGTAGTGCAAAGATGAATATTTGGTTAAAGATGATTATTAATTGATGTTACAGGGATAAAATATTGATGATGGACTTTTAAATCTTAGAAGATAGTAGAATTCATTTTCTACTTGACTCTTCTAATGGTTTGCTGTTTCCGCTGCAGTTGTTGATCTAAAACTTGTTGTCGATTATATTCTATCAGATTTTTCCCTGTTGAATACTAATGATAATTTGTTGTATATTATCTTAGTTATAATATTCTTTACTGGGCTAGTTGAGCTCACCCTTTTCCTTTTTGTTCTATTTTTCTTCTCAGGAGGTGAGAACATAGCATGATCTAGTTGGGATATGGAGTGATGGTTCTAGAAAGATGTTTTTGCAGTCCTCACTATTTCTGTAAAATAGTGTTTGAATAATTGTAATGAGGACTTATTTGAGTGTGGATATTGTCTAGAAGACAATATTTGTATTTAAACTCACAGTATGTGTTGTCGTATTTTGCACGACAATTGTATTATTGAAGTTGTAGTTTGCTTTTTGTACCATGTATTTGGCGACTCAGAATGGGTGTTGTATACCTATTTTGGGGGCATCACACTTACAACCTCCCCTCCTTATGAAATTTCATCCTCGAAATTGGGGTACGTACCTGGTATGTCGAAGAGGTGAGGATACCTTGTTTTCATTTCAGATTCTAACTCTTGATGTATAACCTTTGAGCGTACAATATGTTTCTTCTTATCCAAGATTTTAACAGGTATCACCTCATACGTTAAATCTTCTGCTATCTCGTCTAGTTCTAATTCAATAATGTGGTACGGGTCGTCCACATATTTACACAACATCGATACGTGAAAAATGTTATGAACACGTGACACACTTAGCGGTAGGATGAGTCTATAGGCCACAATTCCTACTCGATCGAGGATTTTAAATGGACCAATAAATCGAAGGTTTGAGCTTTCCTCACATCGTCAATTCTCGCTTTTGGAATAATGACTTCTTGCACCTTCTTCTTCATATTCATCAGTTCTAGGTCTGTAGCTTGAGCAACTTTAAATTTATCGATTTAAATTCAATTCTAATCGTATATTCGTCATCTTCACGTGGGTTTCTAGAGTCTTTAACTCTATCCCTATTTTTGTAAATCATACAAAATGGGTCTTTGTGTTAATAACGTCGCACTCGTAACTGCATACGATCTTCTACTCATCGTGTCAGCTATCACGTTCGCTTTTTCAGGATGGTATTGAATGGTTTGATCGTAATCTTTCAATAGCTCAAGCCAACGCCTTTGGCGCATTATACATTCGTTTTGGTTGAAGAAATGTTTGAGGGTTTTGTATCGGGTTCAAGGTCAATACAAAATTCGATTTCACGCTCTAGGGGTAGGCCAGGAAGTCTTCAGGGAATATGTCAGGAAATTTATTAATGATAGAAATATCATTCAAATCTGACGTATTTTTGTTTAAATCCGTAACATGGGCTAAGAAAGCTTGACATCCATTTTTCAATAAACGAATGGCTTTATGGCTTGATGTGATAGTGATTAACTTTAGTGGTTTGGTTACTCGAATTTACATAATAGGATGGTTAGGAATATGAAAGCTAACAACCTTACGAAAATAATCAATTTTAGCATGATGAGTAGTTAACCAGTCGATTCCTAAAATCACATCAAATGCAAGTATTTTCAAAGAGATGAGATCGACAGGTAATATGAGGGTGCCGATTTGAATCACACAGGATTTATAAACAGTGGAGGTAATGAAGATTTCTCCTAACGGAGTTTCAACAGATAAGTCAAAGTTTAATTTCTCTGGAGTCAAATTAAAACGTTGAGCGCAAGTAGGTGAAATAAAAGAATGGGTAGAACCGGTATCAAATAAGGTATAGACTTCGCAAGAGTATATGATTAGCTTACTCGTGATAACTTCGTTCGGGTTTCTCGTCACGAAAAACGCTCTCCTTTAAACTACCGACTTTGACTTTTCTGGGACAACCTTTGGTGTCTCCATCTTAGCTGAACTTAACTTCACTACATAACAAAATCGAGCTAGGTGACCTTCTCTTCCGTAATTGAAACACGCTTTGGTTTGCTGCGTAGAGTTCAGACTGATGTGTCCCTCCCCTCCGCATCTGTAGCATACGACCGGTGGTCGTTCTCCTTCCTTCAAAACGGGTGCTGGTGCTGCTCCCGACATCTTTACGTCATTATTAAATCTTCTCTTCTTAAAGTTGTTCCCACTTAGTTCACCTTTCCTATTATCTTGGCCATGATTATCACCGAAGTGGTTACCATTTCTGGCATGATAATTTCCTCTACGATGGTTATCATCATTCCGATGGCCGTTGCCACTGGTATGATTATTATTGTGTTGTTGGTCGTTGTCTTTTGGTTGGGCTGACTTATTATCGCGCTCCAATAATTGAGCCCTATTCACAATATCTGAATATAAATAAAATTTGCGAGAAATGAGGTATTGACGTATTTCGGGTTTCAAACCTCGCAGATTTAGCCTCGTATTGCAATACGGTCATATTGTTTTGTTCCATCTTGATAAATTCTACCTCCTTCACGTGACGAATACTTACAGGAAAGTACTTGTCATTGAACAGTTATTGGAACTTCACCTAAGACATCTTCAGTGCGGCAGGTTGAGTACGTTTTACAGATTTCCACCAATAATCTGCCTCTCCTCGCAACATGAAGGTGGCAAATAGAACCTTTTGCTCCTCGGAGCATCTCAAGACATCAACTATCTTGGTGATCTGCTTAATCCATGTCTCTTCCTTAAGTGGTTCTGGTTTTCCCAAAAACTCCGATGGTCCTAGCTCCTTGAACTGCTTAGCGGTTACCAGCCGTGAGTTGTCAGTGTTTCCACCTGCATTTTGAATAGGAGTCTCACTCGTTTGGTTTTTCATGAATTCTAGAAAGTTCCTAAACATGCCATCAGTCATCATTTGGTCGGTGTTGTTGTTTACACGAGGATTATTGCCTTCCTGATGCACATTATCCTGGTTATTTATCATCGGTGACTCAACTGTCTCATGTGCTCCATTACTTATCTCAATATTTTCGAATGTCATTTTCAAATAGTGCCGCAAAACAAGGGTTAATTGACATTCCACATATTATCCCTATATTCTGACCGACCAATTAAATAACAAATAAGCTTAGGTAGGTCATACTAGCGAAGGATTTATCCGTCTCTCACCTCATAGTTCTAGTCTCTAATCTCAGTCAGGGATCATATCCCTAAGCTTCGATACCAACTGTGACACCCCCAAAATAGGTATACACAACCCATTATGAGTCGCCAAATACATGGTACATAACTCAAATACAAACTTAATTATACAATTATCGTGTAACATACGACAAAACATAAGCTAAGAGTTTAACATGAATATTGCCTCGTAGACAATATCCAAACTCAAATGGAGTCCTCATTATAATTATTATCACACTATTTTATAAAATAGTGAGGACTACTACATCCACCATCTCGGACCGTCACTCAATTCCCCGACTAGTCCCAGCTATATTCTCATTTCCTGAAGAGAACAATGAAAGAAAAGGGTAAGCTCAACTAGCCCAGTAAAGAATATTATGACTAAGATAATGCAGAATAAATTATCGTTAGCCTTCAACAGTGTAAAACTGATAGAATATAATAGACAACAAGTCTAACTGCAGTGGAATAAGCAATCCATTAGAAGAGTCAAATAGAGCATAATATCTACTATCTTCTATTATTTAAAAGTTCATCATCAATATTTTATCGCTGTAACATAGCTCAATAAATAATCTACGTCATCGAATTATCTATGTACTACGGGCCAAGGATATTCGTTAGTATCACATCCATGAATTATCCATGCACTACGGGCCAAGGATGTTCATTATTATCACATCCACGAACTATCCATGCACTACGGGCCAATAATATTCGTTAGTATCACCAGTGGTCATGATCATGCCAACATCTGTCCATCAATGCACTACGGGCCAATGAGGACTTTTACCATATCATTTGTAACATTACAGGTCATGATTATACCGATACATAATCATAATTATACCAATCAACAGTCCATCTATGTACTACGGGCCAAAGATGACTTTCATTACAAAATAAGCATGAGAATGATGACAATGATATAAGAATTTAATTAAGTGAAAGCAAGGATAAATTTTAAGGATTTATAATTCAATTCATCCAGAGTTCAAGAATGTTCAAATTGTCAACATGATAACTGCTTTGTGGAGTAAAATTCAAGAATAATATTGTATCACAAATAATTTAGACAGAAAAGAAATCAATTTTTGTCATGAATAGTACCCCAATTGAATAGTGCCCCGTGAATCTCCCCGGCATGAAAAGATCAAAATTTAACAAGAATATTCAGAAAAATATTATTGTGAAACGATACTAGATGAAGCGCAAATTTTAAGGATATTCTACTAATTTCAAGGAGTATAGAAGCAATACTTAACAAAATTAGTATAGAATTCAGAATCTGAAACGAAATAATATTACTTACATACTACAGAGTATGGAAGAAAATATTATTTCTTATGAATATTGAATAAAAATAATATCCCTTACGACTGTTAAACGAAAATAAAATTCCTTGCGAATATTGAACGAAGATAATATTACTTACGAATATTGAACGAAAATAATATTCCTTACGAATATTGAACGAAAATAAAATTCTTTACGAATACGAAAAATAATATCATAAGCGAATATGAAATAAATAATACCCTTTACCTCAAAAGAAGAGTAATTTCAACTGGTATAGCGGAGATATTTTTGAAGAAAACTTGCACTGTTTTCTACACTCAAAGTTTTCTTAAAATCTAAAGAAATACGCTCAATATTATAGAAGAAGAATTCTCTGATTCTGGTATGATTTTTATTTCTAAACTGAGCATCTTATTTATAGGAGAATGACAGGATACTATTTAAAATTTTAATCACGAACGCACAGAACGAATTCACTGGCGAATTTGTTCGGCTGAAACTTTTAAAAAATTTTGATTTTACTATGCTGCACTCTGCAACACTATATGAACACTAGTGCTATGCAAATAATAAAATATAATATATTCTATTTTACATAAAAAACAAAACTTATATACTCATGATCTAGAGTTGGCAGCCGTTGTCTTTGCACTTAAAATTTGGAGGCATTACTTGTATGGGGAGAAGGTGGAGATCTTTACGGATCATAAAAGCCTCAAATATTTCTTCACTCAAAAGGAACTCAACATGCGACAACGACGTTGGCTTGAACTGTTGGAAGATTATGATCATACCATTCAATACCATCCTGGAAAAGCGAACGTGGTAGCTGACGCATTGAGTAGAAGATCATATGCAAGTACGAGTGTGATATTGTCAACACAAAGGCCCATTTGGTGTGACTTGCAAAGGATGAAGATAGAGTTAAAGACTCCAGGGACCCATGTGATGATGGCGAATATACGAGTAGAACCAACTTTAATCGTTAAAGTTAAAGCTGCTCAAGCTACAGACCTGGAGCTGATGCATATGAGGAAGAAAGTGCAAGAAGGTGCTATGCCGAAAGCAAGAATCGATGAAGAAAGAATACTTCGAGTCAACTCCAGACATTGTGTTCCTAACAACCCTGATTTAAAGTATGAAATCATGATGGAGGCGCACAACACACCGTTTGCAATCCATCCTGGAAGTACCAAAATGTATCATGATCTTCGTCATACATTTTGGTGGAGCAATATGAAGCGAGAGATAGCGCTGTTTATCTCAAGGTGTCTAACTTGTCAACGAGTCAAAGCGGAGCATCAAGTACCAAAAGGTTCATTGCAACCACTTGAAATTCCAGAATGGAAGTGGGAGCACATTATTGAGTTAGAACCGGATGAAATAGCGGAGGATTTGACGTATGAAGAAGTTCATGTTCAAATCTTGGATAAAAAAGAACATATTCTACGCTCCAAGGTTATACCTCAAGTCAAAGTTTTGTGGAGAAATCACGATGTTGAGAAAATGACTTGGGAGCTAGAATCTGAAATGAAGTCAAGGTATCCTTACCTCTTCGACATACCAGGTACGTACCCTAATTTCGAGGGCAAAATTTCATAAGAAGGGGAGGTTGTAAGACCCCAACTTTTATAAATAAAGATGAATTTTCTATAAATATCATTTTTGAATATTATGGAGTTAATTTGATATATTGTTATAGTTGTGGGTAATTTTTATAAATTTTGCAAGGTACGCAAGTTGTTATATAATATTCGATTGGTCGGGGAATATTCGTTTTAACAGGGAATATTCGTACAACGGCACAATCATTGGTGGAGCCCACAACGCAATTATTATCGGATTGAGAAAATGACAAAAATATTTTATTAAAAATAACGGCGGAAGTTTTACCATTGATACTGTTGAACTACTCGGTAGTAAAAGTACAGTAACACGTGTGGTTGCATAGTAGCACACGGTATTGATTATTAATGCTTATGTGAGAAGTCACTTAGTTTGATTCAATTATTGTCAGTTAATAATATGAATTATTTAGCAATAATGAAGTTTTGTTTTATTCGTATTATTAACGTAATAAAACAGAAACATCTTTTTATATAAAACAGAATACTTTATTAAAATTATTCTATAAATAGAATATATTATATTTTATTTAAAAGATTTTTCTTTAAATATGGACCGTCAGATTAAAGTAATCAATCTGGACTGTTCATGGATTAGTTACTATGCATTCTATTTTTCTATAAATAGCAGCTCATTCCTTCATTATTTCTTACGAATTCACTGAACTCTAGAGAGAGAAACTATAGAGAGAAACTATAGAGAGAGAGAAGAAAAGTATTCTGCTACTTAACTACTTCCTTATTTCAGTTCTTCTTTAAAACGGTAAGGGGTGTTATTCTTTTTTATTCATGAAGAGAACTTTTGTTATTCCATTTCTTATTATTCTGTTGGAATAACCTGTATACGCGGTCTACCCTATACTTGGTGACATTCTTCTATTATTCTGTTGGAACATCATGTCTGTGTGTTTTACACCGGACCTGGTTCCGTCTTGTTATTATTCTGTTGGAACATCCTGTCTGTGTGTTTTACACCGGACCTGGTTCCATTATTTATTATTCTGTCAGAATATCCTGTCTGTGCGTTTACGCCGGACCTGGTTCCATTATTTATTATTCTGTCGGAATATCCTGTCTGTGCGTTTACGCCGGACCTGGTTCCATTATTTATTATTCTGTTAAAATAACCTATCTGTGCGGTCTATCGCATGCCGGGTGATTTCTTTTGTTATTCCATTCTTTATTATACTCAGTTGGTTAAGTTTTAACTTCTATACTCCATAAAATTAGTGGAATATCCTTGATAATTGCGTTTCATCCAGTATCTTTTCATGAAAATATTATTCTACGCATTCTTGAATTTTAACTCCACAAAGCAGTATCATGTTGACAATTTAGACGTTGTTAATTCTTGAACTTGTTTTATTGAATTCTTATATCATTGTCATCATCCTCATGTTTATAAAATGTTGAAAGTCATTTGTGGCCTGTAGTGCATAGATGGACTTGGTATGATTATGACCAGGGATTATTCGGTATAATCATGACCGTAATGTTACAAATGATGTGGTAAAAGTCCTCATTGGCTCGTAGTGCATTGATGGACAGTTGTTGGCATGATCATGACCATTAATGAATACACAAATATTCTTGGCCCGTAGTGCATGGATAATTATGGTCGTGATACTAAAGAATATCCTTAGCCGTAGTGCAGGGGTGATTCGATGATGTGGATTATTTTGTTAAGCTGAGTCCCAGCGATAACAGTGTTGAAAAAACCTTTTAAATCATAGATGATGGTAAATTTTATTCTCTACTTGACTTTTTTAATGGATTGTTTGTTCCGCTGCAGTAAAACTTGATGTTCGTTATATTTTATCAGTTTAACACTATTGAAGGCTAATGATAATTTATTCTGCATTATCTTAGTCATAATATTTTTTACTGGACTCGTTGAGCTCACCCTTTCTTTCACTGTTCTCTTCAGGAAATGAGAATATAGCTGGAACGAGTCGGGGAACGGAGTGATAGACCAGATGATAGTATTAGTAGTACTCACTATTCTGTTAAATAGTGTGACAATAATTGTAATGAGGACTCCTTTTGAGTTTGTATAGTCTCTAGTAGACAATAATTGTATTCAAACTCACAGTTATATTTTGTCGTATTGTACACGACAGTTATATTAGTAAGTTGTATTTGTATTCTGTACCATGTATCTGACGACCCAAGATGGGTGATGTATACCTAATTTTGGGGGCGTCACATTTCTCTCTCTATATTATCGTGCATATTTTTGTGAGTATTTAGATATCATGAGTGTTGCTATACGGTGCAAGTTCCCTTCAGCGTTATTCCAGCTAGAAGTACTGCTCTTTTGAGGTAAGGGATAGTAAGGGATTTTAAGGGTTATTATGTTTTTCAGTTTCGTAATTTTTTCGACCTTCAAAAATTTTGAAAAAAATTGAAATGATAATTTGATGAGTTTTCTAGATTGTGTTCAAAAATGGTGATTTTTGGATGTATAGATTAAGAGTTATGAATTTTATGGGAAAAGACTATTTTAAAAGTAAACGCTTATAACTCCTTGTAGTTAACTACTAAATTGATAAAATTTTTATTGGGAGTACATGTTTGTAACAGAAGTATACCGTGTAAATTTCAGAATTTTTGGACAAAAGTATAATTTATGATAAATGTCTAAATATTCGACAGTTTTGGCCATATGAAAAATAGTAAATGAATTTTAAAAATTCTGAGAAAAATATATGTTCAATATGGGACTATATTATGCTAAATCTCAGAAAAAAAATATTTTTGGAACTGATTTGGTATTTTTTATGGAAATGGTCTAGTTATGAGTAAATGAATTAAATATGTTATGTGAAGTAAAAAATTTGGAAAATAGGATTTTATGGCTTAAGAATCCTATATAAGGTATATGCAGATTTTTTTATGAGAGTTTTGGTTATTGGTAAAGAAATCTTATGAGTTTGACATTTTAGAATGATTAAATGCATTAATTAGTAAAGTATAAATAATTAAAATAAATTATTTATAAGTTTAAGAAATGATTAAGGTATTATGGTAATATTAATAATATTAGATTATGAGATTATTAAGTGATTTATAATATTTGGATTAAGGTGTTATGAAATCATTGATTTATGAATCTTTTTCTTGAAATTAAATGCAGTTATTGATCATATTGTTTTTATTATCATATATAACATTTTTATAATCCTGGTAATGAAATTTCTCTTTGACTTGAGTGTAAAGATGGGTATATTATTGGTATGATCGTGACTAGGGGTTCTCTTTGGCCAGTAGTGCAAAGTTGAATTGTTGACTAGTATGATCATGACCATTGAATTTACAATGGAATATTTTTAGCTTAAGTGCAAGGTGAATTGATCAACATGGTTATAATTATGGTTTATATAAATTCTGAAATGATTATGTATTTCTTTGAGATATGAATATCTTTGGCCTGTAGTGCAAAGATGACCCGTTGTTGAATATCTTTGGCCTGTAGTGCAAAGATGAACTGTTGATGAATATCTTTGGCCCGTAGTGCAAAGATGAATTTATTAGTATGATTATGAATAGGAACTGTGATTTGGTATAACCATGATCTTTGATGTTTCAGGTAAAGACATGTGATGAAAATTATCTTCGTCATGGGTGCGAAGAGGAATTTAGAACCACAATTATGATTATGAATTATTCACATGATTATGGACATGAACTGTTGATTGATGTTACAGGGATAAAACATTATTGGTGGACTTTTAACATGGAGAAGATAATAGACTTTATGGTCTATTTGACACTTCTAATGGATTGCTCATTCCGCTGCAACTATGGTTAAAAAGTTTTATCATCTACTATATGTTCTAAATCTCTGATTTATTATTGATGAAGGCTATTGAAAATTTAATTATCTTTAGTCATAATATTCTTTACTGAGCTAGTTGTGCTCACCCTTTTGCTTCACAATTCCTTTCAGGTAATAAGAGTGTAGCTGGGTCGAGCAGGGGTAACAGGAGAATAAAACGGTTGTCTCTAGCTGTGGAGGTTCTCCCTAAACAGTATAGAAAAGTGTGTTGTATTTTATACATCATTTAGTAGTTATATTTGGTGAACCAAATAGGGTGAGGCGAACCCAACATTTGGAAGGGTGTTTTGCCACTATCATACAGGATGTCTAATGACACGCGACTTCGTGTTATCATAAGACAAGGTTGTGCACATCCACTTACTGAGTATATCTACAAATACTACCTATATGATCTTGGAGTTTAGTTGAAGTATAACTCTCAATTAGAGACGGTGGAGATAATGATATGTCAAGAGAAAACTCACCATTGGAAAGAATATGATAGTAATCTTCTCATTTTTCTTTGGGGTTTATTGGGTCAACCAAGGATAATTTTGTGGGCATATGATATCTATCATAACCTAGACGCATGGCCTCCCATGTACGAAGGTTTTCTTGAGCACTTCCCAAATATTTTAATTTCTAAAACAGTTATTAACTGTACCTTTATGTAAGGTGCCATTGTGACGTACTATCCAAGGTTTGGACATGAGTCACAGTTGGTATATATTTGTATCAAAACTCACAACATATGTGTTGTTGTATTTTGCACGACAGTTGTAGTAATAAAGTTGTAGTTGTTTTCTGTACCATATTTTTGACGACTCAAAATAGGTTGGTTGGATTGGACCTGTTTTAGGGGCGTCACATTTTCTGTACACCTGTCACTAACATTGCAGGAGAACAGATTCGTCTTTTAAGAGAGAACCTTGAAAGACGATCCATATCCATGCTGGATACTACCGAAAGTTCAGCATCAACCCCAGATCGCAATCTGGGAGTAAGAATTCTAATCTCAGAGATAATCCCAAGGCATGCAGATCAATACCGAAACACACACCGGAGAAGACCGATTAATCTCGGAGATAACCCCAAGGTATCCAGTCTCAGT
The DNA here is from genome assembly GCA_016801055.1 of Panax notoginseng. Taxonomy (NCBI): domain Eukaryota; kingdom Viridiplantae; phylum Streptophyta; class Magnoliopsida; order Apiales; family Araliaceae; genus Panax; species Panax notoginseng. Next base: position 30,681,924 of record CM029020.1, on the reverse strand, counting down.
CCCAACCATAGGAATAGCCACCAACCTTGGTGATAACCCCAAGGAATGCAATTTCGGCAATAACCCCGAAAATGCTTGTTACAAATGTAACCAGCTTCAATCTCGGCGCTCACAACGAGATACACTGTACCAGCCCGATGATAACATCGAGAAGACAGACACACCTCAAAGATGACAATGAGGACCTTCAACCAATTGCAGCAGTCCAATCCCAGCGAAGCTGAGCAACATCTGCTTTATCAGCCCAATCCGGCGATAACACCGGTGAGGGGCAACATCGTCATCTGACCAACACAATGCCACGCCACGTCGTCTCAACGTCTCTACACAACAGTGTCCCACAAGACTAATCAATCCCGAGTGACCATTGTGCGGGGTAACGGATGATAGTTGAAGCTTGAAGACCGGAGGGCACCGTCCCATCTTCAATGACTTCACACAAACTCTAATCCCATGCCATCGTACAACTCTCGACAACGGCGGTCCGAAATAGGTCCTGTATACCTCAAACGGATGCCCGGATTGCACTTCTAAAAGTCTGAGTGGACATTACAGTGCCTGAGTGCACGTACTTCGAGACGACTCGAGCCGAAAAACCCGGGCCAACCCGGGTTGCCTCTGGTACACCTGCGGCTGAGCCGCATCCACCCTCTATAAATAGAGGGCTTGGGGTGGCCATTTTGTAAGAGAAAACAGCGAGGAAGCCTTGCCCAATTTGCTCTGTACTCACCCCAGACTGAGTGCTTTCTCATTTTAAACACTTGTGAGCTCACATATAGCTTATTTTATACCTACAAAAGCCAGTGTTTACCCACTTTAAAGATATTGAAGTCTTCTTTGGCAGCCCACTGTAAGCCTTCTTTCACACTTTAAAGTTTTTCTCTTCATATTTGCACACACCCTTCTACACGTTGAGAGTCGTGCTGCACACTTTTCCTCGGACTTCGGTCTGTGGTTTATTTTTAGTTTATATATGCATATATATATATATATATATATATATATATATATATATATATGGACTAACATTATCGAGTTATGCCTCGATTGTGCCTAGACTTCGGTCTGGAGCGTTTAATTGCTTTTGTATATATATATACATTTATATATATGAATTGCGTGTCGAACTCTGTTCGATGAGCCTAGACTTATGTCTGGTGCGTTTAATTGCTTTCTTATATATAATTATATATATGAACTGCTATCGAACTCTGTTCGGTGAACCTGAATTTCACATCCGGTGCGTTTACTGCTTTAATATATATATATATATACTTATATATATTAACTGTTGTTGGACTTTGTCCGATGAGCCTGGATTTTATATCCGGTGCGTTTATATGCTTATATATATATATATAGAGTCCGGATCCAGTCCGGGATCCCGGACTCTATAAAATACGGACTATTTTTTATTTTTATTTTTGCTTTTTTTTTTTGAAACAACTAAAAAAAAAAATTTATGAAATTGAAATTTTTTCATAATACAGTGTTTTGGGTGTGATTTGGGTACGTATAACAAAACATGGTGGTACTGTCTGTGCAGACTGTACCACCACTTTTTGGTATAGGTATTCAAAACACGTCCAAAATATTGTATTATGGAAAAATTTCAGTTCTATAAAATATTAAATATTTTTTTTTAGTTATTTAAAAAAAAAACAAAAAAAAAAAAAGGTCCGGATTTTAAAAAAATCCGGACTCCCGGACTTGATCGGCTGGCTATATATATATATATATATATATATATATATATATATATATATATATATATATATATATATATTTACATTTAGTCCCACCTGGAGTTTACTTCGTGGTGGTTGACCGTTTTTACAGCTTTCTGTACATTTCGTCCATCCTAGAGTTTCCTCCGTGGCGGTTGATAGCTTTTACAGCTTTATTTATATTTCTGATCCCCCATGGAGGTGCTTCGTGGTTGGTGATCATGTATGTATATATATATATATATATATATATATATATATATATATATATATATTTACAGCTTTTATATATATACATGCTTACTTCGTTTATATCAATTGCGGCATCATGTGAGCCTAGGAATCATGTGATCATAGATTCAGTCCCCTGAATCAAGATTCGGTTCCCGTGATGGACCTTTTCAGCTGTAAGCAGCTTGTAAATATATATGTGATGTTTGGATTTCCTCAGATGGTTTACATACCCACGAGGAATTCAGCACCTTTTTGTACAGTATTTTCGTACGGATGCTTCACATCTGTCAAATAAAATCAATTCAGCCGAATACGGAATAAAATGGGAGTGTAAAAGGTCTCAATTACTATTGAGCATCAGGGTTTGAAAAAACCTCTTTTATAAAACATCACTGCCATATCTTGCTTAAAATTGAATTTTTACAAAAAATTCAAACCATGTGTATATAGGTGCGAACGAGGCCTCGCACTACTTCCAAATAACAGCACATTGACCCACACACACACATTTAGATAATAGTTTCTTGAAAAGAGGCGGTCACCGTGATAACACGGATGTCGGGAGGTGCCTAACACCTTCCCTCCGCATAACCAAGTCCCCGGACCCTAATGAATCTCGGTTTCACCGACCCGTTTAGCAGTGTCACATCACTGGGTCAATGTGCAAACTTTTTTTCGGTTGTGTTGGTACAACCATTTAAAAAACCAACTGGCGACTCTTATAGTCCTATCGTAGACATTATACATGTCGGACCTTTTTCACTTGTTTTTTCAAACAAATCTCACCTAAAATGAGAACACCAAAGAACAAGTAACGGAAATGGACAATTGAAAATCCTGACGTCGACAGGTGGCGATTCAGCTGGGGACTCCAGTAAGAGGACTTAAGCCGCTATTATAATTTTTCAAAATTGTTATCTGCTTGTGTGTGGATGTAGCATTTATATTTTATGATGAATGTGTACGAATGCATTTCCTTACTTTGTGCTTCGCACTATAAACTGCTTGTGATATTAGTGCTTCGCACATGTCATCATTTTCATACGGTAAGACGCGATGTATGTGAATGTATGTTGTGTGGTCCCTCCACTAGGAGGCTATCCCGTCGGTGTTTGATTACTGGACTCGTGAGAAGACTAATTCTCCGAGGCTCAGGAAAGGCACCACCCAAATTCGCTCCAGTTGAAAGACCGGATTAACTTCCTGTCAAGTAGATTGCGATGATTTGGGAACCTTCATGCCAAAAAGCCGTGAGAGTAACCTAAGATAGGTCAGCCTCTGATAAACCCAAAACGGAGGAAAGTCTCTTCATGCTCTCATTTCAATTACTTGTAATTATCTTCCATATCTATCTCAATGTAATGAGAAATATGAAGAAATGTGTACACATACATGCTACAAACCGCCGACATCCATTTTGCAGGATAAAATTCCTAAACTGGACACATCGCATAGCATGTTATTATCCACCTTAAAGACTAAACTATGCAAGTCTTTTGCAGGGAATCAATCGGACCTACCACCCGTTCAAAATCCAAAAAGGCAACAGGCCTACAGTCAATCATGTCGTCATCCGACCAGACTGAACTTAATCCAGTTTCTCGCAAAGAATTCGACGGATTAAGCAAATAGATTACAGATTTGGCTGTTCTACTAAAAGAATTACACCAGTCTACGCAGGGTCAGAAAATACCCGTACATGCTGAATCCTCCACACAAGGAGGAACCCAGGTCATTACAATACCTGAACTGCAGTTGGATCCGACTAACAAAACTCATGATGCTGCCCATCCCACCGGAGACCCAGACACTGGTGACATCAAAAAGAAAGTCCTCCAAATGGAAGAGACCCTTCGCACTATCAAAGGAATTGGAACACACGGGAGTGTTTCATATGTTGATTTATGTATTTTCCCTGGTATTCATTATCCAGAAAAATTTAAGACTCTTAACTTTGAAAAATATGACGGGTTAGGAGATCCTTACACACATCTAAAGGTGTTTATTGGAGAATTGGGATCTTATGTAGAGGATGAAAAACTCAGAATACAACTGTTCCAAAAAAGTCTAACTGGAGAAGCCCGTTCGTGGTACACAAGATTAGACAATTCAAAGATCCATAGTTGGGAAGAGCTAGCACGCGCTTTCCTCACCTAATACAACTTTCAATCTCAAATGGCTGCTGATCGGTATCAAATTACCAAGATTAAGAAACAGTCTAATGAGTCTTTCAGAGAGTATGCTCAGAGGTGGAGACGCCTGGCTGCCCAAGTTAGTCCTTCCATGACAGAATCAGAGATGGTCATGACTTTCATAGACATACAAGAAGCACCTTTCTATGAAAGAGTTTTAGCCGGCATCGGTAGACCATTTTCTGAAATGGTCAAACATGGGGAGATGGCTGAAATGGGATTGAAATTCGGAAAGATTCAAGACCTAGATGCACTCAAAGCTATTGCTGATCACATCCACTCTGGAAATTATGGGAACAACCCCCGGAGGGTCCATAAAAAGAAAGAAGAGGATGTTTCCCTGATACTATAGGGTCAAAAAGGTAGTCAAAACATGCCTATCCAGAGGAGAAATTACAGTCCCTTTCAAGCACAGTCTTCAAACCCTCCAGTACCAAAAGGTGGAGAAGTCAAACGACCTCGAGTATTCACACCCTTAGGGGACACCCTCGAGAACATTCTCAATCTTCTAACAACACAGAAGAAAATCATGCATCTTCTTCCACCAGCCAGCCCTAATGGACGGGGTTTTAATGCTGCTCGAAAATGTGTTTATCATGCCGGGGCACCTGAACATGATACTTAGGATTATTGGGCCTTAAAACACAAAATCCAAGACTTGATAGACAACGGTGAAATCGTGGTCACCAAACCCGATCAGCCTCATGTTCAAGACAACCCTCTTCCTCAACACAAGGAAGAAGAGGTCAACATGATCAATTAGAGCAGCGGACAGAGTTCCAATTTCAGCTGTAAATCCTCCCAGACCCCCAAAGATGGTGATGACAGATGGGATTATGCTAAGTTTCAATTCACAATGGAACGAAAGATGAAAGCTCTGTGTAAACAAATTGAGCAATTGGCGGAACTAGTGACTTATCAGCATCAAGTGACTCGTTAGCTAATCAGCCAGGAGAATGACAGTCTCCTACCTATTGTCATGAATATTCCCTCTTTACTTTCAAAAAATGAAATGCTGGAAGACAAAATGAAGAAGAGAGCAAATGCTAAGGTCCGTCAGGATTTTGCCAACAAAAGGGAATTCACATATTTGGGCCAACCTATGGAGGAAATCCTTCATATGTTAATCAATGAAGGAAGGATTAGTTCCCTTCTACCTTCAATCAACCCCCGTTCAGGACGATATAACTCTGAGGGAGTATGTCAATATAATTCTCAATCTCGCGGTCACAACACAGAAGAATGCCGGGTACTCCGCCACCATATTCAAAATATAATCAACAATGGCGTACTGCGTCTGGCAGATAACGACACTATGTTATGGGCAAGTAAGGATTTGTGTCCTGCTAAGTGGAAGAGTGTAGTAGCAGTCATATCCGCTGAAAATGATAGGGTTAACAAATCACTTGTCATGTCGGTCATTCAACTTAAGGGAAATAACAATCCTTTGAAAGTGGTCGCTCCCGAGCCAATCAACTTGCCGTGCAGAGCACAATATCCTATTGTTAGCTTGCGCGCAGTTCCATGGAATTATGGAGAAGGTGAAGGATCCACCTCGCATATAATTGCTGCAGTGTCGAAGGAAAATCCACTGTATCTTCCCCAACGGGTAATGAAGCCTGTCATCAAGTCTAAAGGGAAATTACCCATTGAGAAGATTGAAAATTTCCTCCGCACTATGGGTCATAACGAAGCCAAGGTAGTTTTAAGCTTGAAAGAAGTTCCACAACAGATATCAATCTTGGACTTGGTCCTGACTTCCGAGAATCACCGGAAGGTCTTGTTAAAGGTTTTAGAAGAAGCCTATCTACCGACATCAGTTGATACGAAAAAGTTTCAACATCTGGTTAATCATATTTTCAACAACAATGTGATATCCTTCACTGATGATGACATACTGTCCGAAGGGACCGGTCATTGCAAACCGTTACACATTACAGTCTTGTCCTCCGGATATATGGTGGCGGGAGTTTTAATAGATGGAGGTTCCTCTCTGAATATCTGCCCATACGCTACCTTGGTGAAGATGAATATCAATCCCAATCGAATTCGAAGTAGCCATACCATCATCAAAGTTTTTGATAGAGCCCGCCGTAACTTGGTTAGAGTAGTTGAGCTGCCAATTGAGATTGGTCCTCATACATTCTGCGTATCCTTCCATGTGCTTAAGATAGATTCGGGATACAACCTGCTCTTGGGACGACCATGGATTCACATGGCAGGGGCAGTCCCCTCCACTCTTTACTAACAGTTGAAATACATCATCAACAATAGCCTGGTTACAGTAAACGCTGAACCGGAGATTCCTCAGCATGGGGACATGCCACTCATCAATGCCAATAAGGATGTTGAGCCAATTAGTTTTCATGATTTGGAAATAAGCAATACCCAATACCATGCTATTGGAACGCCACTACCCGAACCCCAGATTTCTGCCGAGGTAATGTCGGCCACACAAGAAATAATGTTGTTGGGTTATAAACCGGGACAAGGGTTGAGTAAAGATTGTCAGGGTATCAAGTACCCTATTCGCTTAACCAAGCAACTTGGGACAGCTGGACTAGGCTATTCTGCCAGCTCTAGTCACAGGAATCCTCATAAGCATCAGCAGATTCCTTCAGCTTCGACCATGCGGTGTTTAGCTTCGCCTTCAAGCTCCAAGTCCGCACAACCTCCCATAAAGGTGCCAGCCAATATAATGGCAATGTTATTTCCCAAGCCGGTACCAGTAAAGGAGAAAGAAATCTTTGTTCTAGGTCCCGCAGTGGAGGAAGAAAAACGAAGAATCAAGCAAGACGTCATGCGGATGATGTTCGGCATACGCATCATCGTTCATGATGAGCATACCAACAGATACACCCCAGACGATGATTGCCTAGACGTAATAGCTATCATTCGGGACAGGGAAGATGATGATAATCCCTCTATCACTGCGGTTCATCTGGAATTTGCTCTTGCCAATTGGAACAGTATTCCTTGCATTGGTCGTCAAGGGTAAAGCGGGCGAAAACTCTTTCTGCCCTATAGATATAATAACTGCTTACTTTTCTGTACAGTATTAGCGGTTTATTTTGCTAGTATATGCTAACACTGTGTATGATCAACACATTTCATATATACTAAGTGAAAGCATATTTTGTTTTAGGACTCTGAATTTAGATGTGCATGTGCTTGCTGATACGGTGCCTCTTCTCCACAAGGATTGTACCTTTGATGTAGAGATGAATTTAGCCTTGGTGGATATATAGGATGACATTGAGGTGCCCCCAGAAATTCAAGAATGGGTCAATGACAAACCCAAACCCAATCTTGATGAAACCACTCCTTTCAATCTCGGAACCTTAGAAAACCCTAAGTTAATCCAGATTGGTTCAGACCTTACCCCAAACCGATGGAATGACATGGTTACGCTATTAACCCAGTTCCAGGATGTGTTTGCATGGTCTCATGAGGATATGGTGGGTTTGTCCACTGATATTTTCCTTCATCACATTCCCCATTAAAGAGGGATTTAAGCCAGTCAAGCAAAAGCTCCGACGATTAAAACCTAAATGGAGTTTAAAGGTGAAAGAAGAAATTGTGAAACAGTTTCAAGCTGGCATCATAATGGTGTCTACATATCCTAAGTGGATATCCAACATCGTGCCCGTACCTAAACCTGAAGGGAAGGTGCGAGTTTGCGTGGATTACCGGGACTTGAACAAAGATTGCTTAAAAGATAGCTTTTCCGTGCCATTTATCCACATTCTCATTGACAATACTGCGCAATACGACATGTACTCCTTTGCAGATTGCTTTGTGGGGTATCATCAGATCATGGTTGACGAGGAAGATCGTGAAAAAACTGCTTTCATCACTCCTTGGGGAACTTTTTGTTATAAACGGTTGTCATTCGGCCTCATCAATGCTGGAGCTACCTATCAACGAGCTATGATGGCTCTTTTCCATGACTTAATGCATAAAGAGATTGAGATCTACGTGAATGACATTATTGTCAAATCCCGGAAGGACGATGACCATACAGACCATCTCAGGAAATTGTTCAACAGGTTGCGTAAGTACAACTTGAAGTTGAATCCAGCTAAGTGCGCCTTTGGCGTTAAATCAGGCAAGTTGCTAGGATTTCTAGTCAGCAACAAAGGGATAGAGCTGGATCCTGCCAAAATCCAAGCCATCACGGAAATACCCATTCCTCAGACAGAAAAGGAAATACGGGGATTTTTGGGAAGGATCAACTTCATTAGCAGATTTATCTCCCAACTCACAGCAACTTGTGAGCCAATCTTCAAGCTGTTAAGGAAGAACTCCTCCATGAAATGGAATGAGGAGTGCCAGAATGCCTTCCTTACAATCAAGAAACAGCTAATCAAAGCTCCCATCTTGGTGCCACCCAGGGATAATGTTCCCCTGTTTATGTATCTGTCCGTAAGTGACAATGCCATGGGCTGCATGCTGGGACAGAAGGACGATAGAGGACTAGAACAAGCTATCTATCACCTCAGCAAAAGATTCAGCAACAATGAACACAAGTACACTCTGATCGAAAAGACGTGTTGTGCTTTAGCATGGGCCGCCATGAGGTTACAACATTACCTCCATGGGCACACAACCCATCTCATATCCCGCGTGGATCCTCTCAAGTATGTGTACAGTAAACCCATACTGAATTGTCAGCTGTCCAGATGGCAGTTGATCTTACAACAATTTAACATCGTATATGTGACTCAAAAGTCCATCAAAGGTCAAGGAATTACGGATCAACTGGCCGCCGCACCATCCGGGGATTTCAAACCCTTGGAGACATATTTTCCTGATGAAGGAGTAATGACAATTCAGCAACACCATCAGTACGATACATGTCAAACGTGGAAGATGTATTTCAATGGAGCTGTCAATATGGAAGGTTCTGGAGCTGGAGCAATTCTAGTATTTGATACGGGGGAGCAGTATCACGTCGCCGTCAAATTACAGTTTGTCAGCACCAATAATACGGCTGAGTATGAAGGCTGTCTTATGGGGCTAAAACTTGCCCATTCAATGGGCATCAGGCGGTTAACTGTCCTTGGAGATTCGGAGTTGGTAATCAGACAATCCACCGGAATCTATCAAACCATGGAACTACATTTGTTGCCTTACCATCGGCAGGTTTTAAAGATGACTCTGGGGTTCGAAGAAATATCCTTTCTACACATTCCTCGTAATATGAATGATTTCGCGGATGCGTTAACAACTTTGGCCTCCTTGATTCGCATATCAGACAAGGAACACTTATCAAGCGTCACAATTTCCCTACACAAGGCCCCAGCCTATGGGAATTACGTTGGAGAAGTAGCGGATGAGCTACCTCCCATCCAACATCCTTGGTATCAGCATATCAAGGAATATCTGCGAGATGGATCTACACCCGCTGAGGCGAGCCCGACTGAGAAAAGGCGGATCCACCGACTTGCTATGAAATTCTACCTGAGTAGAGATGCGCTCTACAAAAGAGATGCAGGATTAGGTCTCCTCAGATGTTTAGACAAAGATCAAGCCCAAAGGCTTATGGATGAAATCCATGGCGGAGTCTGTGGCCCCCACATAAGTGGCCCCCTCCTTGTCAAGAAAGTCCTCAGGACAGGACATTATTGGCTATCTTTCAAAGCTGATTGCAATGACCATGTCAGGAGATGCTATCAGTGCCAGATTCATGGGAATGTTATACACGCCCCTCCACGGGAACTTCATAATATGAGTTCACCTTGGCCCTTCTCAATGTGGGGAATGGACGTTATCAGGCCCATTGAGCCTAAAGCCAGTAATAGTCATCGATTTATCTTCACCATGATCGACTACTTCACCAAGTGGGTAGAAGCAGCCTCCTTCCCCAGGGTTACTAAAGAAGTCATCATTGCTTTCATCAGAAACAATGTCATTTGTCGATATGGACAACCAGAGGTGATTGTGTCCGACAATGCCAAGAACCTTAACAACAAAATGATGGAGGAATTATGCAGTAAATTCCACATCAAACATCTCAACTTAGTCATCTATCGTCTGAAGATGAATGTTGTTGTTGAAGCAGCTAACAAGAACATCAAGAAGATTATGCAAAAGATGTCCACCAATCACAAAAATTGGCCTGACCAATTGCCTCTGACTCTGTTAGCCTACAGAACCTCAATGCGCACTTCCACTGGGGCAACCCCCTACACATTGACCTATGGGATGGAAGCAGTGCTCCCCATAGAAGTTGAGATGGAATCCCTCAGAGTATTGATAGACGCTCAGTTGGATGAAGACCAATGGGTACAAGATAGGTATCACCAACTATCTCTAATAAACGAAAGGCGAACCGCGGCTATCTTCCATAGTCAGTTATATCAGCAAAGGATCGCCCGATCATACAACAAAAAAGTCCGGCTACGGCAATTCAGACAACATGACTTGGTTTTGAAGAAAATCCTGGACAACCAAGATCAGGCTAAGGGAAAATTCGCTCCTAACTGGGAAGGCCCGTTTATTGTCAAGGAAGTATTGACAGGAGGCGCTCTCAGGTTGCAAGAAATAGACGGCGATGAATTTCCGTAACTCATCAACTCAGACGCCGTGAAACGATACTATGTCTAAAGTTACCATCAAGTAAACATCCTGGTGGTAGACCATCAGATCACCAGTCATTTCGGTTCTTTAAACCTTTACCACAAATAACTTTTCTACACTGTGCCCCTCAGGGAAACATACCTTTCAAGCCAGCAGCCTGACTTTCTCCTTTGCGTTCCTACAACTTAGGTCATCCCACCGTGGATTGAACCTCTTGCGTATACAGTTTGGCTACCCATACCTGAGATCAAACTTTTCACCTGCAGTTTATCCTCAACCTAGGATTAAACTTTTTCTTCCCTGCACTCTGACCTGCACATGGGATTACGCTTTTTATCTCACCTTGAGGGGCGAACTACGTCGACCTGATCTCCTCTTCAATAGGAGTACGTAGGCAACCATTTCATATGGCCCGGTCGCAATAAAATAAAAACAACAAAAACATTTCCACCCTTTTCCTTACAAAAAAAAATAAAAACATTCCTACACCATTCCTGCCACATACAGCGTTGAACCTCTTACACCAGGTTCGAACTACGCAAACCTGATCTCCTCTTCAATAGGAGTACGTAGGCAGCCATTCATGGTGCGGTCTCACCCCCTACCAAAACATAAACCCTTGTCAGTTGGTACTGGGATCATCCTTCAATCCACTACGTTTCATTTGGCTTCAGACCAAAGGGATGGAATTACCTGAACTCCTCCCAAATAGGAGATTCGGCGACCATCTAAGTGGCGGTTGTACCTCGAAGAGAAACACCAATCCATAAGAGATGGAATTAACTAGGCTTCTCCTAAATAGAAGTGCTGGCGACTATCTGTGGTGCGGTCAATCTCAGAGAGGAAAGCCACACTCCTCTCCTCATGTCTATACAGAAACCAATCCCAAGACACCGAGAGATGGTAGGGATACATACAGATCGATGATCCATTCTAAACTATCCAGAGACAACTCAATGTCCATCCACCGAGAAGGAATTTAGAATGCATCAAGATCACAAGCCCTGAAGCAGCAGGCAAAATATCAAGCAAGTAGCAAAGCATATCAAAAAGGGAAGTGACCAAAAATATATTTCCCTGTCATATATATAATGTTGTTTGATATACACAATGTAAACTGTACATGACAAAATGGCTAAGCTAGTCTGTGCAGAAAAATACAAGATCATCTACAAGTCAGGATATATGCGAGCTAACAAGCCCAACATGGCGTCCCTCTCAGAAGATGGAGGTAAAGCTGTGGTCTCTTGTATGAGAATATCCACACGACCCAATAGATCTGTAGCTATCTGCATGGTGACCATATGATCATCAATATATGTGTTCATCTCTACGATCATGCCAGTGGTAAGAGACCTCACTGCAGTACTATCTGTGACGGCTACATCCCGGGCAAATATGGCGATATCCCGCTCAACTATCACTGCATCTCTGGCTGATATAGCCTCATCCCGCTCAACGACGGCGGCATCTCTACGAGCTAATGCATCGTCTCTCTCCAATAGAGTGGCCTCCCTCCCATCAAGAGCAGTCGACATCATAGATCGAATCTGATCTCTCTCAAAGGTCATCAGATGAAGACTCTGCTCTAAGTACTGTGAAGAGTACTGAATCACAACAGTACTGGTACTAGGAGAATTCGAAAAAAATGCTGACAACTCAGCAGTGGGCTCCTCCTCGATGTAGGTATCATTGTCCTCCATGGGCTCTACATCACCTAACTCGCGCTCCGGTACTGCAAACACTTCTAAAGACGATAAAATCTCTGTCTCCATCTACGCGGAATACTCTGCGGAATAACCAGGATGACTGACAGAAAAAGCCGCTATCTCACATTGATCCCAGCAGGCGTATACCTGAGATCGGTCCTCTGCTGAAAGGCACCGAGAAGCTAAACGTTGACCTGTCGCCCCCTCAAAAGGATGAAAATCCTGGAACTGGTCGAACTGCGACATCACGGCCAATGGGTGATAAGTGGTCACTCCCCTCAAACTAGCCAGAGGAAGATAGTCCATGCCCGGAGCATGAGTAATGAAGCTGTATGGTGAGCTAAGCCCCGAACACGGCAATATGCTGAATGGATCTCTGATATCTGCCAAGAATGTGGACCAGGACAGAGCATCTATACACTCTGATGGCTGAAAAGAGTATAACATAGCTACATCATGGGTGAAGCAGTACCCATGCCGTCTAAGAGTGCCAATCGGTCTCAAGTGTGACATGAACCACACATATAGCATGACTGAACTCCCAGTGAACACTCCTATTGGATAAGTGCAGCAGTAGGATGCCGACCGCAGGGTCTCTGCTACAATCATAGGTACAATGGTACGACCCTCCCTGAGAGCTCTCACGGCCATGACAACGCTTATATCTATCTCATCCATATATCGCGGAATATATGCTTATGACAATACACATAGCATCAGTATGTCAACTCTGGCCAAACGCCAATGATCCTCCGATGCGGTGAAATCCCCAGAATGTCGTGAATAGCTATCCTCCGAGCCAAATCTGTCGTACAGAAAATGCTGGGATATCACGTGGCCAGATGTCAACTCATCATGTACCACTCTGCGCCTCAATCCTGTGAGAGTCATGAATCGTCTGCTCATGTCTCCGAAAGCCAGATGCAAGCAAGGTCTGTCTAAAGGCAGCATCGTCAAACGTGCATACTCCTCCAGAGTAGGAGTTAACTCATGGGTTCCGAATCAGAATTCCTGCCTATCCGGTAGCCAATGCTCTATCATCCCGTCCACAAATCCTGCGGGAACCTAAAAATTCAAAAAGGTCATGGTATGCTGCAATAAATGATCTACAGTCACCCTGTCTGGTGGTGACATGCTATCATACCACGATTTCATACCCGATGCCACCACTGACGGTGGGTTATGTTCTATACGGCTAACTGTCGAAGAAGACATCTGTGCGGGCCGTGTCATAAGACCATCCAGGGGTCAATGCCAAATATCTCTAGACATACATACATATGCATAACATGATACATGCATAACAGATAATAGATGGCAATATGATATAGGGAATGAAAAAAAACAATGTATACATTCCTAAGTATATCATCATCTAATACATCATTTCTGTACAGCTACAAATACAGGGAAATGGGGCACAGCTACCCAATATCTCACAAAGGTCTATCAAAAGATATAGCGAGAATGGGGCACAGCCACCCAATATCTAACAGATGCCTATCAAAAGATATAACGAGAATACACATCAGAAGAAGACAATGATGTCGATGTTCACATCATCAATCCTGTCCACCTGATGTAACTCCTCCTGAGTCACTGGATCTCTATCAACAGGGATGTCAGGCCTATAAAGGGGAGGATCTGCACCGGCAAAACAATGGGTCACCTAAGGGGCCAGCGCCTGAGCTGGAAGGATCAAATGAAGCCGCCTCTGCCAAATCTCTGCCCAAATGCCAGATAAATATGTGTGCCTGGTCCAACTGCCGGGTCAAACTATCAATCTGGGTCATATGAGTCGGATCTCAGACACAAGCTATCCAATCCGTCATCATCAAGGATCCTGGAACCATATCCCCCATAAACTGTGTGGCGCGGGACTGAGCTCCAATAGTGCGAGGGGACCACCACCGATGGAACGTCTCCTGAATACAAGGACCCTCTGACAATGCAAAATCGTCAACCCCCAACAATGGGATATCAATGACGGGTGACTATGACACAGGCCAATAACGCCTAGCAGGAGACAAGATCGATATACGGATCTCCCATGTAGTGCTCCTGATAGCACGCTCTCCTAAATAAAGCTCCCAGTCTCCATCCGTGAAGAGAGGAACTCTCCTGATGGAAATCACATACTCGACTCCAGTCGGGTATCCATCCTCAAAACCCACGATCAGGTGTTCCCCGGAATAGGGAAGCCATGTGATGGTGTCGGCCGTTAGCAACTCCAGCTGTATACAGCAATGAGTGAATCCCTCAGTTACAGGGACTTCTGGCAAAATCGAATGATGCCATTGTCATCCTCGTGGATAGGTGTCTAAACCTAACACACTCATGGGACGCAAGCATGGAAGCCTCTCATAGGCCCAAAACTGTCAACACAAAGGCAAACATCTGCTGTCAGTTAACACTCTTAACCTATACATGGTAAATGACAAGAGAAATACTCACCAGCAGAAATGGGTAAAATCCTAGCCAAGCCTCGGTCAAACCCTGTGAGCACATACGCATGCCCCAGAGGAAATAGGCAAAGGTGTAGGAACCCCAATCATACTCTCTAATATGGTCCACATCACGTGCAGCGCTGATCAAAGTGAAAGATACCGTGGAAGAGTTATCTGCTATGAAGCAGCCTCGAATGATCATCAGGAACAATCGTCGCAGAACGCGATCCCTGATTTTGACATCATCAGGCATAGGCTCACTCAATAGCCCGCTCATAGCATCTACGCTCAAAGGATCTGAACGGACAGTCCTGCATTTGAGCGCCGCCGTCGGAACTCCTAATAAGGATCTAACGGCAGTAGGGGTAATATTTGCCATGCAAGGCACTGGCTCCCCTCCAAACTCCATACTTGTGATAAATCGCCAATCCATAGATGTCATCATCACCTCACAATCCAGCAGATGGAGTGACTGAGTCTGATAAAACCATCGCTCAGATAATGCCCTGAGATAACCCCAGGGACAACGACGGGGAAGGATGGAGAAAAATGCCCTAAATCCACACTCATGTACTACCGCTCTATAGTCAGGATGAAGCGCCTAGTACATGGAGTGAATGTTGAACCAGTTCCCTCGAGGCTGTCTAAAACCAGGAACCTGCATGAAATGCAGATCAACATCAAAACCCTTTAATCCTCATCAATAGGAAAAAAGGAAGATCAAAGTCTAACGTCATACCTCGTTAGCATGCAAATACATCGATGGATGTCTGCCCAAATCACCCAGCAACTCTAGATTCACCACCTGAATGCTCGGAAGCTCCCTGCGAGGGACATGTGCAGCAGGAGCAGGATCCTCTATCGGAATATCTGCCTTCTCGTCCTCAACATCTGGAACATCTACTTGGGCAGGACGTATCACAACCTCCACCAACCAATGAGGTTGTCTGACAGAACGGGGACGAGGCACTTCAGAAGCCCTCCGCCGTACGCCAGAAGTGGTCCTATAGGAACTGCTCGGCTGATCCAATTCCATAGTATCTGGACAACAAGTCTCCAAATCACCTCAGAAAGGGTGTGGTATTTCCTTACCTGGAGCTTTCTAGAATGCATTTTATGACTATATGCATGCATGCATGCATTTACTTTAACATATAATAGAGTTAAAATGCATGACTACCCAATGCCTACATTTGGAAAAATTTTTCCATAGTCCCCTTTGAAAATAGGACTATCCATATGCATCCAGGCATGTCTAGGTGGCCATTCAGTAGCACACCTGCCCCAAAGTCATATACATAATATATGCATTAAAAATTAAAATTATCATGCATAAGGCCAACCTCAATACTAGGAGTACTTTGCCTTGCTACCTTATGCTCATTGGACCTCAAATAGGACAAAAAATAGCATAAAAAGGTGCCAATTTGACTGTCTTAAAAGTTAAATTTTTTCACATCATTATGTTCAGCATGGTTTAATACTAACATTTACTATGTTGAATATTTTTTATCTAGTCATTTGTGCATACATAATCACTACTATGTGTTTAGATGCATTTCATGCGATAACGCAAAATCCAACGAACAGAAATGAGAGAAAATACAGGCATATGTTACCAGGATAGTGCAGAACACTTGTACGGTGACAGAATTTGAAGAAAACAACATGAACTCAACAGATCTAAAAGAGGCTCACGTATTTTCCTTCGCGCAACAAGTTAAAAGTGACTTGTGAGACCAACCTGCTGGAATTTATCATCCACGGTTGGCCACAGGCCCATCTGCGGCTGCAGCAGATGCACCTACGGCATCCCCATGTGGGTCCCATCCCTCCGACTCGGTCCAGTTCGAGTTATAAAGGAGTTCTTACAAGCTGAAAAGGCCAAACCAGAGATAAAAATGTTACGCGATTGAGCAGAATAGCCTAAAACCCTGGTTTTTCTGGATCCAACTGTGGCTTTCTTTTCATCCATTGGTATTTGCCCGAACTCAGGGTTTACTATACCGACGATTTAAGTCTTTGCATACCACATTCGGCAATACCGTACAGAGGTCTGATGTCGTCAGCGTAAGGTTGTCACCCCAATCTTTTCACAAAAGAGATCCCCGGCGGGGGTTACAATGCATGCTCATCCGTTGACACATAAATCAACGAAGGTCAAGTAGCCTTGACATTATTACAGCCGATAGCGATTTAAACCTATAAGAGCTCTGAAGCCATTCGAGGTTTTCACACCCGACTGCTCGTATTCCCCAACAGATCCCCGGCGGGGGTCACAACGCAATGTTCCGGTGATCTACACGACAGCAGAGGTCAAGCAACCTTGACAGTATATCCCACAGGATTTTTCAGCCGTTAATTCACATGTCGGTGAAACACACAACTCAACGAAGGTCGGGCATCCCTGACAGCATTTGCTATTGGCAGTAAATCCAACAGAATCGTGACATGTCCTGACGATACAAACCAGGAGATTGTCATCAAGGAGGATTGATGATGAAATATGTTATACACATCCTCAAGCAGATCAAGCTTCATTCCCATAGATCTCACACATAAGAGGTACATCTTCGGGATCAAGTCATAATCAAAGACACAGGACTTTGGTGATAACTCCAACATCAACATCCTAATAGATTCGGATTACACATCAAAACTGGTCATCGTTGCCAACCCCCAGTTAAAGCAACAGGGAGCCAACAATCATCCCTAGTGTGTTGGGCTACAACCCCGTACACATGCATCATACATTTACATCATGTTGCTATCTATAGTACCATGTTTGTCTTGTTACGTTTCAAGTGTCTAGGATTCTTTATCCTACCCATGCACGAGTAAGATAAAGAGGGGAATCTGTAGACACTCAAAATTTTCTGTATACCTATCACTAACATTGCAGGAGAACAGATTCGTCTTTAAAGAGGGAACCCTGAAAGACGATCCATATCCATGTCGGATACTACCGGAAGTTCAGCATCAACCCCATATCGCAATCTGGGAGTAACAATTCCAATCTCGGAGATAACCCCGAGGCATACAGATCAATACCGGAACACACACCGGAGAAGACCGATTAATCTCGGAGATAACCCCGAGGTATCCAGTCTCAGTCCCAACTATGGGAATAGCCACCAACCTTTGTGATAACCCCAAGGAATGCAATTTCGGCAATAACCCCGGAAATGCTTGTTACAAATGCAACCAGCTTCAATCTCGGTGCTCACAATAAGATACACTGTACCAGTCCGACGATAACATCGGGAAGACAGACGCACCTCAAAGATGACAATGAGGACCTTCAACCAATTGTAGCAGTCCAATCCCAGCGAAGCTGAGAAACGTCTGCTTTATCAGCCCAATCCAGCGATAACACCAGTGAGGGGCAACATCGTCATCTGACCAACACGATGCCATGCCACGTCGTCTCAACGTCTCTACACAACAGTGTCCCATAAGACTAATCAATCTCGAGTGACCATTGTGCGGGGTAACGGATGAAAGTTGAAGCTTGAAGACCGGAGGGCACCGTCCCATCTTCAATGACTTTGCACAAACTCTAATCCCATGACATCGTACAACTCTCAACAACGGCGGTCCGAAATAGGTCATGTATACCTCAAACGGATGCCCGGATTGCACTTCTGAAAGTCCGAGTGGACATTATAGTGCCTGAGTGCACGTACTTCGAGATGACTAGAGCCAAAAAACCTGGGCCAACCCGGGTTGCCTCTGGTACACCTGCGGCTCAGTCGCAGGTACACCTGCAACTCCACCCTCTATAAATAGAAGGCTTAGGGTGGCCATTTTGTAAGAAAAAATGGCGTGGAAGCCCTGCCCAATTTGCTCTGTACTCACCCCAGACTGAGTGCTTTCTCATTTTAAACACTTGTGAACTCACATTTAGCTTATTTTATACCTATAAAAGCCAGTGTTTACCCACTTTAAAGATATTGAAGTCTTCTTTGGCAGCCCACTGTAAGCCTTCTTTCACACTTTAAAGTTTTTATCTTCATCGATGCATACACCCTTCTACATGTTAAGAGTCGTGTTGCACACTATTTCCCAGACTTCAGTTCGTGGTTTATTTTTAGTTTGTATATACATATATATTTATATATATGGACTAACGTTATCAATTTATGCCTCGATTGAGCCTAGACTTCGGTCTGGAGCGTTTAATTGCTTTTGTATATATATATATATATACATTTATATATACGAACTGCGTGTCGAACTCTGTTCGATGAGCCTAGATTTATGTCTGGTGCGTTTAATGGCTTTTTTATATATAATTATATATATGAACTGCTATCGAACTCTGTTCGGTGAACCTGAATTTCACATCCGGTGCGTTTACTGCTTTAATATATATATACTTATATATATTAATTGTTGTTGGACTTTGTCCGATGAGCTTGAATTTTATATTTGATGCGTTTATATGCTTTTATATATATATATATATATATATATATATATATATATATATATATATATATATATTTACATTTCGTCCCACCTGAAGTTTACTTCGTGGTGGTTGACCGTTTTTACAGCTTTCTGTACATTTCGTCCCGCCTGGAGTTTCCTCCGTAGCGGTTGATAGCTTTTACAGCTTTATTTATATTTCTGATCCCCCATGGAGGTGCTACGTGGTTGGTGATCATGTATGTATGTGTGTGTATATATATATATATATATATATATATATATATATATATACAGGTTTTATATATATACCTGCTTACTGCGTTTATATCAATTGCGGAATCATGTGAATCTAGGAATCATGTGATCACAGATTCAATCCCCTGAATCAAGATTCGGTTCCCGTGATGGACCTTTTCAGCTGTAAGCAGCTTGTAAATATATCTGTGATGTTTGGATTTCCTCAGATGGTTTACATACCCACGAGGAATTCAGCACCTTTTTGTACAGTATTTTCGTACAGATGCTTCGCATCTGTCAAATAAAATCAATCCAGCTGAATACGGAATAAAATGGGAGTGTAAAAGGTCTCAATTACTATTGAGCATCAGGATTTGAAAAAACCTCTTTTATAAAACATCACTGCCATATCTTGCTTAAAATTGAATTTTTACAAAAAATTCAAACCCTGTGTATATAGGTGCGAACGAGGCCTCGCACTACTTCTAAATAACAGCATATTGACCCACACACACACACATTCAGATAACAGTTTCTTGAAAAGAGGCGGTCACCATGGTAACACGGATGTCGGGGGGTGCCTAACACCTTTCCTCCGATTAACCAAGTCCCCGGACCCTAATGAATCTCGGTTTCACCGACCCGTTTAGCAGTGTCACATCACTGGGTCAATGTGCAAACCTTTTCTCGGTTGTGTTGGTACAACCATTTAAAAAACTAACTGGCGACTCTTATAGTCCAATCGTCGACATTATACATGTCGGACCTTTTTCACTTGTTTTTTCAAATAAATCTCACCTAAAATGAGAACACCAAAGAACAAGTAACAGAAAGGGACAATTAAAAATCCCGACGTCGACAAGCGCCACAAAAGAGGTGGACCGTATTGGAGAGTTTGATTGGGATACCTACAAATTTGTCTACTTCCTCAGGGGATTGCGCCTACGCTCAGAGGGTGTGTGAGGACCAAGAATTTTGAATAATTCAAAATTTTACGAATAAATTTTTTTTAATATTAATAATGATTATCAATATTGTGTTGAGTATCGGTGATACGAGTTTAGAGAAGTGGTCAATTTGTGTATTGACTGAGAAATATGTGTACATTTTTGTTTAACAGAGAATTGAAACCCTAGCTACGGATAGGGATTCGATAGAAAATACAGTTATAATAAATGCAACTGTGAGTATGTGTTTGTACAGTATAGAATTAATGATCAATGATGGATTGGATAGGGTATAAATCTTAATAAACCCTAATGAGAGACTAGAAACCCTAATCTATGATTAAGAAACCCTAACAAATAGTTAGGAACCCTAATCGAATGTCGAGAAACACTAATTTTATATTCGGGAATCCTAAACCCTAATTAGGAAACCCTAATTGAGATTATCAAACCCTAAGGGTGAGAATTAAATAGAATGATGTTAAATGACTAGAATACCCTTAAATTTATGAGGGAAATTATGAAAATACCCTTTTAGGGGCGAAAAGACCAAAATACCATTTACTTATAATTTAAGTAAAGAGATATGGGCAAATCTAGTAATTAAGTCATCACCTTGAGATATCTCAAGTGCTTGAAAATCTGTACAAAATCTAATCCAAAGTGACACCTTGCAAGTTATACATACATTGCATCTATGTTATGTGATTAAAGAGAGAGAAAGTTTACAAATTTTGCTCATTTGCTCTCAAGCACTCAACCAAACCTCTCTCTCCAAAGCTACGAAATACTCAAGCATTTCAGTCTCTAGTAAAGCTCTTAACACACCCAAATCAGTAGGAGAAAGCCAAGATCAAAGATTTAGCAAGAGAAGGTATAAACCCTAACTCATCTTTAATCTTGTATGCTAAGACAATAGTTATGTTTTTGTGTTTTAATACATGCTATTAGATGTTATTTGGTGATATATGATGTTATATCATAGATCTATAGCATCAAAATGCTTTAAAATCAAAGTTTTGAAAAATTGCCTAGAACCCTAAAAAGTTGTCTGACAAGCATATGTCAGAGGCCATAGATTCATACCTGTTTATGATTTGGCCTATTTTATGTTTTAGATTTGTAGTATGCCATGTGGACTGTAATCTAAAAGTGGAATCATAGTCATATCATGTCCAGATTACAAGTTATTAATGGTCAAAGTAGGTTGACTGACCATGACCAAGAAATTCTGGGTAACCCAGAAACTGCCCAGAATGGTCTGACAAGATTTTCAAAGGCTTGAATCTGTCAGATGTTAAGTAGTTTAATTGTGTTGTTTTGTATAACCCTTTTTGTATATTTAAGGGTAAGTTTGTTATGTTAAGGTTAGAAAACCTGGGATAATGTATTAACGACACCAGTTAATGAGATGTGTGTTTATATTCATCAATGAATGGGTAGTTAGATGTTATTTATATGTTGGATCGTGAGCACCAAACTCGGGTGTCAGGTAACCTGGATTTGGGGGCGTCACGGATTGGTATCAAAGTTGTAGGTTATAAACCTTAAGTGGGTGGGGAAACCCTAGGATTATAACCAAAAGCGAGATAGAGAAAACTCATTTAGAGTTCTAAGTGAGGGATTGATGAAGTGTATCAATACTGAGATAAGTGGACACATAGTGTTTATGAATTTTGTATTGATAAAGTACTAATCAAGTTGTTTAAAACTGATTGTAGGATGTTAGGAGAGGATGAAATAAGTACAGAGGTGTTAGCGGATGTTGCACCAATTCCAGTAGCGGAGGTGCCAGCGCAGAGCGAGTCAGCTAAGAAAGTTGGAAAAGACGAACCCATGGTGAATTTGGGGAGTGATCATGATGAGTTTCCCGAAATGTATCTAAATAAATATGAGGAGGTAGTGTCCGAAGAAGTGAAGGTGGAGTTAGAGATTAAGACCAAAGTGGGAGAAAAAGGTCAAGTACTTGCAGAAGTTCAGGAACTCCAGAGTAAAGTATTTCTCTTGGAGGAGTTGTGGAAGACAGAGAGGGCATTACAAAAGATGACTGAAGAAAGAAGCGATTTGAAGGCGCAGGTGGATAGAATGAAGGCTGAAGGTGGTGGATCATCCGAGGGAATAGTCAAGAGGAAGAAGGATAGCAATAAGAGAAAGAGGGACAATGATAGTGATAGTAAGTAACTCAGGGGATTCAAATCTGAAGAAGAAGCAAGTATGTGCCAAGTGTCGAAAGACGCATTTGGGAGAGTGTATGTTGGGGAAGAACATGTGTTTCAACTGTGGACAGAAAGGGCATATTTCGTCGAATTGTCCTAAGCCAAGTAAGAGAAGGTGTTTCTCGTGTGATGGAATGGGTCACAGATTTAATAAGTGTCCCAGTAAGAAGACAGGCGAAGGGAGTGGATTGTAAACAGCTTAAGTATAAGCAGTAGTACCTTTAGATAGTAAGGTGTAATATTATTAAAGATTGTAAAATCGAGAACGATGTGTGAGCATATGTAAATATATATATGTTTGTATGAATGTAATCTTTATTTTCAGTATGAATATTAAGACGATTTTGGAGAATTGCAACTTTTTGTGAAGTTGTGGTAATTGCAACTTTTTGTGTAAAGTTATGTTGTTAATCCCAATATTTATCAAAAAGGGATAGTGACTGATTATAACCGTATGTGTTAAATACTAAAAGTTCTATGTGTTATTTGAATAAATATGCGATTATATGAGAACTTTGTGTTAAATTCTTATTGTGTTATTAATAAGAATTTGTATAGAAATAAAGAATTGATGTAAGATTTTTATTTAAATCAGATAATGCCGCCTAGATGTCAGAATCAAAACCAAAAAGAAGAGCAATCGATGAATAATGAATAAGGTCAAGCAGACCCGATGCAAAACTTTGCAAATATGATAGCTCAAGCTATGGGAAATAAAGCTCCAGCAGCAAGAGTAAGAGAACAACCAGCAAATAGATTAGCGAACTTCAATGACTTTAAAGCGGTAGGACCACCAGAATTCAAGGGAACTATGGATCCTATTGAAGCCCAGACTTAGGTGAAGGAGATAGAGAAAGCATTTATCATTGCGAGAGTAGCTGAGGAGCAAAAGATAGCTTTTGATACCTACTTGATGAAGGGAGAAGCCAATTACTGGTGGGAGACTAATCAGGCTAGAGCTGGGACAGCGATAGTGACTTGGACAAGGTTCAAGGAGTTGTTCTTTAAGAACTATTTTTCGCTGAGTATGCAATCCAGGATGGAAGTCAAGTTTTTAGAACTGAAGTAGAAGAACATGTCGGTTTTTGAATATGCTGCTAAATTCAATGAGTTAGCGAGATTTGCACCTCATCAAGTGGACACGGAGGTGAGAAAAGTGAGAATATTTGAGAATGGATTGAAGCCAGGGATATTCAACAAGGTAGTTATGTTGCAGATTAATACATTTACGGTTTTAATGGAGAAAGCGATCATTGCTGAAGGGGGAAGCGAAGCTACATCCTGATATCATTATGAAAAGAAGAAGAAGACGAATGAAGGAGGAAGTAGTGGTGGGAGTAATCCAAACAAGAGGAAATGGAGTGAGAATACCAAACCAGGGAACAAGGCAGAAGAGAATAGGAAGGGAGGTGAGCCATGTGCGACTTGTGGGAAGAATCATCCAGGAGTGTGTCTAAAAAGAAAAGGAATTTGTTATAAATGTGGTCAAGAGGGACACATATCTCCCAATTGCCCCAGTCTGGAGAAGATACAAGGTTGTTATTCGTGTGAATCAATAGATCATTTATTTCGGAACTGTCGGAAGAAGAATGTGGAGAAGGGAAGTACAAACAAGGGACCCGATAGCGAAACCCTAATGATTAGAGCAGAACCCTAATGATTAGAGGACCTACACAGCCAGGAAGACCAGCAGCCGTACATTTAACATGACGGTGCAAGTTGCAGTGGCTGCCCAGGAGGTGGCGACAGGTAACGATTTCGTTTAGTAATTAAATTACGTGCGTAATATTGGATAGATATCGCTGTGAATTATTTTCTTTTACAAATTCAAGTCACAAGTTAGTATATGGGATACAAATTAATATTGTGTTGATAAGATTGAATTGATGATACAACTTTAAAAGATTGTAGAGAATAAGAAAGCGGTGATTCCGAGGATGGAATCCTTATAAGCAGGGGAGAATGTGAGGACCCAGAATTTTGAATAATTCAAAATTTTACGAATAATTTATTTTTTAATATTGATATTGATTATCAATATTGTACTGAGTATCGGTGATACGAGTTTAGAGAAGTAGTCAATTTGTGTATTAACTGAGAAATATGTGTACAATTTTGTTTAACAGAGAATAAAAACCCTAACCCTAGCTACGGATAGGGATTCGATAGAAAATATAGCTATAATAAATGTAACTATGAGTATATGTTTGTACAGTATAGAATTGATGATCAATGATGGATCAGATAGGGTATAAACCTTAGTAAACCCTAATCTATGATTAAGAAACCCTAACGAACAGTTAGGAACCCTAATCGAATGTCGAGAAATTCTAATTTTATATTCGGGAACCCTAAACCCTAATTGAGATTATCAAACCCTAATACCCTTAAATTTATGAGGGAAATTATGAAAATACCTTTTTAGGGGCAAAAAGACCAAAATACCCTTTACTTATAATTTAAGTAAAGAGATATGGGCAAATCTAGTGAGTCATCACCTTGAGATATGACATGTGCTGGAAAATCTATATAAAATCTGATCCAAAGTGACACCTTGCAAGTTATACATACATTGCATCTAGGTTATGTGATTAAAGAGAGAGAAAGTTCACAAATTTTACTCATTTTCTCTCAAGCACCCAACCAAACCTCTCTCTCTCTCTCTCCAAAGCTACGAAATACTCAAGAATTTTAGTCCCTAGTAAAGCTCATAACACACCCAAATTAGTAGGAGAAAGCCAAGATCAAAGATTTAGCAAGATAAGGTATAAACCCTAACTCATCTTTAATCTTGTATGCTAAGGCAAAAGTTGTGTTTTTGTGTTTTAATACATGCTATTAGATGTTATTTGGTGATTTATGATGTTGTATCATAGATCCATAGCATCAAAATGCTTTAAAATCAAAGTTTTGAAAAACTGCCTAGAACCCTAAAAAGTTGTCTGACAAGCATATGTCAGAGGCCATAGATTCATACCTATTTATGATTTGGCATGTTTTATGTTTTAGATTTGTAGTATGTCATGTGGACTGTAATCTAGAAGTGGAATCATGGTCATACCATGTCCAGATTACAAGTTATTAATGGTCAAAGTAGGTTGACTGACCATGACCAAGCAATTCTGGGTAACCCAGAAACTGCCCAGAATGGTCTTACAAGATTTTCAAAGGCTTGAATCTGTCAAATGTTAAGTAGTTTGATTGTATTGTTTTGTATAACCCTTTTTGTATATTTAAGGGTAAGTTTGTTATGTTAAGGTTAGAAAACCTAGGATACTATATTAATGATACCAGTTAATGAGATGTATGTCTATATTCATCCATGAATGGGTAGTTAGATGTTATTTATATGTTGGATCATGAGCACCAAACTTGGGTGTCAGGTAACCCGGATTTGGGGGCGTCACAAGGCGTGACGGATGGTTGGTTAGGGTTTTATCCATTCTTGCTGGTGAGTATTTTCTCTTTCGATTTCCCTTGTTCGGGTTACCAGTTTTACTGACCACAGATATTTGATCTTGTATTAGCAGTTTTGGGTCTACGAGAGGCTCCCATGTCTTCGTTCTGTTAGCCTATTAGGTTTAGACACATATCCACGGGGACGGTGATGGCATTACTCCACTTTGACGAAGGTTCCTGTAGCTGAGGGTTTCACCCATTCACGCATATAGTTAGAGTTATTGACAGCTAATGTCATTACATGGGTTCCTTACTCTGAGAACCACTTGACAGTTGGCTTTGAGGGTGGTTTCCAGACTGATGTCAAGTATGTATTGTCCACTCGTCAGATTCCTCTCCTTACAGACGGAGGTTGGGAGGTCAATTTTGGAGAGCGTTCTATTAGGAGCACTACAAGAGAGATTCGCATTCCGATCTTTTCTCCTGCCCGGTGTCATTGGCCTTTGTCACAACCTATCACTGAGGTCCCATTGATGGGCGTGGATGGCTTTGCTTTGTCAGAGGGAACTTTCACTTAGGAGGAATTTTATCGCTGGTGGTTCCCTCGCTCCATTGGAGCTTAGACCCGTGCCACACAGTTTGTGGGGGATATGGTTCCTGGTTCCATCATGATGACAGATTGCATAGCCTGCGTTTGAGAGCCTACTAATCTGAAGCAGATTGAGAGTTTGACCCAGTAGTTGGACTGGACACATTTCTTTATCCGGTATTTGGGCAGGGATCCTTTCGAGGCAGACACTTTTAATCCTTCCAGCTCTGGGGCTGGCCCTCATGTGGCCTATATTCAGATGGTTTTGCCAGTGCAGATCCTTCATTGTATCAGCCTGATATCCCTTCTGGTAGAGATTCAGTGACTCGGGAGGAGTTACATCAGATGGATAGAATGGATGATGTGGATATCAACACCATTGACTTCTTCTTATGCATTTCTTGCTATATCTTTTGATAAGCCTCTATTAGATATCGGGAGATTGTGCCCCAATTCTTGTTATATCTTTTGATAGGCCTCTGTTAGTTATTAGGCGACTGTGCCCCATTTCCCTGTATTTTTTAGTTGTATACAGAGCTGATGTATTTAGATGATGATGTACTTGGGAATGTATATATATCGTTTCCATTCCTTACATCATATTATCATCTGTTGTTTATTATGCATGCATTATGTTATGGACATACATTTCTAGAGATGAGTTTAGCATTGACCCCTGGATGGTCTTATGACACGGCTCTACAGATGTCTTCATCCACTGTTAGTCGGATTGAGCATACCCCACCAATGTTGGTGGCATCTTCTTTGAGATTGTGGTATGAAAGTTTATCTTCCCTAGATTGGGTGACAGTTGATCAGCTATTGCGACACTCTATGACCCTCTTGACATTTCAAGTTCCATAGGGCTTTACAGAGGGCATGCTTGAGCATTGGATACCAGATAGGTAGTTATTCAAATTTGATACCCAAGAGTTGACTCCTACTTTGGAGGAGTACGAGCGTCTTACAGATTTGCCATTGGATAGGCCTTGCGCTCGGATGGCTGTCGGTGACATGAGCTGACAGTTTATGACCTTGACAGGCTTGAGGCGCAGAGTTTCCCTGGACGAGATTTCATCGGGGTATGTAGTGTCCATGAGTTTCTTGATTGATAGATTTGGGTCATTGGACAGCTATCTGCGATACTCCGTGGACTTCACCATTTCTGAGGGTGATTGGCATGTCTCTCATGTAGACATACTCTTGATGTACATAGTTATCTATACATGTCGTTATACGTGGACCACCTGGATATCGGTGTGATCATGGTCGTTCGTCCTCTCCAAGAGGGACATACCATCTTACCGATGATTCTGGAAGAGACCTTGAGGTCACCCACATTTTGCCACACCTATTCAGTAGGGGTTTTTATAGGCAGTGTGGTCTTGTTGTACGTGTGGTTACTGACACACTTGAGACCGATTGGCACTTTCAGACGCTTTGGGTATTATTTTTCCCACGAGATAGCCATGTTATATTCCTTTCAATCGGCTGAGTGTACAGACGTGGCTT
This sequence comes from Panax notoginseng, assembly GCA_016801055.1. NCBI lineage: Eukaryota > Viridiplantae > Streptophyta > Magnoliopsida > Apiales > Araliaceae > Panax > Panax notoginseng. Next base: position 30,653,699 of record CM029020.1, on the reverse strand, counting down.
CTTGGTTGGCTTTCTTGTCAGGGATCGAGGACCCGTTTGATATTTTGCCATGTTCAGGGCTCAGCTTTCCCTATAACTTTATTACTCACGCAGCTGGCATAGACTATCTTCCCCTGGTCGATTTGAGGGGAGTGACCACATATCATCCACTAAATGTTATGGCACAGTTTGACTAGTTTCAGGATATTTATCCCTTTGACGGTGCAGTGGGTCAACATTTGTCATCTTGGTTTCTGTCAGCAGAGGATTTATCCAAGATTTATTACTGTTGAACCCGTCGAGAGAGGGCTAACTTTTTTGACTAGACATCCAGGTCGCTCTCCAGAGTATTTTGCATGGTTGGAGACAGAGATTGCATCGGCTAGGGTTGTATCCTCATAGCCGGGTATTAATTTTGATAGTGGGGAGCTTATGGAGTACCCTGATTCTCCCATTGAGGATGAGTTGTTTACTGATTCGTCAGTAGCTCTGGTTGATTCCCCAAGTATTCCTGTTGTTGTGACTCTACATTCTGCAGAGTATTTAGAGTAGAGTTTACATCTAATGACGTTTGAGAGAGATCAGGTTAGGACCTTGATGCTGATAACTTTTTCTGATAGAGATGTCGCTCTGGTTGAGAGAGATGATGCTCTATCTCACAGGGATATCGTTTTTTTTTTGAGCGAGATGAGGCTCGATTATCTAGGGATGCACCTGTTGTTGAGCAAGATGAGGCTCTAGCTACCCGAGATGCTGCCACTACAGATAGTACTACATTGATATCTCATACTGCTGACATTATTCCATAGATAAGTGCATTCATTGATGAGCACGGTAGCACCATACAGATGGCCGTAGATCTTCTGGATCGTGTGGATACCCTAGGGCAGGAGCTCATAGATTTGCCTCCATCTATTAAGAGGGATGCCATGTTGGACTTGATGGCTCGCTTATCCACTGCTTTGTAGATTAACTTTGATTTTCCTGCATAGACTAGGTTAGCCATTTTTGTCATGTACATGATACATTGTATATATCAAACAATATTATATGGCAAGGAAATATGTTTTGATTCACTTCCCTTTTAGATATGCCTTTTTACTTGCTTGATAGTTGTCTATTCTCCAGGACTTGAGATCACGATGTATTCTAAACTCCTCCTTGATGGATGGACATTGAGATGTCTCAGGATCTTTCAGAATGGATTGTTGATCTTTGTATTCCCCTACCCTTTGGTGTCTTAGGACTGGTTTCTGAATGTGGTTATGAAGAGGATTTTGGCTTTCCTCTCTAAGGTTGACCGTCCCATAAATGGTCGTCAGTACTCCTTTATATGGAAGAGCCCAGGTAGTTTCATCTCTTATGGATTGGTATGTCTCTTTGAGGATTCAATCGCAGCTTAGATGTTCGCCATTTTTTTCTCCCATTTATGTGGGAAGACCAGGTAGTTCCATCCTTGTGGTCTAAGCCGATGAGGTGTGGTTTAATCGTCCCACAGATGGTCACCGATGTATTCCCGTGTATTGGGGAGATCGGGTAGTTCCATCTCTTATGGTTTGGTTGGAAAGTTGAAGGATGATCTCAGTACCGTTGACAGGGTTTTGTGTTTTTGTAGGGGTGAGACTGCACCGTGAATGGCTGGCTGCCTACGTACTCCCATTGATGAGGGGGAGATCAGGTCTGCGTAGTTCCAACTTAGCGTGAAAAGGTTGAAAGATGTATGTTGAAGGGTGTAAAGTTTTTTTTGTTTTTTTATTTTTTTTCTGTAGTTAGACTGCACCATAGAAGGTTGCCTTTGTACTCCCGTGTATGGGGGAGATCAGGTCTGCGTAGTTCCAACCTAGCATGAAAAGGTTGAAAGTTGTATGTTGAAGGGGGTTTGTTTTTGTTTTTCACAAAGGTTAGACCGGACCATAAATGGCTGCCTACGTACTCTCGTGTATTGGGGAGATCAGGTTTGCGTAGTTCGTCCCCTGATGGGACAAACTGATATGGTGAGAAAGGTTTTGAAAACCAAAAGCGAATGATGGATTTGATCTAGAAAACCAGGATGCTGGTTTGCAGGTAACTTCAGACATAATACCGTTTCACGGTGTCTAAGTTGAAGAGTTAGGGAAATTTCTCACCATCCATTTCTTTCAATCTGGGGGCTCCTCCTGTCAATACCTCCTTGATAATAAACGAGCCTTCCCAATTTAGGGCGAACTTTCCTTTAGATTGATCTTGGTTGTCAAGGACTTTTTTCAAGACCAAGTCATTTTCTTTGAACTGTCGTAGCCAGACTTTCTTGTTGTAAGATCAAGTGATCCTCTGTTGGTATACTTGACCATGGATGATGGTTGTGGCCCGCTTTTCATCTATTAGAGAAAATTGATGGTACCGATCTTATAACCATTGGTCTTCATCCATCTGAGCATATATCAATACTCTCAGGGATTCCATTTCCACCTCTATAGGGAGCACTGCTTCCATGCCATAGGTTAATGAGTAGGGGGTTGCCCCAGTGGAAGTGCACGTTGACGTTCTGTAGGCTAATAGAGTCAGAGGCAACAAGTCAAGCCATCCTTTGTGATTGGCGGACATCTTTTGCATGATCTTTTTGATATTTTTATTAGCCACTTCAACAGCACCATTCATCTTTGGACGATAGATGACAGAGTTGAGATGCTTGTTATGGAATTTACTGCATAATTCCTCCATCATTCGGTTGTTGAGGTTTTTGACATTGTCTGATACAATCACCTCTTATTGTCCATATCGACAAATGACATTGTTTCTGATGAAACCAATGATTACCTCTTTAGTAACTCTGGGGGAAGAGGATGCTTCTACCCACTTGGTGAAGTAGTCGATCATGGTGAAGATAAACTGATGACCATTGCTAGCTTTGGGCTCGATTGGCCAGATCACGTCCATTCCCCACATTGAGAAGGGTCAGGGTGAACTCATATTGTGGAGCTCCCTTGGAGGGGCGTGGATAACATTCCCATGAATTTGGCATTGATAACATCTTTTAACGTGATCATCACAGTCAGCTTTGAGAGAGAGCCAGTAATACCATGTTCATAAGATTTTCTTGCCAAGTAGAGGGCCGCTTATGTGTTGGCCGCATACTCTACCATGGATTTCATCCATGAGTCTCTGAGCTTGGTCTTTGTCTAGGCATCTCAGGAGACCTAGTCCTGCATCTCTTTTGTAGAGTGCATCTCCGCTCAGATAGAATTTCATGGCCATTCTATGGATCCGCTTTCTTTCAGCTTGACTCGCCCCAGTGGGTGTAGATCCATCTCGTAGATACTCTGAAATTCAGATAAGGCACACTTAGAAGGGGAGGTTGAATAAGTGTGGTAACAAACTATGGTCAATTTTTAAATTTTATACCAAACTATCGAATTCAACCTACTATATAAATGAATACAGCTTGCTGAATGAATATGGCTTACCGAATTGACTATTTGATATTATGAAAATATCTTGCTGAGATTATAACTAAGTGAAAATATTTGGTGTTAATAAATTATCACAAGATAATGCAAATATTCAAATTTTAATTATTAAGATAATTAACTAGCTTTTGTGAGTAATTAAAGTAAAGCATATAATAAAATTAACACCAAGATTTTTTACGTGATTCAGCTATTACCCTCTATAATAATAGCCTAGTTCACGTTCAATACCAACTAGTATTGGAGACTCACTTTTATTTCTTTAAATCGACCCTTGTTACAAAACAGATTCTATCGAATTTGAATTACAATAATTCACTTGAGCACTCTTGCTCCTTGTGCATTAATGCACCCCTTAAGCACCTATGCTTCCTTGAACCTATTTGTAAACAAACCTTAATCTACCTGGATTAAATTCCTTAAGACAACACTTAGTCTAAAAATTACAAATATAGAGGTCTAATGATCAAAGCAAATAAGCAATTTAACAATGCAAGGCTCAACTAATGAATGCAATGATCAAATAGTAAAAGAGATAGCACCAGTATGAAGCTCACGAAAATTAGCTGAGAAATAATCTGAATATTAATTGCACAGCAGTTGAGAATTTGCACCAAGAATAATGGAATAGCTTTTCAAGTATATGAGTGCAAAGATTAATTCAAGTGTTGTATATTTCACTGATATCTCAGTTCTCTTTTTATAGCCCAATTATTATCGTTGCTCATAAAGATCCGTTGTACAATTATTTACGTTGGGATAAATCAAGTAAGTCTCTGGATAACACAAAATAGATATTAGTTAGACTTTTTCAAAAGATAAACTTCCAAAGTGATAAGTCCATGTATACTATACTGTTTTGTATTAAATGTTAGTTCCGTGAATAATGATAACGTACATCTTCCCAGGATAATCATTACATTTAAGTTCTAAGATATGTGCTCCTATTAGACTTCTAATAGGATAATCATGACTCAACCGTCACATATATCATACATCCTTTCCAATTAAATATATAAGCATTCCGTAATAAATGGAAAGAAAATAAACATATTGCTTTTAGTGTAAATCACTTAGTAATTCAAATAACAAATAACAACAAAACACATTTTTCCAGGATAATTATCTTAGAGTTCCCAAGACATATGCACACCAAAATATTTCATTACTTCCACACGTGTATCATGCATATTATTTCAGAACTCTTTCAAATTCCTTAGTGATAGCAACTTTAGCATATATATCTGTAACAACATTATTTTGCTAACCAACATATTTTGCAATATATTGAACATATGCATAAAATAAAATGATTGTCATATTTAATGCACATAAAAATTTCCTAGAGCCTTAAATTGAAAAATCAAATATTTGCAATGACCTTACATAATTTTCTTAGGTCACAAATCTTCAAAGTCTTTCAACAATGATCCTTTCATCAATTTTCTGAAATTTCATAATCAACAAATTAGTACAAAATATCAAGTCATCATCAAAACAATAAGGTTAGAATATTAACACGTCAACATACTCCTTGATGGAGTGGTACCAAGGGTGCTGAATGGCAGGTAGTTCATCCGATACTTCTCTGATGTAATTCCCGTAGGCTAGAGCCTTTTAGCGGGCAAATATGATATTTTGAATGCTTCCCCTTTCAGGTATGTTGATCAAGGAGGCCAAAGTTGCTAGTGTATCAGCAAAGTCATTCCTATTCCGAGGAATGTGGATGAAGGATATTTCATCAAACTCCGAAGCCATCTGGATAACTTGCCGATTGTAAGGCAACAAATGTAATTCCTTGGTTGATAGACCCTAGTGGTTTGTCTAATTACCAGTTCAGAATCTCCAAAGACAATTAACCATTTGACGCCCATGGATTAGGCTAGCTTCAACCCCATTATATAGCCTTCATACTCAGCTGTGTTATTGGTGTTGACAAACTGTAATTTGATGGCAACAGGATACTGCTCTCCCGAAATAGATACCAAAATTGCTCCAGCTCCGGCACCTTCCATGTTTACAGCTCCATCAAACTACATCCTCCATGATTGGGCTGTATTGTCTTGATGGTGTTACTGAATTGTCATTACCCCTTCATCGGGGAACTATGTTTCCAAGGGTTTGAAATCCCCGAATTGCAATGTGGCCAGTTGATCCGCAATTCCTTTCCCTTTGATAGACTTTTGGGTCACGTAGATGATGTCGAATTGCTAGAGGATTAATTGCCATTTGGACAGTCGACAATTCAACATAGGTTTACTGAATACGTACTTGAGAGGATCGATGTGGGATATAAGATGGGTTGTACGACCATGGAGATAATGTTGTAATCTCATGGAAGCCCGTGCTAATACACAACAAGTCTTTTCAATCAAGGTATACTTGTGCTCACTGATGCTGAATCTTTTGCTAAGGTAATAGATAGCTCTTTCTTGGCCTCTATCATCTTTTTGTCCCAGCATACAGCCCATGGCATTGTCATTGATTGACAAGTACATAAACAGGGGAACGTCATCCCTGGGAGGTACCAATACAGGAGCTTTGACTAGTTACTCTTTGATAGAAATGAATGCTTTTTGACACTCTTCGTTCCATTTTATGGAGGAGTTCTTCCTTAACAACTTGAAGATGGGTTCACAGGTTGCTGTGAGTTGGGAGATGAATCGACTGATGAAGTTGATTCTTCCCAGGAATCCCCGTATTTCCCTCTCTGTCTGGGGTTCGGGCATCTCAATAATGGCTTAAATTTTGGCAGGATCCAGCTCAATGCCTTTGTGGCTTACTAGGAATCCCAACAACTTGCCTGACTTGAAGCCGAAGGCGCACTTGACTGGATTTAGCTTCAAGTTTTACTTACGCAACCAGTTGAAGATCTTTTTGAGATGGTCTATGTAGTCTTCTTCCTTTCGAGACTTGACAATGATGTCATCCACATAGACTTCTATCTCTTTTTGCATTAAATCATGGAAAAGAGCCATCATGGCTCGCTGGTATGTAGCTCCAGCATTGATGAGGCCGAATGACAATCGTCTGTAGCAAAAGGTTCCCTAAGGAGTGATGAATGTTGTCTTCTCCCGGTCCTCTTTAGCAGCCATGATTTGGTGATACCCAGCAAAACAGTCAACAAAGAAGTACATGTCATACTGAGTTGTATTGTCAATGAGTATGTGGATAAATGGCACTCGAAAGTTGTCTTTGAGACAAGCTTTGTTCAAATCCCTGTAATCCACGCATACTTGCACCTTCCCTTCGGGTTTAGGTACAGGAACTATATTTGATAGCCACTCAGGGTATGTTGATACCATGATTATGTCGACTTGAAATTGTTTCACAATTTCTTCCTTGACTTTCAAGCTCCACTCAGGTTTTAATCGCTCGAGTTTCTATTTGACTGGCTTAAATCCCTCTTTAATGGGTAGGCGATGAATGACGATGTCAGTGGACAAACCGATCATGTTTTCATGAGACCATGCAAACACATCCTAGAATTGGGTAAATAAAGTAACCATGTCATTCCTTTGGCTTGGGGTAAGGTCCATACCAATCTGGATTTGTTTGGGGTTTTCTAAGGTTCCAAGGTTAAAAGAGGTGTTTTGATCAAGATTTGGCTTAGGTTTGTCTTCGACCCATTCTTTGATCTCCTCAAGCACCTCATAGTCCTCTTGCTCAATCTTCATCAAGTCAGAGTCCAACTTTATCGTTAACAATGTTGGAATATCCGGTGGTTAAAGTACAGTAATACGCGTGATTGTACAGTAGCACACGGTATTGCACAGTATTATTGGATTATTAATTCTTACGTAAGAAGGCACTACTCAATAATTGTTATAGTAATTACTGTTCAATATTTTATTTTATTGATTCAATAATTACTACGTTGATATTTTATATTATTGTTGTTTCAATAATTGTCATAGCACAATATCTCCATTATCAAATCAATAATTCATATTATTTGAATAATATTATTAGATAGCATTATTGGTAATGTCTAAGGAAGTTCTGTCTATGAAGAGATTTGGTCACCTAATTGCACGCCAGTAAGGAGAAATCCTTATCGGAAAGCCCCATCTTCCTTAGGAACAACCTGGTTATCATAATTATGATTCTGTAATATTATTTGTGAATAATTAATTATTGATTTATATGATAAGAAAATATTTATTTTATGTGGATATAAATGAAGGAATTAATGACGAGGTGTTTTATCAGTATTTTGTCAGAATAGAGGTATTAAAAATCATCCGTATGTAGATTTCGGATATTTTTTATTGGAATTTGAAAAAACTTTCTTCTACAAAGTTGTAGAGAATTTAATTTTCTATGGAATAGACATGAGATTCGAATTTTTCTGATAAAATGGCTATTTATTATGAATTATTGAAGTTTTGGAAATAAATATTTTTATTTAAAACATGGTGGACCCCACTTTTGGTTGGTGAGAAATGTGCTGAAATTTTATTTCAAAAGTGGTGGGCGTGAATAGTAGCAGGTAAAGGCATCAGGTAGCAGGTTAGTTTACTTTGGCGTTCTAGCATTTTCCTATAAATAGGGTGCTTAGTTAGAATTGAAAATCACACCAGAATCATAAGCTTTCTCTCTTTATATTATCGAGCGAATTTTTGTGAGTATTTAGACACTTTGAGAGTTGTTATTCAGTACAAGTTTTTTTCAGCATTATACCTGATATTTCAGCCGGAAGTACTATTCTTTTGAGGTAAGGGATGTTATTTTCTTCATAAATGATGTTATTCTTTCAATATCATTATACAAAAACATTGGTATAAATTTTATTGTAGAATTTTTATCTTTTCCTGTCGGGGTTATTATTCACGTATACGGCACTATTCACGTACACGGCACTATTTACAGAAAAATAAAATTTTCTTTCTTTGTCCAAGTTGCCTATTGTGGTTACTATCTTTGATTGTATCCATGTTTTGATCTTTATTTTTTTAAATTCTTCTCCACAATTAATTATTATAGAGTATTTTTGAACTTGGATAAACTGTAGTATAATATCCCTAATATTTGTCCTTTTGTCTCATTGGATTCGTTTTCTTTAAGATATTTTTCATCATCCTCAGTCTTAAATGATGATATTACTAAATATCTTTGGCCTGTAGTGCAAAGATGAATGATTGACTGATGAATATCTTTGGCCCGTAGTGCAAAGATGAACAGGTGTTGAGATGAATATGACCAACTGGTGATACAAATGAATATCTTTGGCATATAGTGCAAAGATGAATATTTAATTCAAGATGTATATTAATTGATATTACAGGGAAAAAATATTGATAATGGACTTTTATATCCTAGAAGATAGTAGAATTCATTCTCTACTTGACTCTTCCAATGGATTGCTATTTTCGCTGCAGTTGTTGATCTAAAACTTGTTGTCTATTATATTCTATCAGATTTTTCTCTGTTAAAAACTAATGATAATTTGTTGTATATTATCTTACTCATAATATTCTTTACTGGGCTAGTTGAGCTCACCCTTTTCCTTTTTGTTCCATTTTTCTTCTCAAGAGGCAAGAATATAGCGAGAACTAGTCGAGGAGTGGAGTAATGTTTCCAGTCAGTTGTTTTAGCAATCCTCACTATTTTGTAAAATAGTGTTTCAATAATTGTAATGAGGACTTATTTGAGTGTGGATATTGTCTAAAAGACAATATTTGTATTTAAACTCACAGTATATGTGTTGTCGTATTTTGCACGAAAATTGTAGTAATGATGTTGTAGTTATTTCTGTACCATGTATTTAGCGACTCAGAATGGGTGATGTACACCTATTTTAGGAGCGTCACAGCAGATGTTTAGGGATGATCATCCATCTATTAGCACTCCTTCGACCACATATCCAGAAGACATCACTGCTATATGCAGTGGTTTTCAATGACCCGTCCCTTCGGGAGGTATGTCATCATCAGTGAAGGATATCACATTGCTATTAAAGATGTGATCTACCAGATGATAAAAATTTTCTACATCCACTGTCTTTGGCAAGTGGGCTTTGTAAGACCCCAACTTTTATAAATAAAAATGAATTTTCTATAAATATCAATTTTGAATATTATGGAGTTAATTTGATATAATGTTATAGTTGTGGGTAATATTTATAAATTTTGCAAGGTACGCAAGTTGTTATATAATATTCGATTGGTCGAGAAATATTCGTTTTAACAGGGAATATACGTACAACGGCACAATCATTGGTGGACCCCACAACGAAATTATTGTCGGATTGAGAAAACGACAAAAATATTTTATTAAAAATAACGGCGGAAGTTTTACCATTGATATTGTTGAACTACTCGGTAGTAAAAGTACAGTAACACGTGTGGTTGCATAGTAGCACACGATATTTATTATTAATGCTTATGTGAGAAGTCACTCAGTTTGATTCAATTATTGTCAGTTAATAATATGAATTATTTGGCAATAATGAAGTTTTGTTTTATTCGTATTATTAACGTAATAAAATAGAAACATCTTTTTATATAAAACAGAATACTTTATTAAAGTTATTCTATAAATAGAATATATTATATTTTATTTAAAAAAAATTTCTTTAAATATGGACCGTCAGATTAAAGTAATCAATCTGGACCGTTCATGGATTAGTTACTATGCATTCTATTTTTCTATAAATAGCAGCTCATTCCTTCATTATTTCTTACGAATTCACTGAACTCTAGAGAGAGAAACTATAGAGAGAGAGAAGAAAAGTATTCTGCTACTTAACTACTTCCTTATTTCAGCTCTTCTTTAAAACGGTAAGGGGTGTTATTCTTTCTTATTCACGAAGAGAACTTTTGTTATTCTATTTCTTATTATTCTGTTGGAATAACCTGTATACGCGGTCTACCCTATACTTGGTGACATTCTTCTATTATTCTGTTGGAACATCCTGTCTGTGTGTTTTACACCGGACCTGGTTCCGTCATGTTATTATTCTGTTGGAACATCCTGTCTGTGTGTTTTACACCGGACCTGGTTCTATTATTTATTATTATGTCAGAATATTCTGTCTGTGCGTTTACGCCGGACCTAGTTCCATTATTTATTATTCTGTCGGAATATCCTGTCTGTGCGTTTACGCCGGACCTGGTTCCATTATTTATTATTCTGTTAGAATAACCTGTCTGTGCGGTCTATCGCATGCCGGATGATTTCTTTTGTTATTCCATTCTTTATTATACTCAGTTGGTTAAGTTTTAACTTCTATACTCCATGAAATTAGTGGAATATCCTTGATAATTACGTTTCATCCAGTATCTTTTCATGAAAATATTATTCTAAGCATTCTTGAATTTTACTCCACAAAGCAGTATCATGTTGACAATTTGGACGTTGTTAATTCTTGGATAAATTAATTCTTGAACTTATTTTATTGAATTCTTATATCATTGTCATCATCCTCATGTTTATAAAATGTTAAAAGTCATCTGTGGCCTGTAGTGTATAGATGGACTTGGTATGATTATGACCAGGGATTATTCGGTATAATCATGACCATAATGTTACAAATGATGTGGTAAAAGTCCTCATTGGCCCGTAGTGTATTGATGGACAGTTGTTGGTATGATCATGACCATTAATGAATACACAAATATTCTTGGCCCGTAGTGCATGGATAATTGTGGTCGTGATACTAAAGAATATCATTGGCCGTAGTGCAGGGGTGATTCGATGATGTGGATTATTTTGTTAAGCTGAGTCCCAGCGATAACAGTGTTGAAAAACCTTTTAAATCATAGAAGATAGTAGATTTTATTCTCTACTTGACTCTTTTAATGGATTGCTTGTTCCGCTGCAGTTAAACTTGATGTTCGTTATATTTCATCAGTTTAACACTGTTGAAGGCTAATGATAATTTATTCTGCATTATCTTAGTCATAATATTTCTTACTGGGCTAGTTAAGCTCACCCTTTCTTTTACTGTTCTCTTCAGGAAATGAGAATATAGTTGGGACGAGTCGGGGAACGGAGTGATGGACCAGATGATAGTATTAGTAGTCCTCACTATTCTGTTAAATAGTGTGACAATAATTGTAATGAGGACTCCTTTTGAGTTTGTATAGTCTCTAGTAGACAATAATTGTATTCAAACTCACAGTTATGTTTTGTCGTATTGTACACGACAGTTGTATTAGTAAGTTATATTTGTATTTTGTACCATGTATCTGATGACCCAAGATGGGTGATGTATACCTAATTTTGGGGGCGTCACAGTTGGTATCAAAGCTTAGGGATATGATCCCTGGCTAAGATGTGAGAATAGAACTAGGAGGGGAGAGACGGGGAATTCCTTCGCTAGTGTGACCTACCTAAGTTTATTTGCATGGTATTTAATTGGTCGGTCAGAATATAAGGATAATATATGACATATCAATTAACTTTTATTTTGTGGCAGTATCTGAAAATGGCATCCGAGAATGTTGAGAATAGCAATGGGGCACAGGCGACTGTTGATTCACCACATATCAATAATCGGGATAATGTGCATCAGGAAGGCGACAATCCTCATACAAACAACAATACTGACCAAATGATGAATGATGAAATGTTCAGAAGCTTTATGCAGTTCATGCAACAGCAGGCGAGAGCGGCTCCTGTTCAAAATGTAGGTGAAAACACTGAAAACTCTCGGACGGTCACCGCTAAACAGTTCAAAGAGCTGGGACCACCGAAGTTTAAGGGAGAGCCAAAACCACTTATAGCGGAAACATGGATAAAGCAGATCATCAAGATATTTGATGTATTGGGATGCTCTGAGGAGCAAAAGGTTCCCTTTACCGCCTTTATGTTGCGAGGAGAGGCAGATTACTGGTGGGAATTGATTAAGCATACTCAACCTGTCGCACTGAAGATGTCTTGGGAGAAGTTCCAAGAGTTGTTCAATGACAAATACTTTTCCAAAAGTGCTCGTCACATGAAGGAGGTGGAGTTCATCAAATTAGAGCAAAATAATATGACCGTGTCGCAGTATGAGGCTAAATTTGCTGAGTTGTCCCGGTTTGCATCCCACTTGGTGGATAATGAAAAGCGAATGACGCGGATATTTTTGCGAGGTTTGAAACCTGAGATACGTCAACATCTTATTTCTCATAAACTGTGTTTGTATTCAGATGTTGTGAATAGGGCTCAGTTAGTGGAGCGCGATAATGAGTTAACGCAACCAAAAGAGAGCAGTCGGCAAAATGATAATACCAGTGAGAGCAGTCATCGAAGCGGTGACAACAAGCGTGGAGGGAATCAACAGGCCAGAAATGGTAACAACTTCGGTGATAATCAGGGCCAAAACAATAAGAATGGTCATTTCAAGAAGAGGAGATTCAACAATGATGGAAAGACGTCAGCACCAGCACCCGTTGTTAAGGAAGGAGAACGACCACCTATCATATGTTTCAAATGCGGAGGGGAGGGGCACATCAGTCCAAATTGCGCGATGTCGTCTAAAACATGTTATAATTGTGGAAGAGAAGGTCATTTAGTTTGATTTTGTCGTTTACCAAAAATAAGTTCAGCCAAGATAGAGACACCAAAGGTCGTCCCAGAATAGTCAAAACCGGTAGTGCAAGGGAGAGCGTTTGTTGTGACCTCCCAGAAAATAAGGAACCCGAATGAGGTCATCACGGGTAAGCTTATCATAAACTCTAACGAAGTCTATACTTTATTTGATACCGGTTCTACCCATTCTTTTATTTCTCCTACTTGCGCTCATCGATTAAATTTGACTCCGGAGAAATTAGACTTTGACTTATCTATTGAAACTCCATTGGGAGAAACCTTCAATACATCCACGGTTTATAAGTCTTGTTTGGTTCAAGTTGGTACCCACACATTACCTGTCGATCTTATTTCATTAAAAATACTTGCATTTGACGTGATTCTAGGGATTGATTGGTTAACTACTCATCATGCAAAAATTGATTATTTTCGTAAGGTTGTTAGCTTTCATATTCCTAATCAACCTATTATACGAATTCAAGCAACCAAACCATTAAAATCAATCACTGTCATCTCAAACCATAAAGCTATTCATTTATTAAAAAACGGATGTCAAGCTTTCTTAGCTCATGTCACGGATCTAAACAAAAATACGTCAGTTTTGAATGATATTTCTATTGTTAATAAATTTCCTGACGTATTCCCTGAAGAACTTCCTGGCCTACTCCCAGAGCGTGAAATTGAATTTTGTATCGACCTTGAACCCGGTACAAAACCCATTTTCAAAGCCCCATATCGAATGGCTCCTATTGAACTTCAGGAGTTAAAGATCCAACTGCAGGAATTGTTAGACATTGGCTTTATTCGTCCTAGTACTTCTCCTTGGGGTGCTCCTGTTCTATTCGTGAAGAAGAAAGATGGAAGTATGCGACTTTGTATTGATTATCGGGAGTTGAATCATGTCACCATCAAAAATAGGTACCCATTGCCACGTACTGATGACATGTTTGACCAATTGCAAGGAGCACAATTCTTTTCAAAGATCGATCTTCGTTCTGGATATCATCAGCTGAAGGTTAGAACTGAGGATATTCCAAAGACGGTTTTCAGAACTCGGTACGGACATTATGAATTCCTAGTCATGTCCTTTGGATTAACTAATACTCCTGCTCCCTTCATGGATATGATGAACCGGGTATTCAAGGAATATTTGGATCACTTTGTGGTCGTCTTTATTGATGACATCCTTATTTATTCAAAAAGTCGTGAAGATCATGAGCAACACTTGAGGCTGGTACTCCAAAAGCTTCGTGAATACAAGCTTTATGCCAAGTTGAAAAAATGCGAGTTCTGGCTGGAGGAGGTAGCATTCCTTGGGCACGTAGTATCAAGTCGTGGAATATCTGTTGACCCGACAAAGATTGAAGCTATTCAAAGCTGGGAGCAACCTAAATCAGTGACCGAAGTACGTAGATTTCTTGGTTTAGCTGGTTATTATCGGAGATTCGTGGAAGGATTTTCTCGAATCGCTACTCCATTAACTCAGCTGACTCGGAAAGATACAAAGTTCGGTTGGAGCGTAGAATGTGAGAAGAGTTTTCAAGAACTCAAGAGGAGACTCATTTCAGCACCTGTTCTAACAATACCATCTGGCTCGGAGGGATTCATCATCTACAGTGATGCTTCGAGCAAAGGGTTGGGATGCGTTCTCATGCAACATGAAAAAGTCATAGTCTATGCATCAAGACAACTCAAGGAATATGAAAGGAATTATCCTACTCATAATCTAGAGTTGGCAGCTATTGTCTTTGCACTTAAAATTTGGAGGCATTACTTGTATGGGGAGAAGGTGGAGATCTTTACGGATCATAAAAGCCTCAAATATTTCTTCACTCAAAAGGAACTCAACATGCGACAACGACGTTGGCTTGAACTGTTAAAAGATTATGATCATACCATTCAATACCATCCTGGAAAAGCAAACGTGGTAGCTGACGCATTGAGTAGAAGATCATATGCAAGTACAAGTGCGATATTATCAACACAAAGGCCCATTTTGTGTGACTTGCAAAGGATGGAGATAGAGTTAAAGACTCCAGGGACCCATGTGATGATGGCGAATATATGAGTAGAACCGACTTTAATCGATAAAGTTAAAGCTGCTCAAGCTACAGACCTGGAGCTGATGCGTATGAGGAAGAAAGTGCAAGAAGGTGCTATGCCGGAAGCAAGAATCGATGAAGAAGGAATACTTCGAGTCAACTCTAGACTTTGTGTTCCTAACGACCCTGATTTAAAGTATGAAATCATGATGGAGGCACACAACACACCGTTTGTAATCCATCCTGGGAGTACCAAAATGTATCATGATCTTCGTCATACATTTTGGTGGAGCAATATGAAGCGAGAGATAGCATTGTTTATCTCAAGGTGTCTAACTTGTCAACGAGTCAAGGCGGAGCATCAAGTACCAAAAGGTCCATTGTAACCACTTGAAATTCTAGAATGGAAGTGGGAGCACATTACCATGGATTTCGTTACCGGTCTTCCTAAGGTTTCTCAAGGTATAGATGCGATTTGGGTCATTGTTGATAGATTGACCAAGTCTGTTCATTTCTTATCGATACGAGAAACTTATACACTTGAACGTCTTGCTCGTATGTACATAAACGAGATTGTAAGACTGCATGGTATGCCAGTATCCATAGTTTCTGATCGAGACCCAAGATTCACTTCACGATTTTGGGTTAGTTTACAAAAAGCTATGGGCACGGATTTACGATTTAGTTCGGCATATCATCCTCAGACGGACGAACAATCAGAGAAGACTATTCAAACTCTAGAAGATTTATTAAGACTCTGTGTTCTTGACTTTAAGGGAAGTTGGGACAAGTTCTTACCATTGGTGGAGTTTTCCTACAACAACAGTTATCAAGCAAGTATTGGCATGGCTCCAATTGAAGCATTGTATGGAAGAAAATGTCGTTCTCCAGTATGCTGGGATGAGGTGAGTGAAGCAACGTTGTTGGGACCGGAGTTGGTACGTATGACTACAGAAAAGATTCAAGCGATTCGACAACGTATAAAAACCTCACAAGATCGACAAAAGAGTTATGTTGATCTTCATCGAAAGGACGTAGAATTTGATATAGGAGATCATGTGTTCTTACGTGTTACTCCATGGAAAGGAGTTACGAGATTTGGAAAGAGAGGAAAGCTCAATCCTCGATTTATCAGTCCATTTTTAATCCTCGATCGAGTAGAAACTGTGGCTTATAGACTCGCTTTACCACCAAGTATATCTCGTGTTCATAACATTTTTCACATATCCATGTTACGTAAATATGTGGAAGACCCGAACCACATTATTGAGTTAGAAACGGACGAAATAGCGGAGGATTTGACGTATGAAGAAGTTCCTGTTCAAATCTTGGATAAGAAGGAACATATTCTACGCTCCAAGGTTATACCTCAAGTCAAAGTTTTGTGGAGAAATCGTGATGTTGAGGAAATGACTTGGGAGTTAGAATCTGAAATGAAGTCAAGGTATCCTTACCTCTTCGACATACCAGGTACGTACCCTAATTTTGAAGGAAAAATTTCATAAGAAGGGGAGGTTGTAAGACCCCAACTTTTATAAATAAAGATGAATTTTCTATAAATATCAATTTTGAATATTATGGAGTTAATTTGATATAATGTTATAGTTGTGGGTAATATTTATAAATTTTGCAAGGTACGCAAGTTGTTATATAATATTCAATTGGTCGGGAAATATTCGTTTTAACAGGGAATATTCGTACAATGGCACAATCATTAGTGGACTCCACAACGGAATTATTGTCGGATTGAGAAAACGACAAAAATATTTTATTAAAAATAAACGTGGAAGTTTTACCATTGATATTGTTGAACTACTCGGTAGTAAAAGTACAGTAACACGTGTGGTTGCATAGTAGCACACGATATTTATTATTAATGCTTATGTCAGAAGTCACTCAGTTTGATTCAATTATTGTCAGTTAATAATATGAATTATTTGGCAATAATGAAGTTTTGTTTTATTCGTATTATTAACGTAATAAAACAGAAACATCTTTTTATATAAAACAGAATACTTTATTAAAGTTATTCTATAAATAGAATATATTATATTTTATTTAAAAAAAATTTCTTTAAATATGAACCGTCAGATTAAAGTAATCAATCTGGACCGTTCATGGATTAGTTACTATGCATTCTATTTTTCTATAAATAGCAGCTCATTCCTTCATTATTTCTTACGAATTCACTGAACTCTAGAGAGAGAAACTATAGAGAGAGAGAAGAAAAGTATTTTGCTACTTAACTACTTCCTTATTTCAGTTCTTCTTTAAAACGGTAAGGGGTGTTATTCTTTCTTATTCATGAAGAGAACTTTTGTTATTCTATTTCTTATTATTCTGTTGGAATAACCTGTATACGCGGTTTACCCTATACTTGGTGACATTCTTCTATTATTCTGTTGGAACATCCTGTCTGTGTGTTTTACACCGGACCTGGTTTCGTCTTGTTATTATTCTGTTAGAACTTTCTGTCTGTGTGTTTTACACCGGACCTGGTTCCATTATTTATTATTCTGTCGGAATATCCTGTTTGTGCGTTTATGCCGGACCTGGTTCCATTATTTATTATTCTGTCGGAATATCCTGTCTGTGCGTTTACGCCGAACCTGGTTCCATTATTTATTATTCTGTTAGAATAACCTGTCTGTGCGGTCTATCGCATGCCGGGTGATTTCTTTTGTTATTTCATTCTTTATTATACTCGGTTGGTTAAGTTTTAACTTCTATACTCCATAAAATTAGTGGAATATCCTTGATAATTGCGTTTCATCCAGTATCTTTTCATGAAAATATTATTCTAAGCATTCTTGAATTTTACTCCACAAAGCAGTATCATGTTGACAATTTGGACGTTGTTAATTCTTGGATAAATTAATTCTTGAACTTATTTTATTGAATTCTTATATCATTGTCATCATCCTCATGTTTATAAAATGTTAAAAGTCATCTGTGGCCTGTAGTGTATAGATGGACTTGGTATGATTATGACCAGGGATTATTCGGTATAATCATGACCATAATGTTACAAATGATGTGGTAAAAGTCCTCATTGGCCCGTAGTGTATTGATGGACAGTTGTTGGCATGATCATGACCATTAATGAATACACAAATATTCTTGGCCCGTAGTGCATGGATAATTGTGGTCGTGATACTAAAGAATATCATTGGCCGTAGTGCAGGGGTGATTCGATGATGTGGATTATTTTGTTAAGCTGAGTCCCAGCGATAACAGTGTTGAAAAACCTTTTAAATCATATAAGATAGTAGATTTTATTCTCTACTTGACTCTTTTAATGGATTGCTTGTTCCGCTGCAGTTAAACTTGATGTTCGTTATATTTTATCAGTTTAACACTGTTGAAGGCTAATGATAATTTATTCTGCATTATCTTAGTCATAATATTTCTTACTGGGCTAGTTGAGCTCACCCTTTCTTTCACTGTTCTCTTCAGGAAATGAGAATATAGCTGGGACGAGTCGGGGAACGGAGTGATGGACCAGATGATAGTATTAGTAGTCCTCACTATTCTGTTAAATAGTGTGACAATAATTGTAATGAGGACTCCTTTTGAGTTTGTACAGTCTCTAGTAGACAATAATTGTATTCAAACTCACAGTTATGTTTTGTCGTATTATACACGACAGTTGTATTAGTAAGTTATATTTGTATTTTGTACCATGTATCTGACGACCCAAGATGGGTGATGTATACCTAATTTTGGGGGCGTCACAGGCTTCTTCCAATATCTTCATTAAGATCTTCCAATGATCTTCTTAAGAGAATACCAAGTCCATAACAGATATCTGTTGAGGTGCTTCTTTCAAGCTTTGCACCACCTTAGCTTCATTATGTCCCATCTTGCTGAGGAATTCTTCGATTTTGTCCTTGGGCACTTTCCCCTTAGATCTGATGATTGGCTTCATCACTCGGCGAGGGAGATATAGCGGGTTTTCCTTGGATACCGTAGCTTTTGTGTTTGATGTTGATCCTTCAGCCTCTCCATAGTTCCATGGGACTTTCTTAAGGCTGATGATAGGATACTGTGGCCTGAATGACAATATTAGTGGTTCTGGTGCAGCCACTTTCAAAGGGTGTTCAACTCCTTTGAGTTTGATGGGTTGAATTGTAAGGGGTGTTGCAGCTGGGTCTCCCTCAGAGGATATGACTACTAGGATTTCCCTCCATTTTTGTGATCCTAGAGGAAATGTACTTCCACTCTCAAGTGATACGGTGTCATCGTTTGCCATTTACAGGTCACCGCTGTCAATCATATTTTGGATAAGATGACGGACTGCCCAGCATCCTTCAGTGCTGTGACCACGAGAATGGGAGTGGTATTGACAGACTCTGGTAGCATCAAATCTTTTTTAGCATGGGTTGACTGAAGGTAGCAGTGCTGTGATTTTTCCCTCATTAATCATCATCTGCAATATTTCTTCCATCGGTTGGCCCAACTAGGTGAAATCCTTTTTATTGGCAAAGTCCCGATGGGCTTGAGCTCTTGCTTTTCTTGCCAGCTTTTCCTCTAAGGTTTCACTTTCTTAGGTTAGTGGTGGAGTCTTTGTGATAAGGGAGAGGAGACTTACATGCTCCTGACTGAACAACTGCCATGTGACTTGGTGTTGATGTATCACCAGTTCTTCCAGTTGATTGACATGTTCATCAATAGACTTTAACTCCCGTTCCATCATGAACTGGAACTCTGAATAATCCCACTTGTCAGAATTATCTTTGCTAGTTTGGGGAGAACCACCCACGTATTTGAGGTATTTGGAACTCTCTCCACTGCCTCTATTGATCATGTTAACATCCTCTTCTTGGTGTTGAGGGAGAGGGTTATCCTGAACGCGTGGTTGTTCAGGCTTTGTCACCAATATCTCACCACTGTCTATTAAGTTCTGGATCTTATGCTTGAGGGCCCAACAATCCTGGGTGTCATGGCCTGGAGTTCCAGAATGGTAAGCACACATTTTGCTTGTATTGAAGCCCTTTCCACTTGGATTGGCTGGTGGAAGGAGATGAGTGATTTTCTTCTGAGCTGTCAGAAGTTTTAAAATGTTTTCGAGTGAATCCCCTAAGGGTGTGAACACTCTTGAGCTTCTGAATTCTCCACTATTTGGCAAGGGAGGATTTATGGATTGAACTTGAAAAGGGGAATAGTTTCTCTTTTGAATAGGCAAGTTTTGATTGTCTTTTTAATTTTGTCCTTCCAGTATCAAGGAAACAGCCTCTTCTTTCTTCTTATGGACTGTTCGAGGGTTGTTCCCATAACTTCCAGATTGGATATGCTCAGATACGGCTTTTAGAGCGGCGAGGTCTTGGATCTTCCCAGATTTTAGTCCCATTTCTGCCATTTCTCCGTGCTTAATCATTTCTGAGAATGGTTTTCCTATTCTAGCTAGGACCCTCTCATAAAATGAAGCTTCTTGAATGTCTATGAAGGTCAACACCATTTCAGTCTCTGTCATGGATGGGATTACTTGAGCATACTCTCTGAATGACTCATTGACTTGCTTCTTGACTTTGGTAATTTGATACCTATTTGGAGCCATCTGAGTTTGAAAGCTGTGTTGATTGAGGAAAACATGGGCTAACTCCTCCCAACTATGAATATTGGAGTTATCCAATCTGGTGTACCATGCTCTGGCTTCTCCAGTCAGACTTTTCTGAAATAGCTGCATTCTCAGCTTTTCATTCTCGGCGTAGGATTCGAGCTCTCCAATGAACACTTTTAAGTGCGTGTAAGGATCTCCCAATCCATCATATTTCTCGTAGTCGGGAGTTTTAAATTTCTCCGGATAATGAACCCCGGGAAGATGCAAAGGTCTGAGTAAGAAACACTTTCGTGTGTTTCAATCCCTTTGATGGACCGAATGGCCTCTTCCATTTGTAGAACCTTCTTCCGAATATCACCGGTGTCTTAATCTTCTTTAAGATGGGTGATTTTAGGGGTTTTGTTGGACTTCTCAATCTGAGACTCAAGTATGGGAACTTCTCTGTCCGGACCCTAGATTCCTCCATGCACAGAGGTTTCTGTTTGCATAGGTATTTGTGGACCCTAAGTTGATTTGTTTAGTTCTTTGAGAAGAACAACCAACTATGTTATTTGATTCCTTAATCTTTCGAACTCCTCGCTAAAGACATAAGTAGGATCAGGCGGGGCACTTGTAGCCATGTCTGACTGTTGGCTTAGTGCGTTTTTGGACTTTGAACGAGTAACTGGACCAATCGTTTCCCTACAAAAGGACTATGTAGTTTAGTATAGGAAAACGGGGAAATGTTACATGCTATGTAATGTGTCCATTTAGGAGTGTTTTAAAGTTCTCCTGCAAAATGGATGTCAGTCGTTTTTGATGACAGGATAGCATGATAGGTCTTGATATGAAAAAGGAATGCATATTTACATACTCCTTTATATTTTCAATTACATTGAGATTGACATGGAATTAAAATTACAAGTAATTGAAATGGGAAGGTATGGAGAGACTACCCTCTGCGTTTGGTTTATCAGAGGCAAACCTATCTTAGGCTACTCTCGCGGCTTTTTGGCATGAATATTCCCAGATCATCGCAATTTACTAGATGGGAAGTTAATCCGAACTTTTAACTGGAGCGAATCTGGTTAGTGCCTTTCCTGAGCCTCGCGGAATTAGTCTCCTTTGAGTCTAGTAATCAAACACCGACGGGTTAGCCTCCTGGTGGAGGGATCACACAACATACATTCACATACATCGCGTCTCACCGTATGGAAATGATGACATGTGCAAAGCACTAATATCACAAGCAGATATGGTGCGAATCACTAAAGTGCAGTAAAGACTTCTATAATAACTATCTCGGACCATTACTCAACTCCCCGACTAGTCCCAGCTACACTTTCATTTCCTGAGAAGAACAATGGAACAAAAAGGAAAATGGTTAGCTCAAATATCTCAGTAAAGAATATTATGACTAAGATAATGAGGAATAAATTATCTTTAGCCTTCAACAATGATAAATCAGATAAAATATAATGGACAACAAGTTTTAGATCAACAACTGCAGTGGAACAAACAATCCATTAAAAGAGTCAATTAGAGAATGATGTCTACTATCTTCTATAATTTAAGGGTTCATCATCAATATTTTATCCATATAACACCAATCAATAATTATGCAAATCAACATTTTATCTTTGTACTACAGGCCAAAGATATTCATTTGTATCATTAATGTTCATGATCATGTCAACACAGCCCATCTTTGTACTATGGGCCAAAGATAACTTTCACCACAAGTCTTTACCTGTAACATTAAAGGTCATGATTATACCAATACACAATTCCTAGTCATAATCATACCGATCAACAGTTGATCTTTGCACTACTAGCCAAAGATAACTTTTCATCACAATTTAAGTCTGAGGATGATGACAATGATATAAAGGATGAATAAAAGTGAGATCAAGGATAAATATTAGAGATTTATAATTTAATTTATCAAGAGTTCAAGAATGTCTAAATTGTCAACATGATAACCAAAACATGGATTCAAAGTCAAGAATGATATTTAAGATTCATATTTCAAAGAAAATTTAGAGAAGGAAAAGAAAACTAATTTTTGTCGTGAATAGTACTTCGACATGAATAGTATCCTGGATGAATAGTACTCTGGTATGAATAGTACCCCGACATGAATAGAACCCCGACATGAAAAGATTAAAATTTAATAAGAAAGTTCAAACCAATATTATAGTGAAATGATATTAGATTGAAGCACAAAACTCAAGGAATTTCTAATCATTTCAGGAATTATATAAGAAAAACTTATTATAGTAAGTGTAAATTTAGGAATATGAAATGAAATAATATCACTTACATACTATGGAGTATGGAAGAAAATAATATTTCTTACGAATATTGAAAGAAAATAATATCCCTTATCTTACTAGGAGACTAAATCTGACTGGTATAACGGAGATTATCTTGAGGAAATCTAGCACTATTAGCTACACTCAAAGTATCCTTATACTCAAAAAAAATACGCACGATATTATAGAAGAAGAATTTTGTGATTCTGGTGTGATTTTTATTTCTTAACTAAGCAACCTATTTATAGGAGAATGGCAGGGCACTATTTAAAAGAAAATCACGGACGAACAGTTAAAAGTTTCACGGACGAATTCGCGGACGAAAAATTTAATTTTTACTATGCAACACTATGCAATAAAATATTCTAATAAAATAAACTTTATATATAATATAATATTCCAATCTATTTTTATCTGAGATTTAGAAAAATAAGGAGTTGTAGAATGAAACTATTGTTGATGATTGTGAATATATGAAAGAAATGGCTTACTAGAAGAAAGAGAAGTTTGATAAATATTGTGGACAATGCAACTTAGTAATGGCTATTGCATCAATCTTAGATCCAAGATATAATATGCAATTTGTTATATTTTGTTTCCCAAATATGTATATCACTGAGTTTGAAGCAAAGAGAAACTTAATACTTGTTCAAAATGCTTTGCAAGAACTGTTTAATGAATATGTGACACTTTATAATGCAAAACAAGTTGTTCATAGTAAATGTGAAACTTCAAGTGCTAGAAATAATGTTAAACCAATGGTATCTGTTGGTGGATCTAAGAGTAAGGCCAGGAGTAGAGCAAAGTTTGACAGTTGGGCTTAAAACATGGACATTGTATCCCCATATTTGAAGTCTTATTTGGAAATTTGCTTGAAAGAAAGGAGATTGGTTTTTAATGTTGATGATGATTTTAATGCTTTAAAATGGTGGAAGTCAAATACTTTAAAATTTAAGGCGTTGTCTAGGATGGCAAGAGATATATTGTCCATACCTGTGAGTACTATGGCCTTTGAATCAACATTTTGTGCTAGGGGAAGGGTTCTTGACCAGTTTAAGAGCTCTTTGAAGCTTGACACAGTTCAAGCTTTGATTTGCACATGTGATTGGTTGTGGGCTGAGTATAGGATTAAGAAAAGCATGATTTTAAGTATTAATTTGTTTAATTTTTTTCATAAATAAATAAATATGCAAATAATATCATGGATTAATATTAATTGTTTGACAATGTAGGTTGATGAAGATTCAATGCAAGAGGTGAGCTTGGAGACTAAAGTGGTGATGTAGCGAAGAAGTTGATGATGGAATGCATGATCATGGAGCTAATTGGAGTGGAGATACTGTGATATATTGTTGTTTACATTTCAGTTTTTAAAATATTCAGACTTTGGTACTTTATTTACTATTGAGCTGTTGGACTTGGATTGTTGGACTTTGGTTATTTTGTTTGGAACTTTGGATTTCTTTTTGAGCATTTTGGAATTTGGTTTATGAAATGTTGCCAAACTACTAGCTTTAGTGCTGGAGTTTGGAATTTGGTGTTTAAATATTTGGCTTGCAACCTTGAGTTTATAATGCACAAGCAACACAACAAGTTTGGTGTACATTCTAAAAAAAAAAAGATGAGTTTTTGTCTTTTTTTTAAATTGTAACTTTATTTTATTTTTTACAAGTAAGTTCTCAATTTGTTTCTAACCCATCTTCTATATTTGAAGGATTGAAACTTGGACTTTGGACCTAGAATAATTGATTCGCAGTAATGACTCGTGAATTGATTATGTTTAACAGTTGACTTATTAATGATTAATTAAGGAAACTAACTTGGTGTAAATTCTAAAAAAAAGATAAGTGTTTATCTTCTTTATTTTGTTATTTTCTTTTATTTATTACAAGTTAATTTTCAAGTTTTCTAAGTTTCTAACCCATCTTATATATGTGCAACATTGAAGCTTGGAGTTTGGAGCATGAATATTTGATTAGTTACTACAAAGTCTGAAAAAAGAAGAAGATAAGTTTCTTATCTTTTTTATTTTGACATTTTCTTTTATTTTTAACATGTAAATTTTTAACTTGTTTCTAACCCATCCTGTGTATTTGTAGTATTGAAGCTTGGACTTTGGAGCTTGGATAATTGATTTGCAGTCATGACTCATGAGTTGATTTTGTTTAACAGTTGAATGATCAAGGATTAATTAAGGAAACTAGCTTGGTGAAAATATGAAAAAAAAGATGAGTGTTTTCTTTTTTATTTTGTTATTTTCTTTTATTTATTACAAGATAATTTTCAAGTTGTCTGTTTCTAACCCATCTCCCATTTTTGTAGCATTGAAGCTTGGATAGTTGGACTTTGGACCTTGATAACTAGCTTGTTGCTTAAATTAGCTTATAAGTTGGCTTGTTGTTGCAAATGAAGTTGCCTAAATGTCTAATACCTTGAATTGTATTGTTGAACTGAACGTGAAGTTATTGCCTTGATGTTGTTATACCTTGTTGCTTTCTTGTTGTTGCTAAACATGAAAGTTGTCCAGTGGCATGTGTCCCTTTTTTGGTCAGTTGGTCTTGAAATTGTAGGTTAAATGAATGATCAAAGAATAATTAAGGAAACTAGCTTGGTGAAAATTCTGAAAAAAGGATGTGTTTTCTTTTCTAATTTGTTATTTTTTTATTTATTACAAGTTAATTTTCAAGTTGTATGTTTCTAACCCATCTCCCATTTTTGTAGCATTGAAGCTTGGAAAGTTGGACTTTAGAGCTTTATAATTAGTTTGGTGCTGAAATTAGCTTGTAAGTAAGCTTGTTGTTGCTGATGAAGTTGTCTAAATGCCTAATATCTTGTTACTGTGTTGCTGAACTGAACATGAAGTTATTGTCTTGATGTTGTTATACCTTGTTGCTTTCTTCTTATTGCTAAACATGAAAGTTACCCGTGCCATGTGCCCCTCTTTTTGTCAGTTGGTCTTGAAATTGTCAGCTAAATGAATGAAAAATTGATCATGATTGTTGTGTTGCTAAATTAAACATAAAGATATTGCTTTGATGTAATGATGTTATTAAAAATTGCATCATAGTATAATTAATATTGTAAATTTATCATTTTAATTTTTGTAACACATGTACTTTTATATATAAATGAAACTGAAGTTTTTCTAAGTTTTTATTTTTATGTCATTTTGGTGTGATCCATCTCAGCCTCGAGCTCGAATAGAATGGTTCGAGAATTATTCATTGTGAAAACTAATCAGTAACTCCGAGCCGGAAAGTATCGAGTAATTCATCAAGTCGAACTTGAACAATCTTGAAAATTATCGGTTCGAATTTGAGTCGAACCTGAATATAAATTTTATGATCCAAGTTTAACATGAGCATTTGGGTGTTCGGATCGAGTCGAACCTCATATCAGTATGCTTTGTCCTCCCATGATACTTCGGGTTCGATGTAATCAAGGGCCGATGTGCTATCACAGTGTATCGCATATTATAAGAAGATAATATTGATATCCTTAAATAACCTCCTACGCCACTTGACTTCCTAAACAATTGACGAACATACAACAAACTTTGACTCCATCATAGATAGAGAAACACATGCCTGTTTCTTGCTGAGCCATGTGATGGCATCTTCATGTAGTAAGAATGCATAACCTGGGCTAAATTTCTGTTGTCTATAATCACCTCCCCAATTGGCGTTCGTGTATCCAACTAAGCGAAGATTCGGTCCTCATAGCATAACATGTAATTCAATGTGCCTTTTAGATATAGTAGGATCCTCAGTCCTAAATGATGATATAATTGAATATCTTTGGCCTGTAGTGCAAAGATTAACGATTTCTGATGAATATCTTTGGCCCGTAGTGCAAAGATGAACAGGTGTTTAGATGAACATGACCAACTGGTGAATATCTTTGGCCTGTAGTGCGAAGATGAATGTTGATTGATGTTACAGGGATAAAATGTTGATGATGGACTTTTAAATTCATAGATAATAGTAGATTTCATTCTCTACGTAACTCTTCTATGAATTATTATTTTTCGCTACGAATATTGATTTAAAACTTGTTGTCTATTGTATTCTATTATATTTTTTCCTGTTGAAGACTAACGATAATTTGTTCTATGTTATCTTAGTCATAATGTTCTTTACTGGGCTAGTTGAGCTCACCCTTTTCCTTTTTGTTCCATTTTTCTCAGGAGGCGAGAATGTAGCGAGTACTAGTTGGGGTATGGAATGAAGGTTCTAGGAAGTTATTTTAGTTGTCCTCACCATTTGTTTTGTAAAATATTATACCAATAATTGTAATGAGGACTTATTTGAGTGTGGATATTGTCTAGATGACAATATTTGTATTTACACTCACAGTTTTTATGTTGTATTAATAAGGTTGTAGTTGTTTCTGTACCATGTTATTGACGACACAGAATGGGTGTTGTATACCTATTTTGGGGGCGTCACAGTTGGTATCAGAGCTTAGGGATATGATCTCTGGCGGAGATCGGGGAATAGAACTAGGAAGGGAGAGACGAGTAAATCCTTCGCTAGTGTGTCCTACCTAAGCTTATTTGTTGGTCAGTCATAATATAGGGATATTATGTGATTTGTTAATTTGTTAAATTAACCCTTGTTTTATGGCAATATTTGAGAATGTCGACTGAGAATGTTAACAGTAGAGTAAATGAACCCGTGGAGACACCTGTACTCACCAACGAGGAGAACGTGCAACAGGCTGGCAATGTTCCTCCTGTGAACAACACCACTGAGCAGACGGTGAACGATGAGATGTTTAGAAGTTTTTTGCGGTTCATGCAAAACCAGACGAAGGAGATTCCTGTTCAAAATATAGGAAGAAACAATGGCAACGCACAGCTGGTCACAGCCAAGCAGTTCAAAGAGTTGGGACCACCAGAATTTAAGGGAAAGCCGGATCCGATCATGGCGGAAACGTGGGTCAAGCAAATTACCAAGATATTCGATGTCTTGGGATGCACGGAGGAACAGAAGGTTCCATTCGCCACCTTTATGTTCCGTGGCGAGGCAGACTACTGATGAGAGTCTGTGAAACGTACCCATCCGGCCGCACTCAGCATGTCTTGGGAGACATTTCAGAAACTGTTCAATGACAAATACTTTCCTGAAAGTGTTCGTCATATAAAGGAAGTGGAGTTTATTAGACTGGAGCAGAACAACATGACGGTGTCCCAGTACGAGGCGAAGTTTGCAGAGTTGTCCAGGTTTGCACCTCATTTGGTGGAGAATGAGGAACGTATGACGTGGATGTTTCTGAGAGGTTTGAAACCCGACATACGTCAATATCTCATTTCTCATAAATTTTCTCTCTATTCAGATGTTGTCAATAGGGCTCAATTATTAGAGCGAGATAACGAGTATGGTCAACCGAGGGACCACAACCAGGATCATACCGGTGACAACAGTCATCAGAACAATGATAACCAGCGGAGAAAGATAAATACAGACAAGACGGCAACCACTCTGGTGGTAATCGTGGCTATGAAAATAGAAGAAGCGAGTCGGAAGGAGATTTTAAAAAGAGGAGATTCAACAATGATAATACGAAGACGTCAGCACCAGCAGCAACTGGTTCCAAAGGAGGAGAACGACCACCGGTCACATGCTATAAATGTGGAAAAGAGGGACATATCAGCCCAAACTGTCCACAACAGTTCAAGGTATGCTATAATTGTGGAAAGGAAGGACATATCGCTCGAGATTGTACGGTAGCGAAACTAAGTTCAGCGGGGACGGTGACTCAAAAGGCTGCCCTAGAAAAGTCAAAGTCAACGGTTTCTGGAAGAGCGTTTGTCGTGACTGGTCAACATGCGAGGAACCCAAACGAGGTGATCACGGGTAAGCTAATCATAAATTCATGTGAAGTTTATACCTTACTAGATACCGATGCTACCCATTCATTTATTTCTCCTGCTTGTGCTCAACGTTTAAACTTGACTCCGGAGAAATTAGACTTTGATTTATCTGTGGAGACTCCGTTGGGGGAAACTTTCATCACATCCACTGTTTATAAATCTTGTTTGATCCAAGTTGGCACCATCACCTTACCTGTTGATCTTATCTCTTTAAAGATACTTGCATTTGACGTGATTTTAGGAATTGATTGGTTAACTACTCATCATGCCAAAATTGATTGTTTTCGTAAGGTGGTTAGTTTTCATATTCCTAATCAACATGTTGTGCGAATTCAAGCAACTAAGCCATTAAAATCAATCACTGTTATATCAAGTCATAAAGCCATTCGTTTATTAAAAAACGGATGTCAAGCTTTTTTAGCCCATGTTATGGATTTGAATAAAGACACGTCAAATTTTAATAATATTCCTGTTGTTAGTAACTTTTCTGACGTATTTCCTGAAGAACTTCCCGGTCTACCCCCAGAACGTGAAGTTAAATTCTTTATTGATCTTGAACCTGGTACAAAGCCCATTTCTAAAATCCCATATTGAATGGCTCCTATTGAACTTCAGGAGTTAAAAGTCCAACTACAAGAGTTGTTGGACATCGGCTTCATTCGTCCTAGTACATCTCCTTGGGGTGCTCCTGTTTTATTTGTAAAGAAGAAAGACGAGAGTATGCGACTTTGTATCGATTACCGAAAATTAAACCATGTCACCATCAAGAATAGGTATCCGCTACCTCGTATTGATGACCTGTTTGACCAGTTACAAGGAGCACAATTCTTTTCAAAAATCGATCTTCGTTCTGGATATCATCAGCTGAAGGTTAAAACTGAGGATATTTCGAAGACTGCCTTTAGAACTCGGTACGGGCATTATGAATTCTTAGTCAAGTCTTTTGGATTGACTAATGCTCCTGCGGCTTTCATGGATATGATGAACCGAGTATTCAAGGATTATTTGGATCAGTTCGTTGTTGTCTTTATTGATGACATCCTCATATATTCCAAAAGCCGTGAAGATCATGAGCACCATTTGAAGCTGGTACTCCAAAGGCTGCGTGAAAACAAGTTATATGCTAAGTTGAAGAAATGCGAGTTCTGGCTTGAGGAAGTAGCATTCCTAGGACACGTGGTGTCAAAACATGGAGTATCTGTGGACCCGGCGAAGATTGAAGCAATACAAAGCTGGGAGCAACCGAAGACGGTGACCGATGTCGTAGCTTTCTGGGCTTAGCTGGTTATTATCGGAGATTCGTAGAAGGGTTTTCTCGAATCGCTACCCCGTTAACTCAGCTGACTCGGAAGGATATCAAATTCGTATGGAGCGAAGAATGCGAAAAGAGTTTCCAAGAGCTTAAGAGGAGACTCATTTTGGCACCTGTTCTGACAATACCATCTGGTTCGGATGGATTTGTTATCTACAGCGATGCTTCAGGCAAAGGGTTAGGATGTGTTCTCATGCAACGTGGAAAAGTCATAGCATATGCCTCGCGACAACTTAAAGTATATGAGAGGAATTATCCTACTCATGATCTAGAGTTGGCAGCAGTCGTTTTTGCGCTAAAGATCTGGAGGCACTAACTATATGGGGAGAAGGTGGAGATATATTCAGACCATAAAAGCCTTAAATATTTCTTCACTCAAAAAGAACTCAACATGCGGCAACGACGTTAGCTCGAGCTGTTGAAAGATTACGACCACACTATTCAATACCATCCTAGAAAAGCAAACGTGGTAGCTGACGCGTTGAGTAGAAGATCATATGCAGGAACGAGTGCGATGATGTCAAGTATACGCGTACAACCAACTTTAATCGATAAAGTTAAAGTTGTTCAAGCTACAGACCCGGAGCTGATGTGTATGAAGAAGAAAGTGCAAGAAGGTGCTATTCCAGAAGCAAGAATCGATGAAGAAGGAATACTTCGAGTCCACTCCAGACTTTGTGTTCCTAACGATTCTGATTTGAAGTACAAGATTATGATGGAGGCACACAATACACCATTTGCAATCCATCCTGGAAGTACTAAAATGTATTGTGATCTTCGACATACATTTTGGTGGAACAATATGAAGAGAGAGATTGCAAAGTTTATCTCGAGGTGTTTAACTTGTCAACGTGTAAAGGCGGAGCATCAAGTACCAAAAGGTTCATTGCAACCACTTGAGATTCCGAAATGGAAGTGGGAACACATTACTATGGATTTCGTTACGGGTCTTCCCACGGTTTCTCAAGGCATAAATGCTATTTGGGTTATAGTTGATAGACTAACCAAGTTTGCTCATTTCTTGCCGATACGGGAGACTTATTCCCTTGAACGTCTTGCTAGTATGTACGTGAATGAGATTGTAAGGTTGCATGGCATGCCAGTATCCATAGTTTCGGATCGTGACCCAAGATTCACTTCAAGATTTTGGGTTAGTTTGCAAAAAGCTATGGGCACGGATTTACGGTTCAGTTCGGCATACCATCCTCAAACGGACGGGCAATTAGAGAGGACTATTCAAACTCTTAAAGATCTATTAAGACTTTGTGTCCTAGATTTCAAAGGAAGTTGGGATAAGTACCTACCATTGGTGGAATTCTCCTACAACAACAGTTATCAGGCAAGTATAGGTGTGGCTCCCTTTGAAGCATTGTATGGACGAAAGTGTCGCTCTCCAGTATGTTGGGATGAGGTGGGAGAAGCAACGTTGTTGGGACCAGAGTTGGTACGAATGACTACAGAGAAGATCCAAACGATTCGACAACGTATACAAACAGCACATGATCGACAAAAGAGTTATGCAGATCTTCATCGAAAGGACGTGAAATTTGACATTGGGGATCATGTATTATTACGTGTAGCTCCATGGAAAGGAGTTACAAGATTTGGGAAGAGAGGAAAGCTCAATCCACGATTTATTGGTCCATTTCAGATTCTTGACTGAGTAGGAAATGTGGCCTATAGACTCGCGTTACCTCTAAATATGTCTCGTGTTCATAATATTTTTCATATATCTGTGCTTCGTAAATATGTGAAAGACTCGAACCACGTTATTGAGTTAGAACCGGACGAGATAGGCGAAAACTTAACGTACGAGGAGGTACCTGTCAAGATCTTGGATAGGAAGGAGCATGTCCTACGCACGAAGGTCATACCACAAGTTAAAGTTTTGTGGAGAAACCATGATATTGAGGAAATGACCTGGAAGTTGGAAACAGAAATGAAAGCGAGGTATCCTCATCTTTTCGAAACACCGGGTACGTATATCAATTTCGAGGACGAAATTTCATAAGGAGGGGAGGTTGTAAGACCCCAAATTATTAATAAATGAAATTTAATTTCCTCTATTTATTATTCTGAAATAGTAAGGGTTGATTTGATTAATGTGGTTAGTTATGGGTAAAATGCGCAAATAAGCAAGTGGTTATAAAATATTCATTGTTGTCGTGGAATATTCACTTGGTCGTGGAATATTCTTACTGTCGGAGAATATTCGTACGACAGCGCAGTCTTTTGTGGGCCCCATAACGGAAAGCGATTAGATGAAGAAAACGACAAAAATAAGTTGTTTATAAATAACGGCGTAGTTGTTACCGTTAAACTGTTGGAATACCCGGTGGTTAAAACACGGTAATACGCGTTGTTGCACAGTAGCACACGGTATTGCACCAATTATTGATTCTTACGTAAGAAGGCACTACTCAATAATGGTTACAGTAATTACTGTTCAATATTTTATTTTATTGATTAAATAATTGCTACGTTGATATTTTATAATTGTCACTACGCAGTATTTTCCATTATCGGAGCAATAATTCATATTATCTGAATAATATTATTAGATAACATTATTGGCAATGTCGAGAAAGTTCTGTCTAAGGAGAGGTTTGGTCATCTAATTGCGCGCCAGTAAGGAGAAATCCTTATTGGAAAGTCCCCTCTTTCCTGGGAACGGCCTGGTTGCCAGTACTGTGATTCTGTAATATTATTTATGTATAATTAATTATTGATTTATATGATGAGGAAAATATTGATTTTATGTGGATATAGATGGAGAAAATTTTTAATGTGACAATTGTTGAAAATTAATATTTTATTTTATTTTTGATAAAATAATTCATTTAAATATATTATTTTAATAATATATTGATGGTGATATTTTTACAATGAATGTGGGATATATGAGTATATGAGGAGGAAGAGTATTTTTGTGGCATTAAATGATTAACACATGTTTTGTGTGTTGGTGGACACAATTCTTGACCGAAAATTTACTATTGACTGTAAAATCGCCCGTTTGTGGATTTCGGTCAATTTCTGTTTGGAATTTGGAAAAACTTTCTTCTGTAAAGTTGTAGAGAATTGAAATTCCTATAAAAACTCGCGAGATTCGAATTTTCTGATAAAAGGATTATTTATTATGAATTATTGAAGTTCTGAAGTTCCGAAATAATTGATTTTTGGAAGTTTTATTTATTATTTTGATGAAAACGTTTTTTGGCATTTAAGTGGGCTAACATATGATATAAATGGGCTGAGATCAGATGTCTAGAGGTGGGCTAAGGAAAATTTGATAAATATATTAATATTATATTAAATTTTCTACTTTGGTGTTCTAAGCATTTTTCTATAAATAGGGTGCTTAGGTTAGAATTGAAAATCACACCAGAAACACAAGTTTCTCTCTATTTCTCTCTATATATCGAGCGTATTCTTGTGAGTATTTGATACTTTGAGTGTTTCTATACGGTGCAAGTTTCCTTCAACACTATATCTAGTATTCCAGTCAGAAGTACCGTCTTTCCGAGGTAAGGGATGTTATTTCTTCTTAAATGATATTATTTTCTTCAATATTATTATGCCGAAGTATTGATCTGAACTTTTTATCAAATTTGAAACTTTTCATGTCTGGGTTACTATTCATGAGTTACTATTCACGAGTTACTATTCACCGAAAAATGAAATTTTTTTCTTTTTGTCCAAAATATCTATTATGGATACTAGCTTTGATTGTATCCATGTTTTGATCATTCTTGAATTTTACTCCACTATGGTTATTTATGAGGTGTTTTTGGACATGGAATAGTTGAAATACGAATCCTTAATATTTATTATTTTGTTTCACTGAATTCGTTTCCTTTAAAATATTTTTCATCATCCTCAGTCCTAAATGATGATATAATTGAATATCTTTGGCCTGTAGTGCAAAGATTAACGATTTCTGATGAATATCTTTGGCCCGTAGTGCAAAGATGAACAGGTGTTTAGATGAACATGACCAACTGGTGAATATCTTTGGCCTGTAGTGCGAAGATGAATGTTGATTGATGTTACAGGGATAAAATGTTGATGATGGACTTTTAAATTCATAGATAATAGTAGATTTCATTCTCTACGTAACTCTTCTATGAATTATTATTTTTCGCTACGAATATTGATTTAAAACTTGTTGTCTATTGTATTCTATTATATTTTTTCCTGTTGAAGACTAACGATAATTTGTTCTATGTTATCTTAGTCATAATGTTCTTTACTGGGCTAGTTGAGCTCACCCTTTTCCTTTTTGTTCCATTTTTCTCAGGAGGTGAGAATGTAGCGAGTACTAGTTGGGGTATGGAATGAAGGTTCTAGGAAGTTATTTTAGTTGTCCTCACCATTTGTTTTGTAAAATATTGTACCAATAATTGTAATGAGGACTTATTTGAGTGTGGATATTGTCTAGATGACAATATTTGTATTTACACTCACAGTTTTTATGTTGTATTAATAAGGTTGTAGTTGTTTCTGTACCATGTTATTGACGACACAGAATGGGTGTTGTATACCTATTTTGGGGGCGTCACAGTTGGTATCAGAGCTTAGGGATATGATCTCTGGCGGAGATCGGGGAATAGAACTAGGAAGGGAGAGACGAGTAAATCCTTCGCTAGTGTGTCCTACCTAAGCTTATTTGTTGGTCAGTCATAATATAGGGATATTATGTGATTTGTTAATTTGTTAAATTAACCCTTGTTTTATGGCAATATTTGAGAATGTCGACTGAGAATGTTAACAGTAGAGTAAATGAACCCGTGGAGACACCTGTACTCACCAACGAGGAGAACGTGCAACAGGCTGGCAATGTTCCTCCTGTGAACAACACCACTGAGCAGACGGTGAACGATGAGATGTTTAGAAGTTTTTTGCGGTTCATGCAAAACTAGACGAAGGAGATTCCTGTTCAAAATATAGGAAGAAACAATGGCAACGCACAGCTGGTCACAGCCAAGCAGTTCAAAGAGTTGGGACCACCAGAATTTAAGGGAAAGCCGGATCCGATCATGGCGGAAACGTGGGTCAAGCAAATTACCAAGATATTCGATGTCTTGGGATGCACGGAGGAACAGAAGGTTCCATTCGCCACCTTTATGTTCCGTGGCGAGGCAGACTACTGATGAGAGTCTGTGAAACGTACCCATCCGGCCGCACTCAGCATGTCTTGGGAGACATTTCAGAAACTGTTCAATGACAAATACTTTCCTGAAAGTGTTCGTCATATAAAGGAAGTGGAGTTTATTAGACTGGAGCAGAACAACATGACGGTGTCCCAGTACGAGGCGAAGTTTGCAGAGTTGTCCAGGTTTGCACCTCATTTGGTGGAGAATGAGGAACGTATGACGTGGATGTTTCTGAGAGGTTTGAAACCCGACATACGTCAATATCTCATTTCTCATAAATTTTCTCTCTATTCAGATGTTGTCAATAGGGCTCAATTATTAGAGCGAGATAACGAGTATGGTCAACCGAGGGACCACAACCAGGATCATACCGGTGACAACAGTCATCAGAACAATGATAACCAGCGGAGAAAGATAAATACAGACAAGACGGCAACCACTCTGGTGGTAATCGTGGCTATGAAAATAGAAGAAGCGAGTCGGAAGGAGATTTTAAAAAGAGGAGATTCAACAATGATAATACGAAGACGTCAGAACCAGCAGCAACTGGTTCCAAAGGAGGAGAACGACCACCGGTCACATGCTATAAATGTGGAAAAGAGGGACATATCAGCCCAAACTGTCCACAACAGTTCAAGGTATGCTATAATTGTGGAAAGGAAGGACATATCGCTCGAGATTGTACGGTAGCGAAACTAAGTTCAGCGGGGACGGTGACTCAAAAGGCTGCCCTAGAAAAGTCAAAGTCAACGGTTTCTGGAAGAGCGTTTGTCGTGACTGGTCAACATGCGAGGAACCCAAACGAGGTGATCACGGGTAAGCTAATCATAAATTCATGTGAAGTTTATACCTTACTAGATACCGATGCTACCCATTCATTTATTTCTCCTGCTTGTGCTCAACGTTTAAACTTGACTCCGGAGAAATTAGACTTTGATTTATCTGTGGATACTCCGTTGGGGGAAACTTTCATCACATCCACTGTTTATAAATCTTGTTTGATCCAAGTTGGCACCATCACCTTACCTGTTGACCTTATCTCTTTAAAGATACTTGCATTTGACGTGATTTTAGGAATTGATTGGTTAACTACTCATCATGCCAAAATTGATTATTTTCGTAAGGTGGTTAGTTTTCATATTCCTAATCAACCTGTTGTGCGAATTCAAGCAACTAAGCCATTAAAATCAATCACTGTTATATCAAGTCATAAAGCCATTCGTTTATTAAAAAACGGATGTCAAGCTTTTTTAGCCCATGTTATGGATTTGAATAAAGACACGTCAAATTTTAATAATATTCCTGTTGTTAGTAAC
Organism: Panax notoginseng; assembly: GCA_016801055.1. NCBI lineage: Eukaryota > Viridiplantae > Streptophyta > Magnoliopsida > Apiales > Araliaceae > Panax > Panax notoginseng. The sequence continues at coordinate 30,617,200 of CM029020.1, read as the reverse complement.
TTTTCTGATGTATTTCCTGAAGAACTTCCCGGTCTACCCCCAGAACGTGAAGTTAAATTCTTTATTGATCTTGAACCTGGTACAAAGCCCATTTCTAAAATCCCATATCGAATGGCTCCTATTGAACTTCAGGAGTTAAAAGTCCAACTACAAGAGTTGTTGGACATCGGCTTCATTCGTCCTAGTACATCTCCTTGGGGTGCTCCTGTTTTATTTGTAAAGAAGAAAGACGAGAGTATGCGACTTTGTATCGATTACCGGGAATTAAACCATGTCACCATCAAGAATAGGTATCCGTTACCTCGTATTGATGACCTGTTTGACCAGTTACAAGGAGCACAATTCTTTTCAAAAATCGATCTTCGTTCTGGATATCATCAGCTGAAGGTTAAAACTGAGGATATTTCGAAGACTGCCTTTAGAACTCGGTACGGGCATTATGAATTTTTAGTCAAGTCTTTTAGATTGACTAATGCTCCTGCGGCTTTCATGGATATGATGAACCGAGTATTCAAGGATTATTTGGATCAGTTCGTTGTTGTCTTTATTGATGACATCCTCATATATTCCAAAAGCCGTGAAGATCATGAGCACCATTTGAAGCTGGTACTCCAAAGGCTGCGTGAAAACAAGTTATATGCTAAGTTGAAGAAATGCGAGTTCTGGCTTGAGGAAGTAGCATTCCTAGGACACGTGGTGTCAAAACATGGAGTATCTGTGGACCCGGCGAAGATTGAAGCAATACAAAGCTGGGAGCAACCGAAGACGGTGACCGATGTACGTAGCTTTCTGGGCTTAGCTGGTTATTATCGGAGATTCGTAGAAGGGTTTTCTCGAATCGCTACCCCGTTAACTCAGCTGACTCGGAAGGATATCAAATTCGTATGGAGCGAAGAATGCGAAAAGAGTTTCCAAGAGCTTAAGAGGAGACTCATTTTGGCACCTGTTCTGACAATACCATCTGGTTCGGATGGATTTGTTATCTACAGCGATGCTTCAGGCAAAGGGTTAGGATGTGTTCTCATGCAACGTGGAAAAGTCATAGCATATGCCTCGCGACAACTTAAAGTATATGAGAGGAATTATCCTACTCATGATCTAGAGTTGGCAGCAGTCGTTTTTGCGCTAAAGATCTGGAGGCACTAACTATATGGGGAGAAGGTGGAGATATATTCAGACCATAAAAGCCTTAAATATTTCTTCACTCAAAAAGAACTCAACATGCGGCAACGACGTTAGCTCGAGCTGTTGAAAGATTACGACCACACTATTCAATACCATCCTAGAAAAGCAAACGTGGTAGCTGACGCGTTGAGTAGAAGATCATATGCAGGAACGAGTGCGATGATGTCAAGTATACGCGTACAACCAACTTTAATCGATAAAGTTAAAGTTGTTCAAGCTACAGACCCGGAGCTGATGTGTATGAAGAAGAAAGTGCAAGAAGGTGCTATTCCAGAAGCAAGAATCGATGAAGAAGGAATACTTCGAGTCCACTCCAGACTTTGTGTTCCTAACGATTCTGATTTGAAGTACAAGATTATGATGGAGGCACACAATACACCATTTGCAATCCATCCTGGAAGTACTAAAATGTATTGTGATCTTCGACATACATTTTGGTGGAACAATATGAAGAGAGAGATTGCAAAGTTTATCTCGAGGTGTTTAACTTGTCAACGTGTAAAGGCGGAGCATCAAGTACCAAAAGGTTCATTGCAACCACTTGAGATTCCGAAATGGAAGTGGGAACACATTACTATGGATTTCGTTACGGGTCTTCCCACGGTTTCTCAAGGCATAAATGCTATTTGGGTTATAGTTGATAGACTAACCAAGTTTGCTCATTTCTTGCCGATACGGGAGACTTATTCCCTTGAACGTCTTGCTAGTATGTACGTGAATGAGATTGTAAGGTTGCATGGCATGCCAGTATCCATAGTTTCGGATCGTGACCCAAGATTCACTTCAAGATTTTGGGTTAGTTTGCAAAAAGCTATGGGCACGGATTTACGGTTCAGTTCGGCATACCATCCTCAAACGGACGGGCAATTAGAGAGGACTATTCAAACTCTTAAAGATCTATTAAGACTTTGTGTCCTAGATTTCAAAGGAAGTTGGGATAAGTACCTACCATTGGTGGAATTCTCCTACAACAACAGTTATCAGGCAAGTATAGGTGTGGCTCCCTTTGAAGCATTGTATGGACGAAAGTGTCGCTCTCCAGTATGTTGGGATGAGGTGGGAGAAGCAACGTTGTTGGGACCAGAGTTGGTACGAATGACTACAGAGAAGATCCAAACGATTCGACAACGTATACAAACAGCACATGATCGACAAAAGAGTTATGCAGATCTTCATCGAAAGGACGTGAAATTTGACATTGGGGATCATGTATTATTACGTGTAGCTCCATGGAAAGGAGTTACAAGATTTGGGAAGAGAGGAAAGCTCAATCCACGATTTATTGGTCCATTTCAGATTCTTGACTGAGTAGGAAATGTGGCCTATAGACTCGCGTTACCTCTAAATATGTCTCGTGTTCATAATATTTTTCATATATCTGTGCTTCGTAAATATGTGAAAGACTCGAACCACGTTATTGAGTTAGAACCGGACGAGATAGGCGAAAACTTAACGTACGAGGAGGTACCTGTCAAGATCTTGGATAGGAAGGAGCATGTCCTACGCACGAAGGTCATACCACAAGTTAAAGTTTTGTGGAGAAACCATGATATTGAGGAAATGACCTGGAAGTTGGAAACAGAAATGAAAGCGAGGTATCCTCATCTTTTCGAAACACCAGGTACGTATATCAATTTCGAGGACGAAATTTCATAAGGAGGAGAGGTTGTAAGACCCCAAATTATTAATAAATGAAATTTAATTTCCTCTATTTATTATTCTGAAATAGTAAGGGTTGATTTGATTAATGTGGTTAGTTATGGGTAAAATGCGCAAATAAGCAAGTGGTTATAAAATATTCATTGTTGTCGTGGAATATTCACTTGGTCGTGGAATATTCTTACTGTCGGAGAATATTCGTACGACAGCGCAGTCTTTTGTGGGCCCCATAACGGAAAGCGATTAGATGAAGAAAACGACAAAAATAAGTTGTTTATAAATAACGGCGTAGTTGTTACCGTTAAACTGTTGGAATACCCGGTGGTTAAAACACGGTAATACGCGTTGTTGCACAGTAGCACACGGTATTGCACCAATTATTGATTCTTACGTAAGAAGGCACTACTCAATAATGGTTACAGTAATTACTGTTCAATATTTTATTTTATTGATTAAATAATTGCTACGTTGATATTTTATAATTGTCACTACGCAGTATTTTCCATTATCGGAGCAATAATTCATATTATCTGAATAATATTATTAGATAACATTATTGGCAATGTCGAGAAAGTTCTGTCTAAGGAGAGGTTTGGTCATCTAATTGCGCGCCAGTAAGGAGAAATCCTTATTGGAAAGTCCCCTCTTTCCTGGGAACGGCCTGGTTGCCAGTACTGTGATTCTGTAATATTATTTGTGTATAATTAATTATTGATTTATATGATGAGGAAAATATTGATTTTATGTGGATATAGATGGAGAAAATTTTTAATGTGACAATTGTTGAAAATTAATATTTTATTTTATTTTTGATAAAATAATTCATTTAAATATATTATTTTAATAATATATTGATGGTGATATTTTTACAATGAATGTGGGATATATGAGTATATGAGGAGGAAGAGTATTTTTGTGGCATTAAATGATTAACACATGTTTTGTGTGTTGGTGGACACAATTCTTGACCGAAAATTTACTATTGACTGTAAAATCGCCCGTTTGTGGATTTCGGTCAATTTCTGTTTGGAATTTGGAAAAACTTTCTTCTGTAAAGTTGTAGAGAATTGAAATTCCTATAAAAACTCGCGAGATTCGAATTTTCTGATAAAAGGATTATTTATTATGAATTATTGAAGTTCTGAAGTTCCGAAATAATTGATTTTTGGAAGTTTTATTTATTATTTTGATGAAAACGTTTTTTGGCATTTAAGTGGGCTAACATATGATATAAATGGGCTGAGATCAGATGTCTAGAGGTGGGCTAAGGAAAATTTGATAAATATATTAATATTATATTAAATTTTCTACTTTGGTGTTCTAAGCATTTTTCTATAAATAGGGTGCTTAGGTTAGAATTGAAAATCACACCAGAAACACAAGTTTCTCTCTATTTCTCTCTATATATCGAGCGTATTCTTGTGAGTATTTGATACTTTGAGTGTTTCTATACGGTGCAAGTTTCCTTCAACACTATATCTAGTATTCCAGTCAGAAGTACCGTCTTTCCGAGGTAAGGGATGTTATTTCTTCTTAAATGATATTATTTTCTTCAATATTATTATGCCGAAGTATTGATCTGAACTTTTTATCAAATTTGAAACTTTTCATGTCTGGGTTACTATTCATGAGTTACTATTCACGAGTTACTATTCACCGAAAAATGAAATTTTTTTCTTTTTGTCCAAAATATCTATTATGGATACTAGCTTTGATTGTATCCATGTTTTGATCATTCTTGAATTTTACTCCACTATGGTTATTTATGAGGTGTTTTTGGACATGGAATAGTTGAAATACGAATCCTTAATATTTATTATTTTGTTTCACTGAATTCGTTTCCTTTAAAATATTTTTCATCATCCTCAGTCCTAAATGATGATATAATTGAATATCTTTGGCCTGTAGTGCAAAGATTAACGATTTCTGATGAATATCTTTGGCCCGTAGTGCAAAGATGAACAGGTGTTTAGATGAACATGACCAACTGGTGAATATCTTTGGCCTGTAGTGCGAAGATGAATGTTGATTGATGTTACAGGGATAAAATGTTGATGATGGACTTTTAAATTCATAGATAATAGTAGATTTCATTCTCTACGTAACTCTTCTATGAATTATTATTTTTCGCTACGAATATTGATTTAAAACTTGTTGTCTATTGTATTCTATTATATTTTTTCCTGTTGAAGACTAACGATAATTTGTTCTATGTTATCTTAGTCATAATGTTCTTTACTGGGCTAGTTGAGCTCACCCTTTTCCTTTTTGTTCCATTTTTCTCAGGAGGTGAGAATGTAGCGAGTACTAGTTGGGGTATGGAATGAAGGTTCTAGGAAGTTATTTTAGTTGTCCTCACCATTTGTTTTGTAAAATATTGTACCAATAATTGTAATGAGGACTTATTTGAGTGTGGATATTGTCTAGATGACAATATTTGTATTTACACTTACAGTTTTTATGTTGTATTAATAAGGTTGTAGTTGTTTCTGTACCATGTTATTGACGACACAGAATGGGTGTTGTATACCTATTTTGGGGGCGTCACAGTTGGTATCAGAGCTTAGGGATATGATCTCTGGCGGAGATCGGGGAATAGAACTAGGAAGGGAGAGACGAGTAAATCCTTCGCTAGTGTGTCCTACCTAAGCTTATTTGTTGGTCAGTCATAATATAGGGATATTATGTGATTTGTTAATTTGTTAAATTAACCCTTGTTTTATGGCAATATTTGAGAATGTCGACTGAGAATGTTAACAGTAGAGTAAATGAACCCGTGGAGACACCTGTACTCACCAACGAGGAGAACGTGCAACAGGCTGGCAATGTTCCTCCTGTGAACAACACCACTGAGCAGACGGTGAACGATGAGATGTTTAGAAGTTTTTTGCGGTTCATGCAAAACCAGACGAAGGAGATTCCTGTTCAAAATATAGGAAGAAACAATGGCAACGCACAGCTGGTCACAGCCAAGCAGTTCAAAGAGTTGGGACCACCAGAATTTAAGGGAAAGCCGGATCCGATCATGGCGGAAACGTGGGTCAAGCAAATTACCAAGATATTCGATGTCTTGGGATGCACGGAGGAACAGAAGGTTCCATTCGCCACCTTTATGTTCCGTGGCGAGGCAGACTACTGATGAGAGTCTGTGAAACGTACCCATCCGGCCGCACTCAGCATGTCTTGGGAGACATTTCAGAAACTGTTCAATGACAAATACTTTCCTGAAAGTGTTCGTCATATAAAGGAAGTGGAGTTTATTAGACTGGAGCAGAACAACATGACGGTGTCCCAGTACGAGGCGAAGTTTGCAGAGTTGTCCAGGTTTGCACCTCATTTGGTGGAGAATGAGGAACGTATGACGTGGATGTTTCTGAGAGGTTTGAAACCCGACATACGTCAATATCTCATTTCTCATAAATTTTCTCTCTATTCAGATGTTGTCAATAGGGCTCAATTATTAGAGCGAGATAACGAGTATGGTCAACCGAGGGACCACAACCAGGATCATACCGGTGACAACAGTCATCAGAACAATGATAACCAGCGGAGAAAGATAAATACAGACAAGACGGCAACCACTCTGGTGGTAATCGTGGCTATGAAAATAGAAGAAGCGAGTCGGAAGGAGATTTTAAAAAGAGGAGATTCAACAATGATAATACGAAGACGTCAGCACCAGCAGCAACTGGTTTCAAAGGAGGAGAACGACCACCGGTCACATGCTATAAATGTGGAAAAGAGGGACATATCAGCCCAAACTGTCCACAACAGTTCAAGGTATGCTATAATTGTGGAAAGGAAGGACATATCGCTCGAGATTGTACGGTAGCGAAACTAAGTTCAGCGGGGACGGTGACTCAAAAGGCTGCCCTAGAAAAGTCAAAGTCAACGGTTTCTGGAAGAGCGTTTGTCGTGACTGGTCAACATGCGAGGAACCCAAACGAGGTGATCACGGGTAAGCTAATCATAAATTCATGTGAAGTTTATACCTTACTAGATACCGATGCTACCCATTCATTTATTTCTCCTGCTTGTGCTCAACGTTTAAACTTGACTCCGGAGAAATTAGACTTTGATTTATCTGTGGAGACTCCGTTGGGGGAAACTTTCATCACATCCACTGTTTATAAATCTTGTTTGATCCAAGTTGGCACCATCACCTTACCTGTTGACCTTATCTCTTTAAAGATACTTGCATTTGACGTGATTTCAGGAATTGATTGGTTAACTACTCATCATGCCAAAATTGATTGTTTTCGTAAGGTGGTTAGTTTTCATATTCCTAATCAACCTGTTGTGCGAATTCAAGCAACTAAGCCATTAAAATCAATCACTGTTATATCAAGTCATAAAGCCATTCGTTTATTAAAAAACGGATGTCAAGCTTTTTTAGCCCATGTTATGGATTTGAATAAAGACACGTCAAATTTTAATAATATTCCTGTTGTTAGTAACTTTTCTGACGTATTTCCTGAAGAACTTCCCGGTCTACCCCCAGAACGTGAAGTTAAATTCTTTATTGATCTTGAACCTGGTACAAAGCCCATTTCTAAAATCCCATATCGAATGGCTCCTATTGAACTTCAGGAGTTAAAAGTCCAACTACAAGAGTTGTTGGACATCGGCTTCATTCGTCCTAGTACATCTCCTTGGGGTGCTCCTGTTTTATTTGTAAAGAAGAAAGACGAGAGTATGCGACTTTGTATCGATTACCGGGAATTAAACCATGTCACCATCAAGAATAGGTATCCGCTACCTCGTATTGATGACCTGTTTGACCAGTTACAAGGAGCACAATTCTTTTCAAAAATCGATCTTCGTTCTGGATATCATCAGCTGAAGGTTAAAACTGAGAATATTTCGAAGACTGCCTTTAGAACTCGGTACGGGCATTATGAATTCTTAGTCAAGTGTTTTGGATTGACTAATGCTCCTGCGGCTTTCATGGATATGATGAACCGAATATTCAAGGATTATTTGGATCAGTTCGTTGTTGTCTTTATTGATGACATCCTCATATATTCCAAAAGCCGTGAAAATCATGAGCACCATTTGAAGCTGGTACTCCAAAGACTGCGTGAAAACAAGTTATATACTAAGTTGAAGAAATGCGAGTTCTGGCTTGAGGAAGTAGCATTCCTAGGACACGTGGTGTCAAAACATGGAGTATCTGTGGACCCGGCGAAGATTGAAGCAATACAAAGCTGGGAGCAACCGAAGACGGTGACCGATGTACGTAGCTTTCTGGGCTTAGCTGGTTATTATCGGAGATTCGTAGAAGGGTTTTCTCGAATCGCTACCCCGTTAACTCAGCTGACTCGGAAGGATATCAAATTCGTATGGAGCGAAGAATGCGAAAAGAGTTTCCAAGAGCTTAAGAGGAGACTCATTTCGGCACCTGTTCTGACAATACCATCTGGTTCGGATGGATTTGTTATCTACAGCGATGCTTCAGGCAAAGGGTTAGGATGTGTTCTCATGCAACGTGGAAAAGTCATAGCATATGCCTCGCGACAACTTAAAGTATATGAGAGGAATTATCCTACTCATGATCTAGAGTTGGCAACAGTCGTTTTTGCGCTAAAGATATGGAGGCACTAACTATATGGGGAGAAGGTGGAGATATATTCAGACCATAAAAGCCTTAAATATTTCTTCACTCAAAAAGAACTCAACATGCGGCAACGACGTTAGCTCGAGCTGTTGAAAGATTACGACCACACTATTCAATACCATCCTGGAAAAGCAAACGTGGTAGCTGACGCGTTGAGTAGAAGATCATATGCAGGAACGAGTGCGATGATGTCAAGTATACGCGTACAACCAACTTTAATCGATAAAGTTAAAGTTGTTCAAGCTACAGACCCGGAGCTGATGTGTATGAAGAAGAAAGTGCAAGAAGGTGTTATTCCAGAAGCAAGAATCGATGAAGAAGGAATACTTCGAGTCCACTCCAGACTTTGTGTTCCTAACGATTCTGATTTGAAGTACAAGATTATGATGGAGGCACACAATACACCATTTGCAATCCATCCTGGAAGTACTAAAATGTATTGTGATCTTCGACATACATTTTGGTGGAACAATATGAAGAGAGAGATTGCAAAGTTTATCTCGAGGTGTTTAACTTGTCAACGTGTAAAGGCGGAGCATCAAGTACCAAAAGGTTCATTGCAACCACTTGAGATTCCGAAATGGAAGTGGGAACACATTACTATGGATTTCGTTACGGGTCTTCCCACGGTTTCTCAAGGCATAAATGCTATTTGGGTTATAGTTGATAGACTAACCAAGTTTGCTCATTTCTTGCCGATACGGGAGACTTATTCCCTTGAACGTCTTGCTAGTATGTACGTGAATGAGATTGTAAGGTTGCATGGCATGCCAGTATCCATAGTTTCGGATCGTGACCCAAGATTCACTTCAAGATTTTGGGTTAGTTTGCAAAAAGCTATGGGCACGGATTTACGGTTCAGTTCGGCATACCATCCTCAAACGGACGGGCAATTAGAGAGGACTATTCAAACTCTTAAAGATCTATTAAGACTTTGTGTCCTAGATTTCAAAGGAAGTTGGGATAAGTACCTACCATTGGTGGAATTCTCCTACAACAACAGTTATCAGGCAAGTATAGGTGTGGCTCCCTTTGAAGCATTGTATGGACGAAAGTGTCGCTCTCCAGTATGTTGGGATGAGGTGGGAGAAGCAACGTTGTTGGGACCAGAGTTGGTACGAATGACTACAGAGAAGATCCAAACGATTCGACAACGTATACAAACAGCACATGATCGACAAAAGAGTTATGCAGATCTTCATCGAAAGGACGTGAAATTTGACATTGGGGATCATGTATTATTACGTGTAGCTCCATGGAAAGGAGTTACAAGATTTGGGAAGAGAGGAAAGCTCAATCCACGATTTATTGGTCCATTTCAGATTCTTGACTGAGTAGGAAATGTGGCCTATAGACTCGCGTTACCTCTAAATATGTCTCGTGTTCATAATATTTTTCATATATCTGTGCTTCGTAAATATGTGAAAGACTCGAACCACGTTATTGAGTTAGAACCGGACGAGATAGGCGAAAACTTAACGTACGAGGAGGTACCTGTCAAGATCTTGGATAGGAAGGAGCATGTCCTACGCACGAAGGTCATACCACAAGTTAAAGTTTTGTGGAGAAACCATGATATTGAGGAAATGACCTGGAAGTTGGAAACAGAAATGAAAGCGAGGTATCCTCATCTTTTTGAAACACCAGGTACGTATATCAATTTCGAGGACGAAATTTCATAAGGAGGGGAGGTTGTAAGACCCCAAATTATTAATAAATGAAATTTAATTTCCTCTATTTATTATTCTGAAATAGTAAGGGTTGATTTGATTAATGTGGTTAGTTATGGGTAAAATGCGCAAATAAGCAAGTGGTTATAAAATATTCATTGTTGTCGTGGAATATTCACTTGGTCGTGGAATATTCTTACTGTCGGAGAATATTCGTACGACAGCGCAGTCTTTTGTGGGCCCCATAACGGAAAGCGATTAGATGAAGAAAACGACAAAAATAAGTTGTTTATAAATAACGGCGTAGTTGTTACCGTTAAACTGTTGGAATACCCGGTGGTTAAAACACGGTAATACGCGTTGTTGCACAGTAGCACACGGTATTGCACCAATTATTGATTCTTACGTAAGAAGGCACTACTCAATAATGGTTACAGTAATTACTGTTCAATATTTTATTTTATTGATTAAATAATTGCTACGTTGATATTTTATAATTGTCACTACGCAGTATTTTCCATTATCGGAGCAATAATTCATATTATCTGAATAATATTATTAGATAACATTATTGGCAATGTCGAGAAAGTTCTGTCTAAGGAGAGGTTTGGTCATCTAATTGCGCGCCAGTAAGGAGAAATCCTTATTGGAAAGTCCCCTCTTTCCTGGGAACGGCCTGGTTGCCAGTACTGTGATTCTGTAATATTATTTGTGTATAATTAATTATTGATTTATATGATGAGGAAAATATTGATTTTATGTGGATATAGATGGAGAAAATTTTTAATGTGACAATTGTTGAAAATTAATATTTTATTTTATTTTTGATAAAATAATTCATTTAAATATATTATTTTAATAATATATTGATGGTGATATTTTTACAATGAATGTGGGATATATGAGTATATGAGGAGGAAGAGTATTTTTGTGGCATTAAATGATTAACACATGTTTTGTGTGTTGGTGGACACAATTCTTGACCGAAAATTTACTATTGACTGTAAAATCGTCCGTTTGTGGATTTCGGTCAATTTCTGTTTGGAATTTGGAAAAACTTTCTTCTGTAAAGTTGTAGAGAATTGAAATTCCTATAAAAACTTGCGAGATTCGAATTTTCTGATAAAAGGACTATTTATTATGAATTATTGAAGTTCTGAAGTTCCGAAATAATTGATTTTTGGAAGTTTTATTTATTATTTTGAAGAAAAACGTTTTTTGGCATTTAAGTGGGCTAACATGTGATATAAATAGGCTGAGATCAGATGTCTAGAGGTGGGCTAAGGAAAATTTGATAAATATATTAATATTATATTAAATTTTCTACTTTGGTGTTCTAAGCATTTTTCTATAAATAGGGTGCTTAGGTTAGAATTGAAAATCACACCAGAAACACAAGTTTCTCTCTATTTCTCTCTCTATATCGAGCGTATTCTTGTGAGTATTTGATACTTTGAGTGTTTCTATACGGTGCAAGTTTCCTTCAACACTATATCTAGTATTCCTGTCAGAAGTACCGTCTTTCCGAGGTAAGGGATGTTATTTCTTCTTAAATGATATTATTTTCTTCAATATTATTATGGCGAAGTATTGATCTGAACTTTTTATCAAATTTGAAACTTTTCATGTCTGGGTTACTATTCATGAGTTACTATTCACGAGTTACTATTCACCGAAAAATAAATTTTTTTCTTTTTGTCCAAAATATCTATTATGGATACTAGCTTTGATTGTATCCATGTTTTGATCATTCTTAAATTTTACTCCACTATGGTTATTTATGAGGTGTTTTTGGACATGGAATAGTTGAAATACGAATCCTTAATATTTATTATTTTGTTTCACTGAATTCGTTTCCTTTAAAATATTTTTCATCATCCTCAGTCCTAAATGATGATATAATTGAATATCTTTGGCCTGTAGTGCAAAGATTAACGATTTCTGATGAATATCTTTGGCCCGTAGTGTAAAGATGAACAGGTGTTTAGATGAACATGACCAACTGGTGAATATCTTTGGCCTGTAGTGCGAAGATGAATGTTGATTGATGTTACAGGGATAAAATGTTGATGATGGACTTTTAAATTCATAGATAATAGTAGATTTCATTCTCTACGTAACTCTTCTATGAATTATTATTTTTCGCTACGAATATTGATTTAAAACTTGTTGTCTATTGTATTCTATTATATTTTTTCCTGTTGAAGACTAACGATAATTTGTTCTATGTTATCTTAGTCATAATGTTCTTTACTGGGCTAGTTGAGCTCACCCTTTTTCTTTTTGTTCCATTTTTTTCAGGAGGCGAGAATGTAGCGAGTACTAGTTGGGGTATGGAATGAAGGTTCTAGGAAGTTATTTTAGTTGTCCTCACCATTTGTTTTGTAAAATATTGTACCAATAATTGTAATGAGGACTTATTTGAGTGTGAATATTGTCTAGATGACAATATTTGTATTTACACTCATAGTTTTTATGTTGTATTAATAAGGTTGTAGTTGTTTCTGTACCATGTTATTGACGACACAGAATGGGTGTTGTATACCTATTTTGGAGGTGTCACATAATGGATTGGGTCTACTTATTTGGTTAGTCCATTGAGTGTTTACTATTGGATCCTAAGATTATTGGGCCTAATCACTATCTTATTCTTGTTGGATCCTTACAAGATCGGGTCGGATCAGTGGGTTGACCTACTAGATTTTTTATTATCTCTGTCTTTGACTTGTAATGATGAGAGAGGAAGGTTGTTGACCAACAGTCTATAGATCATTAATGTGAATGAGATTATAGCTGGCCGGTGGCATACACAATGGAGAAAAAATGTGACAACCTGCATGCAGTCGGCAGAGATCACTGAGGAGTGGAGGGCTGTATCAGACGATAGTGGGTGACACGATAAATTGGGCAAGAGAGTATAATTTAGCAAGGAAGTCTTCAAGAAAAAGGTACACACACATACAACTGATGATTTTATCTCTCTCAATACACTAGATATTTTATTCTCCATTGTTAACCTTGTGAACACCGATACTGACTCTCACGCCTGAGCTATCTCCCGACGGTCGAAGCCGTCAAACTTGTGGTGTTGATCGTGTTTACTATGCAGGATTAGGACGTCTTATGTGATTGGGACGTAACAAAGGATCTTGGCGTTAACAGAACGGAATGATCATTTTATAATTTTTGAGACTACAGTTATTCGATTATAACAAAAAAAAAATTCGATAACCACAATAAAAATCGGACCCTAATAGAGCAATTAAAAAGTCTATTATCCTTATTTTGGGCTGGATTTTTAAGGTTATTGAGACCAATTTGCCACCTATACGTTTGTCTACACTTTTGTCATTAGCGAATGCTGCGACGATTTCATTCGGTGATGACACCGAGGTTAACGCTTTGGCCAAAGAATTTCGTCGTCGAGAATGATATCATTCTCGTCAGAATAAGGTCATTTTTGTTACTTTGTTTGTCTGTTATGATTCCCCCCTTTCTGCAGTAGAAGTACTAATTGGATTTGGAGTACCAATCAAGTTTGAAGAGTACCAACTAATTTTAAAATACCAACAAAATTTGTCCCTCCTTATATATATTACTCCGTCCATTTCTTAATATAAGTCGTTTTACAGAATTATTTCTGTTTCTTAATATAAATTGTTTGAGAATTTCAAATAAGCATTAATTGATTAGTTTCTAATATTACCCCAAGTAATAAATATAACTTTGGTTCTCTCATTATTTTTTACCCAATATATAAATAACACTCTCTTTTTCCAATACAAGAGCAATATAAACAATTGATATTATATTAAATATTATACAATTATTTCCTGAATACTTGTGATGTGCACAACTGTAAAACAACTTATATTAAGGAACGGAGGGAGTAATATTTGAACCCGTGTGAGACACAAGCTGGTGTAATAGATATATTATACATAATCACGAAAAAAGGGGAAAAAAACCCTCTTAACATTCCGCTCAATACAAATACATATGTTTTGAGGTTAAATATGAGTTCAATTAAGTAGCATAATGAAAGTCCTCAGAGCATTCACAATAGTTTTCTTATCTTTATCCCTATTTTACAGTGAGTGCTATTGGGTCATTCTGTAAAATAGAAATTTAATTTTTTTCATTATGTACTCAACATGCTTCTTATATTGATTCCTTAAATAATGAAATTTGAAATTTAAAAGTTCCAACAGTCAAAATATCAAATTAATAATAATCTTATAATTTATAAAAGAGAAAGTATAATTTATCAATTATATTACACTGTAAAATAATTTTTGTTGTATTTTAAATTTTAAGTAATTTATGGAGAGAGTATTAAATAGATTGTAGTTGCAAATGTACATAATATCAATATTAACTTTTAAAAAGTTAATTTGTGATATTTTTAAATTTAAATTTAATATGATTCATTTAAATTTTGAAAATAATAAATTTTATAATTAATAGTACTTTTATAATATTTATAATTATATTGACATAAATTAAATAAATTTATATCAATTTTAAATCTGAATATGTTTGAAATTAATTTTTTTTTAAAAGTCAATAGTAAGTTTGTAATTTGAAAATGAAGTACTAAAAAAATGTCAATATGTGTATGATTGATGAGTTGTCCACTTAAATGATGGTGTAAAATGTCATTTTGTATATATAGATAACGGTCTTTTGATTCTCTTACACTGGGGAGTAAAATCCTATATAGGGAATAAAATAGAGAGTCAAATAAGGATAAAGAAACTGTTAGATAATAATTTGTTGATGTATTCTTCAAAATTGGGGATAGAGAGTTGATTAGGGAAACTGTTATTAATGCTCTAATCAAGGAGAAATCATCATTTAAGTATACAAAATTTAAATGAATCATATTAAATGATATACTATGTTTATCTAATTGACCATTTATAAATTTTTATGGTTATTATAAAATAAAATTATATATTGAAAGGCATGTAATATATTATATGATTTTTAAAGGTTAAATATGCATCCAATTAAGTAACATAAATTATATATATTAAATTGTATAATCAGAATCCTAATCAATTTCTAGAAGAGATGAAACATTTTAGTATAAAATATTAAAAGCACATTTTTAAAGATTATAACAAACTTATTTTAATACAAAATGAAGAAGGTGTGTTAAGAGAAATGAAGAAACCTCTAGAAATTCTACCGAACACAAATACATATTATTAAAGGTTAAATGAATGAATTTATTTATTTATGGTCCTCGGTATATGTACTATGTTTATCTAATTGACAATTTATAAGTTTTTATGGTTATTATAAAATAACAATTATTATAAAATTATATATTGAAATGTAGGTAATATATTGTAGGATTTTTAGAGGTTAAATACGTATCTAATTAAGTAGCATAAATCATATATATATATACACACACACACACAGAAAGGATCAAGACTATCAAAACTACGTCGTTTTGATACAATTCTATTATTTAAGGTAGTTCTACTACTTAAGAGTTCTACTCTTGATCCTCTCCCTATATATATATATATATATATATATATATATATATATATATATATATATATATATTAAATTGTATAATCAGAATCCTAATAAATTTCAAGAAGAAATAAAACATTTTAGTATAAAAAATTACAAGCATATTTACAAAGATTATGGCAAACTTATTTTAATACAAAGTGAAGATGTGCCTAGATAAATGAAAAAACCTCTAGAAATTCTACCAAACACAAATAAGTACATGTTATTAAAGATTAAACGAATGAATGAATTATTTATTTAAATTGTCACCCAAGAATTGAGACAACTCAGAACTATTCGAGTCGACTCATCTACTAATCTGTAACAACTCAGGATTATCTGAATTGACTAACCTATTATTAGATTATAGATGGTATACCAACGATGACTTAAAACAAATCAAAACTTTAAATTTTAACCGAGATGAATCAATTACTTTAAAGTATTTTAATGAGTGGACTCACTATATGTGTTTGGCAATCTTCCCTTTACAAATAGGAATAGATGAATTAGGTGTGCCTAGAGAAATAAAGACCTCTAGAAATTCTACCATTAAAGGTTAAATGAATGAATGAATTATTATTTTTAAGTTGCTGTCCGAGAATCGAGATAACTTATGAATATCCGAGTCGACTCGCCTACTAATGTCTAATAATTCAAGATTATCTGAGTTGACTAATCTATTCTTAAAACAAACCAAATTTTAAACTTAACTGAGATGACTCGTTTATTTAAAAATATTTTAATGAGTGGACTCATTGTACGTGTTTGCCAAATTTATCTTTATAGATAGGAATAAATAGTATGATTGATTGATCAAAAAACCTATAATATATAGTTCAGTGAATTACACCAATAATAATCAAATAATATAATAATTATGTTAAATCCTGAATAATTATTTACACTACATTTAACTAATTGGATTTGTTTTTTCATACACATAGTCCGTGCTTTACAAGAAATTAATGAACTTGTTTACATTAAAAATTAAAATTAATCTTATAATATAAAACATAAGGATAATAACCTAAATCCATATCTGTAAGACCCCAAATTTTATAAATAAAGATGAATTTTCTATAAATATCATTTTTGAATATTATGGAGTTAATTTGATATAATGTTATAGTTGTGGGTAATATTTATAAATTTTGCAAAGTACGCAAGTTGTTATATAATATTCGATTAGTCGGGGAATATTCGTTTTAACAGGAAATATTCGTACAACGACACAATCATTTGTGGACCCCACAACGGAATTATTGTCGGATTGAAAGAAACGACAAAAATATTTTATTAAAAATAACGGCGGAAATTTTACCATTGTTACTGTTGAACTACTCGGTAGTAAAAGTACAGTAATACGTGTGGTTGCATAGTAGCACACGGTATTGATTATTAATGCTTATGTGAGAAGTCACTCAGTTTGATTCAATTATTGTCAGTTAATAATATGAATTATTTAGCGATAATGACGTTTTGTTTTATTCGTATTATTAACGTAATAAAACAGAAACATCTTTTTATATAAAACAGAATATTTTATTAAAGTTATTCTATAAATAGAATATATTATATTTTATTTAAAAGATTTTTCTTTAAATATGGACCGTCAGATTAAAGTAATCAATCTGGATCGTTCATGGATTAGTTACTATGCATTCTATTTTTCTATAAATAGCAGCTCATTCCTTCATTATTTCTTACGAATTCACTGAACTCTAGAGAGAGAAACTATAGAGAGAGAGAAGAAGAGTATTCTGCTACTTAACTACTTCCTTATTTCAGCTCGTCTTTAAAACGGTAAGGGGTGTTATTCTTTCTTATTCATGAAGAGAACTGTTGTTATTCCATTTCTTATTATTCTGTTGGAATAACCGGTATACGCGGATATACCCTATACTTGGTGACATTCTTTATTATTCTGTTGGAACATCCTGTCTGTGTGTTTTACACCGGACCTACGGGCCATTCATTAATGGTCATGATCATGCCAACAACTGTCCATCAATGCACTACGGGCCAATGATGTGACGCCCCCAAAAATAGGTAAACATCACCCATCTTGGGTCGTCAGATACAAAGTACATAATACAAATACAACTTACTAATACAACTGTCGTGTATAATACGACAAAACATAAACTGTGAGTTTGAATACAAATATTATCTTCTAGAGAGTATTCATACTCAAAAGGAGTCCTCATTACATTTATTAACACACCATTACATAGAATAGTGAGGACTACTAACTAATATTATCATTCGGACCATCACTCCGTTCCCCGACTTGCCCCAGCTACGTTCTCATTTCCTGAAGAGAACAGTGAAAGAAAGGGTGAGCTCAACTAGCCCAGTAAGAAATATCATGACTAAGATAATGCAGAATAAATTATCATTAGCCTTCAACAATGTTAAACTGATAAAATATAATAGACATCAAGTTTAACTGCAGCGGAACAAGCAATCCATTAAAAGAGTCAAGTAGAAAATAAACTCTACTATCTTTTATGATTTAAAAGATTTTCCAACACTGTGATCGCTGAGACTCAGCTTAATAAAATAATTCACATCATCGAATCACCCCTGCACTACGGCCAAGGATATTCGTATATTCATTAATGGTCATGATCATGCCAACAACTGTCCATCAATGCACTACGGGCCAATGAGGACTTTTACCACATCATTTGTAACATTACGGTCATGATTACACCGAATAATCCCTGGTCATAATCATACCAAGTCCATCTATGCACTACAGGCCACAGATGACTTTCAACATTTTATAAACATGAGGATGATGACAATGATATAAGAATTCAATAAAACAAGTTCAAGAATTAATTTATCCAAGAATTAACAACGTCCAAATTGTCAACATGATATTGCTTTGTGGAGTAAAATTCAAGAATACTTAGAAGAATATTTTCATGAAAAGATACTAGATGAAGCGCAAATATCAAAGATATTCCACTAATTTCATGGAGTATAGAAGTCAAAGTTTTAACCAACTGAGAATAATAAGGAATGGAATAACAACAGAAATCATCATGCATGCGGTACTTCGCATATACAGGTTATTCCAACAGAATAATAATAACGAAACCAGGTCAGGTGAAAATCACACCGACAGGATGTTCCAACAGAATAATAAAGAATGGAATAACAACAGAAATCACCATGCATGCGGTACTTCGCATAGACAGGTTATTCCAAGAGAATAATAAAAACAGAATAATAAAGACGGAACCAGGTCCGGCGTAACGCACAGACAGGATGTTCCAACGGAATAATAAAGACAGAATAATAAAGACGGAACCAGGTCCGGCGTAAAGCACAGACAGGATATTCCAACAGAATAGTAAAGACGGAACCAGGTCCGGCGTAGAACGCACAGACAGGATGTTCCAACAGAATAATAAATAATGGAACCAGGTCCGGCGTAGAACGCACAGACAGGATGTTCCAGCAGAATAATAAGGAATGGAATAATAGAAGAATTTCACCAAGTATGCGGTACTTCGCATAAACAGGTTATTCCAACATAATAATAAAGAATGGAACAACAGCAGTTCTCTTCATGAAGATGAAAGAAAGAAATAATATTCCCTACCTTTGAAAGAAACTGGATATAGGAGTAGTGAGGGAGCAGACTTCTCTTCTTCTATAGATTTTCTCTCTATAGCTTCTCTCTATAATAAATGCTCTATAGCTTTAGTGAATTGGTGAGAAATGAAGGAAGGATGAGCTTCTATTTATAGGAAAATATAGTTTCGATAATTGCACGTTTTGGGGCTCGAAATATTATAATACAATACCTCTAACTTTTCATTCATTTTTAATTCAATCATCCAAGTATTATCAACTTGCACCAACTCCCCTAATAGTAAATCATGTGAATCAATAGTAAAATTATGTGACTCAATAGTTCTAAACATGTGAAAAATTAATTACAATATAGTACCTCCCTCTATACCTCTATTTTTAACTTAGTCATGCAAGTATTATCAAACTTGCACCAACTCCCCTAATAGTAACAAGAATGTGAGTCAATAGTATAACATGTGAACAAATAGTTATAATAATGTGAAATAATAGCAATCAATTGCTCATTTATCCGATTAAATACTCGATTGGTCAATATAACCTTCAGATATCAATTATTATCAAAATAAATATAAATTTTTACTAACACAAACAATTCCAACATAATGAAACCATTTTTATCAAAATATAAATTTTGAAATTTCGAAGTTTGACTTTTTCCAAAAAAGTCAACTGTTGACTTTTTGACCAAATAGTAAATTTCGAAAAATTTTGTGTTTATAGACTATTTTTACTAATTTCGACGTTCCGGACTCAAATATCACGTCTGCGTCTCCAAATTCAACTCCGAACAACATTCATCATTAATATTATAACTCATGAATAGTAACTCGTGAATAGTACTCCGACACGAAAAGTGTCCCAAATACCCGAGTGAACAATACTAGAGTGAATAGTAATTTAGGTGAATAGTAACCCGTGAATAGTAACTCGTGAATAGTACTCCGACACAAAAAGTGTCCCGAATACCCGATTGAACAATACTGAGTGACTTCTCACATAAACATCAATAATCAATATTGTGTGCTACCATGCAACCACGCGTATTACTGTACTTTTAACACCGGGTGTTTCAATAGTTAAAGGTAAAACTTCCGCCGTTATTTTCATAAAATATTTTTGTCGTTTTCTCAATCCGACAATAATTCCGTTGTGGGGTCCACCAATAATTGTGTCGTCGTACGAATATTCTCCGACAAAAATAATATTCCCCGACCAATCGAATATAATACAACAACTTGTATACTTTGCAAAATTTATAAATACTACCCACAACTATAATATTATCTCAAATTCACACCATAATATTAAAAAAATATTTCGAGAAATTTAAATCTTTATTCATAAAATCTGGGGTCTCACAATCTCCCCTCCTTATAGAATTTCGCCCTCGAAATTTACGTACATACCTGATATGCTGAACAGATGCGGACACTTCGTCAGATTCTAACTCTTGAGGTATAACCTTTAAGCGTAGAATATATTTCAGGATTTAAACAGGTACATCTTCATACGTTAAATCATCCGTTATCTCGTCTGGTTTTAAATCAATAATGTGGTTCGGGTCGTCCACATATTTAAGTAACATCGATATGTTAAAACGTTATGAACACGCGACATACTTAGCGGTAAAACGAGTCTATAAGCCACAGTTCCTACTCGATCGAGGATTTCAAATGGGTCAATTAAATCGAGGGTTGAGATTTTCTCTCTTCGTCGATTCTTGCTTCTAGAATAAAGCCCTCTTGAACCTTCTTCCTCACATTCGTCAGCTCCGGGTTTGTAGCTTGAGCGGCTTAAACATTATCGATTAAAATCGATTCTAATCATATATTCGTTATTTTCACGTGGGTTTCGTATATTCGCACTTGTAAACACATACGACCTTCTACTCAACGCGTCAGCTACCACGTTCGCTTTCCCACGATGATATTGAATGGTACGATCGTAATCTTCAACAGCTTGAGCCAACTTCTTTGGCGTATGTTACGTTCGTTTTGGTTGAAGAAATATTTGAGGGTTTAAGAAATGGGTTTTGTACTGGGGTCAATACAAAATTCGATTTCACGCTCTAGGGGTAGGCTAAGAAGTCTTCAAGAATACGTCAAGAAATTTATTAACAATAGAAATATCGTTCAAAACTGCGACCCTCATCCAAGACTTGGATAACACGTCACATTGATACCTATCAACTTGCCATCGTCATTTACAACGTCTCCTACGGAAAGTCTAGCTTCGGTGCATTCCACACCAGGAAGTCAACAACGAAAGGAACGGGGATTTTTACTTATGGCTTGATACGACAATGATTGACTTTAGTGATTTGGTTACTTTGAATTTGCATAACAGGTTGGTTAGGAATATGAAAGCTAACAACCTTACGAGAAGCATGATGAGTAGTGAACCAATCGTTTCAAAAAAATCACATCAAAGGCAAGTATTTTCAAAGAGATAAGATCGACAGGTAACGTGAAAGTGTTGATTTGAACAAGATTTATAAATAGTAGAGGTAACGAAGGTTTCTCCCAACTGAGTTTAAATAGACATATCAAAGTCTAAGTTCTCCGGAGTTAACTTCAAACATTTAACACAACTAGGTGAAATAAAAGAGTGAGTAGAACCGGTATCGAATAAGGTACAAACTTCACAAGGGTTTATGATTAGCTTACCCGCGATAACTTCATTTGGGTTCCTCACTTGTTGGGAAGTCATGACAACCGCTCTCCCTTGAACTACCCGGCTTTGACTTGTCTGGGGTAGCATTTGATGTCATCTCTATCGTTGGAATTGACTTTAATATAGGGCATATTCCACCCTCAACTGCTTCATCGTACTCCTGCTTCATGATCTGAATCATCAATCTTCGATCCATATCGAGTTCAGATTGACCGCTCTGTACAGGGTAATTCAAAACTCGATGTTGGGTTCTCCCAATTGCTGTCCAAAAAGAGAAATGTATATCATCTATTTTAGCCTTTTTGGATCGGACATCTCTTTCTACAATATCAACACGTCGTGCGGCTTTTACCCACGCATCCTGCATTCTCACTCGTTCAGTTGTTTCTTCTTTCAGCTGATCCTTGATATTTGAATTCTCAGATTCCAACTTTAATATCTTACACTCTGCCAAAGCGTGATTTTGTTCTAGCATCACATATCGGGTAACACAATTTTGAATCGTTACATCTCTTTGCTCAACGACTGCCTGCCGTTCTTCAGCCTGCTCTTCTAACTCATGAACACGATTTTGTAATTCTAAGTTTTGATCATAGATTTCTTCTAACCAATTCTCCTCAGGTTCCTCTTCTTCCTCTTCTTCCTCACTCTCAGCTGATACCTCTGCCACTAGCTCGGGTGCAACTATTAGTTCTTCACTTACCACGTAGATATCTCTAATTTCTTCTTCGCCTGATATTACATTATCTTGGTTGGTTATTAGAGGTGTCACGGTCTCACTCACTCCATTGTTGACATTTTCAGCTGCCATTTTCAAATACTGCCACAAAACAAGGGTTAATTAACATATTATCCATCTACTTTGACCGACCAATTAAATACCAAATAAACTTAGGTAGGTCATACTAGCGAAGGAATTCCCCGTCTCTCCCCTCCTAGTTCTATTCTCACATCATAGCCAGGGATCATATCCCTAAGCTTTGATACCAACTGTGACGCCCCCAAAATTAGGTATACGTCACCCATCTTGGGTCGCCACTTACATGGTACATAAATCCAAATAAAACTTAATAATACAACTGTCGTGTATAATACGACAAAACATAAACTGTGAGTTTGAATACAAATATTATCTTCTAGAGAGTATTCATACTCAAAAGGAGTCCTCATTACATTTATTAACACACCATTACATAGAATAGTGAGGACTACTAACTAATATTATCATTCGGACCATCACTCCGTTCCCCGACTTGCCCCAGCTACGTTCTCATTTCCTGAAGAGAACAGTGAAAGAAAGGGTGAGCTCAACTAGCCCAGTAAGAAATATCATGACTAAGATAATGCAGAATAAATTATCATTAGCCTTCAACAATGTTAAACTGATAAAATATAATAGACATCAAGTTTAACTGCAGCGGAACAAGCAATCCATTAAAAGAGTCAAGTAGAAAATAAACTCTACTATCTTTTATGATTTAAAAGATTTTCCAACACTGTGATCGCTGAGACTCAGCTTAATAAAATAATTCACATCATCGAATCACCCCTGCACTACGGCCAAGGATATTCGTATATTCATTAATGGTCATGATCATGCCAACAACTGTCCATCAATGCACTACGGGCCAATGAGGACTTTTACCACATCATTTGTAACATTACGGTCATGATTACACCGAATAATCCCTGGTCATAATCATACCAAGTCCATCTATGCACTACAGGCCACAGATGACTTTCAACATTTTATAAACATGAGGATGATGACAATGATATAAGAATTCAATAAAACAAGTTCAAGAATTAATTTATCCAAGAATTAACAACGTCCAAATTGTCAACATGATATTGCTTTGTGGAGTAAAATTCAAGAATACTTAGAAGAATATTTTCATGAAAAGATACTAGATGAAGCGCAAATATCAAAGATATTCCACTAATTTCATGGAGTATAGAAGTCAAAGTTTTAACCAACTGAGAATAATAAGGAATGGAATAACAACAGAAATCATCATGCATGCGGTACTTCGCATATACAGGTTATTCCAACAGAATAATAATAACGAAACCAGGTCAGGTGAAAATCACACCGACAGGATGTTCCAACAGAATAATAAAGAATGGAATAACAACAGAAATCACCATGCATGCGGTACTTCGCATAGACAGGTTATTCCAAGAGAATAATAAAAACAGAATAATAAAGACGGAACCAGGTCCGGCGTAACGCACAGACAGGATGTTCCAACGGAATAATAAAGACAGAATAATAAAGACGGAACCAGGTCCGGCGTAAAGCACAGACAGGATATTCCAACAGAATAGTAAAGACGGAACCAGGTCCGGCGTAGAACGCACAGACAGGATGTTCCAACAGAATAATAAATAATGGAACCAGGTCCGGCGTAGAACGCACAGACAGGATGTTCCAGCAGAATAATAAGGAATGGAATAATAGAAGAATTTCACCAAGTATGCGGTACTTCGCATAAACAGGTTATTCCAACATAATAATAAAGAATGGAACAACAGCAGTTCTCTTCATGAAGATGAAAGAAAGAAATAATATTCCCTACCTTTGAAAGAAACTGGATATAGGAGTAGTGAGGGAGCAGACTTCTCTTCTTCTATAGATTTTCTCTCTATAGCTTCTCTCTATAATAAATGCTCTATAGCTTTAGTGAATTGGTGAGAAATGAAGGAAGGATGAGCTTCTATTTATAGGAAAATATAGTTTCGATAATTGCACGTTTTGGGGCTCGAAATATTATAATACAATACCTCTAACTTTTCATTCATTTTTAATTCAATCATCCAAGTATTATCAACTTGCACCAACTCCCCTAATAGTAAATCATGTGAATCAATAGTAAAATTATGTGACTCAATAGTTCTAAACATGTGAAAAATTAATTACAATATAGTACCTCCCTCTATACCTCTATTTTTAACTTAGTCATGCAAGTATTATCAAACTTGCACCAACTCCCCTAATAGTAACAAGAATGTGAGTCAATAGTATAACATGTGAACAAATAGTTATAATAATGTGAAATAATAGCAATCAATTGCTCATTTATCCGATTAAATACTCGATTGGTCAATATAACCTTCAGATATCAATTATTATCAAAATAAATATAAATTTTTACTAACACAAACAATTCCAACATAATGAAACCATTTTTATCAAAATATAAATTTTGAAATTTCGAAGTTTGACTTTTTCCAAAAAAGTCAACTGTTGACTTTTTGACCAAATAGTAAATTTCGAAAAATTTTGTGTTTATAGACTATTTTTACTAATTTCGACGTTCCGGACTCAAATATCACGTCTGCGTCTCCAAATTCAACTCCGAACAACATTCATCATTAATATTATAACTCATGAATAGTAACTCGTGAATAGTACTCCGACACGAAAAGTGTCCCAAATACCCGAGTGAACAATACTAGAGTGAATAGTAATTTAGGTGAATAGTAACTCGTGAATAGTAACTCGTGAATAGTAACTCGTGAATAGTACTCCGACACAAAAAGTGTCCCGAATACCCGATTGAACAATACTGAGTGACTTCTCACATAAACATCAATAATCAATATTGTGTGCTACCATGCAACCACGCGTATTACTGTACTTTTAACACCGGGTGTTTCAATAGTTAAAGGTAAAACTTCCGCCGTTATTTTCATAAAATATTTTTGTCGTTTTCTCAATCCGACAATAATTCCGTTGTGGGGTCCACCAATAATTGTGTCGTCGTACGAATATTCTCCGACAAAAATAATATTCCCCGACCAATCGAATATAATACAACAACTTGTATACTTTGCAAAATTTATAAATACTACCCACAACTATAATATTATCTCAAATTCACACCATAATATTAAAAAAATATTTCGAGAAATTTAAATCTTTATTCATAAAATCTGGGGTCTCACAAATGACGACTTTTACCACATCATTCGTAACATTACGGTCATGATTGCACCGAATAATCCCTGGTCATAATCATACCAAGTCCATCTATGCACTACAGGCCACAGATGACTTTCAACAGAATATAAACATGAGGATGATGACAATGATATAAGAATTCAATAAAACAAGTTCAAGAATTAATTTATCCAAGAATTAACAACGTCCAAATTGTCAACATGATACTACTTTGTGGAGTAAAATTCAAGAATGATTAGGAGAATATTTTCATGAATAGATACTAGATGAAGCGCAAATATCAAGGATATTCCACAAATTTCATGGAGTATAGAAGTCAAAACTTAACCACTGAGTATAATAAAGAATGGAATAACAAAAGAAATCACCATGCATGCGATAGACCGCACAGACAGGTTATTCCAACAGAATAATAAATAATAGAACCAGGTCCGGCGTAAACGCACAGACAGGATATTCCGACAGAATAATAAATAATGGAACCAGGTCCGGTGTAAAACACACAGACAGGATATTCTGACAGAATAATAAATAATGGAACCAGGTCCGGTGTAAAACACATAGACAGGATGTTCCAACAGAATAAAAATAAAAACGGAACCAGGTCCGGTGTAAAACACACAGACAGGATGTTCCAACAGAATAAAAATAAAAACGGAACCAGGTCCGGTGTAAAACACACAGACAGGATGTTCCAACAGAATAATAATAAAAACGGAACCAGGTCCGGTGTAAAACACACAGACAGGATGTTCCAACAGAATAAAAATAAAAACGGAACCAGGTCCGGTGTAAAACACACAGACAGGATGTTCCAACAGAATAATAATAAAAACGGAACCAGGTCCGGTGTAAAACACACAGACAGGATGTTCCAACAGAATAATAGAAGAATGTCACCAAGTATAGGGTAGACCGCGTATACAGGTTATTCCAACAGAATAATAAGAAATGGAATAACAACAGTTCTCTTCATGAATAAGAAAGAATAACACCCCTTACCGTTTTAAAGAAGAGCTGAAATAAGGAAGTAGTTAAGTAGCAGAATACTCTTCTTCTCTCTCTCTATAGTTTCTCTCTATAGTTTCTCTCTCTAGAGTTCAGTGAATTCGTAAGAAATAATGAAGGAATGAGCTGCTATTTATAGAAAAATAGAATGCATAGTAACTAATCCATGAACGGTCCAGATTGATTACTTTAATCTGACGGTCCATATTTAAAGAAAAATCTTTTAAATAAAATATAATATATTCTATTTATAGAATAACTTTAATAAAGTATTCTGTTTTATATAAAAAGATGTTTCTGTTTTATTACGTTAATAATACGAATAAAACAAAACGTCATTATCGCTAAATAATTCATATTATTAACTGACAATAATTGAATCAAACTGAGTGACTTCTCACATAAGCATTAATAATCAATACCGTGTGCTACTATGCAACCACACGTATTACTGTACTTTTACTACCGAGTAGTTCAACAGTAACAATGGTAAAACTTCCGCCGTTATTTTTAATAAATTATTTTTGTCGTTTTCTCAATCCGACAATAATTTCGTTGTGGGGTCCACCAATGATTGTGCCGTTGTACGAATATTCCCTGTTAAAAAGAATATTCCCCGACCAATCGAATATTTTATAACAACTTGCGTACTTTGCAAAATTTATAAATATTACCCACAACTATAACATTATATCAAATTAACTCCATAATATTCAAAAATGATATTTATAGAAAATTCATCTTTATTTATAAAAGTTGGGGTCTTACAACCTCCCCTTCTTATGAAATTTCGCCCTCGAAATTAGGGTACGTACCTGGTATGTCGAAGAGGTAAGGATACCTTGATTTCATTTCAGATTCTAACTCCCAAGTCATTTCCTCAACATCGTGGTTTCTCCACAAAACTTTGACTTGAGGTATAACCTTGGAGCGTAGAATATGTTCCTTCTTATCCAAGATTTGAACAGGAACTTCTTCATACGTCAAATCTTCCGCTATTTCGTCCGGTTCTAACTCAATAATGTGGTTCGGGTCTTCCACATATTTGCGTAACATGGATATGTGAAAAACGTTATGAACACGAGACATACTTGGCGGTAAAGCGAGTCTATAAGCCACAGTTCCTACTCGATCGAGGATTAAAAATGGACCGATGAATCGAGGATTGAGCTTTCCTCTCTTTCCAAATCTCGTAACTCCTTTCCATGGAGCAACACGTAAGAACACATGATCTCCTACATCAAATTCCACGTCCTTTCGATGAAGATCAGCATAACTCTTTTGTCGATCTTGTGAGGTTTTTATACGTTGTCGGATCGTTTGAATCTTTTCTGTAGTCATACGTACCAACTCCGGTCCCAACAACGTTGCTTCACCCACCTCATCCCAGCATACTGGAGAACGACATTTTCTTCCATACAATGCTTCGAATGGAGCCATGCCAATACTTGCTTGATAACTGTTGTTGTAGGAAAACTCCACCAATGGTAAGAACTTGTCCCAACTTCCCTTGAAGTCAAAGACACAGAGTCTTAATAGATCTTCAAGAGTTTGAATAGTCCTCTCTGATTGTCCGTCCGTCTGAGGATGATATGCTGAACTAAATCGTAAATCCGTGCCCATAGCTTTTTGTAAACTAACCCAAAATCGTGAAGTGAATCTTGGGTCTCGATCAGAAACTATGGATACTGGCATACCATGCAGTCTTACAATCTCGTTTATGTACATACGAGCAAGACGTTCAAGTGTATAAGTTTCTCGTATCGGTAAAAAATGAGCAGACTTGGTCAATCTATCAACAATGACCCAAATCGCATCAATACCTTGAGAAACCTTAGGAAGACCGGTAACGAAATCCATGGTAATGTGCTCCCACTTCCATTCTGGAATTTCAAGTGGTTGCAATGGACCTTTTGGTACTTGATGCTCCGCTTTGACTCGTTGACAAGTTAGACACCTTGAGATAAACAACGCTATCTCTCTCTTCATATTGCTCCACCAAAATGTATGACGAAGATCATGATACATTTTGGTACTTCCAGGATGGATTGCAAACGGTGTGTTGTGCGCCTCCATCATGATTTCATACTTTAAATCAGGGTTGTTAGGAACACAAAGTCTGGAGTTGACTCGAAGTATTCCTTCTTCATCGATTCTTGCTTCCGGCATAGCACCTTCTTGCACTTTCTTCCTCATACGCATCAGCTCCAGGTCTGTAGCTTGAGCAGCTTTAACTTTATCGATTAAAGTCGGTTCTACTCGTATATTCGCCATCATCACATGGGTCCCTGGAGTCTTTAACTCTATCTCCATCCTTTGCAAATCACACAAAATGGGCCTTTGTGTTGACAATATCGCACTCGTACTTGCATATGATCTTCTACTCAATGCGTCAGCTACCACGTTCGCTTTTCCAGGATGGTATTGAATGGTATGATCATAATCTTTCAACAGTTCAAGCCAACGTCGTTGTCGCATGTTGAGTTCCTTTTGAGTGAAGAAATATTTGAGGCTTTTATGATCCGTAAAGATCTCCACCTTCTCCCCATACAAGTAATGCCTCCAAATTTTAAGTGCAAAGACAACAGCTGCCAACTCTAGATCATGAGTAGGATAATTCCTCTCATATTCCTTGAGTTGTCTTGATGCATAGGCTATGACTTTTCCATGTTGCATGAGAACACATCCCAACCCTTTGCTCGAAGCATCACTGTAGATGACAAATCCCTCCGAGCCAGATGGTATTGTTAGAACAGGTGCTGAAATGAGTCTCCTCTTGAGTTCTTGAAAACTCTGCTCACATTCTTCGCTCCAACCGAACTTTGTATCTTTCCGAGTCAGCTGAGTTAATGGAGTAGCGATTCGAGAAAATCCTTCCACGAATCTCCGATAATAACCAGCTAAACCAAGAAAGCTACGTACTTCGGTCACTGATTTAGGTTGCTCCCAGCTTTGAATAGCTTCAATCTTTGCCGGGTCAACAGATATTCCACGACTTGATACTACGTGCCCAAGGAATGCTACCTCTTCCAGCCAGAACTCGCATTTCTTCAACTTGGCATAAAGTTTGTATTCACGAAGCTTTTGGAGTACCAGCCTCAAGTGTTGCTCATGATCTTCACGGCTTTTGGAATAAACAAGGATGTCATCGATAAAGACGACCACAAAGTGATCCAAATATTCCTTGAATACCCTGTTCATCATATCCATGAAGGCAGCAGGAGCATTAGTCAATCCAAAAGACATAACTAAGAATTCATAATGCCCATACCGAGTTCTGAAGGCCGTCTTTGGAATATCCTCAGTTCTAACCTTCAGCTGATGATATCCAGAACGAAGATCGATCTTTGAAAAGAATTGTGCTCCTTGCAACTGGTCAAACAGGTCATCAATACGTGGCAATGGGTACCTATTTTTGATGGTGACATGATTCAACTCCCGATAATCAATACAAAGTCGCATACTCCCATCTTTCTTCTTCACGAACAGAACAGGAGCACCCCAAGGAGAAGTACTAGGACGAATAAAACCAATGTCTAACAATTCCTGCAGTTGGGTCTTTAACTCCTGAAGTTCAATAGGAGCCATTCGATATGGGGCTTTGGAAATGGGTTTTGTACCGGGTTCAAGGTCGATACAAAATTCAATTTCACGCTCTGGGGGTAGGCCAGGAAGTTCTTCGGGAAATACGTCAGGAAATTTATTAACAACAGAAATATCATTCAAAGCTGACGTATTTTTGTTTAGATCTGTGACATGAGCTAAGAAAGCTTGACATCCGTTTTTCAATAAACGAATAGCTTTATGGCTTGAGATGACAGCGATTGATTTTAATGGTTTGGTTGCTTGAATTCGCATAATAGGTCGATTAGGAATATGAAAGCTAACAACCTTACGAAAACAATCAATTTTTGCATGATGAGTAGTTAACCAATCAATCCCTAGAATCACGTCAAATGCAAGTATTTTTAATGAAATCAGATCGACAGGTAATGTGTGGGTACCAACTTGAACCAAACAAGACTTATAAACCGTGGATGTAATGAAGGTTTCTCCCAATGGAGTTTCAACAGCTAAGTCAAAGTCTAATTTCTCCGGAATCAAATTTAATCGATGAGCGCAAGTAGGAGAAATAAAAGAATGGGTAGAACCGGTATCAAATAAAGTATAGACTTCGTTAGAGTTTATGATAAGCTTACCCGTGATGACCTCATTCGGGTTCCTTGCTTTCTGGGAGTTCACAACAAACGCTCTCCCTTGCACAACCGGTTTTGACTTTTCTGGGACGGCCTTTGGTGCCTCCATCCTAGCTGAATTTGTCTTCGGTAAACGACAAAATCGGGCTAAATGACCTTCTCTTCCACAATTATAACATGCTTTGGACGGCATCGCGCAGTTTGGACTGATGTGCCCCTCCCCTCCGCATTTGAAACATATGATAGGTGGTCGTTCTCCTTCCTTAACGACAGGTGCTGGTGCTGACGTCTTTCCATCATTGTTGAATCTCCTCTTCTTGAAATGTCCATTCTTATTATTTTGGCCCTGATTACCACCGAAGTGGTTACCATTTCTGGCCTGTTGATTCCCTCCACGCTTGTTGTCACCGCTTCGATGACTGCTTTCACTGGTATTATCATTTTGCCGGCTGCTCTCTTTTGGTTGCGTTGTCTCGTTATCGCGCTCCACCAACTGAGCCCTATTTACAACATCTGAATACAAACACAGTTTATGAGAAACAAGATGTTGACGTATCTCCGGCTTCAAACCTCTTAAAAACATCCGCGTCATTCTTTCTTCATTATCCACCAGGTGGGACGCAAACCGGGATAACTCCGCAAATTTTGCCTCGTACTGCGACACGGTCATATTATTCTGCTCCAATTTGATGAACTCCACCTCCTTCATGTGACGAATACTCTCGGGAAAGTATTTGTCGTTAAACAGCTCTTGGAACTTCTCCCAGGACATCTTCAGTGCGGCAGGTTGAGTACGCTTTATCGATTCCCACCAGTAATCTGCCTCTCCTCGCAACATAAAGGCGGCAAAGGGAACCTTTTGCTCCTCGGAGCAACCCAAGACATCAAATATCTTGGTGATCTGCTTTATCCATGTTTCAGCTACAAGTGGTTTGGGTTCTCCCTTAAACTCCGGTGGTCCCAGCTCCTTAAACTGTTTAGCGGTGACCGCCTGAGAGTTTCCAGTATTTCCACCTACGTTGTGGACAGGAGCCGCTTTCACCTGTTGTTGCATGAATTGCATAAAGCCTCTGAACATTTGATCATTCATCATTTGGTCAGTGTTGTTGTTTGCATGAGGATTGTCACCTTCCTGATGCACATTATCCTGATTATTGATATGTGGTGAATCAACAGTCGCCTGTGCTCCATTGCTATTCTCAACATTCTCAGATGCCATTTTCAGATACTGCCACAAAATAAAAATTAATTGATATGTCATATTTTATCCTTATATTATGACCGACCAATTAAATACCATGCAAATAAACTTAGGTAGGTCATACTAGCGAAGGAATTCCCCGTCTCTCCCCTCCTAGTTCTATTCTCACATCTTAGCCAGGGATCATATCCCTAAGCTCTGATACCAACTGTGACGCCCCCAAAATTAGGTATACATCACCCATCTTGGGTCGTCAGATACATAGTACAAAATACAAATACAACTTACTAATACAACTGTCGTGTACAATACGACAAAACATAAACTGTGAGTTTGAATACAAATATTATCTTCTAGAGAGTATTCATACTCAAAAGGAGTCCTCATTACATTTATTAACACACTATTACATAGAATAGTGAGGACTACTAACTAATACTATCATTCGGACCATCACTCCGTTCCCCGACTTGCCCCAGCTACGTTCTCATTTCCTGAAGAGAACAGTGAAAGAAAGGGTGAGCTCAACTAGCCCAGTAAGAAATATTATGACTAAGATAATGCAGAATAAATTATCATTAGCCTTCAACAATGTTAAACTGATAAAATATAATAGACATCAAGTTTAACTGCAGCGGAACAAGCAATCCATTAAAAGAGTCAAGTAGAAAATAAACTCTACTATCTTTTATGATTTAAAAGATTTTCCAACACTGTGATCGCTGAGACTCAGCTTAATAAAATAATCCACATCATCGAATCACCCCTGCACTACGGCCAAGGATATTCGTATATTCATTAATGGTCATGATCATGCCAACAACTGTCCATCAATGCACTACGGGCCAATGAGGACTTTTACCACATCATTTGTAACATTACGGTCATGATTATACCGAATAATCCCTGGTCATAATCATACCAAGTCCATCTATGCACTACAGGCCACAGATGACTTTCAACAGAATATAAACATGAGGATGATGACAATGATATAAGAATTCAATAAAACAAGTTCAAGAATTAATTTATCCAAGAATTAACAACGTCCAAATTGTCAACATGATACTACTTTGTGGAGTAAAATTCAAGAATGATCAGGAGAATATTTTCATGAATAGATACTAGATGAAGCGCAAATGTCAAGGATATTCCACAAATTTCATAGAGTATAGAAGTCAAAACTTAACCAACTGAGTATAATAAAGAATGGAATAACAAAAGAAATCACCATGCATGCGATAGACCGCACAGACAGGTTATTCCAACAGAATAATAAATAATGGAACCAGGTCCGGCGTAAACGTACAGACAGAATATTCCGACAGAATAATAAATAATGGAACCAGGTCCGGTGTAAAACACACAGACAGGATATTCCGACAGAATAATAAATAATGGAACCAGGTCCGGTGTAAAACACATAGACAGGATGTTCCAACAGAATAAAAATAAAAACGGAACCAGGTCCGGTGTAAAACACACAGACAGGATGTTCCAACAGAATAAAAATAAAAACGGAACCAGGTCCGGTGTAAAACACACAGACAGGATGTTCCAACAGAATAATAATAAAAACGGAACCAGGTCCAGTGTAAAACACACAGACAGGATGTTCCAACAGAATAAAAATAAAAACGGAACCAGGTCCGGTGTAAAACACACAGACAGGATGTTCCAACAGAATAATAATAAAAACGGAACCAGGTCCGGTGTAAAACACACAGACAGGATATTCCAACAGAATAATAGAAGAATGTCACCAAGTATAGGGTAGATCCGCGTATACATGTTATTCCAACAGAATAATAAGAAATGGAATAACAACAGTTCTCTTCATGAATAAGAAAGAATAACACCCCTTACCGTTTTAAAGACGAGCTGAAATAAGGAAGTAGTTAAGTAGCAGAATACTCTTCTTCTCTCTCTCTATAGTTTCTCTCTATAGTTTCTCTCTCTAGAGTTCAGTGAATTCGTAAGAAATAATGAAGGAATGAGCTGCTATTTATAGAAAAATAGAATGCATAGTAACTAATCCATGAACGGTCCAGATTGCTTACTTTAATCTGACGGTCCATATTTAAAGAAAAATTTTTTAAATAAAATATAATATATTCTGTTTATAGAATAACTTTAATAAAGTATTCTGTTTTATATAAAAAGATGTTTCTGTTTTATTACGTTAATAATACGAATAAAACAAAACGTCATTATCGCTAAATAATTCATATTATTAATTGACAATAATTGAATCAAACTGAGTGACTTCTCACATAAGCATTAATAATCAATACCGTGTGCTACTATGCAACCACACGTATTACTGTACTTTTACTACCGAGTAGTTCAACAGTAACAATGGTAAAACTTCCGCCGTTATTTTTAATAAACTATTTTTGTCGTTTTCTCAATCCGACAATAATTTCGTTGTGGGGTCCACCAATGATTGTGCCGTCGTACGAATATTCCCGACAAAAAGAATATTCTCCGACCAAACGAATATTTTAAAACAACTTGCTTACTTTGCAAAATTTATAAATATTACCCACAACTATAACATTATATCAAATTAACTCCATAATATTCAAAAATGATATTTATAGAAAATTCATCTTTATTTATAAAATTTGGAGTCTTACAACGACCATTAATGAATATACGAATATCCTTGGCCGTAGTGCAGGGGTGATTCGATGATGTGGATTATTTTATTAAGCTGAGTCTCAGCGATCACAGTGTTGGAAAATCTTTTAAATCATAAAAGATAGTAGAGTTTATCTTCTACTTGACTCTTTTAATGGATTGCTTGTTCCGCTGCAGTTAAACTTGATGTCTATTATATTTTATCAGTTTAACATTGTTGAAGGCTAATGATAATTTATTCTGCATTATCTTAGTCATAATATTTCTTACTGGGCTAGTTGAGCTCACCCTTTCTTTCACTGTTCTATTCAGGAAATGAGAACGTAGCTGGGGCAAGTCGGGGAACGGAGTGATGGTCCGAATGATAGTATTAGTTAGTAGTCCTCACTATTCTATGTAATGGTGTGTTAATAAATGTAACGAGGACTCCTTTTGAGTATGAATACTCTCTAGAAGATAATATTTGTATTCAAACTCACAGTTTATGTTTTGTCGTATTGTACACGACAATTGTATTAGTAAGTTGTATTTGTATTTTGTACTATGTATCTGACGACCCAAGATGGGTGATGTATACCTAATTTTGGGGGCGTCACAATATCAATTATTTCATGGCCCGCCAATAAATATTAACTTGATCATTATCACTTGGGCGATTACACTCAGTTTTAAAATAAAAAAAAATAGAGAAAAGAAATGGACGAAAAATTTAAGTTTTATTTTTAATTTGTATGTTTTTGAGTTTTTTAATAAACGGAAAAGAAAATAAATGGATAGAAAATTTGACTACTTTTTTTCTAAAGTTTTCCGTCCAAAATTACCCTGATTTGAACTAAAAAAAAATTAAAATAAATAATATTTTTATAATTTTCATATTATTCTCAATTTTCGATATAATAAATTTTAAATTATAACTCAATTTATTTTTATTTACACGTATGTGAAAGACTGAACTGTCTTAATACAAAGAAACAAGCTTTTGCTTGACTATGCAAATGAAGATATAAATATTCAAAGGAAAACAGGGAAGAAGTGTAAAGAGTATTAGAGAGGAGAGGCACGAATTCCAAAAACCAGATATAAGATAACTAGATAAGGCGCGAGTAGTGTTTGGGTTATCATTAGAGAAGAGATTGAATTTTTTGAAAAATTTGATTAATAATCTCCGTTAGTATTAATAATACAGATTATATTTGATGACTTTTGGATATGGTATGACAATGGTTTTGTAGAAGTAGTTTTTGTTTAACATTTATTTGGATATTTATATTTGATTATGAAATTTTTTCTTTGATAAAATTTATCTTGCATATTTTTATTCATAATTTAATGGTTATAATTAATAGAAGGGTAAATTTTTTAAAAGTGATATTTTTCTTTTCTTTTTATTGGAACTCAAAAACGCAAAAAAAGAAAATTTTTAAATTTTCTATTTTTTTATATTAAAAAATCAAAAATAACACAAATAAAAAGTTAAAGTTTTCTATTCTTTTCTTTTCCATTCAAAACTGTTGGATCTCATATTGGATTCTCATAAATATATGAACTATTTTGTTTTATTAAGAAAATTTTCTTTTTAATTATGAAATTCATTTTAACGTATATCGACAATTTTTTCGCCATCCCTATTTCGTTAAACTTCCAAACATAGTCCTAGTGACATAGTGACATGGCAAAGATTTGGTGCCAATTAGACTTAACGTGACAATAAGTCTGGGCAGACAAGAAATATGGACCGGTCTAATTTTTTTTTTTTTTAATTGTGATTTTTAAAAATTATATAGTATTTATTTTAACAGTAATTTTTATAAAATATAGTGTTTTAAGCGTAATTTAGATACACATACAAATATAATACAGGGTTATACAGTACAGTCTGTATTTCCTGTCTGCGTAGCAATGCTCTTAACGTGAAGTCCACCTCAAGGCTTTTGATTTTTCGCCGCCTTCGTCTTCTTCGTCTATCCTATTATATTATATTATAATTTATAATTTATAATATATAATACACTTCAACAGAAACCCTAAAAGCTTTCCCATTTTCTGATCAATTCTACCAATCAATCAAACAGTCAATTTGGGAATTAGGTAAATTATATGGAGAGAATAATGGGATTGAAGTACAAGCTAGGTCGGAAGATCGGAAGTGGATCGTTCGGTGAAATCTTTCTGGGTATCTGTTTGCTTTCAATTCTCTCCCTCTCTCTATATGGTTTACTTAAACTGATACTGTTTGTTACATTCTGTTTTTATCCTCTGTTTTTTCAGCTACTCACGTCGATACATTTGAGATCGTTGCTATCAAAATTGTAAGATCAAATCTCGATTACTTCTTTAACCCTTAATTTGAGCTATTATATATATATATATATATATATATATATATATATATATGAATTATGTATTTGTCTAATTTCTATATTATTAGTTACTGTTACTGTTACTGTTAGTAAACTGAGTGTGTAGTCTAGTTAGGTTGAAGCAATAATTTGAGACGCCGGAGGTTTTAGAGCTCATTTGAATCATTCCTGGATATTTAGTTTGTTATGTGCCCTTTGAAGTTTAATGTTGCAGCAAATTTTCATCTTTTAGAAAGCTTGCAATTTTGAGGATAAAAGCTAGTCTTTTACTAGTGTATTTTCTTTTGACTATTTGGAGACCCTTGGATTGAACTTTGTTGAATTGGTAAAATTTGCTTTATATAATTATGTTTAGCAAGAGGTAATGCCTGCTTTAGAAGTTTCCGTTTTATGTTTTAGTAACTCTTAACTTTATAACAAACATGTATCATATTTTGTTAAATTGTGTTCCTGTGAATAACTTTAACTTAGTTTAGCAACATAAACTGTATTCTGATGGATTAATTGATAATCTATTCTTTCCCTTTTGGCATGTAGGAGAATAGGCAAACAAAACACCCACAGTTACTTTATGAAGCAAAGGTGTATAACATTCTTCAGGGAGGAAGTAAGTATAACATAGTATTAGTTTACAATGCTTTTGTATGCATCATGCTGTCCTGATTATTCGCTCTCTTCTTTCAGCTGGTATTGCAAATATAAAATGGTGTGGGGTTGATGGAGAGGACAACGTTCTTGTCCTTGACTTACTAGGACCAAGTCTTGAAGACCTGTTTGTGTACTGCTCTAGGAAGTTTTCACTGAAAACGGTCCTAATGTTAGCTGATCAGATGGTACTTCAAGTTTCTTATATTATTGTTTACTACTGTGTATTCCCTCTGATACTGTTGTTTTTATTTTGACTTTTAGTGGTTTAAAGGGGCTGTTGCCTGTTGTAATTCAAAATTTAATTTAATAGATATGTTATATCATATTGTTTCCATAATATGTATCTTCATTTTCTCTCGTCAATAATCTTGAATAAAACTATGTTAGCAGATTGATGTTGTTAATCAGTCATTTTTCTATCATATTAATCATACCCCATCAAGTTGTCTCGCTTTAAAAGTTACTTTTTCCTGAATACCAAATTGTATTGCATGTGTTACTTCTTAAATTGTTCAACTTGCTGATTATAATCTTTTCAAATCCAAATTGGTTATAATCACTGTTTTTTTGGGGTTTTGATAATCAATTGCAGATTACAAGAATTGAATATACGCACTCTAAGGGGTTTTTGCATAGAGACATAAAACCAGATAACTTCCTGATGGGTCTTGGCAGGAAAGCAACTCAGGTATGTTAGTTATCACATTCTTCTTTAGTGTTTGTAGTGCAGTGACTTTTTTGTTCCTATAAGATTCTTTGCTCTTTATCTCTGTCTTTGCTTTAATTGTGTTATTCTCGTCAGGCTTACCTTATTGATTTTGGACTTGCAAAAAGATATCGTGACCCCACTTCGAGCCGCCATATTCCTTACAGGTATTTGTTTGATTCTTATGAAGTACACTTGCTACTGGTATTTTCTCATAAAGCTAATGAACTTCAGAACACAAACAGGTACATGGATTTCTTGAGAACCTTCTTTGCTCTAGATGAAGTTATTGTTCTAGAAAATTGAACAGGGACGGAACCAGGCTAGTCAAGTGTGGGCGGCTACCGCCCCCACTAGGTTTTTTCCTTCTTTGATATTTGTACATTTTTGTTCTTAGGCTCCCACTAGGTTTATATATTATTTAATAAAAATCAGTTGTATACGGATTGTCTGTAAACTAGTATTTTCACACCCTCCAACTGTGACAAAATTGTATTTTTAGAGAAAATCAAGTAGTTTTGATTTTTTTAACTGATTATGCAATATTACTTATTATGGTAAAATCTATTTAATTACTTTAACACAATCAAAACTCCTTGATTTTCTCTCAAAATCTAAAGTTTGACACTAACTTACAGGCAATTCTTATAGAATATTTTCTCTATTCCATAGTCCATTGGCCTTTACCCTAATTATGAGAATGAATTTACCCACTTCATATAAATTATGATATATATGTTGTTTCTCTTTTGTGGTTAATGAATTCATGGTAAAAATAAGAAGAAAAAAATATACTATTATATATAGTGGTTAAATTTATATTAATTGTTTATATTTTTTATTAAATATATTGTACCAAAGTCCGCCCCCACTAAACCTATACCCTGGGTCCATCACTGAAATTGAATATGAACCTTAAGGGGACAATATTTATGTGTTATGGCCAACAGAGTGCAAAATCTGGAAACTTGTGGATCCTGGAAGGGAGTTAAAGGGGGTGGGTTGGAGGGGATGTCTTTTCTAGAGTCGGATGTTATTTTATTTATATTTTTTTGTTAATGATTTTTCTTCTTTAAATGTATTTTATAATGGTTTTGCTGTTGTTTTTCTTTCTGCCCTCTTCCGCCTGCATTCCATTTCTAAATCTTGTTGTTTTTATGAAGTTTTCTGGTGTCTTATTGCCTTTTCTTTAGGAGCGCCTGAAGTCAGAACAGCAGCTATGTAAGAGTGTATAGTAAAATTTTCTCCAATGTCACTGTAAAATCAAAGATATCTCTTTCGGTTGATTCTGGAAAAAAAATTCTTCATCAAGTTTCCACCTTTATTATGTGGATGGTTATTTCAAGACTGATTATGTTGAATATGTTGTTTTTAATATCTAGTTCATGTTAAATATTTTACTTCTTGGCCTGTGACTAGCTTAAAGATATATCACCGTTGCCTTAGACAATATCATTTAGAAATTTTGCATTAGAGCCTTCACCATGGACCATTTAGAAATGGACTTTTTTGATTGTGTTTCCTGAATGATCTTTATCCTAGTGGCTTTGCATTCTTGTTTTTTGCTCACTTGACCTTCAGTTCACTGTACTTGCTGTACTGATGATTTCTTCTTACATTCTTACACCTATACAGAGAGAACAAGAACCTAACAGGGACTGCACGATATGCGAGTTGCAATACTCATTTGGGCATTGGTTAGTAATGTTCAGTAATGTTTTTTGGTCTATATTATTGTGCATCTCATCTCTCACTTTCTGACCTTCAATCTAGAGCAAAGCCGTCGTGATGATTTGGAGTCTCTTGGCTATGTTTTACTCTATTTTTTGAGTGGAAGGTATGTCCTTTTACTCATTGTTGACAATAATAAAATCAGTAATATTCTATATAGTTTATAGCGTGAATAGAGCTTTTACCCTGAGATAGTTGCACCTTAATTTTTTTTAATTATCCTGTAACTTGTGAATCTGAGGGGATTTCATGAATGGGTGATTTGGAGTCGATATATCTTTTTTTTTTTAATTTAAATTTATTGATTTAGTCTTGACAAATTTTTTAGTTTCCTCTTTCAGCCTTCCATGGCAGGGTCTAAAAGCTGCAACAAAGAAGCAAAAATATGACAAAATACGTGAAAAGAAGTTATCAACTCCTATTGAAGTAAGTTTCTGAATCAGACCAATTTGCTTTACCTTTTGTGATGAAAATTGGAATAATGAAAATTGGCAAAAAGATGACACTGGAAATTCCTTTTCGGATTATAAAATTTCCTCAGCAGCTTATTCATCTAGTATTGGCTGTATTGCTTATTGGATTCCTGTAAATGATTTTATTATCCAGAACTGAGGAGAAACATCATTATTAAAGAACTGTTGTTGTGGCAAACAATATTTCATTTATCTTTTTAGCAATTGTAGTAGTTTTTCACTTATATGCACCTTTTCAGCAACTTTAACAGTTTTGTATATTTTCGTCAGGTTTTATGCAAGTCTCATCCAGTTGAGTTTGCATCTTACTTCCATTATTGCCATTCTTTAACATTTGATATGCAGCCTGATTATGGATTCTTGAAGCGCCTCTTCCGTGACTTGTTTACCCGTGAAGGTTTGTCCAAGTTTTATGACCCACCAAATTCTTGAACCCTTCAGATTCACTGGTTGTGGAACTGCTACTTAAGTTGACTTCTTGAGTTACATGTTAATTGATTTTTTTTTTAAATTTTACTATCTAATAATTAATTATGACTAAATATAATTTTTATATATGCTGTTGGTTGTTAAAAGGATTGATTATTAAGTTGCGTGATCATTGTTCTCTTCAGCGTGATAGTATAATATAAATGATCTTCTCTGGTCCTCTCTTTGATGATTGTTATTCTGGATATCTCTTGTAGTTAATAAAGATCAACTTGTTATTGTCCTTGTACAATATAATGTACAAGGTGGCATATCGTGTTGATGATTATTTCATTAGAGCATCGACCGAACATGAAGTTGATTGTTTGTCTCTTAATGATGTGTTTCACTCATTTCCATTGCTGATAGATTATGAGTTTGATTATGTGTTCGACTGGACCATTCTAAAGTATCAACAATCGCTCAAGTCGAAGGCACAGTTCAAGGACTCTGTAAGTATTTCCATGAGCTTTTTCTTCCACTAACTATTTCTTAATACTCACTATTAGAATTGTCAGATTTCTTTGATTTCCTGTGTTTCTTTAGCTTATTTTCATTTGGATAATTCCAAATTATGGTTAGTGTCTTCTATTTTATATTATTTATTTCTTATTTCTCATTTTATATCATTTTTTTCTTGATCATGAGATGATCCCAGAATTTACAGCCACCGTCTGGAATGACCAGCACAAGATTGTTACCAGTGGATATGGATAAGAATCAAAGTAAGTCGTTAAGTGTGCACCTTTTATGCTTGATGATGTATCTTCTTATACAATGATAAATTTTACCTGCTTTTCATCGAAGTAAAACAACTTGAAGAATTGTATGGCGCTTCTTGAATGTCTTAAGAGAGTCATGAGTGAGGGTCTTTGTTTGTGCTAATCTAAGATACTATTTGAAGAATATAGATTGGGATGACATTTATGCTCCTATGGA
The DNA here is from genome assembly GCA_016801055.1 of Panax notoginseng. Taxonomy (NCBI): domain Eukaryota; kingdom Viridiplantae; phylum Streptophyta; class Magnoliopsida; order Apiales; family Araliaceae; genus Panax; species Panax notoginseng. The sequence goes on along the minus strand of CM029020.1, from coordinate 30,574,909 downwards.
AATTCAAATCCTATGTTAAGGAACATATCTACACAGGAATCAGTTGTGTGACATTGGAGCCATCATTAATATATCAGAATTGTATAGGGACACATATATTTGATATGAACATGGGCACTAATGGAGTTCAAACTTGTCTTTTACACAGCATTATCGAGAGATAAGTTGGATCTATGAAGCTCTGAGTCATTAATGTTTTGACTCTCATGTAATGTGATCTTTTAGATAGCACTGCTGCATGGAAACAAGACAAGCATAACATAACGTATATTGAAGTTGAACTGCTGAAGTATTCCTCTCGAGTTCAACGAATTAGGTCCATATCACGCAATGGGAGGGCACATTTGTTTGGAAAATTAATACATCAGGAACAGGAATCTTAAAATTATGTTTTCCAGGTTGAATTGATGTGGAACAAAATTATATTATAAAGTCTAAATCAGAAAATGTGCAGTGTGTAATTATTTGCGTACGTTAACAATGTTATTATTGATATATGTGTTTGTGGTATATATGTTTGTGTATCTTTAATTTAGAAGTCAGAGTTCCACAAGTTTGTATTAACTTTTCATTGTGAAGATTATGACTAATAAAAACTTCATTTTTTCTAAACTATTTATGTTTTAGTCACTAGTAAAGAGTCTAGAGACTATAATTTATAGTTTTGACTTGAAATTGTCATCTAGGACACAGTAAACTTAGTCTAAGACCAAGTGGAAAGCCGGGGAGACACTTGTTTTCTTTATCTTTATAATCAAATGTTATTGTTTTGTTCATCTTAACTTAGAAATGACATTTAGATGTTTAACAAATGGAAATTTCGGCTCATGTCTTCTATTTCAGGCGGCAATACTTCTTATTTAGCTGAAAGTACCGAGAACAGAATATCAAGTAATCTCACACGTCCTGATGGTCATATGTGTTTCAGTTCAGGACTAGCACACAATTTGAATGCAGCAGATAATTTGGTTAAGAAACATGTGAGTTAATGTTTGATGGAGATCACATTTATGTTCATCTGCTTACTTACCATTCCCTATTCGGAGGGACCTAAGTGGCCTTTATTTTCCAAGAAAATACATCCATATTATTGCTCCATGAGACAACAAATGCCTTTTTTATTTATTTTCTTTTATATTTAATGTACTTTGAGAAATACAATAAATGTATGGATGTGTCGCTACTTGCTTGTTTCACTTACCAGTAGTTTTCAGTATAATTTGGCATTCTTCAAACCAAAGTCATTTCTGATTTTGATTATTACAGGCTGTAAATAATGCACACATGCCATCTACTTCTACTTTGGGTGGCGCTTTCAAAAGAAATCTCCCAAAAAGAGAAGACCCTGATACTGCAAATATTGACCAAGGGCGTAATGGTAAAACTGGTGCTTCAAGCAGTTGGATGCAATCACTGCACCGTATTTCTTCAGCCAAGTGACTGGTACGGAACTGCATTGGACACACTACTTACTCATATGGCTTTATGTGATACTGCATGAGGCATGGATGGCGATATAAGTTACAACTGTAGACTGTAGATCAACCTCTAAGTTTGTTTTTTCTTTCTTTTAGACGTCTATATGGAGGGGATTCACAGAGGGCGTGACAGATTCACCGATGTTGTAAAGTTATTGAATGGGTTCTGTACCAGATCGCAGGATTTGTATTTCTCCTGAGGTGACTGTGAGTACGAACATGTTGCATGATGCTATAAATTTACTTGTCCAGATTTGGTTGTCTTTAGGTATATAGATGGAAAATTGACTAAAATTGTTGCATGTTTTACGCTTGGATGATGTGTAAAGTGTCTTCCAATTTTTTTTTGTTGTTGATAGATCACAAAGTTCCTTTGTTTTTTTTGGTTGTTTTGATATTGTATTTCATTCAATTCAGGATTGAGTTGCTTTCTGTCTTTATTGCTTTAATTCCTTTGGATCAAAGGCCTGGATGTTCACCTGGATCAGTTTTAACCTAGGTACCAAGTCCTTCAGAGTCTTAACACTATATTCTAGTGTTTCAGGTACTTTAGAGACAAGTATATTATACTTGTGTCTTTTGAAGCTTTGGTAGAGCTTCTTGTTCTCAATTTTTTTAGTTACTGCTCATTTGCAAAAATTTTTACTTTCAGATTCTGTTGTAGATGGGTCTAAAAGTATTACTAATGAAGGGACCCCACTGGAAGTCTCGATTTCAAATCAACCTGCTTTTTTGTAAGAAAATCCAAATCTAACCAGCAATGGGTTTGGAGGTTTCTTTGTTGGAGATTACAAGGTAATTAATAACAGTGCATATATATGTGCAGGTTGACAGAAGTAAGAAATTCAAATGTGTTCTGCTTTACATTTTATGTTCCATGTTATCAAGTGTGTTCTGCTTTACAGTACTTGTTCAATGCAAGTGTGTTCAAGCTGTTGTAATAGAGTTCTCAAGTTTTACCTTTTTATTTGTTCTGCTGTTTGTCTTTTTTTTTTTTCCTTTCGTCATTTTCTTCTACTATTTTTTCTTTCATTTTCAATTTAAGATATTTTTAAACTCATTCTTTTAAGTTTTATTGTTTCATAATTTTTAATAAGTCATTTCAATTTTGGGTTTGAAAATGTCTCAAATTGACTTTCAAAAGTCAATAATTATTATATAATTTGGAATGGAGGGAGTACTATTTTAGTGCACAGTTATCTTTACGATGATTTTTCTTCAAATAATGTACTTACATCAGGGTCAATTAGTAGACAAACAATATGTTTTATCTTTTGCCTTGTTTGGGCAGCAGCAGGCTATTTGACCTAATACAGGTTTTTATGTGTGTATATTGACACTCTTTCTTTTCAAATCACGATACCTGTTTATCATCTAAAATTCTGATGATTGTTAGTATCATCTCCATTACCTTTGCAGCTCTTGAGCATGATGATTAAATTAAAATACTCTACAAATACTTGTGAGATCTTATATTTCCATGTTTTGTGATGGCTCTTTTTATGTGTGCATATTGAAGTTCTGATGATATTACAGTTCGAGCAAATTCTTGCTGGTTAGTAGAAGTTTCGCTTTTTCATATCATCCTATCGTGAAGCATGTTCATTATATATAGTTAGCAGTAATGAGTTTTTATCTCGTAAGACTTGCTTTCTACTTTACTGGCAGAGTAGGATCTGAAGTAAGGAAAGAGTCTTGCGAAGGCGGTAGGCAAAAATATTGAACAAAAAGCCTTAAAAGCAGGTATTATTTACTCCTGCCCTAGTAGTTGAACATCTGAACAGGTGGTATACTACTTTCGCCTACTTGAAAAATTAGTGCTAGGTTCTTCCCGTCTTATATTCAAAAAAAGAAAAAAAAAAAAAAACAACATTCATTATATGCTATATGTTTTTCTTTATATTATCTTATTACTCGATATATAGGTATGCCTCATTTTTTTCCTTGCACTTATTAGAAGGATACAGTAGGCTGTTTTCAAGCCTTGGTGGTCAGATTATGTGCTGGCTTAGCAATATTCCTAGGTACTCGACAATATTAAAAACATCAAAAGAGTTGCCTAATGACAATAGATGCTAATAATGGTTTTAAAGGCGACAAGCGGATACCAAAAGTGCTGAATCAGTCCAGCATAACTCTCTTCTAATTTTCTAAACCCCTTGCTTAGTGTCATTTTAAAGTGTGCTGGCATGTGGATCTATGCGGAGTGCTGAAAAACTTGGTTTCTAAATTGAAACCAAAATATACACTCCAAGGTTGTGAATGAAACTCTTCTCTTGCATCTATACTATCCATAAAAACCAGAGGGCTGCACACCATTGAAACAACAAATCTTTAAACGAAAGGTGCTTATCCAACACTGGACCTCAAACATCACAAGCAAATGTTAGGACTGGTTAACAAACCATTATACCAAAAGAGCTGAATCAAAACAGCTCCTGCAAATGTGCAAGTCATGAACAGATTGGCTGGGTGTCCCAATACCAAATTCGCAAAAATCAAAAGGGGAAACATTTAAACTTTTTAAATTTAATGCTTCACCATTTTCAATAGCTTTCCAAATAAAAATGTCCACTTAAGTTGCAAGTAAAGTGTCTATTCCTTTTTCTAAGAATATATGGACTTGATCATCTTCAAATCCTGAGAAAGACTTGATCATCATACATAGTATTCATTTTTTTTGGATACTGGGTATAGGATTACATGCACCTTTATATAACTTTTATCTTCTTCTTTTTTCTTTTTATAACTTTCAGTTTACCAAGTGTCTAAGAAAACTTTTTCATCTATTGGTGGCCTGGGTTAGGGAAACCTTCGTTTTTATTATGGGATGATCTACAACGAACTTGATTGTAGCCAACATTCACTAAACAGTTGGGTAAATGGATTTTAATACTAGTGTCTGCGCAAATGTTTGGCATCTGTTGGGTAAAAATGCTAAACAGTTGGATTGATGACAATTACAAATATCGTCCTTCCAATTGTTTGACATATCGTTAGGTACATCCAATTTTAACATTGGATCTTTCCCCTTCTTTTAGGTCCAAAGTAGTATATCAAGCTCATTTTTTGTAATTTCTAACATTACAAGGGGTGAACAGTTGATTATATTTAATTCCTTAATGGGGTTATTTTCAGTTCGATAATCTGGCCTCAATTAAATGGAACTTTGTGATGACAACTTAATCATTTCATTTTTTAGTAAGTTTACTATTACATAAAATCGTTCATATGCATATTTTGATGACTCACATGCAGAGCACGTCACGTGGGAAGGCTGTAAAATGAACAAACAGTTCGAGCTTGATTCGTATTCGTTTGACTAAAAGTTCGATCTGAGTTCGACTCGAAATATAAATAAGTCAAATATGAGCAAATTTTAAAGTTTAATAAATTATTCGAACATTCTCAAGTTATAATTTTTTATTGGTATTTAGATCATATTCGTTCGAAAAGTTCAAATTGTTCGGGCTCGATTCGAGATCGTGCTTGACTCGGTAGCTAAATGAGCTTTAATCAAACTTTATTTTATACTTGATAAATTTTGTTAACTAAATCTGAGTAATTCAATATTCGGTTTGACTCGGTTTATTTATACACTTACACGTGGGCTATCAAAATATGTATGCGAGTGTATGTGAACGGTTTTATGTGGTAGTAGATTTATTTTTCATTTTTTTCCCCTTTTAAGTGTAAACTGTGTCTGCTTAGTTGGTCAACTTTTTTTAATGTAAATTAGGTTGCTCTTAAATGTGTAAATGAACCGAACCTAGTTGAGTAAGTATTGAGTTGCTCATATATGGTTCGCAAAATTTATCGAATATGAAATAATGTTTGATTGTGATTTTTTTAGTTACCGAGTCGAACATAATTTCGAATCGAGTTAGAACAATTTGAATTTTTCGATAGAATATTATCTGAATATTAATAAAAAAATTACATTTTGAAGATGTTCGAGTAATATCGAATTTTAAAATTTGTTCATATTTGAACTGTTTATATTTCGAGTCGACTTGAATTGAACTTTTTGTTGAGTGAGTACGAATTGAGTTCGAACTGTTTAGTTTATTTTACAACTTTAGTTGCTCTTATTGACAAATAAAAATTAAAATAAGTTCTCCATGAATTATAATCTTATTACCATTATAATAATAAAGTAACATACGCACATCTCAATCAAATCAGAAGTACGATCTCATCCAGGTTGGCTATATGGACACAAATTCATTGGTTTCTGATCAAAGCATAATATTTAAAAGAAGAAGAAAGTAAACCCACATATGAACATGTGAAATGATTTGTCATTGACTAGAATAATATATATCATATAATAATTAATTTTGATATAGTGGAGAAATGGGTTCTTACTCATGCATAAATAAGTCTATCTGCCTTGGGGCATCAACAGTATATACTTTACTAAAATCTAATGGAAAATAAGGTGTGGAAATGACATGGAGGAAATGACTTAATTTGGCTTGATGTGGTCAGAAAAAGTAAAAAAAGAAGAAGGTTAAATATGACATTTATTTTTGTAATTTTATCCCCTATATGTAGGGATGTTTATGGGTAAAAAAATTGAACCAGTACCGAAAAAATCGAATCGGTACCGAACCGTAATAACCGCAAAAATAAGAATCGGTACCGAATTATCGGTTTCGGTACCGATTCGGTACAAAAGCAGTACCGATTTTTTCGGTTCGGTTTTCGGTAATACCGCATGCATGGTAATATTTATAATTATTAATAAATAATAATAATTAAATAATTTTTTTTAATATATTAACAAAAAAAATTTAAAACTAAGAAATCATCTACAATGTTTAAGCAGTCAAGACTCAAGCTACTGTTCTGTGTGCTAGTAATTCACCAATATCCAATATCCAAAAAAAAATTACTGTGAGCAATATTACAAAATTAGAGACTTTCGGTTACTGTGCTAGTATTTATGTTAGTAATTCAAGCTACTGTGCTAGTAATTCAAGCTACTATTACTTGTGTTAGTAATTAGAGACTTTCGGTTACTATGCTAGTAATTCAAGCTACTGTGCTAGTATTTATGTTGTGAGCAATATTACAAAATTAGAGACTTTCGGTTTTTTTTTTGATTTTTCGGTTTTATCGAATTCGAAATTTCTATTACCGCTACCGGTACTGAAAAGTATAAAAAAAATCAAAAAATCGGTACCGAAAAAAATCGGTACCGCCGGTACCGGTTTCAACCGGTTCGGTAAAAAAATCGAAAAATCGAATTTTTTGAACAACCCTACCTATATGTATATAATACTCTATTTTAAAATATAAGATTATTATTAATTTTTAAAAGTTAATTTGAGACATTTTTAAATTAAAATTGATCTAGATTTATTTAATTTTAACTAGTATTATGATAAATGTTATAAATGAGTAATGTTAGGGTTTCAAATGAGTTTTAAATGACATGATATTGAATATTTTAACAATAATTTATTACATAGTCAATCACATGAGATTTACTCGACTAAGGCTATAGTGACATTATTTGAGACAAAAAAATGGGAGATTTATAACATTATCCTTATAAAATGCATAAGTTTTTTTATTATTTCATAATTGTTACTTCCTCTGTTATTGGATAAAAGTCATTGGATAAAAGTTATGTTTGACTTTTTGTGCATATTAAGAAAATGGTTAAAATGTCAAAGTTGTTTATACTTAAATTTTTATTTAATTGCATAGTTTTCTGCATATAACAGATAATACTCCATAAATATGAATAGAGAATAGAAATATTGACAATTAATATTGGGAATTAAGTTAAAACAAACCAAATAAAGAGAGATAAAATAACATAAGATTTAATGTAGAAAACCCTTGTAGGGAAAAATCACAGGTTAAATTCCGATTCTCTACTATATCAAAATAATAGGCTTACAAAAATTCTCATAAGTTTTATGCCCTAAATCTGGAGATTCCACAATACAACAACATAACTTTTTGCATGGATTAAAAGTTGCAAGACCCTCTCACTCACAATACAACATTTTTGCATAGAATATAAAAGTTACAAAAAAACCTCTCCCTCACACAAATTCACTCACACCCTTTTTCAACTCTTAGTTAGGATGTTACATAACTTTTGATTAGGGCTGTAAATGGTAATTGAAAAATTTATATTCGTTCGCATTCGTATTCGAAAAAAGCGGATATTATTCGTATTCGAAAAAAAACGGATATATCTGTATTCGGTTTAAAGTTATTCACAAATAAACGGATACGAATACGGATATAGGCATATTCGTATTCGTTTAATATCCGACCGTAAATATATCCAACAGATAGTGGATTTCCAAATTCGGATCTGTATTCGAAATTCGTATACAAATAACTTATATATATATATATATATATATATATATATGTATGTATATATGTATGTATTAATTATTATATATTAAACAAAATAATTTTTTTAAAGTGGCATTACTTATATAATAATTAGTTTTCACTATTATATGAAAATTATTTTTAAAATTTATTATTTCACTTCTAAAAAGTAAGAAATAATACTTTTATTCTAATATTAATAAATTGAAATAAATTGATTTAAATATAGTTAATAGATTTTTACTATTATAAAGTTAAAATATTTAAAATGTATTATCTAAAAAGAAAATTATAAACTAGAAGAACAAAACTATAGTTATTAGCTTGTTATAAGTTTTTTACTTTCAAAACTTACTTGCAATGTTGGGAGACGGGAACAATAAACAATATAATTTTATTGTTAAAAAGTGTTAAGTTCGAATTAATTTAGAATTAATCTAGAAGGGGGTTGAATAATTAATTCACGTTTATGAATTTTCGGGTGGAGATAGTATTTATCACTTTCTTTTGCCCAATTATTTAAACATTAGATGTCCAAATATTTAAGGCAAGTCCAAAGTAAATTTAGATCAAGTTGGATTAACTAGTTGACAGTTGTCACATATATATTATAACTCGCACTCTCCATAAATATAATGAAAAAAATAAATTTTTTATAACTATGTAAATTGTAAATTATGTATTGAGGACAAATTATAAATAAAAGTTCTCATAAACATATTATTAAAGTTTTAATCAAGTATTTGAGAAAAAAATAATTAAATATTCAATGTAAACTTTTGAATCTAATTATAAATTATAAATATTCGTACACAATACATTATTACTCCGTACACATAAAATAGACATATCTAAACATTAATAAGTAGAGTTTTAATTTTGAAATTTAGGATTTCAAAAATGATGAAAATTTATTTGAATTATAATTTAGAATATTGATTATTGTATTTAAATATTTATTAAAAATAAATAAATTAACATCCATTCCTTAATAAACTATATTTTAAAACTCATTATTATTTTTATTCTAGTTATAGTTAGGGCTGTAAATGGTAATCGAAAAATTCGTATTCGTCAGCATCCGTATTCGAAAAAAGCGGATATTATTCATATTCGGAAAAAAGTGGATATTATCCGTATTCGGTTTAAAGGTATTCGCAAATAAACGGATACAGATATTACTATATCCGAATCCGTATATATCCGTTTACACCTATACTTTTGATTGTGTTACACTTCAACAACTCAACATAATATTCTATTTATATAATACTCATAATTCTCCTCTTCATATTCAAAATAGGATACTTACGAAATAAAACTCCTACAAAAAATAAGATTCATTCTCATAGTTGGACTCCAACATATAATAAATATCCTATTAAAAATAGGACGTCTTTCTTTCCATAATAACAATTCTTTTCTGAATAGGATTCGAGGAGTAACTCAGTAATTCCTCCTCTTGACTCGAATCCCCGAATACTTCAACTTCATATTTGAATAGAATTCGAGGAGTTTCCTAACAATTCCTCCCTCGATTCGAATCCGCAAACACTTCAACTTCCTCACTTTCACCGTTGTTGTAGTCACCACCATCATCCACATTGTCTGTATTCTCTGCATCATTTGCATCCTTCACATAATCCGCATCATCTCCGCATTACCCACATTATCTGCATCATCTATGTCATTGACATTACTTGCATCATAGTTACCATCATCGATCATCATTTTTTAACATTATAGTCTTCTTCAATAGCATCATCACCACATCGTTGTCTTCATCTTCATTAGCATCTTCAATATCTTTATGATCGAGCAACTTCAACGACGATCCTCCATAACTGCAAAATATATTATTCATCTATATTATGATGAAACTTAAAATTCAAGTCCTTCATTATTCACTCTCTTTACTTGTCACACCAATGCGACTAATTCCCCTCTACCTCGGATCCAATCAACCTAGCTCTGATACCACTTATTGAGAATTAAGTCAACGCAAATCACACAATAAAATAAAGAGAGATAAAACAAAAAGATTTAATGGGGAAAACCTTAAAGGAAAAAAATCAAAAGCCAAACTCCGAATCTCCACTATATCAAAATAATGGGCTTACAACAATTCACATAAGTTTTGCCCTAAAACATGAGGTTCCACAATACTACAACACAACTTTTTGTAAGGATTAAAAGCTATAAAATTTTCTCATCCACAATACAACTTTTTTTGTACGGAATATAAAAGGTACAAAAAAATCCTCTCCCTCACATAAATACAAAACTCACTCGTACCCTTTCTCAATTTTTAGGATGTTACATGACTTTTGATTGTGCTATACTTCAACAACTCAACATAATAGTCTATTTATAGAATACCACAATTCTCCTCTTCCTATTCAAAATATGACATTTACAAAATAAAACTCTTACCAAAAAGAATACTCCTTCTCATAGTTGGACTCCAACATATAATAAATATTCTATTAAAAATAGGACGTCTTTTTTTATATAATAACAATTCTTTTCTGAATAGGATTCGACGAGTAACTCAACAATTAATACTAAGGGTATTAAAAGCAAATTATTGTAAAAATAAATTTTTTAAGGTAAGTATATATTTAACTTGAGATTACCTAAATAAAATAGTAATAAATATTTTTATCCTGAGACGGAGGGAGTATTGAATTATATCAATTTTTAATTCAAAAATATTTTAGATGACTTTCAAAAGTCAATAATAATATTATAATTTGAAATGGAGGGGGTATTTGTTAGTAACTTTGCCTTATAAAAGTATACTTTATCGATTTAGGATATATGGATGAATATGAGTTCTATTATATATATTGCGACAAATTTACGCTAAATTATAATTGTGAAACATATCAATATATATGATTGACATAAACCTAACTATTCATATAAATGATAAAAACAAATAAAAAATGATGAAGCCAACACTACACCGTAACTCACCAAACATATTCATTGGAATATAACACTTATATAATCAATAGCAGCTCATCTGTTGTCTTGGTGGGATATAAAGTATAACTAATATATAAGTTTGAATTGTTTGATAACATTAATTAACTAAAACTCTCTTATAAGTAATATAATTGATAACTAAAGTAATTATTAATATATATGTAATAAAATATAATTTTTGATATTAATTATTATGTACTCATAATATTTTTAATAGATGGTCATTTAGTGATTAAAGTTGAGTAGAAAGTTAAACTAAAATCCTAAATAGAATTTTTAAGTAAAAATTTATTATATAACTAAGTAACTAAAAAACTCTTATAAAAAATAAAATTATTGCAGAATAATAAGTTAATATTAAAATTTGTAGGACCATAAAGCGAGTTTTAGTTCTAGTTAAATTAATACTAACATTATATGGGACCATACAAAATATTTTACTTCTAGTTAAATTTTAGACCAAGACTAAAGTCAAAAACCAAAACCAAGACAAAAAAAATCAAGTTTTGTCTTATTATATTACAACTAGCTAAGTGCCACCTGCAAAGCACAAGTTATTTTTTAAATAAAATTATTTTTAATTTTTAATTTATTTTATATAGTGGTTATAAAATATATTTTTTAAATTTTAAATTGACTTACTGCTATTATTAGAATGACTACAATATTTGCTTAAAAAATGAATGACTACAAATCACATATAATTTATCGAATACTCACAATTAAGGGTTATTAATGTGATTCTTTTATTATTTTTAATTTAACATTAGATTTTTATATAGTTTCAAAATTTCATATTTAGTTTTTATAATCAATCATTCGTATTATATATGCATTTTTAATTAGAGTTCAAAGTTGAGTGAAAATCTAAAAGCCTAAACGTAGTGTTTAAGTCCTACTTTATTATTAATTAAAAGAGCTTTTAATAGTAAAAGTATGTAAAAATACAAACATATGAAAATAAAAATAGGAAGCAAAAAGATGGAAAAAAAAAACAGTTACCAATCGAACCCTTAACTTTCAAAAAATATGACTCAATATATAACGTATTCTTATCCTAATAATTCATATAATAATTTAATTAAAATTTTTCATTTGACGTTGACAAAAAATATACACATTGTTCATTCTTAAAAAACTAACCCTATTTCCCCCCTTCCAAATGGCATTATAATTAATAGTGAGAAAGTCAATAGATATACTCGTCATTGAACATTACATTACAATATATTTTGAATCATAACGTGCCTACCCTAGTTGAAATGTGACATGGAATCTTTTTTCTCCTCACCATGCATGTCCATGATTTCATATATGTTGTCCTCTATATATTAATAAATTGAACCAAGCAAAAGCAATTGTACTAGCTCCTTTGCAATTTGAGAGCCATATAGACTACTCTCATTAAGTTGCAACTGAACGGAACTTTACCGTCGGCAAGTGACAATGGCAAAGATCGCCCTCGGCACGACTCGAGAAGCGGTCCAGCCGGACTGCATCCATGCCCTCATTGTTGAGTTCATTTGCACATTTCTTTTTGTGTTTGTCGGTGTCGGATCTGCCATGACGACGGGTAAAATTTATGTTTTTAATGTCAAATAATGTCTTTTTATGTTCTTTGGTAAGTCGATATGGTCAGAAGTTTTGATAGAGTAACAAGTGTCGCTTAAAGCGTAAGTAAGTTAGTTAAGTGCCGCTAAAACAATTACAAAAGTGTAGTTGAATATATATTTATTCTAGCAGTATAATTTTTCCTCCGCCTGATCACTAGATTTATTTATTTTTTTAAATTTTGGTATATATGTAATAATATTATGTTTTTCATTAGTTATGAAATTTGATTAAATGGAAGTAACTTTGGAACTTCTTTCTTGGCAGATAAGCTGACTGGAAATGCCGTTGTGGGGCTATTTTTTGTGGCCATAGCACATACACTGGTGGTGGCAGTGATGATATCGGCCGGTTTCCGAATCTCCGGTGGTCATCTCAACCCTGCCGTCACGCTCGGCCTATGCGTTGGTGGTCATATCACCGTCTTCCGGTCCATACTTTACTGGATTGATCAGTGCCTAGCTTCCGTAGCTGCCTGTGCTCTGCTCAAGTATCTCACAGGAGGATTGGTGAGTCCTCCTTTGAGGTGTGATTGAGCCCACAATAAAAGTTTATTGGCATAGGCATTATTTTAAAATAACAACTTAAACGAAAAAAAGAGAAAAATTAAAAGAGAAACAAATCACACATAAAACACACAATTTTTTGTGATTCATTTAAAGATGAGTTATTTCACGGTCGGTAAAAAATCAAATTCACTATTTTAGAAAATCCTACATAATACAGTGCAAGATCTCGTCCGTAAAAAATATAATAAGAATTGTAATTCACTATAAAAGTACATAATTATCCCAAAACATGGTTACGTATATCATCTCATAAAAAAGTCCACTTTCTCATTTTGACATGATGAATCAATGAAGTCAACTTTATATACCACTCCAAATTAATTTCTATAGTTTTCCTTCCTTTTATGAATTTCTCTTCAAAGGAAGTGATATTTGTTGTAAGGTAATATTTGGAATTGAACTATTAGTCTTAAATTTTTTGTTTATTTTAAAAATTGAATATTAGACTATTAGTTTCGAAATCATTTAAAGTGGGAGATTATTTAATATCATATTTAACTAAATATTATAATCCATATCATTTGAGATTAAAAATATATAGACAAAATTAACCTTTATCTTTTTTAAAATGACCGCTGTATCTTATTATAGTCATCCATACTCAAACTATCGAGAGTACGATCTCTTTAAATAATTCTGGACAAAAAAATATGAGATTATTTTAAGTTATCCAATGAATAATTTCATTTTAAACAAACACGTGATTAAGATTATTTAATCCTATGATTAGTAGGTTTATAATTTATGAAAATATAATTTTGGGATTATAATTCTTGCAAATGTAGCCTAAGTCTAATGAAAATTTGGTAATTTGATGTTTGCAGATTACTCCAGTACATACACTTGCAGGTGGTATGGACTATTTACAAGGAGTGATAATGGAGATTGTTTTGACATTTTCCCTATTGTTCACAGTCTATGCTACTATTGTGGATCCCAAGAAGGGCTTTCTTGATGGGCTAGGCCCATTGTTGACTGGGTTTGTAGTAGGGGCTAACATCATGGCTGGTGGGGCATTTTCCGGAGCTTCGATGAACCCGGCAAGGTCTTTTGGGCCAGCTTTGGTTGCCGGAATCTGGACCGATCACTGGGTATATTGGGTTGGGCCACTCATTGGCGGCGGACTTGCCGGTCTCATCTATGAGAACTTTTTCATTGTTAGGTCTCATGTTCTTCTTTCAAGAGATGAAGAAAATTACTCGATATGATATATATGAGCCCTAGTGAACTAATTAGTACCTGTTTGCTGCTACTATAAAGCTCCTTCCATGTGTGTTTTGTGCATTGTGTTCGTCCTTAAGTTGTACAACCAATAACGGTTGGTCATATTGTGTGTCTAATAATATCAAATAATATTGTAAACAACAATATTTTGGTTAATTTACATTTAATTATTATAACACATTTTGAATTGTACACCGTGCGAACAAAAGTATAAGTTAAAAGGTGACGACATTGACTCGACGTCCTTTCCACAAGTTTTCTTGATTACATGCCCCGACCCGCAAACATGGATTCCGTGGTGTTTGTTTGTCTATGAATGTCTCTTAATTCACCAGCCTCTGATTCGGTTAGAGGCAAATTTTATTTGATAATTTTTTTCTCTCTCTTAATGTCTCTTAATCATTAAGACAGAAACTCAAATCTTAACTATTAAGAACTACCTCTTAATAGTTTATTTAAAATTTATGGACAAAAATAGCCTCAATAAATATTGGACTCCTTCAAATTCAAATTTCATGATCATTCAAATAAAATTTTTAAATAACTCAAATGGTTAAAATGGTAAAATAGTGTCATTAAGATGTTTTATACTTTTTAGTTATCAAACGATTTTTTAAATTCAGATGATTTAATTGATTAAGATGTATTAATCATTCAGATATTAATTATTCAGTTTTATCAAACACCACATTAAGTGGAGAGAATAATGTCTATATTTACCCACCAAGTTATATTTATAACTAATGCAAATTATTCTTTACAGTTTAATTTAAAGTTTACATCACTCAATCAACTAAGGGGATGTTTGTTTAGAACTGAATACATTTGAATAGCTGAATGTCTGAATCGGTCAACCATTAAGTGCGTTTGTTTTGAAAAAAAATCGTCTGAATGACTGAATCGGTCAGATGATTCAGCTGAATAGCTAATTTAGATTCTTTTGGCTGAATGGCTGAATGAGCAGCTGAATAAAGTAAAAAAAATTAAAAAAATATTAACTATTATATTAAGTAATATTAAATAAATTTACAACAACTTTGAATTTTTTCAGAGGGGTAAAATAATAAAATTTTGTCATTCTGATGTTTCAAACATATTAATTATCAAACAATTTTTTTCATTCAGATTCATTCATTTTTTATCAAACACCTCCTAAATTGAGTAGGATTTGATAAAATTAATTAATAGTATTATGTATCGAGTATGCATACATTTAATTATGCATATAATTAATTGTGATACGTAAAATGAGATAAAGTTTGGCATTAAAAAATTAGTAATAAAAGAGAGAAGAATTTATTAGCATTCTAGTTAATTTCAAACAAGTAGATTAGGGTTTTATGTGCGTGGATGTAACACACAAGAGGTGCTCTTTATAAACTAGTAAATATATATTTGTTCTATGTATGTCTCTACCACAAATTTTAGATTTTCAATTTATTTCTTTTTAACTTTTCAAGTATAGAAATAAAAAAAATGTCCACCTATAACAGAAGAAGAAAAACCCATTAAATTATCACACCCGGAAATCTAAATGAAGGCCAACTTTATGATATCAACTTTATCGTTTCAATTTTCCCTTTTCCATGGAATATTATGAACTACCTGCAATGTAAATTAGACTGTTCCTATAGACAAAAAAATATATTTTATAAATATAATATTACCATTAATTATTATAATAAAGTAATTAATTAATCTTTAAAAGAAGAAGAAAGCAAACTATCCATAAATATGTAAAATGATTTGTGCCCAAGCAGCCCATTGACTCACCATATACACCATACCATATAATAATTAATACCAAAAATAGCTCCCAAAACAATGTCATTTTGTATAGTTCAATACACCCACTTTCATGTTACGTACGAAAGAGTATTTTTATATTATTCTCAAAATATTATTATTATAAAGGGACCTCATGTAAGAGCGTGAGGTAGCTCTCATCACCTCCCAAGTACTCATAAATAATTAATTAATATTAATACTTAATTTTTATATAGTGACGTGAACTCCAAATTAAATCGTAAAAAATATTCTCACATCGACTATAAAGGTGACTTGGTGTGGATAGATTTAATTTGATCTTATATTTTGAAACACAAAAAAATTTTGTTAATAATTTTGCCTTGAAAAAGTGTATTGTTACTTTAAGATGAATGAAGAGTATATGAAGTAGGGGAAATTTTTGAGAAGAATTAAATTTTATGTAAGACCCCAACTTTTATAAATAAAGATGAATTTTCTATAAATATCATTTTTGAATATTATGGAGTTAATCTGATATAATGTTATAGTTGTGGGTAATATTTATAAATTTTGTAAAGTACGCAAGTTGTTATATAATATTCGATTGGTCGGGAAATATTCGTTTTAACAGGGAATATTCGTACAACGGCACAATCATTGGTGGACCCCACAACAGAATTATTGTCGGATTGAGAAAACGACAAAAATATTTTATTAAAAATAACGGCGGAAGTTTTACTATTGTTACTGTTGAACTACTCGGTAGTAAAAGTACAGTAATACGTGTGATTGCATAGTAACACACGGTATTGATTATTAATGCTTATGTGAGAAGTCACTCAGTTTGATTCAATTATTGTTAGTTAATAATATGAATTATTTAGCGATAATGACGTTTTGTTTTATTCGTATTATTAACGTAATAAAATAGAAATATCTTTTTATATAAAACAGAATACTTTATTAAAGTTATTCTATAAATAGAATATATTATATTTTATTTAAAAGATTTTTCTTTAAATATGGACCGTCAGATTAAAGTAATCAATCTGGACCGTTCATGGATTAGTTACTATGCATTCTATTTTTCTATAAATAGCAGCTCATTCCTTCATTATTTCTTACGAATTCACTGAACTCTAGAGAGAGAAACTATAGAGAGAGAGAAGAAGAGTATTCTGCTACTTAACTACTTCCTTATTTTAGCTCTTCTTTAAAACGGTAAGGGGTGTTATTCTTTCTTATTCATGAAGAGAACTGTTGTTATTCCATTTCTTATTATTCTGTTGGAATAACCTGTATACGCGGTCTACCCTATACTTGGTGACATTCTTCTATTATTCTATTGGAACATCCTGTCTATGTGTTTTACACCGGACCTGGTTCCGTTTTTATTATTATTCTGTTGGAACATCCTGTCTGTGTATTTTACACCGGACCTGGTTCCGTTTTTATTATTATTCTGTTGGAACATCCTGTCTGTGTGTTTTACACCGGACCTGGTTCCGTCTTGTTATTATTCTGTTGGAACATCCTGTCTGTGTGTTTTACACCGGACCTGATTCTATTATTTATTATTCTGTCGGAATATCCTGTCTGTGCGTTTACGCCGGACCTGGTTTCATTATTTATTATTCTGTGGGAATAACCTGTCTGTGCGGTCTATCGCATGCATGGTGATTTCTTTTGTTATTTCATTCTTTATTATACTCATTGGTTAAGTTTTGACTTCTATACTCCATGAAATTTGTGGAATATCCTTGATAATTGCGTTTCATCCAGTATCTTTTCATGAAAATATTCTTCTAAGCATTCTTGAATTTTACTCCACAAAGAAGTATCATGTTGACAATTTGGACGTTGTAAATTCTTGGATAAATTAATTCTTGAACTTGTTTTATTGAATTCTTATATCATTGTCATCATCCTCATGTTTATAAAATATTAAAAGTCATCTGTGGCCTGTAGTGCATAGATGGACTTGGTATGATTATGACCAGGGATTATTCGGTATAATCATGACCGTAATGTTACAAATGATGTGGTAAAAGTCCTCATTGGCCCGTAGTGCATTGATGAACAGTTGTTGGCATGATTATGACCATTAATGAATACACGAATATCCTTGGTCGTAGTGCAGGGGTGATTCGATGATGTGGATTATTTTATTAAGCTGAGTCCCAGCGATCACAATGTTGAAAAACCTTTTAAATCATAAAAGATAATAGAGTTTATTTTCTACTTGACTCTTTTAATGGATTGCTTGTTCCGCTGCAGTTAAACTTGATGTCTATTATATTTTATCAGTTTAACATTGTTGAAGGCTAATGATAATTTATTCTGTATTATCTTAGTCATAATATTTCTTACTGGGCTAGTTGAGCTCACCCTTTCTTTCACTGTTCTCTTCAGGAAATGAGAACGTAGCTGGGGCAAGTCGGGAAACGGAGTGATGGTCTGAATGATATTATTAGTTAGTAGTCCTCACTATTCTATGTAATAGTGTGTTAATAAATGTATTGAGGACTCCTTTTGAGTATGAATACTCTCTAGAAGATATTATTTGTATTCAAACTCACAGTTTATGTTTTGTCGTATTATACACGACAGTTGTATTAGTAAGTTGTATTTGTATTCTGTACTATGTATCTGACGACCCAAGATGGGTGATGTATACCTAATTTTGGGGGCGTCACAGTTGGTATCAGAGCTTAGGGATATGATCCCTGACTAAGATGTGAGAATAGAACTAGGAGGGGAGAGACGGGGAATTCCTTCGCTAGTATGACCTACCTAAGTTTATTTGCATGGTATTTAATTGGTCGGTCATAATATAAGGATAATATATGACATATCAATTAACTTTTATTTTGTGGCAATATCTGAAAATGGCATCTGAGAATGTTGAGAATAGCAATGGAGCACAGGCGACTGTTGATTCACCACATATCAATAATCAGGATAATGTGCATCAAGAAGGTGACAATCATCATGCAAACAACAACACTGACCAGATGATGAATGATGGAATGTTCAGAAACTTTATGCAGTTCATGCAACAGCAGGCGAGAGCGGCTCCTGTCCAAAATATAGGTGGAAAC
This sequence comes from Panax notoginseng, assembly GCA_016801055.1. Taxonomy (NCBI): domain Eukaryota; kingdom Viridiplantae; phylum Streptophyta; class Magnoliopsida; order Apiales; family Araliaceae; genus Panax; species Panax notoginseng. The sequence continues at coordinate 30,555,820 of CM029020.1, read as the reverse complement.
ACTGAAAACTCTCGGACGGTCACCGCTAAAAAGTTCAAGGAGCTGGGACCACCAGAGTTTAAGGGAGAGCCAAAACCACTTATAGCGGAAACATGGATAAAGCAGATCACCAAGATATTTGATGTCTTGGGATGCTTCGAGGAGCAAAAGGTTCCTTTTGCTACCTTTATGTTGCGAGGAGAGGCAGATTACTGGTGGGAATCGATTAAGCGTACTCAACCTGCCGCACTGAAGATGTCTTGGGAGAAGTTCCAAGAGCTGTTCAATGACAAATACTTTCCTAAAAGTGTTCGTCACATGAAGGAGGTGGAGTTCATCAAATTGGAGTAGAATAATATGACCGTGTCGCAGTATGAGGCTAAATTTGCTGAGTTGTCCCGGTTTGCGTCCCATTTGGTGGATAATGAAGAGCGAATGACGCGAATGTTTTTGCGAGGTTTGAAACCTGAGATACGTCAACATCTTATTTTTCATAAACTGTGTTTGTATTCAGATGTTGTGAATAGGGCTCAGTTAGTGGAGCGCGATAACGAGTCAACGCAACCAAAAGAGAGCAGTTGGCAAAATGATAATACCAGTGAAAGCAGTCATCGAAGCGGTGACAACAAGCGTGGAGGGAATCAACAGGTCAGAAATGGTAACCACTTCGGTGGTAATCAGGGCCAAAACAATAAGAATGATCATTTCAAGAAGAGGAGATTCAACAATGATGGAAAGACGTCAGCACCAGCACCCGTTGTTAAGGAAGGAGAACGACCACCTATTATATGTTTCAAATACGGGGGGGGGGGGGGAGGGGCACATCAGTCCAAACTGCGCGATGCCGTCTAAAGCATGTTATAATTATGGAAGAGAAGGTCATTTAGCTCGATTTTGTCGTTTACCAAAAACAAGTTCAGCCAAGATGGAGACACCAAAGGCCGTCCCAGAAAAGTTAAAACTGGTAGTGCAAGGGAGAGCGTTTGTTGTGACCTCCCAGAAAGTAAGGAACCCGAATGAGGTCATCACGAGTAAGTTTATCATAAACTCTAACGAAGTCTATACTTTATTTGATACCGGTTCTACCCATTCTTTTATTTCTCCTACTTGCGCTCATCGATTAAATTTGATTCCGGAGAAATTAGACTTTGACTTATCTGTTGAAACTCCATTGGGAGAAACCTTCATTACATCCACGGTTTATAAGTCTTGTTTGGTTTAAGTTGGTACCCACACATTACCTGTCGATCTTATTTCATTAAAAATACTTGCATTTGACGTGATTCTAGGGATTGATTGGTTAACTACTCATCATGCAAAATTTGATTGTTTTCGTAAGGTTGTTAGCTTTCATATTCCTAATCGACCTATTATGCGAATTCAAGCAACCAAACCATTAAAATCAATCGCTGTCATCTCAAGCCATAAAGCTATTCGTTTATTAAAAAACGGATGTCAAGCTTTCTTAGCTCATGTCACGGATCTAAACAAAAATACGTCAGTTTTGAATGATATTTCTATTGTTAATAAATTCCCTGACGTATTCCCTGAATAACTTCCTGGCCTACCCCCAGAGAGTGAAATTAAATTTTGTATCGACCTTGAACCCGGTACAAACCCCATTTCCAAAGCCCCATATCGAATGGCTCCTATTGAACTTCAGGAGTTAAAGATCCAACTGAAAGAATTGTTAAACATTGGCTTTATTCGTCCTAGTACTTCTCCTTGGGGTGCTCCTGTTCTATTCGTGAAGAAGAAAGATGGAAGTATGCTACTTTGTATTGATTATCGGGAGTTGAATCATGTCACCATCAAAAACAGGTATCCATTGCCACGTATTGATGACCTGTTTGACCAGTTACAAGGAGCACAATTCTTTTCAAAGATCGATCTTCATTCTGGATATCATCAGCTGAAGGTTAGAACTGAGGATATTCCAAAGACGGCTTTCAGAACTCGGTACGGGCATTATGAATTCCTAGTCATGTCCTTTGGATTGACTAATGCTCCTGCTGCCTTCATGGATATGATGAACTGGGTATTCAAGGAATATTTGGATCACTTTGTGGTCGTCTTTATTGATGACATCCTTATTTATTCCAAAAGCCGTGAAGATCATGAGCAACACTTGAGGCTGGTACTCCAAAAGCTTCGTGAATACAAGCTTTATGCCAAGTTGAAGAAATGCGAGTTCTGGCTGGAGGAGGTAGCATTCCTTGGGCACGTAGTATCAAGTCGTGGAATATCGGTTGACCCGGCAAAGATTGAAGCTATTCAAAGCTGGGAGCAACCTAAATCAGTGACCGAAGTACGTAGCTTTCTTGGTTTAGCTGGTTATTAACGGAGATTCGTGGAAGGATTTTCTCGAATCGCTACTCCATTAACTCAGCTGACTCGGAAAGATACAAAGTTCGGTTGGAGCGAAGAATGTGAGCAGAGTTTTTAAGAACTCAAGAGGAGACTCATTTCAGCACCTGTTCTAACAATACCATCTGGCTCGGAGGGATTTGTCATCTACAGTGATGCTTCGAGCAAAGGGTTGGGATGCGTTCTCATGCAACATAGAAAAGTCATAGCCTATGCATCAAGACAACTCAAGGAATATGAGAGGAATTATCCTACTCATGATCTAGAGTTGGCAGCTGTTGTCTTTGCACTTAAAATTTGGAGGCATTACTTGTATGGGGAGAAGGTGGAGATCTTTACGGATCATAAAAGCCTCAAATATTTCTTCACTCAAAAGGAACTCAACATGCGACAACGACGTTGGCTTGAACTGTTGAAAGATTATGATCATACCATTCAATACCATCCTGGAAAAGCGAACGTGGTAGCTGACGCATTGAGTAGAAGATCATATGCAAGTACGAGTGCGATATTGTCAACACAAAGACCCATTTTGTGTGATTTGCAAAGGATGGAGATAGAGTTAAAGAATCCAGGGACCCATGTGATGATGGCGAATTTACGAGTAGAACCGACTTTAATCAATAAAGTTAAAGTTGCTCAAGCTACAGACCTGGAGCTGATGCGTATGAGGAAGAAAGTGCAAGAAGGTGCTATGCCGGAAGCAAGAATCGATGAAGAAGGAATACTTCGAGTCAACTCCAGACTTTGTGTTCCTAACAACCCTGATTTAAAGTATGAAATCATGATGGAGGCGTACAACACACCGTTTGCAATCCATCCTGGAAGTACCAAAATGTATCATGATCTTCGTCATACATTTTGGTAGAGCAATATGAAGAGAGAGATAGCGCTGTTTATCTCAAGGTGTCTAACTTGTCAACGAGTCAAAGCGGAGCATCAAGTACCAAAAGGTCCATTGCAACCACTTGAAATTCCAGAATGGAAGTGGGAGCACATTACCATGGATTTTGTTACCGGTCTTCCTAGGGTTTCTCAAGGTATTGATGCGATTTGGGTCATTGTTGATAGATTGACCAAGTCTGCTCATTTCTTACCGATACGAGAAACTTATACACTTGAACGTCTTGCTCGTATGTACATAAACGAGATTGTAAGACTGCATGGTATGCCAGTATCCATAATTTCTGACCGAGACCCAAGATTCACTTCACGATTTTGGGTTAGTTTACAAAAAGCTATGGGCACGGATTTACGATTTAGTTCAGCATATCATCCTCAGACGGACGGACAATCAGAGAGGACTATTCAAACTCTTGAAGATCTATTAAGACTCTGTGTCCTTGATTTTAAGGGAAGTTGGGACAAGTTCTTACCATTGGTAGAGTTTTTCTACAACAACAGTTATCAAACAAGTATTGGCATGGCTCCATTCGAAGCATTGTATGGAAGAAAATGTCGTTCTCCAGTATGCTGGGATGAGGTGGGTGAAGCAACGTTGTTGGGACCGGAGTTGGTACGTATGACTACAGAAAAGATTCAAACGATCCGACAACGTATAAAAACCTCACAAGATCGACAAAAGAGTTATGCTGATCTTCATCGAAAGGACGTGGAATTTGATGTAGGAGATCATGTGTTCTTACGTGTTGCTCCATGGAAAGGAGTTACGAGATTTGGAAAGAGAGGAAAGCTTAATCCTCGATTCATCGGTCCATTTTTAATCCTCGATCGAGTAGGAACTGTGGCTTATAGACTCGCTTTACCGCCAAGTATGTCTCGTGTTCATAACGTTTTTCACATATCCATGTTACGCAAATATGTGAAAGACCCGAACCACATTATTGAGTTAGAACCGGACGAAATAGCGGAGGATTTGACGTATGAAGAAGTTCCTGTTCAAATCTTGGATAAGAAGGAACATATTCTACGCTCCAAGGTTATACCTCAAGTCAAAGTTTTGTGGAGAAACCACGATGTTGAGGAAATGACTTGGGAGTTAGAATCTGAAATGAAATCAAGTTATCCTTACCTCTTCGACATACCAGGTACGTACCCTAATTTCGAGGGCGAAATTTCATAAGAAGGGGAGGTTGTAAGACCCCAACTTTTATAAATAAAGATGAATTTTTTATAAATATCATTTTTGAATATTATGGAGTTAATCTGATATAATGTTATAGTTGTGGGTAATATCTATAAATTTTGCAAAGTACGCAAGTTGTTATATAATATTCGATTGGTCGGGGAATATTCGTTTTAACAGGGAATATTCGTACAACGGCACAATCATTGGTGGACCCCACAACAGAATTATTGTCGGATTGAGAAAACGACAAAAATATTTTATTAAAAATAACGGCGGAAGTTTTACCATTGTTACTGTTGAACTACTCGGTAGTAAAAGTACAGTAATACGTGTGGTTGCATAGTAACACACGGTATTGATTATTAATGCTTATGTGAGAAGTCACTCAGTTTGATTCAATTATTGTCAGTTAATAATATGAATTATTTAGCGATAATGACGTTTTGTTTTATTCGTATTATTAACGTAATAAAATAGAAATATCTTTTTATATAAAACAAAATACTTTATTAAAGTTATTCTATAAATAGAATATATTATATTTTATTTAAAAGATATTTCTTTAAATATGGACCGTCAGATTAAAGTAATCAATCTGGACCGTTCATGGATTAGTTACTATGCATTCTATTTTTCTATAAATAGCAGCTCATTCCTTCATTATTTCTTACGAATTCACTGAACTCTAGAGAGAAACTATAGAGAGAGAGAGAAGAAGAGTATTCTGCTATTTAACTACTTCCTTATTTCAGCTCTTCTTTAAAACGGTAAGGGGTGTTATTCTTTCTTATTCATGAAGAGAACTGTTGTTATTCCATTTCTTATTATTCTGTTGGAATAACCTGTATACGCGGTCTACCCTATACTTGATGACATTCTTCTATTATTTTGTTGGAACATCCTGTCTGTGTGTTTTACACCGGACCTGGTTCCATTTTTATTATTATTCTGTTGGAACATCCTGTCTGTGTGTTTTATACCGGACCTGGTTCTGTCTTGTTATTATTCTGTTGGAACACCCTGTCTGTGTGTTTTACACCGGACCTGGTTCTATTATTTATTATTCTGTCGGAATATCCTGTCTGTGCGTTTACGCCGGACCTGGTTCCATTATTTATTATTCTGTGGGAATAACCTGTCTGTGCGGTCTATCGCATGCATGGTGATTTCTTTTGTTATTCCATTCTTTATTATACTCAGTTGGTTAAGTTTTGACTTCTATACTCCATGAAATTTGTGGAATATCCTTGATAATTGCGTTTCATCCAGTATCTTTTCATGAAAATATTCTTCTAAGCATTCTTGAATTTTACTCCACAAAGCAGTATCATGTTGACAATTTGGACGCTGTAAATTCTTGGATAAATTAATTCTTGAACTTGTTTTATTGAATTTTTATATCATTGTCATCATCCTCATGTTTATAAAATGTTAAAAGTCATCTGTGGCCTGTAGTGCATAGATGGACTTGGTATGATTATGACCAGAGATTATTCGGTATAATCATGACCGTAATGTTACAAATGATGTGATAAAAGTCCTCATTGGCCCGTAGTGCATTGATGAACAGTTGTTGGCATGATCATGACCATTAATGAATACACGAATATCCTTGGCCGTAGTGCAGGGGTGATTCGATGATGTGGATTATTTTATTAAGCTGATTCCCAGCGATCACAATGTTGAAAAACCTTTTAAATCATAAAAGATAGTAGAGTTTATTTTCTACTTGACTCTTTTAATGGATTGCTTGTTCCGCTGCAGTTAAACTTGATGTCTATTATATTTTATCAGTTTAACATTGTTGAAGGCTAATGATAATTTATTCTGCATTATCTTAGTCATAATATTTCTTACTGGGCTAGTTGAGCTCACCCTTTCTTTCACTGTTCTCTTCAGGAAATGAGAACGTAGCTGGGGCAAGTCGGGAAACGGAGTGATGGTCCGAATGATATTATTAGTTAGTAGTCCTCACTATTCTATGTAATAGTGTGTTAATAAATGTAATGAGGACTCCTTTTGAGTATGAATACTCTCTAGAAGATAATATTTGTATTCAAACTCACAGTTTATGTTTTGTCGTATTGTACACGACAGTTGTATTAGTAAGTTGTATTTGTATTCTGTACTATGTATCTGACGACCCAAGATGGGTGATGTATACCTAATTTTGGGGGCGTCACATTTTAAGAATTTGGTTAAATCACACAATAAAAAATAACTTTTGGTTGTGATCATATCCAAGTAGTAAACAAACAAAGTGGGAGTGATTTATTTAGTATAAAATTCAGTAAATTTGTGTAGGAAAAGGAGTTGTTATCATTAGGGCATGAGGTCAATGGAATGCTTTCAATTGATAAAAGAATCTTCACACTATTCAAATGTCAAATTGACATAATGATAAAGTTATCTATTTATTGATGGAAAGATAAAAAGAATAAAAATAAAAACAAATAATAAATATAAAATGAAGAAGACAAAACTACATTATAAACTCAACAAACATACTCATCGGATATTCAGCTAGCTCATGATTATGACTAGACCTGGCAAACGGGCGGGCCCAGTTCAAACGGGCTGTCAGCCGGGCCAAATTTAGACCGGGCTAAAATGGCCCAGTTTTTTCTGGGTTCAAAATATGAGGCCCGTGGCCCGGGTTGGGCCGGGCCGGGCCAGCCCGCGGGTTTTTTTTTTTAAACAAAACAATGCTCCTTTTAAGAATCAAACTCTAAACTTCCCCACTCCTTAAATAAATGCTCAACCAACTAAGCTACAAGACTTTTTTTTATTATAAAGTACAATAATATTACAATTTAATATTACCAAATTAAACTTTCCGTTTAGAGAAAGTTTAAACTAGATAAACAAAATTGTTAGAATGACAAAAAAATGACTTATAAAATGATGTAGCTAAATGGTAATTAACTGATGATCTATCATACATAAGTGGAGCTAATGATAATCAACCACATTATTTTATATTTATATTTTGTAACCATTCGTTGATCACTGCAGTAAAAGATTTATCATACAGTAAAAGATTTATATTTTGTAACCATTCGTTTTATATTTATATTTTGTAACCACATTTGTTGATAGGTTGAAAAATACTCATTTATCTAGACTTATTATTTCTAGAGATGCCTTTACATATAAAAAATATATATGTAATTCTTTGTAGATAATCTATCTATATTGAATTGTAATAATTTATGGTTAATAGAGATAAAAAAATTTCTTTTCTTAATTTTTTAATTTTTCTTATATTTTAAAACATAGGAGTAAAAGATTACTTCTAGTAAGACTTAACTCGATATATATATTTAAAAGTTATCAAGTTAGGGGAAAAATTAAATTTAATGCACTATTTGATAAATCTCATATAAATTTTAAAAATTAGTCAAATAAGGATTATCTGAAAATGACAAAAATAAATAAATAAATATATTATTATTATTATTATTATTATTATTATTATTATTATTATTAAAAATGGAATTAAGGGTTCAATCCCATTCCCATACTCTAAACAGGTAAGTGACTTTATAATAAAAAAATCATATAGTTTAGTTGGTTTGAGCATTTGTTTAAAAAGCGTGGGAGGTCTAGAGTTCAATTCTCAAGGAGAGCATTATTTTAAAAAACCCGCGGGTCCCGCGGGCCACTCGCGGGCAGGCCACAACGGGCCGGGCCAAATTTGGGCTGGGCTAAAATGGCCCAAGTTTTCATGAGCTAAAAAAGTTAAGCCCAAAGCCCAATTTTTACGGGCCAGCCCGGCCCGCGGGCCTGGGCCAATTTTGCCAGGTCTAATTATGACAAAATTAAAGAATCTTAAGTCTTTAATTAATTTACGTAGGAAAGTACGAAACCTTAGTTCATATTCATAGAATTATTTTTTTAATAAACAGATGAACATATTAAATATATGTGTACATTAAAAAAAATTAAAATCTTATATAGACTACTAGCTGAGTGTATAAATATATTTATTTATCAAGATAAACTTGGTAGCCAAGTATTTTGATCATCAAGATGACACTATATATCAAATCAATGGACTTCTTCAAAGTCAAATTTAAATACTTTCCAAGTCAAAATGAAGATGAATTCATTTAATTTATGTCAATATAATTATAAATACCATAAGTTATGTATAAAATACTATTAGTGAATACATAATATGAAATATCCGTATTTGTATTTGACGAATAATATTTGAATGCAGATATTATCCTTATAATAATTCAAATTCAAATTTTCATCTCCCTCACAGTAGTCCTCTCTTCCGCAACTCTGCCGCGAATCTCCATTGTCCAAAACGCCAATGAGAAGAAGAAGAAGATTCGCCCCAATTTCTTCATGTTCGGAAATTCTAATTCCAATTTCATGTCCAAAAGAAAATAAGAACACTGCATAGGAAAGAAAGAGATAAGAGAGTGATGTGTAATGTAATGTTGATAACCAAACATTCATACCAAGGTAACCAAACTTTTATACCAAGATAACCAAACCTTTATATCAAGGTAACCAATCTACCTCCACACCTGCAGTATGAATTGGTTACCTTGGTCTGAAAGTTTGGCAACCAACTGCATGAATGTTTGGCTACCAACTGCAACACATTCAAAATAAATTGGTAACTTAATAAAACTGAATTGATTATCTTGGTATGAAGGTTTTGCTACCCATTGCATGAAGGTTTGGCTACCAACTGCATCACATTCAAAATAAATTGGTAACCTAATAACATTGAATTGATTACCTTGATATGAATGTTTGGCTACCAACTGCACTATGAAAAAAATTGCAGGTGTGGATGTGTATCGGTTACCTTGGTATGAAGGTTTTGTTACCATGGTATGAAGGTTTGGTTACCTTGGTGTGAATGTTTGGTTACCAACTGCACTATAAAAAAACTGAAGGTGTGGAGGTGGATTGGTTACCTTGGTATGTCGGTTTGGTTACCTTGGTATGAAGGTTTTGTTACCAACTGTACTATGAAAAAATTATAGGTGTAGAGGTTGTGACGCCCCCAAAATAGGTATACAACACCCATTCTGAGTCGCCAAATACATGGTACAGAAAGCAAACTACAACTTCAATAATACAATTGTCGTGCAAAATACGACAGCACATACTGTGAGTTTAAATATAAATATTGTCTTCTAGACAATATCCACACTCAAATAAGTCCTCAATACAATTATTCAAACACTATTTTACAGAAATAGTGAGGACTGCTAAAACATCTTTCTAGAACTATCACTCCATACCCCGACTAGATCCTGCTATGTTCTCACCTCCTGAGAAGAAAAATGGAACAAAAAGGAAAAGGGTGAGCTCAACTAGCCCAGTAAAGAATATTATGACTAAGATAATATACAACAAATTATCATTAGTATTCAATAGGAAAAAATCCGATAGAATATAATCGACAACAAGTTTTAGATCAACAACTGCAGCGGAAACAACAAACCATTAGAAGAATCAAGTAGAGAATGAATTCTACTATCTTCTAAGATTTAAAAGTCAATCATCAATATTTTATCCCTGTAACATCAATTAATAATCATCTTTATCCAAATATTCATCTTTGCACTACAGGCCAAAGATATTCATTTGTATCACCTGTCAGTCATGTTCATCTCAACACCTGTTCATCTTTGCACTACAGGCCAAAGATATTCATTTGTATCACCTGTCAGTCATGTTCATCTCAACACCTGTTCATCTTTGCATTACAGGCCAAAGATATTCATCAAGTAATCATACATCTTTGTACTACAGGCCAAAGATATTCAGTAATATCATCATTTAGAACTGAGGATGATGAAAAATATCTTAAAGAGAACGAATCCAGTGAGACAGAAGGACAAATATTAGGGATTCGTATAACAGTTTATCCAAGATCAATAATACTTCATAATAATCAATTGTGAAGCAGAATTCAAAAATAAAGATCAAAACATGGATACAATCAAAGATAGTAACCATAATAGACATCTTGGACAAAAAGAGAAAATTTTATTTTTCGGTGAATAGTACCGTATTCGTGAATAGTGCCGTATACGTGAATAGTAATCCCGACACAAAAAGTTCTAAATTTGATAAAAACTCATATCAATATTTTAGCATAATGATATTGAAGAAAATAATATCATTTAAGAAGAAAATAATATCCCTTACCTCAAGATATCAGTACTTCTGGTCGGAATACCGGTATAAGGCTGAAAGAAACTTGCTCTGATGAATAGAAACTCTCAAAGTATCTAAATACTCACAAAATACACTCAATAATCTAGAGAGAGAAAGAGAGAAAACTTGTTTCTGGTGTGATTTTTAGTTCTAACTTAGCCCTCTATTTATAGGAAAATGTTAGCACGCCGAAACAGACTTAACCTGCAACCTGATGGCTTTACCTGCTACTATTCCCACCCACCACATTTGAATAAAAATCTCAGCATATTTCTTCACTAACCAAGAGTGGGGTCCACCAATTCTAGAATTTTCCATCAAAATGATAAACTCCGAAAATTTAACAATTTCTGAACCAGTCATCTCGTAAAATTCATAATAAATCATACGTTCATTTTTAACGGTTCAAAATTTGTGGACATATACTCAACTTATATATGTATAATATATCCAAAAATTACCACGATCCAATGGTCGGATTAAAAATTATAACCCCCGTAAAATATCTCAAAAATCCTGATTTTTAATACCTCCATTCCGACAAAAATACTGATAAAAACCTCAACATTAACTCCTTCATTTTTAACCACAAAAATATATCCCTCATTTATATCCACATAAAATAAATATTTCCTTATCATATGAATCAATAATTAATTATTCACAAATAATATTACAGAATCACATTTATGACAATCAGGCCGTTCCCAGGAAAGAGGGGGCTTTCCAATAAGGATTTCTCCTTATTGGCGCACAATTAGATGACCAAACCTCTCCTTAGACAGAACTTTCAGGATATTGCCAATAATGTTATCTAATAATATTATTCAAATAATATAAATTATTGATCTGATAATGAAAAATACCGTGCAGCAACAATTATTGAAACAACAATAATATAAAATATCAACGCAATAACTACTGTAACAATTATTGAGTAGTGCCTTCTTACGTAAGAATCAATAATTGGTGCAATACCGTGTGCTACTGTATTTTAACCACCGAGTATTTTAACAGTATTAACGGTAACAACTACGCCGTTATTTATAAACTACTTATACTTGTCATTTTCTTCATCCAATCACTTTTCGTTATGGGGCCCACACAAGGCTGCGCCGTCGTACGAATATTTCCCGACAGCAAGAATATTTCACGACCAAATGAATATTCCCCGATAAAATGAATATTTTATAACCACTTGCTTATTTTGTAAAATTTGCACATTTCACCCATAACCAAAGTATTATATCAAATTAACCCCTTATTATTCACAATAATATTTAGAGAAAATTTGATTTTATTCATTAATAAGTTGGGGTCTTACAACCTCCCCTTCTTATGAAATTTCGTCCTCAAAATTGACGTACGTACCTGATGTTTCAAAAAGGTGAGGATGCCTCGCTTTCATTTCTGATTCCAACTCCCAGGTCATTTCTTCAATAGCATGATTTCTCCACAAAATCTTAACTTGTGGTATAACCTTCGTGCGTAGGACATGCTCTTTCCTGTCTAAGATCTTAACAGGTACCTCCTCGTACGTTAAATCTTCAGCTATCTCGTCTAGTTCTAACTCAATAATGTGGTTCGGGTCTTTAACATATTTACGAAGCATAAATATATGAAAAACATTATGAACACGAGACATGCTTGGAGGTAATGCGAGTCTATATGCCACATTTCCTATTCGCTCAAGAATCTCAAATGGACCAACAAATCTTGGATTGAGCTTTTCTCTCTTCCCAAATCTTGTAACTCCCTTCCATGGTGTAACACGTAACAATACATGATCCCCAATATTAAATTCTACGTTCTTCCGATGAAGATCCGCATAACTCTTTTGTCGATCCTGTGCCGTTTGTATACGTTGTCGAATCGTTTGGATCTTCTCTGTAGTAATGCGTACCAACTCTGGTCCCAACAATGTTGCTTCACCCACCTCATCCCAGCATACTGGAGAATGACATTTTCTTCCATACAATGCCTCGAATGGAGCCACACCTATGCTCGCCTGATAACTGTTATTGTAGGAGAATTTCACCAATGGTAGGTACTTATCCCAACTCCCTTTGAGATCTAGGACACAAAATCTTAATAGATCTTCAAGAGTTTGAATAGTCCTCTCTGATTGTCCGTCCGTTTGAGGATGGTATGCCGAACTGAAGCGTAAATCTGTGCCCATAGCTTTCTGCAAGCTAACCCAAAATCGTGAAGTGAATCTTGGGTCACGATCCGAAACTATGGATACTGGCATGCCATGCAATCTCACAATCTCGTTCACGTACATACTAGCAAGACGTTCAAGGGAATAAGTCTCACGTATCGGCAAGAAATGAGCGGACTTGGTTAATCTATCAACAATAACCCAAATCGCATCCATGCCTTGAGAAACCTTGGGAAGACCCGTACCAAATTCCATAGTAATGTGTTCTCACTTCCATTTCGGAATCTCAAGTGGTTGCAATGGACCCTTTGGTACTTGATGCTCCGCTTTTACACGTTGACAAGTTAAACATCTCGAGATAAACTCCGTAATCTCTCTTTTCATATTGCTCCACCAAAATATATGTCGAAGATCGTGATATATTTTGGTACTTCCAGGATGGATTGCAAACGGTGTGTTGTGTGCCTCCATCATTATTCTATGCTTCAAGTCAAAATTATTAGGAACACAAAGTCTGGAGTTGACTCGAAGTATTCCTTCTTTATCGATTCTTGCTTCTGGAATAGCACCTTCTTGCACTTTCTTCTTCATACGCATCAGCTCTATGTCTGTAGCTTGAGCAGCTTTAACTTTATCGATTAAAGTTGGTTCTACTCGTATATTTGATATTATCATGTGGGTACTTGGAGCCTTCATCTCTATCTCCATCCTTTGCAAGTCATACAAAATGGGCCTTTGTGTTAACAACATTGCACTCGTACCCGCGTATGATCTTCTACTCAATGCGTCAGCTACTACGTTTGCTTTTCCAGGATGATATTGGATGGTATGATCGTAATCTTTCAACAGCTCAAGCCAACGTCGTTGCCGCATGTTGAGTTCCTTTTGGGTGAAGAAATATTTGAGGCTTTTATGATCCGTATAGATCTCCACTTTCTCCCCATACAGGTAGTGTCTCCAAATCTTCAACGCGAAAACGACTGCTGCCAACTCCAAATCATGAGTAGGATAATTCCTCTCATATTCTTTGAGTTGTCGCGAGGCATAGGCTATGACTTTTCCATGTTGCATGAGAACACATCCTAACCCTTTGCCTGAAGCATCGCTGTAGATAACAAATCCATCCGAACCAGATGGTATTGTCAGAACAGGTACTGAAATGAGTCTCCTCTTGAGTTCTTGAAAACTCTTCTCACATTCCTCACTCCATACAAATTTTGTATCTTTCTGAGTCAGCTAAGTTAACGGAGTAGCGATTCGATAAAATCCTTCCACGAATCTCTGATAGTAACCAGTTAAGCCCAGAAAGCTACGTACTTTGGTCACCGACTTCGGTTGATCTCAATTGTGATTCATATCCCAATCTTGGATAGCACGTCACAATGGCACCTATTGTTTTACCACCACACAAATATAGAGTCCCTTACGGAGAGTCTGGCTTTGGTGCATTCCACAAAGGAAGTCACCAGATAGAGGTTCGGGTACCAACTTCTATAGTTGGGTTTTTAGCTCCTGAAGTTCAATAGGAGCTATTCAATATGAGATTTTAGAAATGGGTTTTGTATCTGGTTGAATATCAATACAAAAATTCAATATCACGCTCTGGGTTAGGCCAGGAAATTCTTCAGGAAATACGTCAGGAAATTCACTAACAATAGAAATATCATTCAAATCTGACGTATTTTTGTTCAAGTCCATGACATGGGCTAAGAAAGCTTGACATTCGTTTTTCAATAAACAAATGGCTTTATGGCTTGGTATGACAGCGATTGATTTTAGTGGTTTGGTTCCTTGAATTCGCATAACAGGTTGGTTAGGAATATGAAAATTAACAACCTTATGAAAACAATCAATTTTGGCATGATGAGTAGTTAACCAATCAATTCCTAAAATTACATCAAAAGCAAGTATCTTTAAAGAGATAAGATCAACAGGTAATGTGATAGTGCCAACTTGGATCATGCAAGATTTATAAACTGTAGATGTAACGAAGGTTTCACCCAACGGAGATTCAACAGATAAGTTAAAGTCCAATTTCTCCGGAGTCAAGTTTAAACGTTGAGCACAAGCAAGAGAGATAAAAGAATGGGTAGAACCGGTATCTAATAAAGTATAAACTTCGCAAGAATTCAAGATTAGCTTACCCGTGATCACCTCGTTCGGGTTTCTCGCGTTTTGGCCAGTCACGACAAACGCCCTTCCAGGAACCGCTGATTTCGACTTATCCGGGACAACTTTTGGAGTCACCATTCCCGCTGAACTTGGTTTTGCTACAGAACACTCTCGAGCTATATGACCCTCCTTTCTATAGTTATAACATACCTTGGATTGTTGTGGGTAGTTTGGGCTGATATGTCCCTCTTTCCCACATTTGTAACATACGACCGGTGGTCGTTCTCCTCCCCTAGAAACAGTTGATGTTTGTGCTGACGTCTTCACGTTATCATTGTTGTACCTTCTCTTCTTGAAATCTCCTCCCGACTCGCTCCTAGTTCTTGTCTCATATCTCATCCAGGGATCATATCCCTAAGCTCTGATACCAACTGTGACGCCCCCAAAATAGGTATACAACACCCATTCTGAGTCGCCAAATACATGGTACAGAAAGCAAACTACAACTTCAATAATACAATTGTCGTGCAAAATACGACAACACATACTGTGAGTTTAAATACAAATATTGTCTTCTAGACAATATCCACACTCAAATAAGTCCTCAATACAATTATTCAAACACTATTTTACAGAAATAGTGAGGACTGCTAAAACATCTTTCTAGAACCATCACTCCGTACCCCGACTAGATCTTGCTATTTTCTCACCTCCTGAGAAGAAAAATGGAATAAAAAGGAAAAGGGTGAGCTCAACTAGCCCAGTAAAGAATATTATGACTAAGATAATATACAACAAATTATCATTAGTATTCAACAGGGAAAAATTCGATAGAATATAATCGACAACAAGTTTTAGATCAACAACTGCAGCGAAAACAGTAAACCATTAGAAGAGTCAAGTAGAGAATGAATTCTACTATCTTCTAAAATTTAAAAGTCCATCAATATTTTATCCCTGTAACATCAATTAATAATCATCTTTATCCAAATATTCATCTTTGCACTACAGGCCAAAGATATTCATTTGTATCACCTATCAGTCATGTTCATCTCAACACCTGTTCATCTTTGCAGTACAGGCCAAAGATATTCATTTGTATCAACTGTCAGTCATGTTCATCTCAATACCTGTTCATCTTTGCACTACAGGCCAAAGATATTCATCAAGTAATCATACATCTTTGCACTACAGGCCAAAGATATTCAGTAATATCATCATTTAGGACTGAGGATGATGAAAAATATCTTAAAGAGAACGTATCCAGTGAGACAGAAGGACAAATATTAGGGATTCGTATAACAGTTTATCCAAGATCAATAATACTTCATAATAATCAATTGTGAAGCAGAATTTAAAAATAAAGATCAAAACATGGATACAATCAAAGATAGTAACCATAATAGACATCTTGGACAAAAAGGGAAAATTTTATTTTTCGGTGAATAGTACCGTATTCATGAATAGTGCCGTATACGTGAATAGTAATCCCGACACAAAAAGTTTTAAATTTGATAAAAACTCATATCAATATTTCAGCATAATGATATTGAAGAAAATAATATCATTTAAGAAGAAAATAATATCCCTTACCTCAAGATATCAGTACTTCTGGTCGGAATACCGGTATAAGGCTGAAAGAAACTTGCTCTGATGAATAGAAACTCTCAAAGTATCTAAATACTCACAAAATACACTCAATAATCTAGAGAGAGAAAGAGAGAAAACTTGTTTCTGGTGTGATTTTTAATTCTAACTTAGCCCTCTATTTATAGGAAAATGTTAGCACGCCGAAACAGACTTAACCTGCAACCTGATGGCTTTACCTGCTACTATTCCTACCCACCACATTTGAATAAAAATCTCAGCACATTTCTTCACTAACCAAGAGTGGGGTCCACCAATTCTAGAATTTTTCATCAAAATGATAAACTCCGAAAATTCAACAATTTCTGAACCAGTCATCTCGTAAAATTCATAATAAATCATACGTTCATTTTTAACGGTTCAAAATTTGTGGACATATACTCAACTTATATATGTATAATTTATCCAAAAATTACCACGATCCAACGGTCGGATTAAAAATTATAACCCCCGCAAAATATCTCAAAAATCCTGATTTTTAATACCTCCATTCCGACAAAAATACTGATAAAAATCTCAACATTAACTCCTTCATTTTTAACCACAAAAATATATCCCTCATTTATATCCACATAAAATAAATATTTCCTTATCATATGAATCAATAATTAATTATTCACAAATAATATTACAGAATCACATTTATGACAACCAGGCCGTTCCCAGGAAAGAGGGGGCTTTCCAATAAGGATTTCTCCTTATTGGCGCGCAATTAGATGACCAAACCTCTCCTTAGACAGAACTTTCTAGACATTGCCAATAATGTTATCTAATAATATTATTCAAATAATATGAATTATTGATCTGATAATGAAAAATACTGTGCAACAACAATTATTGAAATAACAATAATATAAAATATCAAACTAACAATTATTGAATCAATAAAATAAAATATTGAACAATAACTACTGTAATAATTATTGAGTAGTGCCTTCTTACGTAAGAATCAATAATTGGTGCAATACCGTGTGCTACTGTATTTTATCCACCGGGTATTCCAACAGTATTAACGGTAACAACTACGCCGTTATTTATAAACAACTTATACTTGTCGTTTTCTTCATCCAATCGCTTTCTGTTATGGGGCCCACACAAGGCTGCGCCGTCGTACGAATATTTCCCGACAGTAAGAATATTTCACGACCAAACGAATATTCCCCAACAAAATGAATATTTTATAACCACTTGCTTATTTTGTGAAATTTACACATTTCACCCATAACCAAAGTATTATATCAAATTAACCCCTTATTATTCACAATAATATTTAGAGAAAATTTGATTTTATTCATTAATAAGTTAGAGTCTTACAGAGGTGGATTGGTAACCTTGGTATGAAGGTTTTAGTGCAAAGGCTTTGGAGATACAATCTAAACTAGAATTTCAACTATTAGGGAGACGATTTGGCAATCCAAAAAATCTTGATCACCTTGCGATCGATTATGATAATCATCTAACCTCTGCTCGGACGCGGGATATCAAGGAGGGAGAGTCAGGAAGATTATTGTATTATTTCCAGAGGCAACATTTTGAAAACCCATCGTTCTATTATACTATACAACTTGATGTTGATGATAAAATAAGTAACATTTTTTGGGCCGATGATCATATGTTACTGGACTATGATCATTTTGGCGATGTTGTTTGTTTGGACACAATATATAGAACGAGCAATGATTTTCGGCCACTTGTGCGCAGTTCATTGAACAGAATCATCACAAACAAGTTGTCGTCTTTGGTGCTGCTCTTGTATACGACGGAACCATTGATTCGCTCACGTGGCTTCTTAAAACTTTCATTGAGGCAATGTCTAGAAAGAAACCAAAAGCCATTCACATTGATCAAGATGTGACAGTTGTTCAAGCAATCAATTCAGTATTTTCAGAAACAAACCACTGCGGCCTTTGCCGGGCAAACCGCCGCCACTTTGGTTTATAGTAGGAAAAAAGAGGATGAAGAAAAAAGAAAGAGAAACAGGAACAGAGATCAAAAATGGATTTGCTATGTTTGAATAAAAAAATAATAATTAACGGGAAGAGATAAGGGAGATTTGCCATATTAGCCATCCAATACTAATCCCCTAAATTAAGGAATCTTAATTGCATACTAATCTCCTAAATTAAGGAATCCCAATTGAACTAATATTGTAAATAAATATGAAAAAGTGTATTACTTTTGTAATTATTTTATGGATGCATCATTATTGTAATTATTTCTAAAAATGTACTAAAATATGTAATTAATCCTTCTATTTTTTGTAAGGTCCACTTTGTATTCTAAGGAATTTCGCCCAATAGTCATTAGCTAATGTTTATCTTCACAATAGTCATTAGCCCACTTGATATTCTATTTCCTGGCTCGAAAAATCTTGGAGGGGGGGGGGGGGAGGGCATGACACCCTCCAGCCCCAACGTGGCTCCGTCCCTACGTACCATATAATAATTAATGCCAAAAATAGCTCCCAAAATAATGTGGTTTTGTATATTTAAATACACTCATTCTCATGTTATGTACAAAAGAGTATTTTTATAATTCTCAAAATATTATTATCATAAAGGGACCTCATGTAAGAGCATAAGGTAGCTCTCATCACCTCCCATGTACTCATAAATAATTAATATTAATAATTAATTTTTATATAGTGAGGTGAACTCCAAATTAAATCGTAAAAAATATTCTCGCATCCATTATAAAGGCGACTTGATGTGGATAGATTTAATTTGATCTTATATTTTGAAACACACAAAAAATTTGTTAATAATTTTGCCTTGAAAAAGTGTACTCTTGCTTTAAGATGAATGAATAGTATATGAAGTAGGGGAAATTTTTGAGACGAATTAGATTTTAAGAATTTGGTTAAATCACACAATAAAAAATAACTTTTGGTTGTGATCATATGCAAGTAGTAAACAAACAAAATGGGAATGATTTATTTAGTATAAAATTCAGTAAATTTGTGTAGCAAAAAGGAGTTGTTATCATTAGGGCATGAGGTCAATGGAATGCTTTCAATTGATAAAAGAATCTTCACACTATTCAAATGTCAAATTGACATAATGATAAAGCTATCTATTTATTGATGGAAAGATAAAAAGAATAAAAATAAAAACAAATAATAAAAATAAAATAAAGAAGAAAAAACTACATTATAAATTTAGTACACATACTCATCGGATATTCAGCTAGCTCATGATTATTACCAAATTAAAGAATCTTAAGTGTTTAATTAATTTACGTAGGAAAGTACGAAACCTTAGTTCATACTCATACAATTATTTTTTTAATAAACAGATGAACATATTAAATATATGTGTACATTATAAAAAAAATTAAAATCTTATATAGACTACTAGCTGAGTGTATAAATATATTTATTTATCAAGATAAACTTGGTAGCCAAGTATTTTGATCATCAAGATGGCACTATATATCAAATCAATGGACTTCTTCAAAGTCAAATTTAAATACTTTCCAAGTCAAAATGAAGATGAATTCATTTAATTTATGTCAATATAATTATAAATACCATAAGTTATGTATAAAATACTATTAGTGAATACATAATATGAAGTATCCGTATTTATATTTGTCAAATAATATTTAAATGAGGATATTATCCTTATAATAATTCAAATTCAAATCTTCATCTCTCTTACAGTTGCCCTCTCTTCCGCTACTCCGTCGCGAATCTCCATTGTCCAAAATGCCAACGAGAAGAAGAAGAAGATTCGCCCAATTTCTTCATGTCCGAAAATTCTAATTCTAATTGTAATTTCATGTCCAAAGGAAAATAAGAACACTGCATAAGAAAGAGAGAGATAAGAGAGTGATGTGTAATGTAATCTTGATAACCAAATCTTCGTACCAAGGTAACCAAACTTTTATACCAAGGTAACCAAACCTTTATATCAAGGTAAGAAATCTACCTCAACACCTGCTGTATGAATTGGTTACCTTGGTCTGAAAGTTTGGCAACCAACTGCATGAAGATTTGGCTACCAACTGCAACACATTCAAAATAAATTAGTAACTTGATAAAACTGAATCGATTACCTTGGTATGAAGGTTTGGCTACCCACTGTATGAAGGTTTGACTACGAACTGCATCACATTCAAAATAAATTGGTAACATAATAACACTGAATTGGTTACCTTGGTATGAATGTTTGGCTACCAACTGCACTATGAAAAAACTGCAGGTGTGGATGTGGATTGGTTACCTTGGTATGAAGGTTTTGTTACCTTGGTATGAAGGTTTGGTTACCTTGGTGTGAAGGTTTGGTTACCAACTGCACTATGAAAAAATAGAAGGTGTGGAGGTGGATTGGTTACCTTGGTTTGAATGTTTGGTTACCTTGGTATGAATGTTTGGTTACCAACTGCACTATGAAAAAACTGTAGGTGTGGAGGTATATTGGTAACATTGGTATGAAGGTTTTAGTGCATAGACTTTAGAGATATAATCTAAACTAGAATTTCAACTATTAGGGAGACGATTTGGCAATCTAGAAAATCTTGATCACCTTGCGATCGATTATGATAATCATCTAACCTTTGCTCGGACGCGGGATATCAAGGAGGGAGAGGTAGGAAGATTATTGCATTATTTCCAGAGGCAACATTTTGAAAACCCATTGTTCTATTATACTATACAACTTGATTTTGATGATAAAATAAGTAACATTTTTTGGGCTGATGATCATATGTTATTGGACTATGATCATTTCGGCGATGTTGTTTGTTTGGACACAATATATAGAACGAGCAATGATATTCGGCCACTTGTGCAGTTCATTGGACAGAATCATCACAAACAAGTTGTTGTCTTCGGTGCTGCTCTTGTATACGACGAAACCATTGATTCTCTCACGTGGCTTCTTAAAACTTTCATTGAGGCAATGTCTGGAAAGAAACCAAAAGCCATTCACGCTGATCATGATGTGACCGTTGTTTAAGCAATCATGAATTCAGTATTTCCACAAACAAACCACTGCGGCCTCTGCCGGGCAAACCGTCGCCATTTTGGTTTATAGTAGGAAAAAAGAGGATGAAGAAAAAAGAAAGAGAAACAGGAACATAGATCAAAAATGGATCTGCTGTGTTTGAATAAAAAAATAATAATTAACGGGAAGAGTTAAGGGAGATTTGCCATATCAGCCATCCAATACTAATCCCCTAAATTAAGGAATCCTAATTGCATACTAATCTCCTAAATTAAGGAATCCTATTTGCACTAATATTGTAAATAAATATGAGAATGTGTATTACTTTTGTATTTATTTTATGGATGCATCATTATTATAATTATTTCTAAAAATGTACTAAAATATGTAATTAATCCTTCTATTTTTTATAAGGTTCACTTGGTATTCTAATGAATTTAGCCCAATAGTCATTAGCTAATGTTTATCTTCTCAATAGTCATTAGCCCACTTGATATTCTATTGCCTGGCCCGAAAAATCTTGGAGGGGGTGGGGGGGGCATGGCACTCTCCAGCCCCTACGTGGCTCTGTCCCTGCGTACTATATAATAATTAATGCCAAAAATAGCTCCCAAAATAACGTGATTTTGTATATTTAAATACACTCACTCTCATGTTATGTACAAAAGAGTATTTTTATAATTCTCAAAATATTATTATTATAAAGGGACCTCATGTAAAAGCATGAGGTAGCTCTCATCACCTCCCATGTACTCATAAATAATTAATATTAATAATTAATTTTTATATAGTGAGGTGAACTCCAAATTAAATCGTAAAAAATATTCTCACATCCATTATAAAGGTGACTTGGTGTGGATAGATTTAATTTGATCTTATATTTTGAAACACACAAAAAAATTGTTAATAATTTTGCCTTGAAAAAGTGTACTCTTGCTTTAAGATGAATGAAGAGTATATGAAGTAGGGAAATTTTTTGAGAAGAATTAGATTTTAAGAATTTGGTTAAATCACACAATAAAAAATAACTTTTGGTTGTGATCATATGCAAGTAGTAAACAAACAAAATGGGAGTGATTTATTTAGTATAAAATTCAGTAAATTTGTGTAGGAAAAAGAAGTTGTTATCATTAGGGCATGCGGTCAATGTAATGCTTTCAATTGATAAAAGAATCTTCACAGTATTCAAATGTCAAATTGACATAATGATAAAGCTATCTATTTATTGATGGAAAGATAAAAAGAAGAATAATAAAAACAAATAATAAAAATAAAATGAAGAAGACAAAACTACATTATAAACTCAGCAAACATACTCATCGGATATTCAGCTAGCTCATGATTATGACCAAATTAAAGAATCTTAAGTCTTTAATTAATTTACGTAGGAAAGTATGAAACCTTAGTTCATACTCATACAATTATATTTTTAATAAACAGATGAACATATTAAATATATGTGTACATTATAAAAAAAATTAAAATATTATATAGACTACTAGCTGAGTGTATAAATATATTTATTTATCAAGATAAACTTGGTAGCCAAGTATTTTGATCATCAAGATGACACTATATATCAAATTAATGGACTTCTTCAAAGTCAAATTTAAATACTTTCCAAGTCAAAATGAAGATGAATTCATTTAATTTATGTCAATATAATTATAAATACCATAAGTTATGTATAAAATAATATTAGTGAATACATAATATGAAATATCCGTATTTGTATTTGACGAATAAAATTTGAATGTGGATATTATCCTTATAATAATTCAAATTCAAATATTCAAATTCAAATTCAAATTCAAATCTTCATCTCCCTCACAGTAGCCCTCTCTTTCGCTACTCCGTCGTGAATATCCGTTATCCAAACCGCAAATGAGAAGAAGAAGAAGATTCGCCCAATTTCTTAATGTCCGAAAATTCTAATTCCAATTTCATGTCCAAAGGAAAATAAGAACATTGCATAAGAAAGAGAGAGATAAGAGAGTGATGTGTAATGTAATATTGATAACCAAACTTTCGTATCAAAGTAACCAAACTTTTATACCAAGGTAACCAAACCTTTATATCAAGGTAACCAATCTACCTCCACACCTGCTGTATGAATTGGTTACCTTGGTTTGAAAGTTTGCCAACTAACTGCATGAAGGTTTGGCTACCAACTGCAACACATTCAAAATAAATTGGTAACTTAATAAAACTGAATCAGTTACTTTGGCATGAAAGTTTGGCTACCCACTACATGAAGGTTTGGCTACCAACTGCATCACATTCAAAATAAATTGGTAACATAATAATACTGAATTGGTTACCTTGGTATGAATGTTTGGCTACCAATTGCACTATGAAAAAACTGCATGTGTGGATGTGGATTGGTTACCTTGGTATGAAGGTTTTGTTACCTTGGTATGAAGGTTTGGTTACCTTGGTGTAAAGGTTTGGTTACCAACTGCACTATGAAAAAACTGAAGGTGTGGAGGTGAATTGGTTACCTTGGTATGCCGGTTTGGTTACCTTGGTATGAATGTTTGGTTACCAACTGCACTATGAAAAAACTATAGGTGTGGAGGTGGATTGGTAACCTTGGTATGAAGGTTTTAGTGCAATGACTTTGGAGATACAATCTAAACTAGAATTTTAACTATAAGGGAGACGATTTGGCAATCCAGAAAATCTTGATCACCTTGCGATCGATTATGATAATCATCTAACCTCTTCTCGGACGCGGGATATCAAGGCGGGAGTGGCAGGAAGATTATTGTATTATTTCCAAAGGCAACATTTTGAAAACCCATTTTTCTATTATACTATATGTGAGACCCCGAATTTTATGAAATTAAAGTATTCAATTTTTCTATTTTGGTAAATAGTTAAATTGATAAAAGTTTAAAGTTAAGGGTAATATGTGAATTTTTTTTTTGCAAAGTAAGCAAGTTGATATAAAATATTCGTTGTGTCGGGGAATATTCGATTAGTCGGGAAATATTCTTTTTGTCGGGGAATATTCGTACGACGGTACAATCATTGGTGGACCCCACAACATAATTATTGTCGAATTGAAAAAACGACAAAAATATTTTTATGAAAATAACGACGGAAGTTTTACCGTTAACTGTTGAAACACCCAGTGTTAAAAGTATAGTAATACGCGTGGTTGCATAGTAGCACACGGTATTGATTATTGATGCTTACGTGAGAAGTCACTCAGTTTTATTTTATTAGTATTATTAATGTAATAAAACAGAAAAACTTTTTATATAAAACAGAATACTTTTATAAAGTTATTCGTTTTATTAGGCTAATAGTAAAATCTTTTTATATAAAACAGAATACTTTTATAAAGTTATCTGTTTTATTAGACAATAATTAGAATATATTATATTTTATTATGCATAGTGTTCGCATAGTGCCTGCATAGTGTTTGCAAGTAAAATCTTTTATAAAGTTATTCATTTTATTAGATTATAAATAGAATATATTATATTTTATTTAAAAGATTTTGCTTTAAATATGGACCATCCGATTAAAAGTAAATCAATCTGGACCGTTCATGAATTAGTTACTACGCAGTCCATTCTTCTATAAATAGAAGCTCATTCCTTCATTATTTCTTACGAATTCACTGAAACTCTAGAGAGAGAAACTATAGAGAGAAAGAAGAAAAGTATTCTGCTACTTCACTATTCCGATATCAAGTTTCTTTTAGGGTAAGGGATATTATTTGTGGTACCCGTAAGGGGTATTATTTCTTTTGTATTCATGAAGAGAACTTCTGTTATTCCATTCTTTATTATTCTGTTGGAATAACCTGTATACGTGGACTATCCTATACTTGGTAAAATTCTTCTGTTATTCCATTCTTTATTATTATGTTGGAATAACCTGTTTATGCGAAGTACCGCATACATGGTGAAAATTTTCAATTATTCCGTTCTTTATTATTCTGTCGGAATATCCTGTTGGTGCGTACTACGCCTGACCTTGTTCCATTAATTATTATTCTGTTGGAATAACCTGTCTGTGCGGTCTATCACATGCATGGTGATTTCTGTTGTTATTCCATTCTTTAATATTTTGTTGGAATATCCTGTCGGTGCGAATTTCGCCTGACCTAGTTCTGTTCTTTATTATTCTGTCGGAATATCCTGTCTGTGCGTTTACGCATGACCTGGTTCCATTCTTTATTATTCTATTGGGAATAACCTGTCTGTGCAGTCTATCGCACGCATGGTGAATCCTTCTGTTATTCCATTCTTTATTATTCTGTTGGAATAACCTGTCTATGTGGATTACCACATGCATGGTGAATGATCCTTTGTATTCATTCCTTATTAAATTGTGTAAATGATCTGTATATGTGGATTACCGCATGGCAGACGAAAATTCATTTGCAGTTTTATATATTCTATTATACTCAGTTGGTTAAAGTTTTAGCTTCTATACTCCATGAAATTAGTGGAATATCCTTGATATTTGCGCTTCATCCAGTATCTTTTCATGGAAATATTTTTCTGAGCATTCTTAAATTTTACTCTACAAATAAGTATCATGTTGACAATTTGGACGTTATTGGTTCCTGGATAAATTAATTCTTGAACTTGTTTTATTGAATTATTATGTTGAAAGTTATCTGTGGCCTGTAGTGTATAGATGGACTTGGTATGATTATGACCAGTGATTATTCGGTATAATCGTGACCGTAATGTTACAAATGATGTGGTAAAAGTCATCTTTGGCTCGTAGTGCATAGATGGACTTGGTGTGATTATGATCAGGGATTATTCGGTATAATTATGTCCGTAATATGATGAATGATGTGGTAAAAAATCCTCATTGGCCGTAGTGAATTGATGGACAGTTTTTGGTATGATTATGACTATGGATTCTCTTCGGCCAAGGGTGCAAAAATGAATTATTTTATAGCATGATCAGGACCGTTGATGAAAACACGATTATCTTTGGCCCGTAGTGCATGGATAATTCGTGGTTGTGATACTAATGAATATCCTTGGCCTGTAGTGCAGGGATGATTCGATGATGTGGATTAATTATTGAGCTGAGTCTCAGCGATGAAATATTAATTCATGGATGTGATAATAATGAATATCTTTGGCCGTAGTGCATGGATAAGTCATGGATGTGATACTAACGAATATCCTTGGCCGTAGTGCATGGATAATTCGAAGGTGTGGATTATTTATTAAGCTGAGTCTCAGCGATAAAATATTGGTTATAAACTTTTAATTTGTAGAAGATAGTAGATATCATGCTCTACTTGACTCTTCTAAAATACAGTTGTATGTCTTTGACTGTAGTGCAAAGATGAATTTATTAGTATGATTATGAACAAGAATTGTGATTTGGTATAATCATGATTTTTGATGTTTCAGGTGAATATATGTGATGAAAATTATCTTCGTCCTGGGTGCGAAGAGGAATTTAGAATCACAATTATGATTATGAGTTATTCATATGATTGTGGATAGGAATTTTTGATTGATGTTACAGGGATAAAATATTATTGGTGGACTTTTAACATGGGGAAGATAATAGACCTAATGGTCTATTTGACTCTTCTAATGGATTTCTCGTTCCGCTGTAACTATGGTTGAAAAGTTTTATCAGCTAGCATATGTTCTAAATCTCTGATTTATTAATGATGAAGGCTATTGATGATGTAAATTAGCTTTAATTATGATATTCTTTATTGGGCTAGTTAAGCTCACCCTTTTGCTTTCATTGTTCTCTTCAGGAAGTGAAAACGCAGCAGGGACTAGTCGGGGAACGGAGTGACGGTTCAGATGATATCATTAGTAGTCCTCACTATTCTATGAAATAGTGTGATAGCTGTGGAGGTTCTCCCTAAATAGTATAGGAAAGTGTGTTGTATTCTATACATCATTTAGTAGTTATATTTGGTGAATCAAATAGGGTGAGGCGAACCCAACTTTGGAAGGGTGTTTTGCCACTATCATACAAGATGTCTAATGACATACAACCTCGTGTTCTCATAAGACATGGTTGTGCACATCCACTTGCTGAATATATCTACGAGCATTATCTATATGATCTTGGAGTTTATTTGAAATATAATTTTCACTTGGAGACAACGGAGATATTTATATGTCAAGAGAAGACTCACCATTGGAAAGAAGATGATAGTAATCTTCTTGTTTTTCTTTGGGGACTTTTGGGACAACCAAGGATAATTCTGTGGACATATGATATCTATCATAACCTAGACGCATGGCCTCCCACGTACGAAGGTTTTCTTGAGCACTTCCCAAAGATTTTAATTTCTAAAATAGTTTTTGACTATACTTTTATGTAAAGTATCATTGTAAGGTTGTGGTAAAGGTACCATGAGAGTTACATACATTTGTATTAAAACTCATAGTTAACTGTGGGCGTATTCTATACGACAGCTCAACAGTTGTATAAATGAAGTTGTATTTGAATTTTGTACCATGTTTTTGGCGACTCAGAATAGGTGATGTATACCTATTTTGGGGGCGTCACAGTTGGTATCAGAGCTTAGGGATATGGTCGCTAGCGGAGATTAGAGTCTAAAACGAGGAGGGGAGAGACGATTTATATACTTCACTAGTGTGTGACTTACCTAAGCTGAATTTGTTTACTTGCTAAGTTGACAAATTATGATATGTCAATTAACATTTGTTTTGAAGCTATATTCTAGAATGATATCTGAAATACAGAAGATGAGAAATGGGAAAATCATGATAGCGAGAAAATTACTGGGAAGGTACAATCTGAAAAGAAAGCAAGGTATTCTCATCTCTTCGAATATCAGGTACGTACGTAAATTCGAGGGCGAAATTTTATATGGAGGGGTGATTGTGAGACCCCGAATTTTATGAAATAAAAGTATTAAATTTTTCTATTTTGATAAATAGTTAAATTGATAAAAATTTAAAGTTAAAGGTAATATGTGAATTTTTTTTTTACAAAGTAAGCAAGTTGATATAAAATATTCGTTGTGTCGGGGAATATTCAATTAGCCGAGAAATATTCTTTTTGTCAGAGAATATTCGTACGAGGGTACAATCATTGGTGGACCCCACAACGGAATTATTGTCGGATTGAGAAAACGACAAAAATAATTTTATGAAAATAACGGCGGAAGTTTTACCGTTAACTGTTGAAACACCCGGTGTTAAAAGTATAGTAATACGCGTGGTTGCATAGTAGCACACGGTATTGATTATTGATGCTTACGTGAGAAGTCACTCAGTTTTATTTTATTAGTATTATTAATGTAATAAAACAGAAAAGCTTTTTATATAAAACAAAATACTTTTATAAAGTTATTCGTTTTATTAGGCTAATAGTAAAATCTTTTTATATAAAACAGAATACTTTTATAAAGTTATCTGTTTTATTAGACAATAATTAGAATATATTATATTTTATTATGCATAGTATTTGCATAGTGCCTGAATAGTATTTGCAAGTAAAATCTTTTATAAAGTTATTCGTTTTATTAGATTATAAATAGAATATATTATATTTTATTTAAAAGATTTTGCTTTAAATATGGACCGTCCGATTAAAAGTAAATCAATCTGGACCGTTCATGAATTAGTTACTATGCAGTCCATTCTTCTATAAATAGAAGCTCATTCCTTCATTATTTCTTACGAATTCACTGAAACTCTAGAGAGAGAAACTATAGAGAGAAAGAAGAAAAGTATTCTGCTACTTCACTATTCCGATATCAAGTTTCTTTTAGGGTAAGGAATATTATTTGTGGTACTCGTAAGGGGTATTATTTCTTTTGTATTCATGAAGAGAACTTCTGTTATTCCATTCTTTATTATTCTGTTGGAATAACCTGTATACGCGGACTACCCTATACTTGGTGAAATTCTTCTGTTATTCCATTCTTTATTATTATGTTGGAATAACCTGTTTATGCGAAGTACCGCATACATGGTGAAATTCTTCTATTATTCTGTTCTGTATTATTCTGTCGGAATATCCTGTTGGTGTGTACTACGCAAGACCTGGTTCCATTAATTATTATTCTATTGGAATAACCTGTCTGTGCGGTCTATCGCATGCATGGTGATTTTTGTTGTTATTCCATTATTTAATATTTTGTTGGAATATCCTGTCGGTGCGAATTTCGCCTAACCTGGTTCCGTTCTTTATTATTCTATCGGAATATCCTGTCTGTGCGTTTACGCATGACCTGGTTCCATTCTTTATTATTCTGTTGGGAATAACCTGTCTGTGCAGTCTATCGCACGCATGGTGAATTCTTCTGTTATTCCATTCTTTATTATTCTGTTGGAATAACCTGTCTATTGGATTACCACATGCATGGTGAATGATCCTTTGTATTCATTCCTTATTAAATTGTGGAAATGATATGTATATGTGGATTACCGCATGGCAGACGAAAATCCATTTGCAGTTTTATATATATTCTATTATACTCAGTTGGTTAAAGTTTTAGCTTCTATACTCCATGAAATTAGTGGAATATCCTTGATATTTGCGCTTTATCCAGTATCTTTTCATGGAAATATTTTTCTGAGCATTCTTAAATTTTACTCTACAAATAAGTATCATGTTGACAATTTGGACGTTATTGGTTCCTGGATAAATTAATTCTTGAACTTATTTTATTGAATTATTATGTCATTGTCATCATCTTCATGTTTATATTATGTTGAAAGTTATATGTGGCCTGTAGTGCATAGATGGACTTGGTATGATTATGACCAGGGATTATTCGGTATAATCATGACCGTAATGTTAGAAATGATGTGGTAAAAGTCATCTTTGGCTCGTAGTGCATAGATGGACTTGGTGTGATTATGATCAGAGATTATTCGGTATAATCATGACCGTAATGTGATGAATGATGTGATAAAAAATCCTCATTGGCCGTAGTGAATTGATGGACAGTTTTTGGTATGATTATGGCTATGGATTCTCTTCGGCCAAGGGTGCAAAGATGAATTATTTTATAGCATGATCAGGACCGTTGATGAAAACACGATTATCTTTGGCCCGTAGTGCATGGATAATTCGTGGTTGTGATACTAATGAATATCCTTGGCCTGTAGTGTAGGGAGGATTCGATGATGTGAATTAATTATTGAGCTGAGTCTCAGCGATGAAATATTAATTCATGGATGTGATAATAATGAATATCTTTGGCCGTAGTGCATGGATAATTCATGGATGTGATACTAACGAATATCATTGGCCGTAGTGCATGGATAATTCGAAGGTGTGGATTATTTATTAAGCCGAGTCTCAGCGATAAAATATTGGTTATACACTTTTAATTTGTAGAAGATAGTAGTTATCATGCTCTACTTGACTTTTCTAAAATACAGTTGTAGGTCTTTGGCCGTAGTGCAAAGATGAATTTATTAGTATGATTATGAACAAGAATTGTGATTTGGTATAACCATGTTTTTTGATGTTTCAGGTGAATATAGGTGATAAAAATTATCTTCGTCCTAGGTGCGAAGAGGAATTTAGAATCGCAATTATGATTATGAGTTATTCATATGATTGTGGACAGGAATTGTTGATTGATGTTACAGAGATAAAATATTATTGGTGGACTTTTAACATGGAGAAGATAATAGATCTAATGGTCTATTTGACTCTTCTAATGGATTGCTCGTTCCGCTGCAACTATGGTTGAAAAGTTTTATCAGCTAGCATATGTTCTAAATCTCTGATTTATTAATGATGAAGGCTATTGATGATGTAAATTAGCTTTAATTATGATATTCTTTATTGGGCTAGTTGAGCTCACCCTTTTGCTTTCATTGTTCTCTTTAGGAAGTGAGAACGCTACAGGGACTAGTCGGAGAACGGAGTGACGGTTCAGATGATATCATTAGTAGTCCTCACTATTCTATGAAATAGTGTGATAGCTGTGGAGGTTCTCCCTAAACAGTATAGAAAAGTGTGTTGTATTCTATACATTATTTAGTAGTTATATTTGGTGAATCAAATAGGGTGAGACGAACCCAATTTTGGAAGGGTGTTTTGCCACTATCATACAAGATGTCTAATGACATACAACCTCGTGTTCTCATAAGACATGGTTGTGCACATCCACTTGCTGAATATATCTACGAGCACTATCTATATGATCTTGGAGTTTATTTGAAATATAATTTTCACTTGGAGACAACGGAGATATTTATATGTCAAGAGAAGACTCACCATTAGAAAGAAGATGATAGTAATCTTCTTGTTTTTCTTTGAGGACTTTTGGGACAACCAAGGAGAATTCTGTGGATATATGATATCTATCATAACCTAGACGCATGGCCTCCCATGAACGAAGGTTTCCTTGAGCACTTCCCAAAGATTTTAATTTCTAAAATAGTTTTTGACTATACTTTTATGTAAAGTATCATTGTAAGGTTGTGGTAAAGGTACCATGAGAGTTACATACATTTGTATTAAAACTCATAGTTAACTGTGGGCGTATTCTATACGACAGCTCAACAGTTGTATAAATGAAGTTGTATTTGAATTTTATACCATGTATTTGGCGACTCAGAATAGGTGATGTATACCTATTTTGGGGGCGTCACAGTTGGTATCAGAGCTTAGGGATATGGTCGCTGGCGGAGATAAGAGTCTAAAACTAGGAGGGGAGAGACGATTTATATACTTCGCTAGTGTGTGACTTACCTAAGCTGAAATTGTTTACTTGATAAGTTGACAAATTATGATATGTCAATTAACCTTTATTTTGAAGCTATATTCTAGAATGATATCTGAAATACAGAAGATGAGAAATGGGAAAATAATGATAGCGAGAAAATTACCGGGAAGGTACAATCTGAAAAGAAAGCAAGGTATTCTCATCTCTTCGAATATCAGGTACGTACGTAAATTTCGAGGGCGAAATTTAATAAGGAGGGGTGATTGTGAGACCCCAAATTTTATGAAATAAAAGTATTCAATTTTTCTATTTTGGTAAATAGTTAAATTGATAAAAGTTTAAAGTTAAGGGTAATATGTGAATTTTTTTTTTACAAAGAAAGCAAGTTGATATAAAATATTCGTTGTGTGGGGAATATTCGATTAGTCGGGAAATATTCTTTTTGTCAGAGAATATTCGTACGAGGGTACAATCATTGGTGGACCCCACAACGGAATTATTGTCAGATTGAGAAAACGACAAAAATATTTTTATGAAAATAACGGCGGAAGTTTTACCGTTAACTGTTGAAACACCCGGTGTTAAAAGTATAGTAATACGTGTGGTTGCATAGTAGCACACGATATTGATTATTGATGCTTACGTGAGAAGTCACTCAGTTTTATTTTATTAGTATTATTAATGTAATAAAACAGAAAAGCTTTTTATATAAAACAGAATACTTTTATAAAGTTATTCGTTTTATTAGGCTAATAGTAAATTTTTTTTATATAAAACAGAATACTTTTATAAAGTTATCTGTTTTATTAGACAATAATTAGAATATATTATATTTTATTATGCATAGTGTTTGTATAGTGCCTGCATAGTGTTTGCAAGTAAAATCTTTTATAAAGTTATTCGTTTTATTAGATTATAAATAGAATATATTATATTTTATTTAAAAGATTTTGCTTTAAATATGGACCGTCCGATTAAAAGTAAATCAATCTGGACCGTTCATGAATTAGTTACTATGCAGTCCATTCTTCTATAAATAGAAGCTCATTCCTTCATTACTTCTTACGAATTTACTGAAACTCTAGAGAGAGAAACTATAGAGAGAAAGAAGAAAAGTATTCTGCTAATTCACTATTCCGATATCAAGTTTCTTTTAGGGTAAGGGATATTATTTGTGGTACCCGTAAGGGGTATTATTTCTTTTGTATTCATGAAGAGAACTTCTGTTATTTCATTCTTTATTATTCTGTTGGAATAATCTGTATACGCGGACTACCCTATACTTGGTGAAATTCTTCTGTTATTCCATTCTTTATTATTATGTTGGAATAACCTGTTTATGCGAAGTACCGCATACATGGTGAAATTCTTCTATTATTCTGTCGGAATATCCTATTGGTGCGTACTACGCCTGACCTGGTTCCATTAATTATTATTCTGTTGGAATAACCTGTCTGTGCGGTCTATCGCATGCATGGTGATTTTTGTTGTTATTCCATTCTTTAATATTTTGTTGGAATATCCTGTCGGTGTGAATTTTGCCTGACCAGGTTCCGTTCTTTATTATTCTGTCTGAATATCCTGTCTGTGCGTTTACGCATGACCTGGTTCCATTCTTTATTATTCTGTTGGGAATAACCTGTCTGTTCAGTCTATCGCACGCATGGTGAATCCTTCTGTTATTCCATTCTTTATTATTCTATTGGAATTACCTGTCTATGTGGATTACCACATGCATGGTGAATGATCCTTTGTATTCATTCCTTATTAAATTATGGAAATGATCTGTATATGTGGATTACCGCATGGCAGACGAAAATCTATTTGCAGTTTTATATATTCTATTATACTCAGTTGGTTAAAGTTTTAGCTTCTATACTCCATGAAATTAGTGGAATATCCTTGATATTTGCGCTTTATCCAGTATCTTTTCATGGAAATATTTTTCTGAGCATTCTTAAATTTTACTCTACAAATAAGTATCATGTTGACAATTTGGACGTTATTGGTTCCTGGATAAATTAATTCTTGAACTTATTTTATTGAATTATTATGTCATTGTCATCATCTTCATGTTTATATTATGTTGAAAGTTATATGTGGCCTGTAGTGCATAGATGGACTTGGTATGATTATGACCAGGGATTATTCGGTATAATCATGACCGTAATGTTACAAATGATGTGGTAAAAGTCATCTTTGGCTCGTAGTGCATAGATGGACTTGGTGTGATTATGACTAGGGATTATTCGGTATAATCATGACCGTAATGTGATGAATGATGTGGTAAAAAAATCCTCATTGGCCGTAGTGAATTGATGGACAGTTTTTGGTATGATTATGGCTATTGATTCTCTTCGGCCAAGGGTGCAAAGATGAATTATTTTATAGCATGATCAGGACCGTTGATGAAAACACGATTATCTTTGGCCCGTAGTGCGTGGATAATTCGTGGTTGGGATACTAATGAATATCCTTGGCCTGTAGTGCAGGGATGATTTGATGATGTGAATTAATTATTGAGCTGAGTCTCAGCGATGAAATATTAATTCATGGATGTGATAATAATGAATATCTTTGGCCGTAGTGCATGGATAATTCATGGATGTGATACTAACGAATATCCTTGGCCGTAGTGCATGGATAATTCGAAGGTGTGGATTATTTATTAAGCTGAGTCTCAGCGATAAAATATTGGTTATACACTTTTAATTTGTAGAAGATAGTAGATATCATGCTCTACTTGACTCTTCTAAAATACAGTTGTATGTCTTTGGCCTTAGTGCAAAGATGACTTTATTAGTATGATTATGAACAAGAATTGTGATTTGGTATAACCATGTTTTTTGATGTTTCAGGTGAATATAGGTGATGAAAATTATCTTCGTCCTGGGTGCGAAGAGGAATTTAGAATCGCAATTATGATTATGAGTTATTCATATGATTGTGGACAGGAATTGTTGATTGATGTTACAGTGATAAAACATTATTGGTGGACTTTTAACATGGAGAAGATAATAGATCTAATGGTCTATTTGACTCTTCTAATGGATTGCTCGTTCCGCTGTAACTATGGTTGAAAAGTTTTATCAGCTAGCATATGTTCTAAATCTCTGATTTATTAATGATGAAGGCTATTGATGATGTAAATTAGCTTTAATTATGATATTCTTTATTGGGCTAGTTGAGCTCACCCTTTTGCTTTCATTGTTCTCTTCAGGAAGTGAGAATGCTACAGGGACTAGTCGGAGAACGGAGTGACGGTTCAGATGATATCATTAGTAATCCTCACTATTCTATGAAATAGTGTGATAGCTGTGGAGGTTCTCCCTAAACAGTATAGAAAAGTGTGTTGTATTCTATACATCATTTAGTAGTTATATTTCGTGAATCAAATAAGGTGAGGCGAACCCAACTTTGGAAGGGTGTTTTGCCACTATCATACAAGATGTCTAATGACATACAATCTCGTGTTCTCATAAGACATGGTTGTGCACATCCACTTGCTGAATATATCTACGAGCACTATCTATTTGATCTTGGAGTTTATTTGAAATATAATTTTCACTTGGAGACAACGGAGATATTTATATATCAAGAGAAGACTCACAATTGGAAAGAAGATGATAGTAATCTTCTTATTTTTCTTTGGGGACTTTTGGGATAACCAAGGATAATTCTGTGAACATATGATATCTATCATAACCTAGACGCATGGCCTCCCATGTACGAAGGTTTCCTTGAGCACTTCCCAAAGATTTTAATTCCTAAAACAGTTTTTGACTATACTTTTATGTAAAGTATCATTGTAAGGTTGTGGTCAAGGTACCATGAGAGTTACATACATTTGTATTAAAACTCATAGTTAACTGTGGGCGTATTCTATACGACAACTCAACAGTTGTATAAATGAAGTTGTATTTAAATTTTGTACCATGTATCTGGCGACTCAGAATAGGTGATATATACCTATTTTGGGGGCGTCACACTATACAACTTGATTTTGATGATAAAATAAGTAACAATTTTTGGGCCGATGATCATATGTTACTGGACTATGATCATTTCGGCGATGTTTGTTTGGACACAATATATAGAACGAGCAATGATTTTCGGCCACTTGTGCAGTTCATTGGACAGAATTATCACAAATAAATTGTTGTCTTTGGTGCTGATCTTGTATACGATGAAACCATTGATTCGCTCACGTGGCTTCTTAAAACATTCATTGAGGTAATGTCTGGAAAGAAACCAAAAGCCCTTCACACTGATCAAGATGTGACAGTTGTTTAAGCCATCAATTCAGTATTTCCAGAAACAAACCACTACGGCCTCTGCCAGGCAAACCGTCGCCACTTTGGTTTATAGTAGAAAAAAAAAGGATGAAGAAAACAGAAAGAGAAACAGGAACATAGATCAAAAATGGATTTGCTGTGTTTGAATAAAAAAATAATAATTAACGGGAAGAGTTAAGGGAGATTTGCCATATCAGCCATCCAATACTAATCCCCTAAATTAAGGAATCCTAATTGCATATTAAACTCCTAAATTAAGGAATCCTATTTGCACTAATATTGTAAATAAATATGAGAATGTGTATTACTTTTGTAATTATTTTATGGATGCATCATTATTTTAATTATTTCTAAAAATGTACTAAAATATGTAATTAATCCTTCTATTTTTTGTAAGGTCCAATTGGTATTCTAATGAATTTAACCCAATAGTCATTAGCTAATGTTTATCTTCACAATAGTCATTAGCCCACTTGGTATTCTATTGCCTGGCCCGAAAAATCTTGGAGGGGGGCATGGCACCCTCCAACCCCAACGTGGCTCCGTCCCTGCGTACTATATAATAATTAATGCCAAAAATAGCTCCCAAAATAACGTGGTTTTGTATATTTAAATACACTCACTCTCATGTTATGTACAAAAGAGTATTTTTATAATTCTCAAAATATTATTATTATAACGGGACCTCATGTAAGAGCATGAGGTAACTCTCATCACCTCCTATGTACTCATAAATAATTAATATTAATAATTAATTTTTATATAGTGAGGTGAACTCCAAATTAAATCGTAAAAAATATTCTCACATCCATTATAAAGGTGACTTGGTGTGGATAGATTTAATTTGATCTTATATTTTGAAACAAACAAAAAATTTGTTAATAATTTTGCCTTGAAAAAGTGTACTCTTGCTTTAAGATCAATGAAGAGTATATGAAGTAGGGGAAGTTTTTGAGAAGAATTAGATTTTAAGAATTTGGTTAAATCACACAATAAAAAATAACTTTTGGTTGTGATCATATGTAAGTAGTAAACAAACAAAATGGGAGTGATTTATTTAGTATTAAATTCAGTAAATTTGTGTAGCAAAAAGGAGTTGTTATCATTAGGGCATGAGGTCAATGTAATGCTTTCAATTGATAAAAGAATCTTCACACTATTCAAATGTCAAATTGACATAATGATAAAGCTATCTATTTATTGATGGAAAGATAAAAAGAATAAAAATAAAAACAAATAATAAAAATAAAATGAAGAAGACAAAACTACATTATAAATTCAGCAAACATACTCATCAGATATTCAGCTAGTTCATGATTATTACAAAATTAAAGAATCTTAAGTCTTTAATTAATTTACGTATGAAAGTACGAAACCTTAGTTCATACTCGTACAATTATTTTTTAATAAACAGATGAACATATTAAATATACGTACATTATAAAAAAAATTTTAAAATCTTATATGGACTACTAGCTGAGTGTATAAATATATTTATTTATCAAGATAAACTTCGTATCATCAAGATGACACTATATATCAAATCAATGGACTTCTTCAAAGTCAAATTTAAATACTTTCCAAGTCAAAATGAAGATGAATTCATTTAATTTATGTCAATATAATTATAAATACCATAAATTATGTATAAAATACTACTAGTGAATACATCAAATGAAATATACGTATTTGTATTTGACGAATAATATTTGAATGCAGATATTATCCTTATCCGTTTTGTACAATATAATATAGATAATATATCAAATATCTGTATCCATATCTACATTCGTTCAAAATAAAATTTTAAAAATTTCATTTTTTTAATTCTTGCACAATATTAAATTACTAACCAAAAAAATTCATTTAGTCAACTAATAATTAGAAATGGCGTATCATCAAAAATAAAAAAAACTAGATATAGTATCCATATGTAACTTTTTTTTTATATATATCATATATCATAAAAGTCATAAAAGATATATAATCAATTGATTTAATATTTCATATTTTGTATATCAATATTAAATAAGTGATTTATATATATATATATATATATATATATATATATATATATATATATATATATATATATATATATACCGGATGCGAATATTGTTGGATATAACATGAATTCTTATTGGATTTAGATTTAGGTATTACCTAGAATCCGTTTTGGTTTAGAAAAGTTACCTTTCTATCCATGCACAATTCTAATTCTGTTTGATTATGGATTTTCCTATGACCTATAAATATAGGGGCTAGGATTTTGGAGAACATACAATTTAGATACAATTCAAATATATTCAAAGATATTTAGATACATTCTAAGAATTTTCATTGTTCTCTTTTTTTATCTTGTACTCTTCAGATATTTATTTAGTGGATTTCTTCTGCCTTCTCCGTGATTTTTTTCCGATTTGGGTTTTCACGTAAAACTTTGTGTTATTGTCTTTCTCTTTTTTTGTTAATTTATTGTGTTTGCCATAGTTTGTCATAACAAATTGGTATCAAGAGCTTGATTATTAACAATCCATACTATGGCGTTGAGTTCGACTTCATCAACGGAATTTGATATTGACAAATTCGATGGGAATATTAGTTTCAGTCTTTGGCAGGTTCGGATGAAGGCTGTTCTTACTCAACAAGGCTTGATGAAAGCTATTATAGGGAAGCCAATGAAGCCTGTAGATATGTCTGATACGGATTGGGAGACAAAAAAAAACAAGTGAGATGTCCGAATCAGAATGAGAAACTATGGGTGATAAAGTACTTTCAACAATTCAGTTGTGCTTTTCGAATGATAGTGTTGGTCAGAAGGTGGAGCTTGAAGTAACTTCTTCTTAGGTTCAGAAATTACATTATAGTTCAGATCATGTTCCTACTACTACTACTACTGTTGTAGATGAGAATATAACTATAGAGGAGGAACATGTGGACAATTAATATAGTTTCATTAGAGTCAGAGCAAAGAGGACAGTGCGACCAACATAGAGATATGTGTATTCAGATTTTGTTACTTATGCCTTGTCATCTACCGAGGCAGTTGAGTACAGTGACCTTGTGACGAATGATTCAGAAAAATGGTTGTTTGCTATACATGAGGAGATGAAATCTCTTCAGAAAAATCGAACTTAATTTGTGCATTTTGAGAAGAGGAGAAAGTTCACTATTTGTGCAATATTCGGAAGATTCAAGTCAAGTTGGAGATTTGATGGGTCATGAATCCTTATTGGATTTTGATTTAGGTATTCCCTAGAATCTGTTTTGGTTTAGAAAAGTTATCCTTTCTACCCATACTCAATTTAGTATTTCTAATCCTGTTTGATTATAGATTTTCTTATGGCCTATAAATATAGGGGCTAGGATTTTGGAGAACATATAATTTAGATTCAATTCAGATACAATTCAGATACATTCAGATTTCGGAGACATTCAAATATATTCAGATACATTCAGAGAGATTAAGAAACATTCTAAGAATTCTCATAGTTCTCTTTCTTTATCTTGTACTCTTCAGATATTTATTTAGTAGATTTCTTCTGCCTTCTCCGTGGTTTTTTTCCGATTTGGGTTTCCACATAAAATCTTGTGTTATTGTCTTTATCTTTCTGCGTTGATTTATTGTGTTTGCCATAGTTTGTCATAACAAATTGGTATCAAGAGCTTGGTTATTATTGATCCGTACTATGACATTGAGTTCGACTTCATCAACGAAATTTGATATTGACAATTTTAATGAAAATATTAGTTTCAGTCTTTGGCATGTTCGGATGAAAATTGTTCTTACTCAGCAAGGCTTGAAGAAAGCTATTGTAGGGAAGCCAATGAAGCCTGCAAATATGTCTGATACGAATTAGGAGACAAAAAAAACTAGCGAGATGTCTGAGTTAGAATGGGAAACTATGGGTGATAAAGCACTTTCAACAATTCAGTTGTGCTTTTCGAATGATAGTGTTAGTCAGAAGGTGGAGCTTGAAGTAACTTCTCCTCAGGTTCAGAAATTATAGCATAGTTCATATCATGTGCCTACTACTACTACTACTACTACTACTACTACTACTACTACTACTACTACTACTACTACTGCTGTTGTAGATGAGAATATAATTATAGAGGAGAAACATGTGGACAATCAGTATAGTCTCACTAGAGACAGAGCAAAGAGGACATCGCGACCACCATAGAGATATGTGTATTTAGATTCTGTTGCTTATGTCTTGTCAGCTACCGAGGCAGTTGATTACAGTGACCTTGTGATGAATGATTCAGAAAAGTGGTTGTTTGCTATGAATGAGGAGATGAAATCTCTTTAGAAAAATCAGACTTGATTTGTGCATTTTGAGAATAGGAGAAAGTTCACTGTTTGAGCAATATTTGGAGGATTCAAGTCAAGGTGGAGATTTGTTGGGTATAACATGAATCCTTATTGGATTTGAATTAGGTATTACCTAGAATCCGTTTTGGTTTAGAAAAGTTATATTTTCTACCCATACTCAATTTTGTGTTTGTAATCCTGTATGATTATGGATTTTCTTATGGCCTATAAATATAGGGGATATGATTTTGGAGAACATACAATTTAGATACAATTCAGATACATTCAGATTTCAGAGACATTTAGAGACATTCAGAGATATTCAGATACATTCAGAGAGATTAAGAAACATTCTAAGAATTCTCATTGTTCTCTTTCTTTATCTTGTACTCTTCAGATATTTATTTAGTGGATTTCTTCTGCCTTCTCCGAGATTTTTTCCCAATTTGGGTTTTCACGTAAAATCTTATATTATTGTCTTTATCTTTCTGCGTTGATTTATTGTATTTGCCATAGTTTGTCATAACAAATATTAATATATATACAAATATATCTATATTTTTATCTGTATCCGCTTTGGATGAATGCGAATACGCATAATATTCTCTTTGACGACATAAATACAAATAATATCCGTTTTAACGTAAATACATATACAAATTTCAAAGCGAATATCGGATATTACCAACAAAAGTAAGATTATATTAAATTTAATTTCATTGGTTGATGGCTATGTCGTGGACAAGGACAACGGAAGCAAATTAATATATAATTTGATCAGGAATAGTATATAACTCTGATATCATGTTAATAAAATAAATATATTAAGTATATGTGTATACATTGCAAGGAAGAATAATTAAAGTATTGTAAAGATTAATGGCTGAGATCAGACCAAGTATACATGTTCATCAAGATGAACTTGATAGTCAAGTACTCAAGTATGTTTGGTCATCAAGATGACATGATAAATAAAATAAATAATAATAACATATTTAAATAATTTTTTAACAAATTAGTATCTATTGTGTTAATTAAATGAGTTGACCCCCAACCTGGTACGAACCCTTTTAATTTATTTAGATTAATACATATTACTCTGGTTTAATTTACAACAAAAATACTCAATTCAAACTCTTTTAAAACGTCATACATACCCACTCTTAGACATGCACAACAGGCCGATCTGGTCTGGCTTTACCTGAGTTTGTCAAGTCTTGGGCTTTGACTAAGTCAGGCTAAGTCGTTGACTTTGGTCTTCCAGGCTAAGCCAGGTCAGGCCTTAGCCATTGGGCTGTGGTCTAGTTAGGCCTGCAGGCCAGATCAGGTGTGACGCCCCAAAATTCGGGTACTTGAAACTCTTATTCAATGCTTCACGATATCAAATATTCAACATATTATGAAATCAAACTTAATAAAGTTATTATATCAAAGTTCTTCAGATCCCAGGTACGTAGACCTTCAAGTGCTTATTACATGATAGTTTAATAAAAGCAAACATGTAAACTATCTATTACATCATATTCAAAATTTTAAAAGCAATTCTACCTTAATTAAT
Source organism: Panax notoginseng (assembly GCA_016801055.1). Taxonomy (NCBI): domain Eukaryota; kingdom Viridiplantae; phylum Streptophyta; class Magnoliopsida; order Apiales; family Araliaceae; genus Panax; species Panax notoginseng. Next base: position 30,513,475 of record CM029020.1, on the reverse strand, counting down.
ATGTAACATACATTGAGATGTATTCTCAAATCCCCAAAAGTTTAGACAGTAAATTTCTTCTAAACATTATCTCACATATTTAGTGGGCTTAAATTCAAAAATTTAGTATGTTAATAATTTCAGTATGTTATAACCCCAAATTCCATAGCAATCAATCCTAACAAATTGAATATTCAGGTATTCACATAAATTTCATTCACAGAACACATTTTCTTCACATAGCCCTAATTTCTTCACATAACCTTAATTTATCTTAGAACATAAAGAGATAGTAATACCTTTTGATTACTGATTTTGGATGATAATCTTGTTGTGGTATAATACTTGAAACTTAGCGAAGCTCCTTCTTCAATATACCATTCGCAAAATTCATGACCCTTGCTAGAGAGTAGGAGGAATTTTGTTATAATTGAGAGTTAGTTTTCTGAGCAAATGAGTTTGAAGATCTGAAATTGGCTTAATAAAGGAATTTTTCTTGGTTCATACGCATTGTAGCTTTGATGTATATTAAAGCTACTCTTCTACTTGATATCCACCTCCTGCTCCATTCCTAATACTCAGTTTCTCATATAATCATAAGGTTACAACTCTTACTTCCCTAATTGACTGAGAAGTCTTATAATCCTTATGCTCCATTTGGTTTATTCATTTGATATAACACATTATCCCCCCCCCTCATACTTATCACATCATATATACTGTATTTTAAATATACAAAATTCATCTAAAAAAATTCAGATAAAATATCCATAAATTATTTCCATTTAAACGGGAACTATTTATTAAATAAAAATATTTTATTTAATAAATTAATTTCTTATATTAAAATAATTTATTTACCATAAATTACTTTAATATCGACTCAAGGCACTCATTGCCAAATAATTTGCCTTCCGAAATTATTTACATAATAAATATATTTTAATATATATTTATCATGTCTCAATTCCTATATATGTTATACCACAACTAATTATCTATAAGCAATACAATAAATCAAATATTTTAATAATTTGATTTCTTTTTCATCATAAATTCTCCCAATTTATTAAGTATAATAAATATTAATTATTATACTTATCATATCGCAATATCCACATATTATACTGCACACGATAATATATACAATATAATAACACATTTAAATAAAATAAAATTTTATTCCAATAAATCTTTATTTTATTTACTCAAGAAAATGCAATTCTGTGACGCCCCAAAATAGGTCCACAAAATTCATTCTGAGTCACCAATTACATGGTACAGAAACCAAATACAAATTTCATTAATACAATTATCGTGCAAAATACGACAACACATGTGCTGTGAGTTTTAGTACAAATATTGTCTTGTAGACAATATCCAAACTCAAATAAAATCTCCATTATAATTATTGATACACTATTTTTACAAAATAGTGAGGACTGCTATAATAACTGTCTTGAACCATCACTCCACACCCCGACTAGTCCTAACTATATTCTCGCCTCCTAAGAAGACCAATGGAATAAAAAGGAAAATGGTAAGCTCAACTAGCTTAGTAAAAAATATTATGACTAAGATAATGTTGAACAAATTATCCTTAGTCCTCAGCAGGGACAAACTGATAGAATACAATAGGCAACAAGTTTTAGATCAACAACTGCAGCGGAAACAACAATCCATTAGAAAAGTCAAGTAGAGCATGATATCTTCTATCTTATATGATTTAAAAGTCCATCGTCAATATTTTATCCTTGTAACATCATTCAATAAATATTTCAAATCAACGAATTATCCATGCACTACGGGCCAATGATATTCGTTCGTATCACCAGTGGTCAAGATCATGCCAAACACCTGTCCATCTATGCACTACGAGTCAAAGAGGATTTTCATCACAAACTTGATCTGTAACATTAAAGGTTCTGATTATACCAATACACAAGTCCTGGTCATAATCATACCAATCAACAGTCCATCATTGCACTACCGGCCAAAGATGACTTCTAGTATAATATAAGCATGAGGATGATAATAACGATATAAAGATTCAATCAAGTGAGATAAAGGATAAATATTAGGGATTTCTAATTCAATTTATCCAGAGTTCAAATATGTCCAAATTGTCAACATGATAACTGCTTTGTGGAGTAAAATTCAAGAATAATATTCATGTATCAAAAATAATTTGGACTGAAAAGAAATTAATCTTTATCGTGAATAGTACCCTGGGTGAATAGTACCCGAGTGAATTACCCCGGCATGAAAAGATTAAAACTTAACAAGAATGTTCAGAAAAATATTTCTGTGAAACGATACTAGATGAAGTGTAAATTTCAAGGATATTCTACTAATTTCAGGAATTATAGAAGCAATACTTACCATAGTAAGTTTAAATTTAGGAATACGAAATAAAATAATATCCCTTTCATAATACGGAGTATGAAAGAAAATAATATTTTTTACGAGTATTGCAAAAAAAAAATAACATCCTTTACCTTAGTAGAAACTGGATTTGACTAAAATATCGGATATTATTCTGATAAAATCTTGCACAAAAAAACTACACTTAAAGTATATTTATACTCAAGAAAAATACTCACAATACTATAGAATAAGAATTTCTGATATTGAAGATGTGTATTAGGAAGGAGGGGTTACCCCCTATTTATAGTGCAACGGAGGAAGGAATAACAAACCTGCCAAATTCTTTTTTTCTTTCTCAGCCAACCTTCCTACCTAACATTTCACTTTCCCTGCCTAACTTCACAATTGGGTTAAATGCTTATTTAGTCACTGTACTATAGGTCAACTTACAAGTGAGTCACTAAACTAATTTTTCTTATAGTATAGTCAACTCACTATACCTTACTTTACTAACAAAAAATTAAAATTTTATTCACGGGGTTAAATTTTGAAATGAAAAGTGACGTGGAAAAAAAATTAAATTACTGAATCCTAGTCATTACACACATAAGCTATAGCCCACCCGATTCGATCCGACCCATGACCACCCAGCCCACCCGATCCGATCCGACCCATCTCATTTCAGCAACGTTAAATTAAGAGTTCATCAGTTCAGTTCAAAATGGGCTTAGGGTGTTAGGTTTGTAATATTCAAGAACGCAATCAAATTGCACAAAATAAGCGAAAGCATGGAAAATCAGAGTTTTAAAATTTTACAAACCATATACCCGGATCATCCTTTATGCACAATTATTAATTAAACGAAAAGATAAAGAATAAAATCATACCCTTGAAGATTCGAGCTTCCTCAGGTACAAGTTCACCTCTAAATCCTTTTCGCGTTCAACTTGAATTCACCGGGTTTGGTTCCTTCCTTTGATCAACGTTAGCCACCCAAGGGTTTGGCCTCTAGAGGTGATCCACCAAGGAAGAAGAAAGATTCAAGAAGATGGGTGGTTGGCTAAACCCTAGTTTTCTATCTCTATAGGAAAAGAACGTACTCTCCAACTATTGAAATTGTGTATCACTGATATATGATATAAGACTCCCTTTATAAAGATATCAGGTAACCCTATTAAAGTAAGGTATTATTTAATTAATTAAATTTATTTAATTAATTAAGCTCCCTAATCTTATTAGGGATAATTAATTAAACTCTTTTAATTAATTTAACCTCCTAATCTTATTAGGATTATATGAGAGTACTTTTATTAATTAATTTCCAAACTCCTTTAGAAATTAAATAATAATAATAATAGTAATAATAATAATAAGACTCTTTTTATTAATTTATATTTAATATTTTTAAAATATTAAATAATAAATATTAAGCTATTCAATTTATTCTATCACCATAGATTAAATTAAATATATTTAATTTATTATTACGATTATGCGATTAACTTCTTAAATAATTATTCTTCCTTTTATGGTGTGACCCTTTAGGTTCTCCATATTAAACCGGTTGTGAATAAATCAATTAGAACAATTCTAATCTTATTTAAATAAATAAATTAAATAATTAATTTATTTCAATAAATAATATCTATTCTACAATAGGGATAAGCCTCCCTAGCTATCAACGACTTTTCAGATAATATAGATTTCAACATTAATCATAAAAGAACCTTAGAGTAAATAGTTACCGTACAATTCAATCCTTCCACCATACAATGTCCCAGTTAAATAAAAGACATGGAATTACTGTCAAGTCTTATTTTATTTAATTATATGTATTTCGACTCATAAATGCACAACTCCAAATAATGCAAATTAGAAACTCCTTTCTAATTTCATTATGCCTTGGCCAAGGACTACTGGGTTGTCATTTATCGAATCATATAGGATATTTCTCTTCTTTTACTAGAAGTGGTAGATTCTTTATTGATCATACATTATCTCGATGTACAACTTATTATACCCAAGCATACTCTTTGATATACCCTAAGGGTCTTAAGGAATAAGTCAAAGTATAACTCATCATACACAAGATACTATGATGATCTCAAGTCCAAGGATCACTTGTACTACTATCACTACAAGAATTCCTATTGACATGCAAGTAAAACTCCATTAGGTATTCCTTAGCGAGCCACGTTCAGTGAACTTATTCTCTAATAAGCACCTACATACTTGCTTTAGTGTCTCCACACAAATGATCATGGGATCAATCATCCTTATTCAATTAGCAAGCAACGTATGTACCAATCTATCCGGATTCACTAATCCCCAATTTAGTAATCCAACGATTAGGAACTATTTTAGTTTTAAGCTTTCTAAGAATTTAGATCTCATTAGAATGATCATCATCATTATTCTAAAAGTATTGCTTAAAACTATGGGTTTATCACATATTATAAAACAACATCGTGTAGATAATTAAAAGCCTTTAATAAATTAATACTTTTTATTAATAAATGAATAAGATTGTTACAAAGTATATGCTTTATCATCAAACATGATTGGCTTGTGTGCATACTACTTTCATAGAGTTCTTCGTAAGAGTAAAGAGTTCAGTTCAAATTGGCAAATCCTTAAAGTAATGAAGAGTAAAAGAGTTATACTAAAGTGTATGTAGAGAAGATGAGTACTTCAAGTGGGGTAGAGAACTCTTATAGAAGAAAAATGGTGAGCATATCCATAGATTCGCAATGCGACACTGCCTTATTCAATCTCATCGTCTACAGATATGGAATCGTTGGACCCATGTGGGAAGCATGGAAAGATGGAACCCTAGATCTAGGTAGACGATTTGTTGGTTGTAGCAGGTATTGAAAGTAATATGCACACAAGCCAATCATGTTTAATGATAAAGCATATACTTTGTAACAATCTTATTCATTTATTAATAAAAAGTATTAATTTATTAAAGGCTTTTAATTATCTACATGATGCTATTTTATAATATGTGATACACTCATAGTTTTTAAGTAATGCTTTTAGAATAATGATGATGATCATTCTAATGAGATCTAAATTCTTAGAAAGCTTAAAACTAAAATAGTTCCCAATCATTGGATTACTAAATTGGAAATTAGTGAATCCGGATAGATTGGTACATACGTTGCTTGCTCATTGGATGAGGATGATTGATCTCATGATCATTTGTGTGGAGACACTAAAGTAAGTATGTAGGTGCTTATTAGAGAATAAGTTCACTGAACGTGGCTCGCTAAGGAATACCTAATGGAGTTTTACTTGCCTGTCAATAGAAATTCCTATAGTGATAATAGTACAAGTGATCCTTGGACTTGAAATTATCATAGTATCTTGTGTATGATGAGTTATACTTTAACTTATTCCTTAAGACCCTTAGGGTATATCAAAGGGTATGCTTGGGTATAATAAATTGTACATGGAGATAATGTATGATCAATAAAGAATCTATCGCTTCTAGTAAAAGAAGAGAAATGTCCTATGTGATTCGATAAATGACAACTGTAACACCTCAAATTATTAATAAATGAAATTTAATTTCCTCTATTTATTATTCTGAAATAGTGGGTTGATTTGATTAATGTGGTTAGTTATGGGTAAAATGCGCAAATATTTTAAATAAGCAAGTGGTTATAAAATATTCATTGTTGTCGGGGAATATTTGTTTGGTCGTGGAATATTCTTGTTGGGGAATATTCGTACGACGGCGCAGCCTTGTGTGGGCCCCATAACAGAAAGCGATTGGATGAAGAAAACGACAAAAATAAGTTATTTATAAATAACGACATAGTTGTTACCGTTAATACTGTTGGAATACCCGGTGGTTAAAACACGGTAATACGCGTAGCACACGGTATTGCACCAATTATTGATTCTTACGTAAGAAGGCTCTACTTAATGGTTATAGTAATTACTGTTCAGTATTTTGTAATTGATGCGTTAATATTTTATATTACTGTTATTTCAATAATTGTCACTACACAGTATTTTCTATTATCGGAGTAATAATTCATATTATCTGAATAATATTATTAGATAACATTATTGGTAATGTCTAAAAAGTTCTGTCTAAGGAGAGGTTTGGTCATCTAATTGCGCGCCAGTAAGGAGAAATCCTTATTGGAAAGCCTCCTCTTTCCTGGGAACGGCCTGGTTGCCAGTACTGTGGTTCTGTAATATTATTTGTGTATAACTAATTATTGATTTATATGATGAGAAAAATAGTGATTTTATGTGGATATAGATAGAGAAAAATTTTAATGTGACAATTGTTGAAAATTAATATTTTATCTTTTTCTGATAAAATAATTCATTTAAATATATTATTTTAATAATATATTGATGGTGGTATTTTTATAATGAATGTGAGATATATGAGTATATGAGGAGGAAGAGTATTTTTGTGGCATTAAATGATTAACACATGTTTTGTGTGTTGGTGGACATAATTCTTGACCGAAAATTTATTATTGACTGTAAAATCGTCCGTTTATGAATTTCGGTCAATTTCTGTTTGGAATTTGGAAAAACTTTCTTCTGTAAAGTTGTAGAGAATTGAATTTCCTATAAAAACTCGCGAGATTCAAATTTTCTGACAAAAGGGCTATTTATTATGAATTATTGAAGTTTCGAAGTTTCGAAATAATTGATTTTTGGGAGTTTTAGTTAATTATTTTGAGAAAAACGTTTTTTTGTATTTTTTTGGACATCATAAACATGTGCAAGGTGGCTGATTTCAGATTTTCTAAGGTGGGCTTGATATATATATATATATATATATATATATATATATATATATATATATATATATATATATATATATATATATTATTAAATTTTCTGCTTTGGTGTTCTAAGCATTTTCCTATAAATAGGGTGCTTAGGTTAGAATTGAAAATCACACCAGAAACACAAGTTTCTCTCTATTTCTCTCTCTATATTGAGCATATTCTTGTGAGTATTTGATACTTTGAGTGTTGCTTTACGGTGCAAGTTTCCTTCAGCACTATATCTAGTATTCCAGTCAGAAGTACCGTCTTTCCGAGGTAAGGGATGTTATTTTTTCTTAAATGATATTATTTTTTTCAATATCATTATGCCGAAGTATTGATCTGAATTTTTATCAAATTTGGAACTTTTCATGTCGGGGTTACTATTCATGAGTTACTATTCACGAGTTACTATTCACCAAAAAATGAAATTTTTTTCTTTTCGTCCAAAATATCTATTCTGAATACTAGCTTTGATTGTATCCATGTTTTGATCATTCTTGAATTTTACTCCACTATAATTATTTATGAGGTATTTTTGGACATGGAATAGCTGAAATACGAATTCTTAATATTTATTATTTTGTTTCACTGGATTCGTTTCCTTAAAAATATTTTTCATCATCCTCAGTCTTAAATAATGATATAACTGAATATATTTGGCCTGTAGTGCAAAGATGAATGATTTCTGATGAATATCTTTGGCCCGTAGTGCAAAGATGAACAGGTGTTGAGGTGAACATGACCAACTGATGAATATCTTTGGCCTGTAGTGCAAAGATGACTATTTGATTCAAGATATTTATTGATTGATGTTATAAGGATAAAATATTGATGATGGGCTTTTAAATTCATAGATAATCGTAGATTTCATTCTCTACGTAACTCTTCTATGAATTATTATTTTCCGCTGCGAATATTGAATTAAAACTTATTGTCTATTGTATTCTATTAAATTTTTTCCCTGTTGAAGACTAACGATAATTTGTTGTATATTATCTTAGTCATAATATTCTTTACTGGCTAGTTGAGCTCACCCTTTTCCTTGTTGTTCCATTTTCTTCTCAGGAGGCGAGAATGTAGCAAGTACTAGTCGGGGTATGGAATGAAGGTTCTAGGAAGTTGTTTTAGTAGTCCTCACCATTTTTTTGTAAAATATTGTTCCAATAATTGTAATGATGACTTATTTGAGTGTGGATATTATCTAGATGATAATATTTGTATTTACACTCACAGTTTTTATGTTGTATTAATAAAGTTGTAGTTGTTTCTGTACCATATTATTGACGACTCAGAATAGATGTTGTATACCTGTTTTGGGGGCGTCACAACAACCCAGTAGTCATTGGTCAAGGCAGAATAAAATTAGAAAGGAGTTTTTAATTTGTATTATTTGGAGTTGTGCATTTAAGAGTCGAGATACATATAATTAAATAAAATAAGACTTGACAGTAATTCCATGTCTTATATTTAATTGGGACATTATATGGTGGAAGGATTGAATTGTATGGTAACTATTTACTCTAAGGTTCTTTTATGATTAATGTTGAAATCTATATTATCTGAAAAGTCGTTGATCGCTAGGAAGGCTTATCCCTATTATAGAATAAATATTATTTATTTAAATAAATTAATAATTTAATTTATTTATTTAAATAAGATTAGAATTGTTCTAATTGATATATTCACAACCTGTTTAATATGGCGAACCTAAAGGGTCACATCATAAATAGAAGAATAATTATTTAAGAAGTTAATGGCATAATCATAATAATTTTAAGTATATTTAATTTAATCTATGGTGATAGAATAAATTAAATAGCTTAATATTTATTATTTAATATTTTATAAATATTAAATATAAATTAATAAGAGGAGTCTTATTATTACTATTACTATTATTATTATTTAATTTCTAAAGGAATTTGAGAATTAATTAATAAAAGTACTCTCATTTATTCTTAATAATATTAGGAGACTAATTAATTAAAAATTTAATTAATTATTCCTAATAAGATTAGGAGCCTAATTAATTAAAGGAGTTTAATTAATTAAAATAAAGCTCAATTCCTTAATTGTTAAGGAGGGTTGCCTACATCTATAAATAAGAGGAGTCTTATTATGGGTGTAGAGTTGTTGTTGATTTTTTCACAACATACGTGATTCCAATTGTTAGAGAGTACGCTCCTTATCTATGAGAGATAAAAAAACTAGAATTTTGCCAAACACCCATCTTCTTGAATCTTTATTCTTTCTTGGTAGATCACCTCTAGAGGCCAAACACTTGGGTGACTAACGTTGATCAAAGGAAGGAACCAAACCCGGTGGATTCAAGTTGAACGCAAAAAGAATTGGATGTGAACTTGTACCTGAGGAAGCTCGAATCTTCAAGGGTATGATTCTTGTTCTTCATATCTTTTCGTTTAATTAATAATTGTGCATAAAGGATGATCCGGGTATATGGTTTGTAAAATTTTAAAACTCTAATTTTCTACGTTTTCGCTTAATTTGTGCAATTTGATTACGTTCATGAATATTACAAACCTAACAGTGGTATCAGAGCCAAACCTTTATGCGAATTATTAATTGTTTTAATTTGATATGTATATTGATATGTGTTTAGAATAAATTAATTGGGCATAAAATATTTTTTTTGAAAAAAAAAATAAATTTGCGAAACTTGTTTCCGTGATTTCCGTGAATTAATGAGTTGCTTGGCTAAAGTTAACAGGATCTAGAAAGTGGAATTCATAGAATCATATATTATATATTATAACCTATATAAGTAATAATGCTTCAGGTTTATATATATATATATATATATATATATATATATATATATAATTCTTAATTATTTTATAATTAAAATAAAAAGTTTATTTTAATTTTAAAATTAGAATTTCATGCTAACTAATTAGAGTTGAAATTGGATTCCATGATAACTAATTGGAGTTGAAATTAGATTCCATGTTTTCTAAAATAAAGGAGCTTATTTAGATATGAAATAAGATTTTGTATTATTCAAAATAAAAGAGTTTGTTTTATTCAAAATTAAATAAATTAAAATAAAAGAGTTTTATTTTAATTTAAATTTGGATTAAAATAAAGTTGTTTATTTTGATTCAAAATTAGATTTTATACTAACTAAATTTGCCCATTAAATGATATCAATATATATATATATATATATATATATATATATATTGAATGTTTATTATTCATGAGATGAATGTTATTTATTGATGCATATGGTGATGTGTATGATAATAAATGGGATTGATTATGGACTATTGACCAATGCGATTAGATTTTATTTTAGTTGGATGCATGAATGTATGAGTTTTATTAAATGGGGTCTGCGTACCTCGTCTTCTCTAATTTTTTCTTAATGTAAATTCTAACTCCCTCCTATGTACTTTTCCTTGACTGCTGATCAAGGTTTCTATTTATTTTAAATAATTTTGTAATAGGAATAGTTAGAATTAATTTTGAAGAATTAGAGATCAAGGAGCAAGGAGTGCTTAAAGACCCGTTTGTAATGGAGCCCGGGTTTAAATGTAATAGTTATATTTAAATATTAATTCTTGTACCCCTAGGTTTGACCTTTTGGTTCCCTTGGTGGCTCTAGTGAACCAAACTAGAATAAAGTCCATAATCAATCCGGGTAGAATATAATATTCTATAATATTCTATATATATATATATATATGTATATTATATATTATACAAACATGCTTCGCATGTTAATTAATATAACGCGTATTTTATATATATATATGTGCATGCGCGCTAAACAAGATGACACAAATTAATGACAAACCTCTCAAATATTTTATATTAAGTCTTAAGCGTTCAAAAATATTTGAAATATCGAACGTCGCCTTCTAGCATGATAAAAAATAATAGAGTATCAATTAATTATTATAAGTTTGTTGTGTCACCACAAGGCTTATCTTAATTTTTTGAGATGTTAATTTTATCACATTTGATGCTTATAAAGAAAATTGAACAATGTTATTTTGTTGTGTCACCACAAGAACAATATTTTTCTTTTTTGAATATGTGGAGTGCTAGGTTGGACTTAACTTGGATAATTTTGATTCGGATGTGCCACCACTTGATCAAAATAATCTAAGAGGAAAAATACAAGGAGTTGCATAGTTGATGTAATTGACAAGAGTTGTCTACCTATTTATTTATATATAGTTTGTTGTGTCACCACAAGGCTATATACATTTGAAATGGGATCCTTATTCTCACTAGCAAATCTTTAATTAGATTTTGCCGAACTATATAAGTGAGGGTAATATAGTTTGAAGAAAATAGTTGAAGATACCAATTTAAAACAAGACCTAAATTATTTTGGTAATTAATAAAAGAATGTATGTTAAAATATTGTTAATTACAAATTTATTTACAGAATTTTACAATGTCTAAATTATTATCACTACGTAGCATATTAGATGCTAAATTAACCGGACCGAATTAAACGGATTGGTTAAGAAAATTGAGAAAAGTTCTCACGGCTGAAAAACTATCTTATGTCCTTAATATGTCTTTCCTGTAATGGTTGCAGACAATGCCTCTGAGAAAGAGATTGCTATTTTTAGAAAGTGGCAAGATGATGCACAGTTGGCTCAATGCATCATGCTCGTATCCATGAGTAACAAGCTTCAGCGTCAACCTGAAACTATGGATACTCCTACTATACTCATGCACGTCAAGTAGTTGATGGTGAGAAAAGTATGACTAATAGATATCAGATATCTAAGGAGCTCTTCCGATCTAAAATGACCAACGACACTACAGTACAGACACATGTTCTAAACATGATCAATTTGATTGAACGATTAGGACAATGGGTTTTGTCATGGATGGAGAATTAAACCAAGATTCGATCTTGCACTCACTCCCGGACTCCTTTCACAATTGTTTTGATTTTTTCATATGAACAAGCTAAATATCAGCCTCGCTGATTTTCTTAACATGTTGAAAATGCTGAGTCACTTTCCACCAAGAAAGACCAAGTCTTACTAGTAGGTGCCAAATGATCTTCTGAAAAAAAGAACGATTCTAAGAAGGTAAATAGAAAAGACAAAAATAAAGGACAATAAGAACAAAACTGATACGGATAGGAAAGGAGTTTGCTTCCACTGCAATAAGCCTGGACACTGGAGTAGATAACCAGAAGAAGCTTGGTAAAGTTTCGGTTACAAATTCAATTTTGTTCATGATTTAAAATAAATTTTTCTTTAAGTCTAGTTTCTACTTGGGTATTGGATACCGACTTTGGTTATTATAAATATAGATTTATGAAGGAACCAAGCAGAAGTAGAAAGTTAAACAAAGATAAGTAATCATATGTGTGGAAAATGAAGCAAAGGTTGCTGCATTAGCCATAGAAACTTATAGTTTAGCATTGCATACGGGCAAACCTATTAAGTTAATAAGTTGTTATTGTATTCCAGTTCTCGTTAGAAACATTATTTCTATTTTGTTGTTGGACAATAAAATCTTTGGTATTATATTTAAGAACAATTGTTGTTCTATTTATAATAATAATATTTTGTATAGAACTGGAATATTACTTAATAGATTTTGTAAACTTGACTTACGTGAAAAATTATTTTGCAAGTTGAACAAAATATAGTATAAGAAAAGGAGATGATCATTCAAAGAGTTGAATGTTTGTATTTGATGAAATACAAGTGTGAATTATTTGAAAGGTTCAAAGAATTTAATTTAAAAGTGAAATTAATTGAAAAAGTATTAGAATTCTTTGATTAGATTAAGGAATGAATGCTTGTGCAATGAGTTTCTAGATCATCTCAAATGGTTTTCTCATAATGGACGCCTCTCGATACGCAATAATTGATTGATGTATCTGAAAAGAAAAATCGTACCTTGTTGGACATGGTGCGGTCCATAATAATTTTACCGACATTCCAGTATCCTTCTGGGATAATGTCCTAGAAATGGTTGCATATCTACGGAAAGGGTAACCTCAAAATTTTCCCAAGACTCTATAAGAGTTATGGACAGGGAGGATTCCTAATCTTAAGTATGTTAAGATAAGGGGTTGTCCAGCTTATGTGAAAAAGGTTTTAAAAGATAAGCTTGGGACAAGATTTGACAAGTGTCAATTTGTGGGACATCCTAAAGTAAGTTTAAGGTATATGTTCTATAATCCTACTTAGCAAAAGGTGTTTGTTGCGAAACACGTTACCTTCTAAGATAAAGGTGTTTATCATTAAAAGGGCTAGTGGGAGGATAATAGATCTTGAAGAGTCCAAAAACCACAAAATAATATAAGTCAAATAAGAGAAAACTGTAGACAGACCTATTGTACCACAACCGAATTGTAAATCTGGAATAGTACCGAAGATACCTTGGAGGTATGGATTCATCATAGTTAATGATGATAAGGTACACATCATAGAAGATGATAATTCAGTTACATACGATGATGTAAGAGTTGTAGACACTAGGAGAAATGGATTGAAGCAAGCTTCTCAAATATAGAACATTCGGTTTGATGAGACAATCAAAAGAGTTTGATTTTATCACAAATAAGAATGAACCTAGTGTGTACAAAAGGGTTAGTGGGAGCGTTGTGATATTCCTAGTATTATATGTTGATATACAACGGATAAGGAATAACATACCAATGCTACAATCATTAAAGATAAAGTTGTCTAAACATTCCTCCATAAATGATTTGGGAAGAGTATCTTAATTGGGGATAAAATCTATATAGATAGATTTAAGAGGATGCTCGACTTAACCCAAGGAACGTATATTCATTTGATGTTAAAGTCGTTTAGCATGGCAAACTCCAAGAGATGTCTCATGTCGATGAGCCCTGGAGTGTATCTCTCTTAATAGTCCCCATAGACTTATAAAAGAGAGATCGCATGAGTAACTATCATGTATGCAATGAAATGTACGAGACCTGATGTTGATTTGTCATATTCTGGAGAAGTTCACTATGAGTCAGTGAACAAACATCTTAAAGTACTTAACCGACACTAAGGATGTGATCATATTCATGGTGGGTCTAAATTAAAACTAGAAGGCATAACAGACTCAAGTTTTTCAAACAGACCAAGACGACAGTAAATCCACTTTAAGATAAAGCGTTACCTTGAACGGTGGTGCAGTGAATTGAAAAGGTTTCAAATAGCAAAGAGTTGCTGGTTTAGTGATAAAGACAAAGTATAAAGCTATAAATGAAGCTATAAGTTGATTGTTTGGATGAAAAGTTCATTACAGAACTAGGAATAGTTCCTAAGTCTCATCTTGGATCTAAACATGTGTTGTGGCACTTTCATTTGATTAAAGGAATCATTGAAAGATGAAAAATCACTATAGAGATAGTGGACTCTCAATAACAACACTACATATCCATTAACTAAAGCTTATCCAACAGCAGGATAATCGTCACTTAGAGAAGAAGGGTATGAGATACCATGGCGATTGACTTTAGTGCAAGTGGGAGATTGAAAGTAGTATGCACACAAGCCAATCATGTTTGATGATAAAGCATAAACTTTGTAACAATCTTATTCATTTATTAATAAAAAGTATTAATTTATTAAAGGCATTTAATTATCTACATGATGCTATTTTATAATATGTGATAAACCCATAGTTTTTAAGCAATGCTTTTAGAATAATGATGATGATCATTCTAATGAGATCTAAATTCTTAGAAAGGTTAAAACTAAAATAGTTCCCAATCGTTGGATTACTAAATTGGGGATTAGTGAATCCGGATAGATTGGTACATACGTTGCTTTCTCATTAGATGAGGATGATTGATCTCATGATCATTTGTGTGGAGACACTAAAACAAGTATGTAGGTGCTTATTAGAGAATAAGTACACTGAACGTGGCTCGCTAAGGAATACCTAATGGAGTTTTACTTGCATGTCAATAGGAATTTCTATAGTGATAGTAGTACAAGTGATCCTTAGACTTGAGATCATCATAGTATCTTATGTATGATGAGTTATAATTTGACTTATTCCTTAAGACCCTTAGGGTATATCAAAGGAAATGCTTGGGTATAATAAATTGTACATGGAGATAATGTATGATCAATAAAAAATCTATCGCTTCTAGTAAAAGAAGAGAAATGTCCTATGTGATTCGATAAATGACAACCCAGTAGTCCTTGGCCAAGGCAGAATGAAATTAGAAAGGAGTTTCTAATTTGCATTATTTGGAGTTGTGCATGTAAGAGTTAAAATACATATAATTAAATAAAATATGACTTAACAGTAATTCCATGTCTTATATTTAATTGGGACATTGTATGGTGGAAGGATTGAATTGTACGGTAAATATTTACTCAAAGGTTCTTTTATGATTAATGTTGAAATCTATATTATCTGGAAAGTCGTTGATCGCTAGGGAGGCTTATCCCAATTGTAGAATAAATATTATTTATTTAAATAAATTAATAATTTAATTTATTTATTTAAATAAGATTAGAATTGTTCTAATTGATTTATTCACAAACGGTTTAATATGAAGAACCTAAAGGGTCACACCATAAAAGGAAGAATAATTATTTAAGAAGTTAATGGCATAATCGTAATAATAAGTTAAGTATATTTAATTTAATCTATGGTGATAGAATAAATTAAATAGCTTAATATTTATTATTTAATATTTTATAAATATTAAATATAAATTAATAAAAGGAGTCTTATTATTATTAGTATTATTATTATTATTATTATTATTATTATTATTATTATTATTATTATTATTATTATTATTATTTAATTCCTAAAGGAGTTTGGAAATTAATTAATAAAAGTACTCTCATTTATTCTTAATAAGATTAGGAGGCTAATTAATTAAAAGTTTAATTAATTATTCCTAATAAGATTAGGAGCCTAATTAATTAAAGGAGTTTAATTAATTAAAATAAAGCACAATTCTTTAATTGTTAAGGAGGGTTGCCTACATCTATAAATAAGAGGAGTCTTATTATGGGTGTAGAGTTGTTGTTAACTTTTTCATAACATACGTTATTCTAATTGTTGGAGAGTACGCTCATTTTCTATGAGAGATAAAAAAAATTAGGGTTTTGCCAAACACCCATCTTCTTGAATCTTTATTTTTTCTTGGTGGATCACCTTTAGAGGCCAAACACTTGGGTGACTAACGTTGATCAAAGGAAGGAACCAAACCCGATGGATTCAAGTTGAACGCGAAAAGGATTGGAGGTGAACTTGTACCTGAGGAAGCTCGAATATTCAAGTGTATGATTCTTGTTCTTCATATCTTTTCGTTTAATTAATAATTGTGCATAAAGGATGATCCGGATATATGGTTTGTAAAATTTTAAAACTCTGATTTTCCACGTTTTCGCTTAATTTGTGCAATTTGATTGCGTTCATGAATATTACAAACCTAACAGGTATAAGGTATGTGATTGTGAATTTTGCAATCTTTTTTTAAAAAAAATTATATGAAATAAAAAAATGGGATTTAAATGTCACAAATCTTTCTCTATTGTATCTTCTGAGCATGATCCAAAGATGTATTGTCGATTTTTCAAGTGGTGTGACCCTCCATTCACTGAAAGATCAAGGGAAGTGATAAAAAAAATTGAGGGATGAACTATGCTCAGTGAATGAAGAAATACAACGGTTGAAATTTTTTGAGAATGGAAGTGAATCAAGTGTGCTCAAAGAATTGAAGAGGGAAAATTTCCAAAAAATAAAAAAACTCAAAAGGATGTGGCTTTTTCTAATTTGTTCGTGGATGATGTTTTTAATTTTTGTAGTAATAATGGTTTAAACCAACATTGGGCAGAATGATTGTAATAGTTTGGGATGGTTTGTGTTTTATGACTATAGATGCAAAATAAAATTAACTTATTGTTAATTACACTTTTATTTTTTGAATATAAAGTTAGTTTCTATTTTATTTTCTTTTAGTACTAGGATCAGTTAGACATATATTATGTAAAGTTTAAATACACATATATCTTTTTATTTATGGTCATTAAACACTTATATAGTTATATTTCAAATATTATTTCAATTAGTTTTCTAATTACTTTATGAAATTATTATTTAACTGGCTACAACAGAATACCTGAAAAAAGCATAAATCATAAATCTCTCTAAAAATTTAGCATATCCAAATTAATGAGGAAAATGAGTATTTACAAAAACCTAACTTATTATTAATATTTAATATTAAAAGTTAGTTTATTTATGTATTAATTAATGTTAATATTTAACATTAAAAGTAGCAAGAAATATTAATAAAATTTTATTTTTAAATATTAGTAATTTAATATTTACAATAAACTAACTTATTATTAATATTAAATATACTAACTAGTTATATTCATTGAAGATGTATATTAATTAAATGTACAAGAAATCAAGAATGAATAATTAAAATTTTAAACTTTATTGATGTATTAATTAAAACTAATGTATTATAATTTATAAATTATAATAATGAATAAGTAAAAATTTATACTTCATTGATGAATAATTATAACTTTAAAGCTCAAACATTACAAATAATTAGATAAAAAAAACATGTCAAGTCTCGGTCAAGGCCACGCTAGGCCTAAGTCCAGGTCAAGCCAAGCCAGGACCAAGGACGGGCTTAAGGCCAGGCCAGGTCTGACCTTTTTGCAGGCCAGGCCAGGCTAGACAAGGTCAGATTTTTGTCTTGAAACAACGATTTTTTAAGCCTTTCAGGCCAGACCTAATCGGGCCAAACCTTGACTAGACTGGACTTTGACCAAATCGAATCCAGCTGGCTGAACCAAGAACAAATTGCAGGCTGCGGACCTTTTGTGCATCCCTACCCACTCCTAACGAAATGATCATAATTAAGTGATATACGCATGCATGATCGGAAAAAACAAAAGAATTTATCAAACTTTAAATGGCATCATAAATATTAAAAGTAGGTCGGATTTATTCAGTCAGGGCGGTCTTTTAGGCTCAATTTTTTTTGTGTGCCCCTAATATTTTCTTTAAATTCCTTACATGCATTTTAATGAGGATATTGAACAAATATTTGTTTTACTAATGACTTTCAAGTCATTTTCCTAGGAATTAATTGCTGATCACTTGTTTTCTTTTTAATTATCTTAATTTTCTTAATTTTTGTATATATGAAATAATATTCTCTTTCTTGGCAGATATGCTGAAAAATGTCCCAGGCCTACTTTTTGTGGCCATAGCAGTGACAAAATTGTTGGGAAAATTACCCCAATAAGAACCGTCTCTGATAAATTAAATAACAGACCAAGCTAAACGAGTAATGCAATTCTACCAAAAAAATAATAATCGCAAAAAATAATAGTACGAAAAATAAACCAAACACAAAATACCAAACACTCTAAAACTAAGAAGTAAAAACCACAGACCGAGCTCCGACCGAATAATTCCACTATAATTAATTGTGAGTACAAATAATTTTTCTAAGTTTTATAATTAAAAAGTTGAATTATTACTAAATCGAGAGAATATAATAATACTTTAAGTTGAGAGAAAATTCAAATAATTTCATCACCCAAAATCCTTCGAATTAATTAAAGTTTTCAAGCAATTAATTACCCAGAATAAAATGACGATACTCGGGAATAAACCTTCACAAAAACTGTTTTGTTTTGCAATACCAACTCCGTGCGTTATTGCTTCTGCCGAAACACTCTCTCACTGACTATCCATTTCAAATGAAATGCAGAGTCTCCATTCTTTGTATATTCCCTATCATCATCTCTTTCTTCGGTTATTATGATGTCACATTTCAACACATTTTAAATATGGACCATAAAATAAAAACTCTCCAATTAATTTGAAATAGAGAGGATCCTAATTCATCACAATTATTATATGTTACTCCATCTATTCCTAAAAAATTATCGTTTAAGGTTAATTCACATAAATTAAGGAATGTAATTAATACCTATAAAAAATACTAAACTACCCTTATTATAATTGTCTCAACTAATTATTAGCTTTGTAGATTCTAAAAAGGTGTATACCATTCAATTAATTCTACTTTGTATTTCAATGCTATATTCAATGGAGTAGTCAAAATAAATAGGAGAAAACTTTAAATAGAAGAAAGTTTTAAATAAGGGTAAAGTAGAGAAAAAAATAGTTACTTCGTATTGATAAACTCAAAACGTCAATTTTTTAGGAACAAAAATTACTTCATAAAATGATAAGTTTTAGAAACCGAGGGAGTATTTTATTAGCCGTACCAAGTCATATATATATATATATATATATATATATATATATATATATATATATATATATATGTTAATATATTATTTCCATTTCGTGTTGGTTTCGGAATATATATCCCAATTCCTTTTCTTATTGGGCCACCCATACCTACATTTTAAAAAAACGTGTACATACTTAGATACCAATCAATTGGTTTTGATCCCATGTAGTGCTCACCATATAAGACTTAGTACACCACCAATTAAGAGTCATACATCTCATGTGTTTGGACCATACAAATCCAACAATCTCCCTCTTCAAATCCATGTGACATTCAACGTGACTCCGTCACTTAGATTCCATCCCGACTAAGTCCTTGCAAAGCTCAAACTTATCGCGAGTCATATCTGAGGGTTCTCGTCGGTAGCTTTCTTCACTTTCATCAATTCCTTTTCAATCACTTCTCGAAACTAGTGATAACGAACATCAATGCGTTTGGTACAATTATGATAAGTTGTGTTCTTTGTCAGATCAATTGAACTCTAATTGTCATAATAAATCATATACTCATTCTTGTGTCAAACCCAACTCTTGGAGAAACCATTTTAACCATAACTTGCATCTCCTTGCTTGTTTCCATAACGACAATGTCTTCCGACTCAGTTGTAGACAAAGCAACACACTTCTGCAACTTAGACTATCATGATACAACTTTTCCTGCAAAAGTAAACAAATACGTCGAAGTAGACTTCTTATCTTCAGAACCTACCATGTCTGCATCTATAAAACCCTCCAAGGCTGGGTTCGAACCAACAAAACCCAAACACAAACTAGAAGTTGCTTTCAAGTATTTGAGAATCCATTTAACGGCTTGCCAATGTTCTCTACCAGGATTTGATAAATACTTAATTACAATGCCAAATGCATGAGCTGTAGCGCCCCCAAATCTAGGTCCCTTGAACCTCAGACCTGGTACGTCACGATACATCATCTTCATACATATTCTATAAACTAATGCGGAATTATAAACATAATTTGTTTAATATAACAAGTTCTTCATCAATCCCAAGGTCTATCAACCTTAACTGGATACATATACCTTAATTACTCAAAAGGTTTACATAAAAATTTGCATAGGTAACAACGTAGTTAAACGTATGTTAAACTACTCTTGAATTCTTCTTTTGCCTTTGACCTTCTTAAAACACTCGGGCTTAACTGAAATAATATCATGATATAACAAGGGTGAGTAACTACTTTGCTCAGGAAGTTAATTATAATACAAGAAAGATATATCATGATTGAAGAAAGAATATAACTTTTGAATTTTCAACAATATATAACAATTGTGAAAGAACGCGAA
The DNA here is from genome assembly GCA_016801055.1 of Panax notoginseng. Classification (NCBI taxonomy): domain Eukaryota; kingdom Viridiplantae; phylum Streptophyta; class Magnoliopsida; order Apiales; family Araliaceae; genus Panax; species Panax notoginseng. The sequence continues at coordinate 30,492,733 of CM029020.1, read as the reverse complement.
TGAAGTTTCCTTAAATGAATAATTGAAACAATAACACTGAGTGGTCAACAATGACCATGAACAAATTTGGTAATCAAGGTGATCAACCTTTCATACCAGGTGAACATATGCAACTTGCACTAAGTGCGAATAACAATAATCATAGATATGGAATAATTGTCAATAATTAATCCACTAGCATGCTTGAAACATAATAACTCGAGTTTGAGTTAGAAAACTTGTCTTGTCTGTCGATTACTTCAACACAATCTAATATAATCTCTTTATTGG